>OY725326.1:66782563-67512803 GCA_963242795.1 Inga leiocalycina | reverse complement strand
TTTTTAGGATAAAATGATCATATTTTCAAGTAATTCTTTTTGTATTATAAAGTAGACACCTCAAGCTTTCCATAGAGTCATAATTTATAATTTTTTGGGAAATATGTAGAAATAGATATGAATTATTAAAATTAGGAAAATCTTAATAAATATTAAACCGGTTGAACCAGTCAGACCAGATCGGTTAGATGACTAGTTTGACTATTCATTTGAAGTTCGAACCAGCCAGTCCGGTCCAATTTTAATCACATTGATAGATAGGTGCCTCAGAGACTCTTGGCAATGCTCTACACTGTGTTTAAGTGACAACACTTCTTCGAATGACTAAAGGAGGTGACAGTGGTGTTGAACGATATCATTCGACCATTTTAGACTAGGCACGGTGAGTCTCCAGGAATGATGATGATCTTCTGAAGGCCTAGGTTTGAAGGGCCCCTATTGTTATTATATTTTTAATGTAGTTGTGATTTTATGGTCAATCATTATCATATAGTAGTATAATATTTTGATGTAATAATTTTGATTTCATGCATGCATACTGCCGCTTTTAGGTGTTGATTAATAAAATAGTTTCTGTCTTTTATGTATATCTTTTGATAGTTCTTGTTGATGATCATATATCTCATGTTATTAATTAATCTCTTGTTGATGAAAAAGTAGCAACCTCTAAGGCGAAACTTATTGTTTCTAAAATTTTGTTCCTCTGTTCTAGAAATTAGATTTTAGACCGGTTGATTTGAACGATGGTATTGTTATGAATTAAAATTTTTTTTTTACATATTGACACTAGTCATTAGAGACAACCGGTCTAGAAAAGGTTGCTCTAGTATATATATACTTATATTCAAGCTTAGTCTTAATCTCTAGCATCTCTTAATACCACATGTGCTCTTACACTCTTCGTCACCTCTTACCGCCATGATTTCTCTCTCTTTGTCGTAGAGATGGCTTGGTATTCCTCTCCGTTGGACTCTCCTTCTTTGTCATTGCTGTTTTTCTCTCACGTTTAATAAAAATCATTGCTTTTCACAAACCCTCAATAGATGTTTTGCTCTCGCTTTTTGTTAGTGTTCTCTTTTTTGTCTTTACTTGCATATAAATTTTAATCATTGTCTTTCACAAACCCTTGATACTCCTTTTCCTTGTTTAATTTTTTGAAACCCTGATTGAAAGTTTAGTTTTTTCTTACATCCGCATAAATGAAAGTGTTCTGCGTGATCAATATTCTCTCGTTGTTGTAAAAAATATTTACTTTGCTCATTGATTAGAATGCGATGCACTCGTTAACATATGTAGTACATTACATATGCAGTAATTATGTTATGTACAACACATATTCATGAGTTGCATAGCATTTGGAGCAAAGAGAAAAGTTGAGTGGGAATGAGTACCAAACAGACCATATATTCATGAGTGTAAAGAGTTTATGAAGAAGCCATCATTATTTCATTTGCTGCTTGCTCCAAATGCAATGCAATTCGAGAACATATGTAGTACATTACATATGCAATAATTCTATTATGTAGTACATATGCTCTCGAGCTGCATTGCATTTTTCTTACATAGTACAAGGGATTAGATGAACACAGTTAGAGGTTGTAGATACATGCAAGCCCTTCTTGTAGGAATTGGAAAATAAAAGAAAGCCTTCCTTCTATGGGTATAAATACGTTATTCCTTTGCTACTTATTGCCATCTTGTATGTTCTTTATGGTTGTTGTAGTTATAGAAACACTGATGCGCATGACATACCCATATGAACTTGTCATTGTGATAATCATACAATTTTGTTAAACAAGAACAAATCTTAGTGCTTCCATGATATAACATGATATCAATATCATATAACATGTTATTTAATGTTCTATTAATCTTTAGAAGCATCGAATTGATATGTTTATGCTTAATGAAATTGTACTATTCTTATTATCATCATTCATCATCATATTTATCTATTTACAATGGATTTGTATTTAATTTTCTTATTACAAATTTATTCTTTTTAATTACATAAAGGAGTACGAAGAGCACATAAAAGACATGTGAAGAGCACCAAGTTGAGTGGTTTTTTGTAGTTATTACTTATATTTTTGTTAGAGTAAGCAAATCCAGACTAAACCGTTGGTTTGGCCCGGAAATTGGTGAAGTAGTCGGGAAACCAGTCCGATCCGGGCATTGACCCGGGAACCTTTTTTTTTTAAAAAAAATGATTGATTTTATTTTTCTTTAGAATTTTATATTATTAACCCTAAAATCTTCACTTTCTCACCGGTTTGGTCCCAGGTTAGCTCGGTTTGACTCCGATTTGACTTGCTAACCCTTGACCTAGTACCACGAACAGTTCAGGGATTGGTTCAGGTTTAATTACCTTGGTTTTTGTACCAATTTCAAGAGTATTAAATAATATGATCTAATACGTAACTTTTGTAATTGAAAATATGGATCGAATGAACACGGGTTGAGGTTGAACATACGTGGAAGCCCTTCCTGTAGGACTTGGAAAACAAAAAAAAAGTCTTCCTTCCATAAATATAAATATGATATTCCTTTTGTGCTTATTGCCTTCTTGTATGTTTTTTGTGTGATATATGAAGATTTACATTTTTTTTGTTAGCTGTATGTTCTTTGTGGTTGTTATAATTAGTGTATGCAAACTTATATCCATAGAATTTGTTATGGTTGGGATTGCAAAACTTGTGATTGTGACAACAATGCAATTTCATTTTATCATTTTCATAATGACAAGTTTTGCAAATCCAATCATTGCGAATTCCATGGATAAAAATTTGCATACATGTATGTTAATTGAATTTGGTTTGTCATGCATTTGTTCTTTTTAAGTTTTTTTTTTGTTTGGATGTCCCTTGCTTGAAAGGGCTTAGATCATTATTGAGTATTCAGTGGGATTATTTATGTTGTGAACTCCTTCATCATCGAGCTTGAAGAATCCTTTTGCTATCGGAGTACCTAAAGAATCTTATTGCCATCAAAGTTACCACCACATACAGTGACACGCAGTTCACCTGAATCTTGTGTAGGCCAAGTTCCACCTTCATGTTCTTCATCAGTTCCAAAACACCATGTTTTGAGCTTGTGTAGACAGGTGATGATAATCCTCCAGTGATGCTATAGACACTAGCTGTGTTGATGGTGTTGCCATGTCATACAGAAATCATCACCCTTCTGGCATGCTTGGTACACCTGTTAGATTCACACTAATAACTTCCACAAAATCTGACAATTCATTGTTGAGGATGTTGTCTTTGTTGTGATCGCCAAGTTCGACGTTGTTGAACTTGATGTCAAGCTTGTCATACTTTGAAATGGCCGTGCCCATTGTGTTTTGTACATCTTTCTCGTTTGTGACATCACAGTTAATATAGGTTGAATCAAGTATGGTTTTGGACACAGCTTGGCCTAAGTCATCCAGAGTGTTTGCAATTATTACTTTAGTCCAGTGCTCGGCGAAGAGTCTTGATGTGCCCTTTCCGAGTCCTCTTGCGGCTCCAGTGATAAGAGCAACCTTTCCTTCAAGCCTGAAACATTTGGTGAAAATTTTTAAAGTAAGGTATGAAGAACTAGATCAATCGTTAAATAGGTCAAAACAGTTATTCAAGAGTCTGTGTCCCAACAATAGTTATTGTATTTTCAACTAAGGTATAATAAACATTCACTATACCAAAGAATTCTAATTGTAGAAAGTTTTGAGAAAATCTCTTTCAAATTTTCTCCACATGAAATTTTTATTTCAACTTTCTCTACCAAAACCAAACAATGAGAAAAACTAGGGAGAAAAATTTGGCAAAGAGAAAAATTCTATTAAAGTTTTTCAGGGTCATTTTCCAAACAAACTTTATTCTTAATACAAAATAAATAATCAAGTATTGGTTCAACCCATTGGGAAGCTGAAACATATAAATTAAGCTCTGTTGATACTGACAGTATGTATATATATATATACATATTGTTGGCGAAATATGCAAAATAAACAATAAAATACTTGTTTTGAGTCGAGTTCAAGGACACTGTCCTTAAGAGATATTTCGTACTACTACAAAATGGTTGAAAGGTGACGCACATTTTGTGGCACTTCTTTAAAGAAGTGCCACAGCTGCCCCTTTTTTTTTACTTTTTTTATTTAATTTCTTTAAAATTTTGGGGACCAGCTGTGGTGCCTGGTGGACCAAGCACCACAGCTGGTGGGGCCAACTGTGGCGCCTGTCAGGGCAGGCGCCATAGTTGGCCCAACTGACCCAGCTGTGGGGCCTGGTCCACCAGGCACTACAGCTGGTATGCACCAAAGGGTGGTGCTTGCCTTGGCAAGCACCACCCTTGGTCCCAAAATTTTAAAAAAAATAGAAAAAGAAAAAAAAAGGCAGCTGTGGCACTTCTTTAAAGAAGTGCCACAATTGGCTGGATGTGAATTTTTAACTCTCCCGCCAATCAGATTTCCCTCATTTAACTTTACTTTTTATCCTTTCCCTCCCTTTTACCTTTTTATTCCCTCTTCCTCAACTCGCGTTGACGCCCCTTCCCTCTGTAAAAGATATCTCTTTCTCTTGCACAACAAACACACACACTCGTCTTCTTCATTAAATTCTCTTGTCCCTTTTTCCATTTTTTTTCGTCCGTCCCCACTCCTCTCCCTAGTTGTTTCCTTTTCTTCATACTCTCTGTCTCTCTTCCTCTTTTGAACCCCACTCCATTTGATCCCCACTACACTCCACAGCTCACATTTGCTCATCCTCGTCACTCAAGATAGCGTCACCAACGTGGTCCCCCACTCCCTGCGCTGGTCAATTAATAGATTTGTAAGAAGAAGAATGTTTCATTCTAGCTTGCTTTGTTTAATTTTTTTTTAGTCAAGATAAACTGTCATATAGCGTTTGCCTTTCTGTTCCTAATTTAATAGGAAAGAGTGAAAACCTAGCTTGTTTCGTTTGCAGTTTTGCTTTGTTTAAATTTTTTGGCCGACAAGCTTGTGTTTTTTAGTAATCTTTTAATTTATTTAATTAGTTGTTGATGTACTGTGTTCACATATCAAGTTCTTGTATTGTGATATTTTTTATGTTAGCTTTGGAGAGTATTAATGTAAGAACATTATTGTTGGGGAAATGACAATAAATATATTATTTTGTAAGAACATTTTTGTTGGGGAACTTGAATTTTAAATATGAAAATCATATATATATATATATATAATAGGTTGAAATATAAAATAGAAAGATTGACAATTTGTGGAGATGATAAACACGCGCGAAAGCCACTCATTTTATATAAAGCTTCACAATCATGAAGTATAAAAAAGAGCCACAAGAAAGAAAGAAAGATTAAAAAAAAAAAAAGGACCCTACTGTGGCGCTTGTTAGAGGAAGTGCCACAGGAGGGGGGGTCTCTTGTGGCGCTTGCTAACGTAAGCGCCACAGTAGGTCCCCCCTCCTGTGGCACTTGCTGACGCAAGCACCATAGGAGACCCCCCTCCTGTGGCACTTCCTCCACCAAGCGCCACAGGAGGGTATTTTTTTAAAAAAAAAATTAAAATGTTGTGGCGCTTCCAAGCGCCACAGCTTTTTTTAGTGGTGTCTAGATATGCGGCACATCTCTAGCGCCACAGCTAATACAATTATAAGCGCCACAACTTTACTTTTTTGTAGTAGTGGCACCTCTCTCAGTAAATAGGAAGCGGCGTCTCCTTAGGAATAAATGAACCCTTCCTATAAAGATATAGGGTGACAGAATTGGCAGAAGATAAAATAACTCAGTAAGATGTTACCTAGGCTTCTTATTCTTTTTTTCAAATGGTTTCACAATTGAGGTATTTATATATAATAGTTGATGTCTTGAAGTGGTACCTCTTGAAGACTTCACCTCTTCAATTAAAATATCATAACTATCTGTTAAATTGATGAATATAATCATGTTAATTCATGAACCAGTATAACCTCCTTAATTTATAAGGACACAATTTCTTAAAGAACATCTCTTCATTTCAAAACATTCCAATAATATTGGACAAAATATTTCTTTGACATACCCATATATAATATTTACAACATATATATAGGTGAAGTTATAATTTGGGGTACCTTCAAACGACAGATGGGGCAGTCTCAGAGGCACTTGCCATTGTGGAGATGGTAAGCCTTCTTTGAAGCTTTCAACTGCACACAAGTGATATTATATTAGTGTATATGAATTTCGTTCTTCCTGTATTCATGCATGCGCAGTAGATTCATGTGCCAAAAGGGGCTAATATATGAAGGAATTATCAAAGTGACTAGTGAAGATAAAGTTGAAAAGGATCAGATAAGTTCAGCTCATCGTCAATTGGGTGATTATACACAAGGGGAACGAATTTTTCCCAAAATTTGTAGCTTTTGGGTATTAATATAACCAATTCTGTTGTCTATTATTTTTTATCTTTATTTCATCAATTACATTAATATGTTTGTAAATATTGCAGCATTTCGTGAATATGTTCGTAACTTCTTAATATTCCAGTAAAGTGATGATAACTTTCATGAATCCCTGGCAAAAACAAAACAAAATGATAATAACTTTCATGAATCACCGTATCTTATTTTCCACCCATTAATCTTGTAGGAACATTCATATGTACACTAGAAATATCAAAATTCATTGATTTCGGGAACTGGAGATTGTAACGCTAGATTTTGTGAACCAAAATGAAAGATGCTTTTTCTCTCGCCCTCATCCACAAAGACAAGTCAACGACAACAACGTCTTAGACAAGGGTTTTCTAAACAACCACATGTTGTCACAGGACTTTTCAAAATAAATTGAAAATATTATTCTTCTCATCGTATAAGGAACTTTCAACATGTTTGAACAAAATAAAAAGAAAGTTTAAATGTCATTAACTTTATCTTAAAATTTAAAGAACATTAATTTTTTAGTTCTTGAAGTTTTGACTTAGTTTGAACTCAGTCTCTCTGCTTTAAACTTGCTTAAAATTCAGTCCCTTCACTTTTTTATTTCTAATAATTTTGCTTAAGTCATCAATAACTCACTCCAACTCATCATTAGTCATCTTACATGGCCAAAAACACTATTAAATATTGCTATGTGGCTCCCTTCTCAGCTCCAAGCTGGATTTGATAGAAAATTGGGATAAAAAAAAACAAAGAAAGAAAAAGCAATATGTCCCTACTTCTAGATAAGTTGGGCTTTTTTGATAAAAAAAAAAGATAAGTTGGGCTTAAAAGGGTTAGGTCCAAAAAGCCCACATACCAAAAATCCGGTTAAAGTCCTGCCCTCAAACATGTGAGCTTATGGCCAACCTATGAACTTCAAGGTTCTTTTACCAAGTTACAACTTTTTAACCTTTTTAAAAATATAAAAAGGGTAAAACAATATAATCCATGAAATTACTAATTCAAGGGTAAAACAATATATTCCATGAAATTACTAATTCAAATTACAAATATTAGTATAATAAAGATTGAAACTTACAATTCTAAACCAAATCAAATAACTATCCTCAACATTGATAATAATAAATTATTGTTCAAACTCTAAAAAGATCAAAATTAAATAAACTAGACAAATCACATATCAAAAACTAATGAAAAATAAAACAAGACCTTTTATTTGTCTCCTTCAAGAAAAAAATATTCATTTTTTATTGGGACAAAAGAACTATTCTAATTAGTAATTATTTCACAGTATTTGTGTAAGCTTAACTTGTATACATTCTAAAATCTGAATTAGATAGCAAGAGGGGACGAGAAGTGATACAAAACAAAACCATCATGAAAGCAGAAGTCAAACAACGCAAGTTGAAATCAATTTACAATCTCTCTCCCCCTCTACCCCTTCATAATTAATTTTCCCTTTTTACTACTTACACTACTACAAAGTATACCTTTTGCATCACTCTTTTACATTGCTAAATGGCAAAACGGCGTTAAAAAAAGGTGCTAGCTGTAACACCCTGCCTTTAATCACGTAATTATAATTCGATAATGCACATTTAATTCGGATTAGAGACCATCGGATAACTTAAACTCATTCCAATCTCCTACTTTGTAGTAGGGTTTTCACAAAACATTCAAAATCTCTTCCTGTTCCTAGTCTCTATTTCAAAATTCGAATATAATTACCTGTGCAGTTTATCTACATTCACGTATAACAGAGTGTATAACCAAATCCCCGGCAACTCCCGGGTTCTATACATATATAATCTAGAGGTTACAAGTATCCACTAGGGGATTACACAACCAAAATCGAATATAATATTCCTAATTCAAAATATACAGTAATCCCGAGTTTAAAGTAGATAACCAACATCTCAAAAATCCTTAGTATCCCTAAAGATCCTAAGTGCTTCGGGTTTGCCTCTTCTCCATTGAGCCACATGCCCTGTCTGAAATGTTAGTCATAGGAAAGAATGAGATTCGAGCGAATCCCAGTAGTAACAAACCACTCACACAATGCATAACATAAAGCATGTATATAAATCACAACCAGCAACAGCAGCAGCAGCAGCAATCTCAAAAATACATGGTTTTCACCACAAGTGACAGCACTCACGGCTGTATGCACAATACGACAGCTCTCGCTATAATAATAATCACGACAGCTTACGCTGTAATCACAATAACGACAGCTTATGCTGTAAAAGACAGCTTGCGCTGTAAACGACAGCTATCACCAGCTGTAATCGCAGCAGCATCAAAGAATCATCACATCACAATTTCATATTCTTGTTT
Source organism: Inga leiocalycina (assembly GCA_963242795.1). NCBI lineage: Eukaryota > Viridiplantae > Streptophyta > Magnoliopsida > Fabales > Fabaceae > Inga > Inga leiocalycina. The sequence goes on along the minus strand of OY725326.1, from coordinate 67,504,071 downwards.
CCTCACGGGATAACACTTGTAGGAGTTCCTTGCATGACTTGAGTGAAAATGCCACCAATACTTGAGTGTTAGGCCAGAACTCGAGTTCTCTAGATAGTTTCTGTTCTGTCTTGACTCTCTATGAAACACTTCTATAGGCTCACTTTCTAAACTCAAGTTCTTTGGCACACAGAACTTGAGTGCACCTCTGAAACTTGAGTGTATTAGTAAAATTCCAGTTTCTTCATCAATTCTACATCAAACTTGCAAGAGTGAAGAACCAAACTCGAGTGTTACAGCTTAGAAACTCGAGTACTTCCTCTAAACTTGAGTGTATCAAACATTTTCAATAGCAACTTTTTGTGAACTTGTGCAATGCAATTGATAATCGAATGGGCTTATTTTTACATCTTCAAAACATGAATTCCTTTATAAAATAATGTACTAACATTTTGTTGTCATCAAAACATGGATTCTAACATGTTGGAGTCAAATAAGATTTGAGTGTTAAAATATCTTTTAGAAAGTTAGAGGTTTTTTAACTTTTAGTGTTCACATGTTGATAATTGGCTAGTCTTGGATTGGATTAAATGAAAGTAAGAAATAGAGCCTAAGAAGAAAAAAGAAGGGTTTCTTAATGGCAATCACATGCTGATATATGTTTTCTGTTATTACTAAGCACGCATACATATGCATGAAATGAGTTGAGGGTGTTACTTTTCTAAAAGTTTTCAAGTGGATAGTGGAAGAGTGTTTGCTAAAATACATGGCTGTCACCTACTTGTTTCCATGCCTCCCCTTCTCCCAACTCCTTCTAAAAGCTTGTTTTTGTTTTGGGTAAATATAGGAAAAGTTTAGTAGTTTTGAAATATCTAGAAGGGTAAATTTGGGATGTATTATTGTACATTAATTTTATAAGTTTGTTTACTTTTTTCTTTGTTACATAAATATGTCTTTTTCAGGAAATAAGAATGTCACTTCTAGTCCCAATATCCAACTTAACACTCCTAATATCAAACCTCCCACTCCTAATTCCAACACTAATCATAGTCATACTTCTACTCCTACTCATACTCCTACTCCTAATACCATAATTCATTCTAAAAATGATCCAACATCAGCATAACTTGCCTCAAAAAAAGAGGGGATACATAATGTATACACGTCTCTTTTGTGCTAATAGCTGTAGAGGAGGAGGCATACATATGATGAAGCAACATATTGCTAGTGTGGTTGGTCAAATTGCTTCTTGTAAAAAGGTTACTTCTAATATGTGTTATAGGATTGGAAAGTCCTTGAAAGAAAGTTTAAAGAAAAAGCCAATTAAAGATATAAGAGAAGAGGAAGTTAAAGAAAACGATGATGATATACCAATTTCTAATAGGTAGCTAAGAAGAGGAAACCTCCTAGGACTATAGATAAATATTTTGCTCCTAGGACAACTCCTGGAGCTCAACCAACCATCAAGAGTGCCTTATCATTAAAAGAAGCACAATATAATGTGAAGATGCTTATTGTTGAATGGGCTATTGTCAACTGCATTCCATTTAAGCCCTTTATTTCAAAGAGCTATGGATGAAATTTGTTCTATAGGACCTGGGTTTTTATGCCCCTAGTACTTATGGTTTTAAAACCAAATGGTATAGGAAAATGGAAAAGGGAATGTTGGTTACTCATTGACGGTCATAGAGCCAAATGGAAGGATAATAGCTGTACACTTATGGCGGATGGATGGCCTGATGTGAGACAACAGACTTTGATAAAATTCTTAGTTTATTCTACCAATGATATGGTATTTGTTAAGTTTGTTTATGCCTTCGATTTAGTCAAAAATGCTAAAACTTTATTCACATTGTTTTTTAAAGTGATTGAGTGGGTTGGTTCCAAGAATATTGTTCATGTGATGACTAATAATACTGCCAACTATGTGGCATGTGGAAGGTTGATCAAGAAGAAATATATAAATATTTATTGATCTCCTTGTGTTGCTTATTGTTTAAATCTTGTATTGAAAGACATTTCAAGCAAGCCTTATGTGTCAGACATTGCAACAAAGGTACCAAAGATAACAGTATTTGCTTACAATCACATGATATTCTTATTTGGTTGTGGAAAAAGCTAAGTTGGAAAGAAATTGGGCATCCTGGTGCTACATGGTTTGTCACTACCTTTATTACATTACACAACATATATATGCACAAATATGACTTGCAAGCCTTATTGTTGATAAACAATTTGTAAACTATAAGCTATCTAGGAGTGCTCCAAGAAAAATTTTTAGTTCAATTATATTTGATAGCTGGTTTTGGAATAAGTGATACCAAATTGTGAAGATTATATCTCTTCCTGTAAAATTGTTGGGAATTGTTGACTCAGATGAGAAGCCTTCACTGCCATATGTTTATGAAGGCATTCATAGTACAAAAAATGGAATTAAGATGTTCAAGAGGAATAAAGATCACTACAAGCCGTACATGAGTATTATTAAAGCGAGATGGGATAAATATTTAGAGACCAGTCTCCATGCAGCTTCCTATTTATTGAACCTAGCATTCTTATATGGTCTAAACTTTGTTAACAGGGGAATTCTAGTGCAAGCTTTGATTGATGTAGTAGAGGCTAACTGAGATGAAGATATTGATTACTTCAAGATAATGTTCCAAGTGACATTGTATCTTGAAGGCAAAGAATCTTTTAGCAGAGTGACATGTAAAAGGGAGCTGAAAAAGTAGATTCTTATAAGTAACTAAGTATTCATCTTTATTGTTTAAAAGCATATTCATTGATTGCAACTAATATTATGTACATGTTTTGTTTCGTAGATTAATGGTGGATGTGCAATGACTATTCAGTTCCAGAGTTGCAACGTGTTGCAACATGTATTCTTAGCCAAACGTCTGCTTCTTCTGGTTGCGAGCGAAACTGGAGCTTATTTAAGCGAATCCATACAAAAAGGAGAAATAGATTGGAGCAATCAAAGACTTTGGTTTACACTAACTATAACTTGCGATTAAATCATAGGTAACCATAGATATTATGAAAAATGATTTTATTTAATATTGATTTATTTTTAAGTTTTAATTAAAATTATTCATCATTTAAAGGAGTTAATTGAAGAAAATAAGGCAACTTATGATCCCATTGACTATAAGTCTATTGATGAGGTGGATCTTTAGGTGACTAAAGAAGATCCCATTCCGGTATTTAATGATGAAGATGTAGAAAATCTTGAAGGAGTTCTTAATAATGACGGCATTGCACTTTCATCAACTCTGGATAGGCTTAATAAAGGTGTATATGTGCTATTAATATTTTGTAACTAATTTATTATCTATCCATATAATTATTTGTTATACATAACCATTGATATTAATTATTGTCATCCATATGCATAGGTGATGAAGATATGGACATCGTTGAACCCTCGGCTTTGAATAATGATATTACTACCATTTATGCTTTCCCCAATACAGCTCCTAATGTCTCATCTCCAACAGATCACCTTGATGAGTTGTAGAGTTGGGTGTCAATGATTATAAGGGGAAGAGCTAGCTAGGGATGCCTGATGAGCAATGATTAAAATTGCTATCTTTTGACTATTTTGATGTTAGTTCTAGGTTATGTTTGATGGATGGTGATTGAAATTGTTAAGTTTTCACTATATTTTGATGTTAGTTCTGGGTTATGTTTGAAGAACTAACTAGGTATTTTGACTATCTTGATGTTAGTTATGACTTATAAATGATGATTAATATTGTTATTTTGTTATTGTCAATCAAATCGTAATATCTTAATATGGCCGGTCTGATCCCAGATTATACCCTGGTTGACCCATTGATACTTGAACTTGTGCCTCAACGAATTCATTGCCTCGTCCAATTTTTTGTTTCTTGATAAAAAGGAAGAATACCCAACATGAATATATAGTTAACTTGAAGAGGAAAATCAAAGATTGTTAACATGATGATTTATTAGTAGAAACTTCTTAAGTTTCTATCACTTCTCTCCCAATTCTTTCAAACCTTTCTAGTCTCTTTGGTTGGATCTTCAATACCTAACAACTTTTCATTACCATCTTCACCGATACCCAACCAACACTTACTCTGTCATTCCCCACCGCCATTGCAACTCATACTCTTCTATTATCTCTAATTGTGACCAAAATCCTGATTACCCCATAGTTGCATGCCTCCCAGCCTCTTCCTTCTTCATTAATAGCCTTGTCATCGATTGAGTCCAAATTCTCTCAAGCTGTCAAGATCTGCTTGAAGGGTAAAATTGCCTTCCAAATTTCCAATAACCAATTTTTCCATGTATAAAGGAAAATAAGTTGTTGCTAGAAAATAGGTTGCCAAGAAATTTGGCAACAAAATACGCCCACCATAATAGAAATGATGATTTTCCTTTTCTATCGCCTCATTTTTCATGTTGTGAAAGGGCTCTAATATTAGTATAACTCAAGAGGATAGAGGAGGTAGGTTTGAGGATAGAGCTTAGTGAACACTGACTACATACCTCGTATTGCCTTTTATAAGTAGGGAATGTAGCATGACCGTCGATGAGCTATAATGCTGATTAAAGGTGGCTTGATGATGATTAAATATGACAATATCTAAATGTTCACAATTATGGTGATTTATGGCAATTCAATATGTTTAATGAAGAGAATAAAACAAGTAATCAAAATGCATAAATGCTCCAATAGTTTGTTCTAAATACTTTTCTTTTTCACCCTTTTATTAGTTCAATTTTACATCTTACTCTCTCCAGTCATATTTATAAGCACCTTTCTCTCTCTTAAGTATGGTCCTTAATATAAGCAACTTGCTTTTTGTGTATCAAAATTTAAACCACTTTTTCCTTTTCTACCCCTATTAATTACATATCTTTATATTAATGAACAACTAATTGTCCCTTCATTCAATCATTTGCTACCCATTCTCTCTCATATGCTCTTTTCATAAACAAGAGCATATTTCAAAAAGATATGGTATTTTTAACACATTTATTGTTTTTAACTAATCTTAACCACCAATTTCTTTTACGCAATCGAGAAAAAAATTGGTTATAAAAAGGACTAGAGGGAGAGCATATACAAAAATTTCCTTGACCTTGTGTAATAGGTGATTTTTTTTTTTTGAAATATTGATGTTAAAATTCCAACAATAAGCTCTAGTAGAACTCTAACACATCAATAAAGAGGAACAATATACAACATGAATATATATTGAACTTGAAGAGGAAAATCAAATGTTGTCAACACAATTAAAAATTAAGTGGCTTTTTACTTTTCGACCGATTTATAATTAACATTCAACTGAACTTTTTTGGCAGCATATGAAAGGAATTGCGAAAATTAACATGATCAAGAGAGACAAGAGAGAATTGTAGACATGAAGAGTAGAGGAGAACTCTCATTCATATAGCATTTTCATGTACATACAATCCTTTGTGTTAAGCCTTTACATATGGGCCTCCAATTCTCCCAAGAGTTACAAAGTCATAAACATAACAATTAACCCACATTATGATGGATTTACAATGTCATAAATACAATAATTAATCTACAGCATAAAACTACATAAAACCATGGGAGGTTACAAGCATTATGGAATCCTAAGAGACTATAAACGTCCACTATCACAATATTCATAACACTCCACCTTGGATGTTCATAATCAAATATTGTGTCTCATCAAAACCTTACTAGGAAAAACCTAATAGGACAAAAACCTTGTGAAGGGAACAGAGTACATGATACATATTGAAGCTGCCTCATTAAAAACCTTACTAGGAAAACCCAATGGGACAAAACCTTGGTTAAGGAAAAGAATACATCATGGACTCTACTTCCTCTAATGATAATATCGTATTTAATCCTTGCATGGTATCTGCTCCCCCTGATAATAACATCACTTCTAATGTATTTTTTAGCATATCTTTATTTTAGCTGCCAAACTATAAATGATGCATTATCACTAAAAGTTCTACTGAGATGTAGTCTTCTAACATATCTTCTGAATATGTTAAAATATCAATATATTCTGCCTTTATTGTAGAAATAATAAAGGAAAATTATTCTAAAAATCACCAAAATATATCTTGTATCCACATATTCAATTTGTTTTGAACAAAATAATATCATACAATATGTTCATAAGTGCAATGCCCCAAAATGTGATTAAGGGCTAATACCTTCAAAAGTGAATGTAATTATTGATGAATAAACACTTTTGGAGGATGCGATATGAATTTTGATATAAATGTTTTTTGATTAGTGCCTAAACCCTGCATTTAAGCTTAACTGTGTGAGAAAGCATAAAATGAACCCTAAGGGTATGGGAGGGCGCATGGTGGAGGAAATGTATAATAAGATGAGTTTAATGGTAATTCAAGTGAGATTGTCATAATCAGGGGCAAAATAGGAAAAAGAAAAGTTACCGACTGGTTAGTCAATTACTGAAAGGGAAACATATTATTAACTTAAAGATTAATGGTTGTGATTATTTGTCAAGAGATCAAGATATTGAAATCACATGTTTGTGTGTTCATGTGTGCCCATGAAAAGGGAAACAATATTTTGACAATTGGCACTATGTGGAGCATTAGATCAAAGTCAAAGTTTCAACATCTCCTTTCCCTTTTCCATCTTCAAAATTAGCTAAGGCTAGGCAGGAGAGAGGAAAATTGATTTCTCATCTTCAACTCCATCTCAAATTTTCTCTCTCACCCATTCTCCATTTTTGTCTAAAGCAAAGAGGAAAGAGAAAGAAGAAAGCTCAAGGTTAGTGTTCTATTTGACCTTGAATGGTGAAATCATCTTCTTTAATCTTGTTCATGGTGATGAGAGCTTCATCTCTATAGTTTTAGATTTTTGAAAGAAGGTATTTGAGTGCTTGAAGAAATTTGAAAATTGAAGAATTCAAGAAACTAGCTTGAGGAAGAGGAAGAGGTGAGTAAAAGCTCTACTTCGACATATTGAGTGTGGTCATTGGTTGAGTTTTGAAATTTGTGGATTTTTTCCTGATTTTAGTGTAATTGTGAAATTGATGAATTGGATGGTGTATTGTGGTGGAATTGGTGTCATATTGTGTTATTGTTATTGGAATTGGTTTGAAACTTTGAATGGAAAGGAATTGAAATGTTGGGTTTTGTGTTGTGACATTATGTTGACAAGTTGTGGTTATTGTGGAATATATTAATGTGAGTTGAATTAGGTTGATTTAGTGTTTCCAATGGATTCCTAGTGAAAATTTGTGTGGGGAGAGTGTTTGTTGTCAAATTGGAACCATTAGAAACAATTGTTCAAAAGTTGGAAATTCTGTCCATTGAAACTCTGTACAGGACAGTTGGTTTGTATGGACGTTTTGAATAGGCAAATGGTGTCTACAAATTCTGAAACTTTCTAGTCTTAAATTTCACATGCCAAGCTTCAAAATGAACATATAATTCATGTCATTTATTTTTGTCAGCTGGGAGTTATGATTTTCCAAAATGTGGGATTAAAACTGGAATCTGTTTTGGAGCAGTGTTTGATTTTGTATAATTCTGTATTTTTGTGGTTATGAACAGCAATAATCCATATTTTTCCAATAAATAGGACTTAAGTAGCTTTCTATTGGCTTTGGCATAACCCCATTTCAATTTTTCTAGAATTAGTTATGAGTTTTCAAAGTTTCCTTGGCTGCAACCAAAAGTTCTTGGCTGTAGCCCAAAACTCTCTGTGCAGCTTTTGACTGTTGGTTATAGTTTTGGCTGTAGTGTAGAAATAGTTTATTGTGAAGTTATTTGAATATTGGTTATAGTTTTGAAGTTGGGAGGTGTGTTGATTGGAATTGGTTATTATGTATGGATTAGAGACCCAAGAGTTAGATTGTGATTAAAATGGTTTTTTGGATGTTTTTGGAAGTTACCAATATGTTCCTTAGGCAATTTTAAGTGGGTATAAGCTTTGTGTGGAGTATGGGAACCATTGGGAGCAATTTTGACCAATCTGGGAATTTCTGTCATTTGCTGTGATTTGGGCAATCTAATGGCATCACTCGAGTGAGGGAGGATCATACTCGAGTGCTGCCATATATTTTCCCTTTTCTCTTTGTGTTTTGCCTTGGTTTCCATGAAGAAAGCTCGAGTGCACTTCTTAAACTGTGAGTGATGTTGGTGATCACTCGAGTGAGAGTGGGATCACTCGAGTGATAGTGTGAGTTCATGATTAGGGTTGCTCTCGGGTTGTCACTTACTGGTCAATGTTCAAGAGTGTGTTCTAACACTCGCAAGTGAAGCCCTCTCACCCGAGTGCCAAGGGTAGTGCTCGAGTAAGCTATTTCCTCTGATGTAGCATGTGCTCTCGGGTTCTCACTTTTTGTGTTGTACTTTCGAGGACTTGAGTGGATTTGGAGTCATCACCTGAGTGTGAAGTCTTATGCTTAAGTATTGTGAGCACTTTCTAGCCAAGGTTTTTGCTCACTGTCAAACACTCGCGAGTGAGAGCCATTCTCACTCTAGTGCGAGTCTCTTATCACTCGAGTGAGGTCATCTTCACTCGAGTGAGCCAGTTGAGAATCGATGTTATGCTTCTAAAAAGGGATCTTTAGGGTAGGTTCTCCCAACCCTTTTAGCTTATGTTTAGGCCTCTAAAGGCTACCAAAAGAGTCCTAAATGATAACCAACTTAGAGTACTATGGAAATATGTATTGGAAAAGAAATTGATCGGTTGTCCCTAATTTGGTATAGGATTTGATATCTGCTAGACACGTGAGCCAACTGTGCCAAAGAACGTCAGGAAAGATATAGGTAGTGACTCCTCTCTTATACTTTGTGTAAATGTACTGTATGTATGCCTATCATGCATTGTGCTGCTGTTGCTTCGTGATGCTTTGTGCCTTGTGACCCTTTTGTAGAGCTTTATGATACTTTGTGCCTTGTGATGCTGCTGCATAGTGTTTACCGTGAAAGCGGGCATTGAGATTACAACGAGAGCTGCCATTGAGATTACAGTGAAAGCTTGCATTGTAATTATTGCGAAAGCGGGCATAGCGCATTGTGATATAGCCATGAGTGTTGTCATTTGTGCCGCGAGCTATGGATCATTGTGTTGCTGATGATTATGTTGAACATGATAACATTACATGCTTTATGTTTATATATTGTATGAGTGATTTGTTACTACTAGGATCCTTTAGAATCTCACTCTTTCAAATGACTAACATTTTCAGACAGGGTAAGTGGCTCAAAAGGGAAGCGGCCAACCAGGAGTGGTTAGGGTTAGTAGGGACATTTTAGATTTTGGTACTATTGGTTATCTAGCTGGATTTTGGGATTACTGTATATATGGATTGTAAATATAAATTTTTGGATATGAAATCCCCATTTTGGGAAACTTTAAACTTATTGTATATATACAAGTAACCCGGGGTTGCCGGGATTTTGGTTACGCACTCTAATATTTATTATGTGAAATAACTGCACATGTAATTGTATTCGAAAGTGAATGTGAGACCAGATGAATTCTGTTTTTAAACGTTTTCTTTGGACACCCCATTTCTTGGAGAAGAGTGATTATAAATGTGATTTTTGTTTTATTGGTCTCTATTTCACTTAAATTCCATAATCCGGATAAAATTACCGTGACAGGGTTACAAATGGAGGTAAAATTATGAATGTATAGTATTGTTGAATAGTTTTGTTTTAATTAAGTTTCTCATTTCTCTGTAGTTAAGTTAGAGCTTTGTGATAAGGACTTTTTTCTCAGTTGCAACATAGAGAATACCAGGTAACATGGTCCTATCTATCTTAGTTATCAATACTAATCATAGGTTTTTTTTAAAAACTCTACAAGCCTATATTGAGTAAAGCTAGTATGAACCCTATGATTTTAAGACTAAAATTTGCTTGTGGGACCTTTGTATGAACCCTAGAACTAGATAGATTGATATGTGTGATAATTAGAGACAACTATAGGCATGTATATGTGAATTAAGCTAGATTTCGTATGGTTATGACTTATGCTTTGTTTCATAATACAACACTCCTATCAAAGCAAGATTGATGTAGGCTCGCCTCAGTAAGGGACACACTTGGCAAGGAAAATGACCTAATAAGGACAAAAAGTGATTTCCATATTATGATGGCCATAATACTACCGCATTATTTATTCTTATGTGTTTAATATCCATGCATGTGATCTTTTGATATATAGTGGAAGTATACTTGGTACATGTATATGATGAGAGTTGAGTTTAAGACATTGATTGACATGCATTAGCATGAAAACATATGGAAACCCCTTGAGAATAATGTGATATAAATAGTGGAGTTAGTGATTAGGTTGTGATTTTTAAAAATTGAATACCACGTGGCAGGCTGCTAGTTTGATTATTGTGCACCACTAGCTGGCATATATTTTATAGAGCAGTATTCCCTGATACAACACTCCAGGGGCTTATAGGTATTATTCCTGGGGTTCAGGCTGTAACCTTATTGGAGGAACTCATGATCCCTTTTGTGCTCTATAGTACTTTGGCCAGTATACATCACACTAGTGGAGAGCTCATAAGAGTAACTAGTAACATGAAGTGTACTTAACGCATGGGTTCAATTAGAGGAAATAAGGAGGATATAAGAATGGTTAAGGGTTAATAAAAGATAAAGAGTAACTATTGCGTTATGACATCTTGTGATATAGTATGTTGTGTTATGAATAAATGTTCTCTGAGGCATATGAATCTATACTATTATACTAATGATTATTAAATTTGCTTGCCCAGTTGCTTATAAAATTTGTTTAACATGCTGCATATTAGTCCTACTAGCACCCCACTATTGGTGCCGGTTGTAATACCCCGAATTTTGAGACTCGATGCTAGAGAATAAGCCTGAGATTAGTGGATTGCTAAGCCCCGGTTTAGCAAGATTCCAAATTGTGATTAGGAGTTAATGACTACAAAAGTGGACGTGGTTAGTGATTAATGAACCATTTTAGAGAATATAAAGTGGATTGTAGTCGCTTGTGTTTTGAGCAACGCCAAAACCCTATATTTGAGTTCAATTGTGGATTAACATCCAAATTGACTTAGAATAGAGGGAATAATTGAATGGGGTATTGTGATGGAAATGGTGTCATGTTGTGGTATTTAATCATTCGAATTGATTTAAATTGGATTGGACACATTGGTTGCAAAACTAGAAATGTTGTCCAGTGTGAATTCTGTCTGGGCAGTCTTCTCGTGTGGACGTTTTTAATAGGAAAATGATGTCAGAAAATTATGAAACTTTCCAGTCTTAAATTTCACATCCAAAGCTTCAAAATGGACATATAATTTGTGCCATTTCATGTTGGGAACTAGGAGATATGACTGTCCAAAGTTTGAGGTCGAAAATGGACTCTGTTTTGGGGCAGTGATGACATTTGTGTAATTCTGGAATTTTGTGGTGATTTCTAGTATTGGAAAATATTTTTCCTATGAAGAGGACTTAAATATCTTTCACTTAGATTTGGAATCACCTCATATCGATTTTTCTAGAATTAGTTATGATTTTTCAAAGATTGGGCAGAAAATCTGCCAGAAAATCCGAAAATGCCAATTTTGGGAATTATGACATCATCAAAAGGCAAGATGACAAAAGCATGGAATTAAAACATCTTCTCTTCATCTTCAGCTGTTCATTCACGCACAGCAGCCTGAACCATAGAGAGAGAAGGTTGAGAGAGTTTAGAGAGAGAAATAGAAGAAAAATCACAAGGTAAGCCGATTTCTCCGACGATTTCGCTCCTAACGCGTATAACTCCGACTCTAAACTACTCCTCTTTGTTCTTTAAGGTTTGGAAAGCTCAAATTTGGTGTTTTGAAAGTTAGGGTTTTCAGCCATCTTTGAGAAAAGCTAGTGGGAGCTTGAGGTAACTTCCAAACTATTGTGTATTGACTATTCTAGCTGCTGTGGGCAATTTAATCGGTGAAATTTCGCTGGATTGCCATTGGTTTTAATTTTTGGAAATGCGTATGTGGGGCTGTTATGCTGCTCAAATTGGTACTAAATGGTAGTTGTAACCTAATGAAATAGTCAATAAAGTGGTTAGGAGTAGAAAGGAACGTGTTTACGGAGCCGAAACTGAAAAACCCCAATTTCTCCTGGAGTACATGTATATTTCGGTTATGGCTATAAATGGGTCTTAGAGTTGGATTTTCAATGATTTTATGGTTCCATTGAGTTCAGGAGCAAAAATTAGGTGGGGTTACAGTTGGTCACTTTTTCGGAAAAGGCCGAAAAAGCATAATTACGAAAACGCCCCTAAAACCCTTAAAGTGGGGCTGCCAAGGGTAAATTTGTAAATTGACATTGAATTTGATAATTCCGAGTCCGGAAATGGATTCCTTGGGCGAAAATATGTTAGAATAGCCCATGTCAATATTTCAAGAAAAGTACAGCCGGACCGGGTACGGCAGGGCCGAGCCGGGTCCCCGGGGGTATTTTAGTAAATTTTCAATATAGCCTCATATAACCTCCAGAAACACTATGGAAGTGTCTAAATAGTACATTTGACATTGTAGGATCGAATGTGAAGCCCCGAGTTGCTGGCACGCAAATCGAGGAGAAAAGACTGGAGGTAGGGAACTTATCTCTCCTGCATGCTCTGATAACTGTATTAATGTGTTGATGCATATTGTTGCTTTGCTTGATTATGTGGAACATGTATGAATGATTTGAAGCTATGTTTCAATATATGCTATGGCCATATGTGTATCGTTCGAAGCATTGAGCTTATAGATTTGTCATTGTATGTGTGCATGAGTTATGTGATGCAAGCATGTCATGCATTAAACACTTATCTTACCTGCATATTGATAATATTTCCCTACTGAGATTCTCTCGAATCTCACCCTCCCTTACCAACAATTTAGACAGGGCAAGTGGCTCGTGAAGGGAGCAACATGACTCATTCGAGATGAGATTGTGTAATCCCCATTTGAAGAATTGTAATGAGCAATCGTGCCCTGTATATCTTTAGCGAAGGTATGTACCCGAGATTGCCGGGATGATTATGTTGTGTACTCTGATATTTATATAAATGTGATTTATCTTCGCGTAGTAATTGTATTCGAAATGTGAATATGAGACCAAGTTTATAAATGATTTCAAAAGTTATTTTTGAAAACCCCATCATGTGATGGGTTAGTAAATGTTATTTGATTATTATTGGTCTCTTTTTTATTTTAATCGCGTATTTCAGATATAATTACGGAGGGGGGGTTACATTTTGGTATCAGAGCTGCTGTTCCTGGCAAGTAAAGGATTTGCTAGGATAATGGCAGTAGTTTCTGCCTTAAGTAATAGGGAATGGCTTTATTTGTTATGGTATACACATTATGGTCCCTGTTGTTTATGGATATATGTGATTTATGGACTGTGTATACATTATTTGTGTTGTGGATATGGTGAGTTAGTATGATTCGCCCGCGAATTTGAGGTGTAGACCTCGAGATGGAGGTAATCAGACCCTTCATCTGATTAGATAACTAAGGAAAATGATTTCCTAGATGTGTGATACTGAGGTTCTAGGTTGATCATGGCTCCTACCTAGACGTTGGGTGAGAAACCCTAGGTGGTATGATGTTACATGTAGTGATGTCATACTGAGCTTGTATATTTAAAGGCCTTAAGACCTAGGGGACCGGTGTGCCCTAGGCTGGCATGATATTTGGATTTGTGTTGGAGTTGTGATGTTCCGTGGAAATGAGGGAAGTGATTTCCCGGTTCAACTGAGGTTGAAGGTTTGAAAGATGAATTGTGATCCAAGGATCAGACTCAATAGTCAAGCTGGTCCTAAGGAGGTTGATATGACCTATATGGTCTGTGGTACTAGGATGTGGTACTAGATTGGCATTGAAATGTGTATTAGGTATCCTGAGGTTGCTAGTATTAATCTGGCACAGGGAAAAGTGATTCTGTGGAGAATTTGAATTTGAGAGAGTTATCTACGAGGATTCGAAGTGGAGAAGGCAACCTACGGGGAGTTCTGATCGGAGAGGGCTACCTACGGTGACGTCTGATCGGAGTGGCTATTTGTGTTTTTATTACCTGCGGCCCACTGGGGGTGTGTATGGCACACAGTGGGAGGACCGTGCCTTCGGGGCGGTAGTGATACGGGGAATATGTGAGTCCTGGGTGAAATGTGAGTAACCCAGCTGCTTGCCAGGCTCAGTGTAAGGGCCGGCCAGCGGAGCCCTGGTACGTAGTTGATCAGGGGAGTGGGCACTCTAAAGGGGTGTGACGATATATAAAAAAAAAAATTTGTGACAGCCGCCGTGACGACAAACCCTAGTGTGCAGCTGCCGTGACGACGAACCTTAGTGTGCACTCGCCATGACGTTGAATCGTATAATAGAGCTCTGGGAACGTTGGGAGTATGGGATCTCAACGAAGTGCTAGTTATGGCTATGAATGATTTGACTTGAATGGGGCCAAGGTCTGGCACAGATTGTGTATGGGGACAGGTGTAGTGGGAGATTCCTATGGGACTCCTATTGAGTCACCTTGACATTGTGAAAGCACATATGAGGAGAAAAACCTCAGAGTGTGCACCGGAAGCGTGAGAATGTGATATGTTTGGGAATTGTGTTGAGCAGAAGCTCGAGGTTACCGTGAGAATGATGTGTTAATCATGGCTTCGGGAGGTAAAACTTCGAAGTCCAGATTATTTTGTGAAAAAGGGGTCTTGAAGGATCCTAGTTTGGTGAAAAGAATTTGTGGTGGGTGGAATTATTAAAATGCTTGGTTCCAGCTTGTTGCAATTGTGCATTGTGAGTCTCTCACCTGCGGCCACATGGGGTGATTCCTATGGTGGAGGACCGTTCCGCTGGGGCGGTAGATTACGGGGGATTGACTATTTGTGAGCCGTGAGGCTATGTATATGCACTGCCACGCCAATAGTCCCTGAGTTGCTAGCAACGGTTCGGGTAAAGACTGTGTGTCTTCCCGGCGGTAAAAGGGGATGAGGGTGGAGTGTGATTGTGAATCTGTGATAGTTGTGAACAAGCTGAGATTGAGGTGTGTCGTAGCAGAGCAGAGCTAGTTTAGCTGATGGCGAATTCGACTACATGATCGGGGATTCTTGTTTCTGAGGGCAATTACCCCGGCATGGCCAGCCTAGCTAGTCACCACGTTGGTTGCACCGGTGTTGACCCCAGGACGAAAGGCGGTGCATAAAATTATAATCTGCAATGTGTGTTATTGTAAATGTGAACTGTGATGTGAATGCCAGAAGGGCAATTTGTATTTGTGAGACAGTGAGAAGCTGTCATATTTGTGCAAGCGGCAGAAGCCGAGGCATTCTTGCAATGTGATATGTGTGCAAGTGGCGAAAGCTACGTATTATTGTGTATTTAGCTGTGGGTGCTGTCGTTTTGTGGAAATCGTCACGCATCAATGTGAATCTGCCGTGGACATTGTGTAATACCCAAAAGTCCTGGATAGGTGAGGGTAATGACGTGAAACTTGATACGACAATGTGATTGTTGTGAATACCTAAAGAATCCCGGGCACCACCGGCACAGGGCATCCCTAGAGGGGGTAAAACCGGGGTGGGTGTGACAATAAAATTGTGAGTCCAGTAACCCACAGGCATCCATCGGACGGGTGTGATGTGGGAGCCAGCCACGCAGTGGAAGCGTGGGCACCCATTAAGGGGGTGTGACAATAAAAGGCGCCTGGATAGAAGAAATTGAGATTCTGGAGTGACCATATGATGTGACATTGTGTTGATACCCAAAAGTCCCGGTTACCACTAGCGGAGTCACTGGTGGGTGTACGGGTGAGGGCGACACCATGAAGTTGATACAGAAGTAATATTGTGTTGATACCCAAAAGTCCCGGTTACCACTAGCGGAGTCACTGGTGGGTGTATGGGTGAGGGTTACACCGTGAAAGTTGATACGATGAAGTAATATTGTGTTGTGAGACCCAAAAGTCCCGGTTACCACTAGCGGAGTCACTGGTGAGTGTACGGGTGAGGGAAAGGCTGTGGATGTGAATACAGCGGAAGAGTTTGTGTATACAGCTAAGGCCGTCGTTTGATGTATTGAGGTTGTGGTGTTTTGGGGTTACTCCCGGAAAGAGTAACTAGTTTAAGTTAAGCAGAGTGGTGGCCTATGCTGCCCAACTGCCGAGATCTTATGATATGGCTCATGATTTAGAGCCTCCAGGTATTGTGGTTATGTGATCATAGAGTTTTGTGGCAATCGTGTATGGAGGCGATTGCACGTGTTTGGAAATAGTGTGGTGATTGTGTTTGTGCGGCAATCGTGAAATGGGCCGATTGCAGTTTGGGGCAATTGAGTTGCATTCATTGTTTGAAATTCTTGCGAGAATCGGATTTGTGGAGTATCATTTGTGTGTGGGTGGTCTAGAAGAGACCATCCCAATATGAAATGAATTGTGAAACGGAAGCTGTCATGAAGAAGCATCCGTAGTTTTTGGATTAAGTGGTATGACAAATTTCGAGGACGAAATTTATTGAACGGGGGGAGAAATGTAATACCCCGAATTTTGAGACTCGATGCTAGAGAATAAGCCTGAGATTAGTGGATTGCTAAGCCTCGGTGTAGCAAGATCCCAAATTGTGATTAGGAGTTAATGACTACAAAAGTGGACGTGGTTAGTGATTAATGAACCATTTTAGAGAATATAAAGTGGATTGTAGTCGCTTGTGTTTTGAGCAACACCAAAACCCTATATTTGAGTTCAATTGTGGATTAACATCCAAATTGACCTAGAATAGAGGGAATAATTGAATGGGGTATTGTGATGGAAATGGTGTCATGTTGTGGTATTTAATCATTCGAATTGATTTAAATTGGATTGGACACATTGGTTGCAAAACTAGAAATGTTGTCCAGTGTGAATTCTGTCTGGGCAGTCTTCTCGTGTGGACGTTTTTAATAGGCAAATGATGTCAGAAAATTATGAAACTTTCCAGTCTTAAATTTCACATCCAAAGCTTCAAAATGGACATATAATTTGTGCCATTTCATGTTGGGAACTAGGAGATATGACTGTCCAAAGTTTGAGGTCGAAAATGGACTCTGTTTTGGGGCAGTGATGACATTTGTGTAATTCTGGAATTTTGTGGTGATTTCTAGTATTGGAAAATATTTTTCCTATGAAGAGGACTTAAATATCTTTCACTTGGATTTGGAATCACCTCATTTCGATTTTTCTAGAATTAGTTATGATTTTTCAAAGATTGGGCAGAAAATCTGCCAGAAAATCCGAAAATGCCAATTTTGGGAATTATGACATCATCAAAAGGCAAGATGACATAAGCATGGAATTAAAACATCTTCTCTTCATCTTCAGCTGCTCATTCACGCACAGCAGCCTGAACCATAGAGAGAGAAGGTTGAGAGAGTTTAGAGAGAGAAATAGAAGAAAAATCACAAGGTAAGCCGATTTCTCCGACGATTTCGCTCCTAACTCGTATAACTCTGACTCTAAACTACTCCTCTTTGTTCTTTAAGGTTTGGAAAGCTCAAATTTGGTGTTTTGAAAGTTAGGGTTTTCAGCCATCTTTGAGAAAAGCTAGTGGGAGCTTGAGGTAACTTCCAAACTATTGTGAATCCAATGAAGAATGACATGCAGATAGCTAATGAGCAAAACAAGACATTTATAGAGTGGTTCAAGGAAAAGGTTTTGCACGAGACCGGTGTGTCTAATACAATCGAGTGGTTAGCTTGGGGGCCTTCTTTTTAGGTCATTACTTGGAGTGTTTATGATATAAACAATATTCTTTCTACCTAAAAGACCAAGATGATAGAAGTACTATGCAAAATAATGGGGTGATGGTAGAAGCTGAAGCCATGCACTTTTCGAATTTGAAAGACAAAAACCCCATATTAACATCCATAACCTATTATGGAGTTGTTGAAGAAATATGGGAGATGACATGCAACATGTTCAAAGTTGCTTTATTCAAATGTAAGTTGGTTAGCAATAATGCTATTATAATATATCAATAATTTGGATTTATCTCACTTGATCTTTGAAGAGTTAGTTATAGAGATAAGCACTTCATTCTTTCAAGCCAGGAAAAACAAATGTTTTATGTCACATATCATGCAAATAAAAAATATCCATTGTACTTTAAAGTAAAAAACAAAAGTATGGTGATTCAACCTTGATTACACACCACCTTTCACAACAAATCCACATGGAGCAAGTGAAGTAGAATTAGTAGACGATGAAGAATATTTTTACTTTTGTAATTGAATTGTTAATTAATTCATTTACTTGATTGATTTATTTTATCTTATTTTCCAATTTACAGATTTTTTGTAATGATAATGCCTACTTAGACAAAGACATTAATTTTGATCGAGACCTTTTGGTTGGACATCTTCTTTAACACATAGATGAGTAAAGTTTATTTTTATACTAGTTAGTAGTTGTAGAGACAACTTTTTGATATTTTGTGGTGATTATTATACATAGTAGTAGCAGTAGTAGTAGTAATGATAGTAGTAGTAGTTAACACTTTAATTAGCTAGTGCTGGATGTTTCCTTACTATTTGTAAGAAAAATTTTGGTTTATAAAGAATTTTTTGATGATTTTTCGTAGGGTTTAATTGTTGGGCAGTGAAAAATATAAAGAATTTGAAAAAAACACTTGCAAGGTAGATTAATAAAGCAACACTGCATCCTTTTTGTGAAAAAGGGATGCCTTAAGTCTCTTACGGTGCCCTTTTTTTAACGGATGTTGTTCCTAGAATTTTACTACGTTGCTCAGTTAGGCGTTCCCCTAAAAAGGGACATAGAAAGGGCCTAAAAACGAACATTAAAAGTGCTTTCTATAGTAGTATTGGTTTCATGATAGGTTTTAACAATTCGGTGAATTGATATATATTTGCTTATATGACATCCGGTCATATTATAACATTCACTCGTAATTTCATTGATCATATGGGTACACTATTATTCCAATTATAACAAGAAAATTATATTCTTTTTCAATAGCTAAACCTCAATATTATTGGCTTTTGATTGTCAATTTTGTTCATGCAATGTGATCATATTCATTATCACTTTTGTAGAACTATTCTTTGCTTTCAATAACACATCTTTGATTTCTTCAAATATTAGTCTTCAAGATCATAGCAAACTCTTTCAAAGCTACGTATTTTTATTTTGGCAATTTATTATTGGGTTAAGGTGCAAAAATGCCTATATACTTTTCACAAAAGTGCATCTAACACCATAAACTTTATTTGCGTGCAAAAGTGCCTATAAAATTTTGAAAATGAAGCAAAAATTCAACTTTCATGAAATTTGACAAATGGTGTTACTTTTAGTTGTATGGGCCCAGTATTATTGTTTTTTAAATGATTATTTAAATAAAGCCACACCATCTCTCTTCTCTTCCCTCTCCCTTGCCATTCCCCCACCTCTGTGCCCTCTCCTTTCTCTCAATTTCTCAATAGATAAAAGAGAAGGTGTGGCTTTATTTAAATAACCATTTAAAAAACAATAAGGCGGGCCACACAACAAGAAGTAACACCTTTGCCAAAATTAATGGATGCTGTATTTTTGCTCCATTTTCAAAAGCTCATATGCAATTTTGCACCCAAATAAAGTTTATGGTGCTAGACGCACTTTTACGAAAAAGTATATAGGTATTTTTGAACATTAACCTTTTCATATTTGAACCTTTAGCCTTCTGGCCTTTGTAACCATTAGACCATCAAATTATCACAAATTTTCCTTGCATTGTCATCTCATTTATTGGAACACATAATGTAACACCCTTATCTTATTTTTACTTTTCTTAGAGTGCTTGAACGCAGTTCGGTAGGCACACAGAAATAACACAAAAATACTAATAATAAATGTTTGATTACATAAATTTCCTATAGGAATTGTACATAATAATTACAAATAATGTAACCACACAAGGTTACTAGGGTGTCAAACCCATTTAATGAACTCATACATCTTTTCATCCTTGTTCCACCATAGCATTCCTCTATGTGCAATCTTCTTTACTGTTCTCAGCATGTCTTCTGTGATCACCTGTCTAAATGGTTGGTTGGGTAAGGGTGAGATTTGAGAGAATCTCAGTAGCAAATAATACCAATATGCATGTAAGATAAGTGCTTAATGCATGACATGCTTGCCTTACCTATACTCATGCTAACACAATGACATTTCTGCTTGCTAAATGTTTCAAACAACATACTCATGGCCATAACATAAATAGAAACAAACCTTCAATCATTCATATATGTTTCACATAATCAAGCAAAGAAATTACATGCATCAATACACAAGTACAAATATCAAATACATGCAGGAGAGGTAAGTTCACTACCTCTTGTCTTTGAGTCCTCTTTTTATACCTTTTCTTTTCCAACCAATGAAGATGCTTCCTCTTGAATTCTAATGGCCCTAAATAAATAACCATATCATTAGAGCCATGAAAATGAATGTCCAATATGGCAACATGGGCCTTTAGAACATGTCTCTTATATTTGGGCTCATATTGGCCCAAATTACTTTAATTGTCATAATTTCGTAGGTTTGACCCATTCTACCAATTTTGCTAACCCAAATTTGGAAATTCATAATTAATTATACAAAAATCCAAATGGGTTTATTTTAGGTTCTATAAAAATTTATTTAAGTCCTCTTTCAAAGAAAAATATTACAAAGCATCAATTACGGCCACACATTTTCCAGAAATTCGTCATACTTAGACTGGGACAAATTTCATTTCAGAATTAAGGTCAAATTTTGAAAAATCATACATTTTAATCCACTAGTCTAAATTGCTTATAACATATATCAAATTAAATCCCAGAATGTCTACTTTAATGCTGTAAAATTTCATAGCATTTGGACTAAGTTTGACCGATAAAAAACACGTTGCAAGTTCTCTACCTCCAGAAAATGAATTCAGGAAAATTTGAACATAAACTTCCAAAATCATCATAAAACATCTTTTAGCATCATAATCATCATCATGTGAACATCAAAAACTAAAAGACTCCCTCTAGCCAAAATTTAGTGTTTGGGTATCTCAATAAATACTCAACAAAATCATAGGATATTCGGTTCAAATCGAAGCATAGACTTACCGAAACACGAATTTGTGATCTATTCTTGATTCTGACAGCACCTCCTTTGATTAGATGGAATCAAACACCACTGATTGAAAATCCAAAACCATAGAAATGTTGCTCTCCATGTGAGGAACAATGTTAGAGAAGACTCCGAAAGCTAGAAATGCCGAATTGAAGGTGAAATCGGCTCCGAAATTCTTGAAATTTCACTATTCAGCCTTTCTTTTTCCTCTTCAATTTTCTCTAGTTTCCTCTCTTATATTAATTTTTCTTCCTTTATTGGTCAAATGACCATTTTGCCCTTACATTTTTTCCATTTTTGCACTTTGCTGTAAATCTATTAGAATTTTCATCAAACTTTAAAAATTCATATCTTTATTTATAGATATCCAATTGATATGGTTCCAAAGGCTATGTGACCCTTATTAAGTATATTTTTAGGGAAAAAAACATAAACTTTAGTCAACTGGAATCTCATAATTCCCAGAATTTCCATTTTTGGATGTTGTCACAAAAGCTTGCCAGTTTCACTAGGCTAATTTCAAAAATTCATAACTCTTGTTGTACAACTCCAATTGACTTATATGACTATCAAATTAAAGCTTGATAAGAATACTTTTATTTTGGAAATTATCATTGGCATTGGACATCATTTGCCTATTTAAAAATGTCACATAACTAGACTACCACTCTAGAAAAACACACTAGCAGCAAATCCTCAGTTTACAATTTATGTTCCAAACATAATCACATTGTGTGTGACCATTCATTGCACTATTTTTTCATTTCATGTGCTCTTTAATGCACCATTTTATTCCCTTTAATATAAGGTATTTTGGTTATTGAAATTCGGGATGTTACACATAATGTTCTTTTGTACAAAAGAACCATTTTAAAATTATGTGGCTTATGGTCATCTAATCTCATAATTAAGAATATTGTGGCTATTGGCCATTCAATGAAATTAAAATAATATTATAATGAAAATAAATTAAGCAAATTCAAATTCATGATCAAATATAAACTCATTTAGTTAATACTCATATAAAACAATATAACATAAATTACATAGATGGATAACTATAACCAACAACATAAATTGTGTATGTGTGTGTGTCAGTTATAGTTCTGAACATGATAGTAAGCAACTAAAAGATAACATAAGAATAGATAACAAAATAAAAGATAAAAAGTGGAAAAATTAGAATAGATAACATAAATAAAAAAAATAGAAATAATAGGAAACAACAAATAACATAAAAATAAAAGGTAAAATAATGTTAGAGAGAGAAAAAAAACATTAGATAATAATTATACATAACAAACAACTTAAAGAGACACTACTACAGATTCACGCATAATTGACACTACATACTTAATGGTTTTCATGAAACTGAGAAATATAAAAAGGCGGAGTTAAGGGAATAAAATAGATCATGGTTATTTAAAACAATTGTTAAGTATATAAGACAACATTTGACGGTTTTATGTGACTACCATGATATATAAGTTTCTTGAAAAAAAAACTCATCATTTTCCTGACGGTTGTATCTAAAAAACTGTTATATATATATATATACTACCAATATATGGTTGTTGTTTATCAAAACATTGTGAAACTTAAACCCATCATTTACTTGATGGTGGTATATAAAAATTGTAATATATATGCTACCAATATATGACGGTTGTTTATAAGAACACTATGAAACTTGTATATTTGATGGCTTTTCAACATAAACCATGAAATGTATGGCTTTAAAATCCCTTTTTGAACCATATTCTTGCCATTTCAAAATTCCCATCATTTCTCCACGTGCTCTCGAACATCTTTGACCACTCTTTTCTGGCATTACATCGTTATTTCCCTCTCTATTGTTGTCAAAATCATGATTCTCCTCATTCTCACATTTGTAGTTTTGTGTGAAATCGTTCATGGCTAGGTCTGGGTTATGGGTTCTTCAAAACTCTGAACCTAATGCTAATGATTCAAACTTGAATAAGAAGCGTTGAAATTGATTTAAACAAGAAGCTCTGGGTTCTTTGAAGCTCTGAAATTGATTCGAGCTTGTTTTGGGTTATGGGTTCTTTGAAGCTCTAAAGTTTTGGATTCTTTCATGGCTGTCTGTGTGCATTCGTCCATTCACATAAAGGTGAAAAATTTCATCCCTAAACTAGAGTTAATGATTCAATCTTGATGCTATAGTCATATATGCATAATAATTTATTTAGGTTCTGGGTTAGTTTAGGGTTCTTCAAAACTGAAGAACCTATATGCTTGTTGTTCTATTTGTTCTCTTGGGTGTTCTTACATATTCTCTAATATTTACCAGCTTGAGCAGCTTGTTAGATCTAGGAAAACTGGTTATTGCTTGCTGAGATTATTGTTTTAACCTTCTTGCTAATGTTTTGTAAATCAAATTTTTGAGCCATTACATTGCACTGGGTTTGTGACTTGCAAGTTTGATATTATTAAATTGAGTTTTGGCAAAACTTTTACTTGCTGAAAATTGGTATTAAGCTATCCAAAAGTAAATGCAAGTATAATTTCTTGGAAGTTATCACCTATATGAACAATTTTTGGCTCAAATTCTAAATCTGAATATGTATATTCTTGCTAATTGTTTGCTGAGCATTTTTTATTGTAACCTAGATTAAAGGTGGTTAGTTAGTAATTGTGATTTGCTTAATATGTCAAGATTTGTTATGAGTTAATATGATAGCATCCTATATCGATAGTGGCTCAAGTATTGAGGGTCCTAAACCCTCCACCTGAGCTGCCCCCTCTACCCAAGCAGCCCCCTCTACCAGCCTCTCTTGTGCCCAGAATGATTGTAACACCCTAAATTTTATTCACCAATATGCCTTGTAATTAATTGTGGCATTTAATGAAATGGAATGGTGAATATTCATGATCAAAGGAATTAAACACTAAACATTGGAAAGTAACAGTGCTGCCAGTGAAATTTCCTGTGAGGTAGTGAGTTTGTCAGGCGGTTTTGGATGACCAAATGATGTCCGAAAATTATGAAATTTTACCAGATGAAATTAGACATCCTACGCTTTAATTTGATAGGTAATGGGTAATTTTTGGAGCTGTGTGCAAAGAGTTATGGATTTTTGAAGTCAGCATAGGAAAACTGGCTATTTTCAGGAACATCATCAAAAGATTGAAATTTTGAGAATTGTGATCTTTCATTTGACTAAAGGCTATACTTTTTCTTAAAACTACACTCAATAAGGGTTTTCTAGCCTTTGGAATCACTCTAATTCGATTTCTACAAATAAAGTTATGATTTTTCAAATTTTGGTCAGAAAATTTGCCAAAATTGCCAATTATTGTGAATTTGACAGAAAAATGTAATGGCAATTGTGTAAATTATGGAATAAAGAAATAGGAGGGGGGAAAATAATTATTTTGGTTATAAACATGAAAAGTGTCATCAATCCAAGGCAAAGGATTAATTTATAATTTTTAAGACTGTGCACATGTTAATTAAGCATAAAATACAATATAATTGTACATGTGGATTGAACTAATGTAATGAAGCCCAAAATTAGAGTATGAAGGACCTCTTCGGACGTCACTTTGAGCCAAGGAAAAAGGGAAAGAATTGGTTCAAATGTGATGGAAGGTTACAACATAAAATAGCAAGGGATAAGGACAAACAAAAAGCTATGTCATAAATTCAATTTATTAATAAAATTAATAAAAGAAAGATGGAGATATTTTGGTTAAAGCTTCAAATTTCTCTTTTCTCATCCCATTGAGAAAACTTGAAGAAGGAGGAGCAAGAGGAAGAAAATCTCAAAGGTAATACTTGTGATCTTCTATTCAAGCTTCCTCTTTTGCATAATAGTTTCTCTAATCTCTTCTTCTCTACAAATCACCATGCTAGCAAGCTAATCTCAAGGTTAAGGAGAGAGGAAGGTGACCCCTAGAGAGAGAGAGGAAGAGAAATCAAGAGGTAACTTTATAATCTCCTTCTCTGTGATGTTGTTGTTGTTGTTTGGATTTGTGGTTTATTGTTTGGATTTCTAAATTTGGGAAGTGATAACCCTAAGGTATTATGCTGCCCAAATTTCCTCAAATCTTGTATATTAAGTGCTTAGAAAGTTAACCAAGTTATTAGGAGTGACAAGGAGAAAGCTTTTGGAGTTGAAAATCAAAAATCCAATTTTTCCTTTTTATTCTATATGTTTCAGCCAAGTAGGAATTAGGAGTTAGGAGCTAGAATTTCATGAATCTAATGGTTCCATAGTGTTCAAGAGGAAAAATTGTGTAGGATTGATGTTGAGCACTTTTTCAGAAAAGCCTTAGAAAGTGAAATTATGAAAATACCCCTAAAACCCTAAACCGAGGCTATCAAAGGCAAAACTGTCATTTGATAGTGATTTTTGTGACATCTGAGGTCAAAAATGGATCTACACGTAAAAATATATAGGAATAGCCTAGGTCAGAATTTCTGGAAAAGTACGGTTTGACTGGTACAAAGGGGCTGGACCAGGTCCAAGGGGCATTTTAGTAATTTTTCAATTTAGACTAATATAACCAACAAAAAAACTTTGGAAGTGTCTAAAATAGTACATGAATGGGTTTTAATCTAATTCTTGTACTTTTGAAATTTTGGGACCAAATTGATAGCCCGAGCTGTCAAAACAAAATCCAAGGAACGATCTACAAATAAAAAAGAGGTTTAAGGTAGTAACTTTATCCTTCATACACTATGCCATTGTATATATGTTTGTGTATGCCATTATTTATAGTTCAATTAATGAATATGGTTTTGCCAAGAATGGGCAATTAGTGCAAGAAGGGCACTTTTACCTGGTTGTTGAGTACTAATCCAACCGAAGTGTATGGAAAGTGGGGACTGAGCCCCTAACACTTGTATACATGTCATGATATTGTTAATTAATTTGTGCATAATATGAAGCATGACATAGTTAATTTCACATTTTATATAAACGATTGTATGTTACTACTAAGATTCTTTTGAATCTCACCCTTTTTCAAATAAATAAATATTCCAGCAGAAGCTAGTGGCTCCAAGAGCAAAGCAGTAAATATGGGCAATTAAAGGGTGCGGATCGTGAGTTCGGAGCTATTTGGTTATACATAGTCTATTTTCGAATATTACAAATAATTTGGGATAATTTGTATATATTATCAAACCCTATGGGGAAAACCAGTAATGTAATCAAGTACATTGTATCAATATATCAATATATTTACATTATTCCTATGTTGCTCACTGAACTCGCCAAGTACTCTAAAAATGGGAAAATAAGATAAGGTTATGACAATGATGATGCATAACTTATAGCACAAGAGGAAAGAGCACTAAGGAAAGGTCTTGTGATAAAGGTAGTCCAGAAAACAAAGAGAGAGGGGAGGAAAATTAATATGAGATGGAACAAGAAACGTCAAGTTGTAAAATATGACGTGTTCATTAGATAACTTAGGCATCTAGCAAAAAGCAACATGCTTATCACTTTCAACAATTGAAAGAAGCCAATTGAGTCAATAAGGAAGGCTGTATGGGATAAATGACGATAAGGTATTATGCTACATAGTTAATAATATATTGTTAACTAGTATACCTAACACTAACAATGATTTGTGTGTTTTGTATTCTGGACTCCAGATAAATAATGATAATAAGGATTATGTACTTAGGAAGGCTGGTAAGGCACTACGACTGTTCCAATGGTTTATGACAAAGAAATATTTGTTAGAACCTGAAGATGTAGATGAGTCATTAGTTTTGATGCTACTACAGGAAGTTGTCAAATAGCTTGAATGGGTTGCTTTTATATGGTCAAAACACGATAGAGTGTTCAAGGTAAATTAAGTTAAAAAGTCAGTAGTACTTATATATTAATGTAATATGTAACTTGACATCTTTGATATTTCTTTTCATAGAAATTAAGCAAGGAGAACTGTGAGAGGGTGAAAAACAATGTAAAGCATACCGTGGAGGCTTCATAGGGTATACTAACATTGAGCAATATTAGATAGAGAGGCAGAGGTCAGGCTCGGATGTCACTATCAACCATGGAGTATTTTGGGCTGCTGCAAGGTAAACCAAAGAAGGCGGCATTGACAATCCTCGCGTTCAGGAGGTTGTCTCAAGAATGGTAAGTAGTAATGATTTTGATTCAATTATAATTGAAATTTTTTATGTAAAAAGGTATTTAATCTTTTATTTTGCTACAAGAGAGACCTTGAGTCAAGAAGTAGAGTGAGGCGAGCTTCTTGGGGATGAGGATATCTTAGAAAGGGCATTGGATCCTGACCTTGATGGTCTTTTAAGGAGTGCTACTATAGAGTGGGCAAAAAAGAATACTTTGGGAAGTGGAATGGGCTTATAAGGGTGCCTAATGAGAAGCTTCAACAATATAAGGTTGAATCACAACAAGCTATTATTGATCATTTCATGAGCTAAGACCTAGCACGGAAGCAAGGAATGTCTAATACCCCAAGAGCCAATGATAGTTGCACATCTCCCTCTCAGACTCTACCTGACGTAGTATGACTAATGACAAAAGCCTAGCCTTTATATACTTTTAGTTTACACTAATTGTATTTTCTCTTTGTTTAAGGCAAGGTAGAGGTTAAGTATGTAGCAGATAGCCCTATGTGGAATACAGTTGCTACAAGCCGCATGTACAACTTGTAAGAGGAGAATATGTTTCACAATATAGCTGTTCCTCAGAATCATGTTAGGGTAGAGTTGAAAACTGCCATCAACCCTAAGTATTCCTTTTGATGCCCACCCCATATGTAGTTTGTAACGCCCCGCCTTACCGACTACTTATTATTGACATTAATCAAAGTAGCAAGGCGCAGTTCAATGGGCATATAGGAATAGCATAGATATACTAATAAAAAGTGCTCGATTAAAAAAATTTCCCATAGGGATTGTACATAATAATTAAAATTAATATAGCCACAAAAACCTTTTACAATAAAATATAGACATCTTCCCATCTTCGTTCCACCACTGCATTCCTCTTGTGCAGTTCTTTTCTCTATTCTTAGCATACCTTCTGTCTTCACCTGTCTAAATGGTTGGTGTAACCCCCTTCATAATCAAGGGCGAGATTAAGTTCATGAATACATAATTATGTGGAATTAGAGACCGTAATATGATTTGCGACTTAATAAAAGTAAATTTCCCGAAATCAGGGTTTTCAAAAAAATTTCTAAACCTTTTCAATGGCCTCATATCCACAATTCAAAGATCACAAATGGTCAGAACAATTTGATTCCATTTATAAATATCAGAGTACATAGTAAATTCTCGACACATTATGGTTCCATTAACTAATTAAGGGTTTACAAGACACAAATGCCCAAATAGATTCCCATAACATGGGGATTACACAAATACTATCCAATATGTACATGTAACTCCCAACAAAATAACCAAACAATTTACAAAATGATAACCAATATCCAAAATAAACTCCTAGCTCGGAGCATTATCCACTCTTCGTCACCCACTTCCCCCTTGATCCTTTGGCCCTGTCTAAAATTGTTTTTGGGAGAGTGAGATTCTAAGGAATCTCTATAGTAACAAATCACTCATAGTATGCACAACAATAAGGGATGAAAGTAAATCATAACCCACACATAACAACTGCAACGACAATTACAGCTGTAACCCCCTCACCGTAATTATATCCGAATTATGAAATTTAAGTGAAATAGAGACCAATAAGACAAGAACAACATTTATAATCCCTCATCTTCAAGATGGGATGTCCAAAAAACCAGTTCAAAAATATAATTAATCTGGTCTCAATTCACATTCGAATACAATTACCTATGCAGTTAAATCATATTCATAAATATTAGAGTGCCCAACTAAAATCCCGGTAACCCCGGGTTACATGTATATATATAATGGATGTATATGTTCCCAAAATAGGGCATTACATATCCAAAATAATATTTACATCCCAAAATATATACAATAATCCCAAGCTAAAATAGATAACCAACAGTCCAAACTACAAAACATCTCTACAAAGTCCTAACCGCTCCTAGTTGCCCGCTTCTCCTTAGAGCCACTGCCCTGTCTGATAGTTAGTCAAAGGAAGGAATGAGATTTGAAAGAATCCCAGTAGTAACAAATCACTCATACAGTATATAAACACATAGCATATAAGATCATGTTCAGCAATAACACAATGATTCATGGCTCACGCCACAAACGACAGTACTTACGGCAGTAATCACAATAAAATAGCTTTCGCTGTAATCAATATGCCTACTTTCATGGTAAACGTTATTCCAGCTTTCGATATAATCTCTATCCCACTTTCACGGTAAACACTATGCAGCAGCATCACAAGGCATAAAGTATCACAAGGCAGCACAAAGCTTTACAAAGCAGCAGCAGCAACACAATGCATGATAAACATACATACAATGATTTGCACAAAGTATAAGAGAAGAGTCACTACCTTGTTCTTTCGTAATGTTCTTTGGCACAATGGGCTAACACGTTTGGTAAATGTCAAATCTTGTAACCAAATTAGGGACAACCGATCAATCTCTTTTTCAAATACTTATTCCCATAATACTTTAAGTTGGTTATCATTCAAACTCATTAGGTGGTTATTAGAGGCCTACACATATGCCGAAAGGGTAAGGAGAAACTACCCCAAAGACCCCTTTTCAGAAAGAGGACACTGATTTTTGGCTGACTTACTAGAGTGAAGATGACCTCACTCGAGTGATAAGAGACTTGCACTCGAGTGAGAATGATTCTTACTCGTGAGTGTTTGACAGTGACCAACAACCACGGCCTGAAAGTACTCACAATACTCGAGCATAAGGTTTCGCACTTGGGTGATGACTCCAAATTCACTCGAGTTTACGAAAGTACAACACAGGAAGTGTTTTCCTGAGAGCACAGACAACTTTAGAGGAAAAAGCTCACTCGAGCACAACCCTTGGCACTCGAGTGAGAAGACTATACTTGCGAGTATCAAAACACACTCTTGAAAATTGGCCAGCGAGTGACCACCCGAGAGTAACCCTTTAGAATGAACTCACACCTTTACTCGAGTAAACCCATGCTCACTCAAGTGATCACCAATATCACTCGTGGCTTAAGAAGTACACTCTTGCTTTTTATCAGAAAACTAGATGAAATGCAAAAGGAAAAGGGAAATTACACTACAATGCTCAAGTGAGACCCCCTCACTCGAGTGATCTTATCAGATTGCCAGATCGCAGCAACTGACAAAAATTCCCAGATTGGCCAAACCTAATGGTTCCCAAACTCAACCCAAAGCTTATTCCAACTTAAAATTTCATAAGGAACCAATTGGCAACCTCAAAACACCCAAAAACCCATTTTAACAACAATCTCACTCTTGGGTCTCTATAATACACATATTACCCAATTTCCTTTAACTCACTTCTAAAATTCAAAACCATATCCAACACTCAAACAACTTCACAATAAACCAATTCCAACATCATTCACCATGTAATTCATGCATTCACAATTTGGCATAAAACCAAGGCAAATTCCAGAATTCATCAAGCTCAACCAAAAATAACAATAAATATATCAAAAAGCACCAAATGCTCACTTCTTCAATTTGCTAAAGCCAAAACTTTGATTCTCAAACTTCTAAATTTGCTCCAATACCCAAACTACCACCTTTCAAAATTCTTAAATCATCAAGATGAAGCTCTCAATGAGATACACAACATTAGAGAAGAGATCTAGAGCATTAAAGGTTAACAAGGACATCAAAATCTCACCTTTCTTTTCTTCTCTCTTCTTTAAGCTCGCCGGCAATGGAGGATGAGGAGAGAGCCAATGAGAGATGATAGAGATGATGATGATAAAAGAGGCAAGCATATTTTTTCCCTTCCCAAAGCTCAAAACCGAATAGGAGAGAGAGAGAAGAGAAAAGTGAATGTTTGACTTATGTGCATGATCCTTTGGCCCACATAATACCGCTTGGCATAATCTTGCTAGCATCCCCCATGAGCTCACATAAACTCAAAGCACAGGATGCTGACCCATAGACAATAAATCTCAACCATTGATCTTTAGTCACCACTGAGTTTTCTCTTTGGTAACAGACCAATTGGTCAGTAAATTTCCAATTTTACTATTTTGCCCCTGATTTTTGTTATACTTAATAAATTATCACTAAGTATATTTATATCAAATTCACATCACATTTCTCCAAAAGTGTTTAATTACACAAATTACAAGCAATTTCAAAGTCATTAGCCCTTAAACTCAAATTGGGTCATTACAACAGCGGCAAGGGCAAGTATGACGTGCGACATCCTTATGTTTGCTCTCGCTGAAGTGCTCACGCTATATTGCACACCACATAATTCACAACAATATATTTCACCACAGTTGGGATTCATATAAAGCATTTTATAACGCAAGCTGTAATACCTTGGCTTTTGAGGCTGAGCTTAGAGAATAAGCCTGAGATTAGTGGATTGCTAAGCCCCGGTTTAGCAAGATCTCAAATTGTGATTAAGGGTTAATGACTTCAAAAGTGGATGTCGTTAGTGATAAATAACCCTTTTGGAGAATATGATGTGATTTGGCACTCGAATGTGATTCGTATGTGTTGTGAATAGCTTCGAAACCCTGTATTTGAGTTCCATTGTGGATTAACATCCAAATTGACTTAGAATAAAGGGAAGAATTGAATGGGGTATTCTGTTGGAAATGGTGTCATAGTATGTTTTGATGTCATTGAAATTGGTTTGGAACTTTGGAATGGAAAAGTTGCAATGTTAGGTTTTGAAATGTGAATTATGTTGACATGTTGAGATTGTTGTGAAAAAATGTCAATGTTGAAAGAGGCAAGCTTCACCCAAGAAGGGGTGAATTGGCTGATGTGATAAATTTTTCGTTTGATGAGGTGATATGACAATAGTTGTAGATAGAGTAGAGTTAAGAGGATTAGTACACAGAGAGTTATACTGGTTCGGCCTAAAATCCCGACCTACGTCCAGTCCTCAGAGATCAAGACCTACTGAGATTTTCACTATGCTTCCAAGATTCAATGGGCTCTCAGAATGCCACAAAACAACAATTGTCCTCAAATGGACTACGGGCAGAAATATTCTAACACTAAGAAATTTCTCTCCCCCTTAGGACAAGTCTTACATGCAGAAAAACAACATATGACCTTTCTCACTTGCTTATGTATACAAGTCTTTTGAGCAACAATGTTCTCTCCTGGTTACACTACTGTAAGTCTTACAAGTAGTAACATTCTCTACTGCTTGTATCTTGTAAGTCTTATGAGTGGAAAGTTTTACTAGGAATTCTCTCAACTGCTTCTCTCGTAAGGATATCTACCCTCTCAAGGTCCCACTACCTTGAGATCAAATGAAAATAGAATTTGAAGTGTATATAGACTCTCTTACAGAGCAATTATGATAAACACTGAAGAACGATATGAATACAGAGAAAATATGAATAATAGAGACTCATGAATTTGCTATGTGAATTATTACACCTCGTTGTTTTTGATGATCTCTGGAACTCTGTATTTATAGACGTTTGATTTTACCCGTTTGAATAATGATCATTGTGGAGCAGGGCATATTACTGTGGAACGGCATGCGTACGTTTGAAATCTTTCAACGTGGTAGGTACATGATTGGATGGTCGTAATGATGCTGTCTGCTGTTGTTTGACTTCCTAGTGTGTTTCTAATTCAAACGTTCAAACTCCTGTATCACACTTATAATACATGTTAAATGATGTTATATAATAATAAGTGAAAATATAATGAATAAATATCATTAAACCATATTAGGATTGAACACTTTAAAACTGGTGTGTTTTGGCTTTTGGCAGAGTCTCACTCGAGCACTGAGGGGGCTCACTCGAGTGAACTACCATATTTTCTTCTTTTGCTTCAGTTTTACACTTGCACTTCCACATGATTTGAGAGAGTACATTTTCACACTTGCGAGTGATGTGGGTCCTCACTCGAGCACAACTCCTCCTGCTCGAGTGTCCTTGTATTTTACACAAAGAGTCACATCTCTAGACAACACTCGCATACCATTTTAGCAAGAGTGTGATTTTGCACTCGCAGGTGATGTGGGCCCTCACTCGAGCATACATACTCCTACTCGAGTGAGAAGAATATTCTCCTGTAATATACTCTTTTCTTCAGCACTTGCATCAAAATAAGGAGAGTTAGATTTCTTACTCGCGAGTGCTGATGTATCACTTGGGCATATGAACTCTCACTTAGGCATGCTTGTGCTTCTCTGTTCTTCATGACTCTTGGCCAAACACTCGCAGTCCCTCACTCATTAGTACTCGGGTGCAAACCTGCTTCAAGCTCGAGTGTTAGTTATAGTGCTCGAGTGCATCAGTAAGATTTACAGTAATTGCTCTCGGCCAAACACTTCTTGTCTAATACTTTCATGTGCTCGAGTATAAAAGAGCCTGATGCTCGAGTCCTATCTCCAGTGCTAGAGTGTATCAGTAGATCTGATAGCAATTTGCTCTCGGGCAAACACTTTCTGTCCAACACTCGGATCTGCTAGAGTGAAACATAGCTTCATGCTCGAGTTCTAGCTCTGTTGCTCGAGTGTATCAACAAAAGTTGACAGCAGACATTACAGAACTTTGCCATATGCATTTGGTAACTTTGTAATCATTCTTTAGACTTGTAAAAACATACCTTGTATACAATTACCTTTTGTTATCATCAAAACTTGGAATATAACATTCTCCCCCTTTTTGATGATGACAAAACCTTTGTGATGAGTTTTAAGAAAAAATCTTGATTAGAGTGAAAATTTTTTAAAACATCATAAACGTTTCCAAATGCATATCTTCACCAAAGTTTATATTCAATTTCAGATTTTTGCACTTATCTACATATGTTTCCTGCAATACTTCCACTGGACACTTAACAACCAAAATAAGTCATAGTATCATAGAAACAATTAAAACTGAATAGAAAACTTAATAAAATTGAAAATAACCATTAATGAACTTAAAAAGTACAATATTAAGTTTGAATCATCACCTACCCATAAAACCCATATACAACCATGTCAACAGAAACAAAAATAAACCCAAAAATAACAATAATCATAATCCTACCCCAATACACAAAAACTACCCAATACGCCCCATATAAGCTCAGAAACCATCACAAATCCTTCTCCCCCATTTTGTCAAAATCAGAAGGGGCTGAGGAAAAGTGAGGTCGGATGGTGGGACAAAAGGCACCATGGTAGTGGAAGGGTCTACTGGCACCGGCTGAAAGGGTGGAGATGATGGCTGAGGAATAGAGGCTGAGGGTGGTGGTAAAGGTGACCAATCATAAGTGATATCAACATTAGTATCCAGATCGGTGAAGAGAACATATGTCTATAGATGAGGAGGTGAAGTCGAGGTAGGAGTGGTCTCAGGTGGCACCTCAGAAGATGTAGCTGTAACCCCCTGACTTTAAACACGTAATTATAATTCGATAACACATATTTAAATCAGATTAGAGACCATTGGATGCTTTAACCTCATTTTAAACTTTATGTCTCACAATAAAATTTTTACAAAACTTTCAAAACTCTTTTTCCCATCCAGGTCTCAATTTCAATATTCGAATATAATTACCTGTGCAGTTAATATACATTCAATCATATCAGAGTGTATAACCGCATCCCCAGCAACTCCCAGGTTCTATGCATAAAAACCTGAAGGTTTATAAGTATACACTAGGGGATTACACAACCAAAATCGAATGTAGTGTTCCTGATTCAGAATATACAGTAATCCCGAGTTCAAAATTCATAACCAACGTTTCCAATTCAACTATATACCCCTAAGGGTCCTAATTGCTTCGGGTTGGCCGCTTCTCCTTTGAGCCACATACGCTGTCTGAAATGTTAGTCATAGGAAAGAATGAGATTCAATAGAATCTCAGTAGTAACAAACCACTCACACAATGCATAAACACAAAGCATGTATATAAATCATAAACAACAATAGCAGCAGCAATTCACAGATACATGGTTTTCACCACAAACGACAGCACTCACGGCTATATACACAATACGACAGCTCTTGTTGTAATCAACATCACGACAGCTTACGCTGTAATCAGTAATCAACATCACGACAGCTTACGCTGTAATCAGTAATCAACATCACGACAGCTTACGCTGTAATCAGTAATCAACATCACGACAGCTTACGTTGTAATCAGTAATCAACATCACGACAGCTTACGCTGTAATCAGTAATCAACATCACGACAGCTTACGCTGTAATCACAATAACGACAGCTTACACTGTAAACGACAGCTTGCGCTGTAAACGACAGCTATCACCAGCTGTAACCGCAGCAGCATCAGAAATCATCATAAAACAGTGATACAACACACATACAGTGCATTACACAAAGTATAAGAGAGAGAGAGTCACTACTTTGTCCTTTCCTGACGTCCTTCGGCCTATATAACCCTTATTGAGTCTAGTTTTAAGGAAAAATATTGAATCTATCTGGAAGGAATCACAAAATTCCCAGAATTTCAATCTTTCCATACTGTTCCAGAAAATAATTAATTTCGCTGTGCAAACTTCAAAAATCCAAAACTCTTAGGTTACAAATCAAAATGATACAAATTATATGTCCATTTTGAAGCTTGACATGTGAACGTTAAGACTGGAAAATTTCAGAATTTTTTACACACCATTTGGCTATTTAAAACGTCCATACAAATCGACTGCCCTGTACAGAGTTTCAATGGACAGAGTTTCCAACTTTTGCACAATTGTTCCCAATAGTTCCAATTTCACAATAAACACTCTCCCCACATGAATTTTCACAATGAAGCCATTGGAATCATTAAAACATCAAAATTCCCATCACCCATTCTCCAAAAGTGTTTATTCAACAATAATTACAATCACTTTTGAAGTCATTAGACCTTAATCGCTTTTTTGGGATATCACATTTCTCCCCCCGTAGAATAAATTTCGTCCTCGAAATTTGTCATACAACTTGAGCCATAAACTCCGGATAACGTCTTCGCATATCCGTTTCCACTTCCCAAGTTGCTTCCCTCTGAGTCATTCCCTTCCAGATCACCTTCACAAATGGAATGTTTCGGTGTCTGAGCCGTCGTTCTTCTCTATCAATGATCTGTTCTGGCTCTATCGCATATGTGAAGTTGTCTTGTAACTCAACTTCTTCATATTCAACAATGTGAGATGGATCCGATTGGTACTTCTTCAATTGGGGAACATGAAACACGTCATGGAGCCTGCTCAAGTTCGGGGGTAGGGCTACTCAATAAGCAATAGGCCCAATCCTCTCAAGGATTTCAAAAGGACCTATATATCTCGGGCTCAGCTTCTTCCTCTTGATGGCTCGCCCAATGCCCGTAATTGGTGATACTCTCAGGAATATGTGATCACCAACCTCAAATTCTAGAGGCCTTCTCCTCTTGTCAGCGTAACTTTTCTGTCGACTATGCGCTGCAAGGAGCCTCTTACGAATGATCCGAATCTGTGCTGAGGTTTGATCAACCAAATCTGGCCCATAAAGCTTCCTTTCGGATAATTCATTCCAGCATAAAGGTGATTGACACCGTCTTCCATACAACGCTTCATACGGAGCCATTTGGATGCTCGCATGATAGCTATTGTTGTAAGCGAACTCAGCCAGTAGAAGGAAACGATCCCAACTTCCTTTAAAGTCGAGAACACAAGCTCGCAACATATCTTCCAGCGTCTGAATTGTTCTCTCAGATTGTCTATCCGTTTGAGGATGATAATCCGTACTGAATCTCAGTTGAGTACCTAAGGCTTCATGCAATGCTTTCCAAAACTTCGAAGTAAATCGTGGATCTCGATCGGAAATGATGTTTTTCAGAACACCATGAAGTTTGACAATCTCTCGAATATAAATCTCCGCTAGTTTATCAGGAGAATAACCAGCATTGATTGGTATGAAGTGGGCTGACTTCGTTAACCGATCCACAATTACCCAGATCGCATCATAGTTTCTGATCCTGGGTAATCCCATAACCAAATCCATGGTCACGCTTTCCCATTTCCATTCTGGAA
The DNA here is from genome assembly GCA_963242795.1 of Inga leiocalycina. Lineage (NCBI taxonomy): Eukaryota > Viridiplantae > Streptophyta > Magnoliopsida > Fabales > Fabaceae > Inga > Inga leiocalycina. The sequence continues at coordinate 67,466,873 of OY725326.1, read as the reverse complement.
TCTCAAGACTCTGAAGTAAACCAGGCGGTCTCTGGTGCTCGATTTTCACTTTCTGACAAGTAAGACACCTTGCAACATATTTGGTCACGTCACTCTTCAAACCCGGCCACCAATACACCGATTTCAGATTCTGATACATCTTGGTCATACCAAGATAAAGAGTATATCGGCTCTTGTGTGCCTCATCCAGAATCTTCTACCTCAACTCTGCCTTAAGTGGAACGCAGACTCTTTTCTGGTAACGAACCAATCCACGAGGCGATATGTCGTAGCCTGAAACTTCTCCCTATTCAATTCGAGTCAGATTGCGCTGTATCCAGTCATCTTGACTCTGAGCTTCTTCAATTTCCGCCCTTAGATCACTCTCCTCTTGAGAAACAGTGTAATTGGCATAGATGATCTGGTTTGTCAAATTTAAATCACGGAAATCTTCAATCAATTTCCTTTCTTGTATCATCATAGCTACAACGAGCACAGTCTTTCAGCTAAGAGCATCAGCGACTACATTTACCTTACCCGGATGATATTTTATTTCCAGGTTGTAGTCCTTAAGCAATTCCATCCAGCGGCGCTGTCTCATATTCAATTCTTTTTTATCATACAGATATTTGAGACTCTTGTGTTCGTAGTACAATTCCACAGTCACACCATACAGGTAATGACGCCAAATCTTCAAAGCAAATACAATGGCCGCAAGCTCCAGATCATGAGTGGGATAGTTCAATTCATGAGGTCTGAGCTGTCGAGAGGCGTAGGCCACCACACGTCCCTGCTGCATAAGGACACACCCTAATCCCTGCCCACTGGCATCAGAATACACAACGTATGTCAAACTGGGATCGGGTAAAATCAACACAAGTGCTGTCGTCAACCTCTCCTTCAGCTCCACAAAACAGTTTTCACATTTCTCATCCCACACAAACGGCTGATCCTTTCTTGTGAGCTTGGTCATCGGCAATGCAATACGGGAGAAATTTTGGATAAATCTCCGATAATAACCAGCAAGACCCAGAAAACTGCGTATTTCCGCCACAGATTCTGGCCTCTTCCAGTCCAGTACTGCTTCCACTTTACTGGGATCCACAGAGACCCCTTCTTGCGAGATAACATGGCCTAAGAATTTCACTTCTGATAGCCAGAACTCGCACTTGCTCAATTTAGCATATAGTTGTTTCTCACGCAATGTAGTCAATACAACTCTCAAATGATGCTCATGCTCCTCCATAGTCTTGGAATATATCAGAATGTCATCGATAAACACAACAACAAACTAATCCAAATATTGTCAAAATATACGGTTCATGTAATCCATGAAAACCGCAGGCGCATTGGTTAGCCCAAATGCCATCACCAAGAACTCATAGTGACCGTACCTGGTCTGAAAAGCAGTCTTCGGAACATCTTCGGCTTTCACTCGTAGCTGATGATACCCTGACCTTAGATCAATCTTTGAAAATACACACGAACCGGATAGTTGATCTAAAAGGTCATCGATTCGGGGAAGAGGGTACTTGTTCTTAATAGTAACTTTATTTAGTTCTCTGTAGTCGATACATAATCGAAGACTCCCATCCTTCTTCTTAACAAATAACACTGGAGCTCCCCAAGGCGACACACTGGGTCTGATGAACCCTTTTTCAAGCAAGTCTTATATTTGTTTCTTTAACTCCGCCATTTCATTTGGGGCCATTCGATATGGGGCCTTAGATATAGAGCCAGCTCCAGGCACAATATCGATTGGAAATTGAACTTCCCTTTCTGGAGGTAATCCGCTCAAATCATCCGGAAACACCTCAGGAAATTCATTTACCACGAGTAAATTATTCAAGGTTTCGCCAGTTTCCCCTTGCACAGAGAAAAACACCACATAACCCTGGCAACCCTTTTTAAGATACTTTTCAGCTTTGGCTGTAGCAAGGAAATTCATACTAGAATCCACAACTTCAGCCCTCTGAGAAACAGGATATACTATCCTCTTGTTCCCACAATCAAGTAATACATTATTTGTTGTTAACAATTCAAAACCCAAAATAACTTCCAATTGGTAAAGCGGCAAACATATAAGATCTACAACAGATTGGTGCCCTTCCACAGTTATGACACAACTCAAACAAGCTTCTGTGGTTAAGGCCTTAACACCCATTGGAGTTGACACTACTAATTCAAATGGTAACTTATGTACATGTATTCCCAAGCGCTTCACGCAATCATAGGTGATGAAGGAGTGACTTGCACCCGAATCATACAAAACTTGCAACAGATGGCCATTAAGAAGAATATTACCTTGTATCAGCTCAGGAGATTTACGGGTCTCTTCGTGGGTCATAGCAAATACTTGGCCCTGTGTCTTTGGTCTCTGGTATGGCCATGGCTCTTTACAGTCAGCAGCAGTATAGCCCACACGCTTACAATTGTAACATATTATTTTTCCATCACATGTTTTACCCTAGTGTGGTTGATTACAACGACGACAAATCCACGGTGCAAAATATGTTCTTTGCTGGTCACGACTCCCAGACTGGTAGGGCTTCTTACCACTTCCAAATGAAGATCCTTCCCCCTTTCCCTTCTGTGAGGTAGCACCCTTACTAGGTTCATTGCGGTAGCTAGTAGCTCTGGCAGGATACAACTCCCTCAAGTTGTTCTCTGTAATCCTGCATTGTTCAATTGCCTTGTTGAACTTGGTGAATTGGTGAGTAGCTAGTCGCTTCCTCAACTCTCGCCTCAGACCGCAGATAAGCATATCCGAACTTCATTCTTCGTCATCCTTGTACCGGAGATAGGAGGAGTACCGAGCTAATCGAACAAAACAGGACAAGTAATCATCGAAGCTCTCTGTGTCCCCTTATCTGATATTCAGAAACTCTGTCTCCTTCTCGAGTCTCACTGATTTAGGAAAATACTTCTCGTTGAACTCTTGTTGAAACAGTTCCCAAGTCAATGACATTTCTTTGCTCTTCAATGTTAGGGCGATATTCCGCCACCAACGGTCTGCATCCCCTTCGAGCTTATAAACGGCCAGTCGTGGCTTCACCTCATCCGGGCAACCAAGAACCTCAAATATTTTCTCCAGCCTGTTCATCCAATCTTTTGTTGCTTGAGGGTCAAACCTTCCTCTGAACGCCGGAGGCAGATGCTTGCAGAATCTGGTAACCCAAAACTAAAGGTCTCTTTCCTCTCTAAGCGGCATCCCATATGATTCTTGATTTGGAATAGCATGAGGTGGGGATTCTAGTGGTCGTGCTGATCCTTCTGTAGTGTCCTCATGTCGAGTTTCTTCTTGAGTTTCCTCCGGAGTGGACTGAACCGGACCTTCCTTGTTCTTCGCCTTCTCTGCTCTGAGCTCTTCTCTCAGCTCAGTTATCATATCCCGCTGATCTTTGATTAGACCCATTAATTCCTGCATTGCATCCGGTGGGTTATCCTTGACAACCTCCACCTCTAGGTCTACGCGCGGAATATTGGGGCGTCCTCTAGTTTTCTTCATTCTACAAACAACTTGCCCCATTAATTTAGCAGAGATAGTATGCACATATAGTCACAAAACTCATATATATATCCATGTCAATAAAACATACATGTGCATACACAACAATCATTCACAGATATCCCTACTACTATATAAGGGATCTATCCTAGCTACCTCTACCCTTGCCAGGAACTACAGCTCTGATACCAAAATGTAACCCCCTGACTGTAAACATGTAATTATAATTCGATAACACATACATGTAATTATAATTCGATAACACATATTTAAATCGGATTAGAGACCATTGGATGCTTTAACCTCATTTTAAACTTTATGTCTCACAGTAAAATTTTTACAAAACTTTCAAAACTCTTTTTCCCATACAGGTCTCAATTTCAATATTCGAATATAATTACCTGTGCAGTTAATATACATTCAATCATATCAGAGTGTATAACCGCATCCCCAGCAACTCCCGGGTTCTATGCATAAAAACCTGAAGGTTTATAAGTATACACTAGGGGATTACACAACCAAAATCAAATGTAGTGTTCCTGATTCAGAATATACAGTAATCCCGAGTTCAAAATTCATAACCAACGTTTCCAATTCAACTATATACCCCTAAGGGTCCTAATTGCTTCGGGTTGGCCGCTTCTCCTTTGAGCCACATGCCCTGTCTGAAATGTTAGTCATAGGAAAGAATGAGATTCAACAGAATCTCAGTAGTAACAAACCACTCACACAATGCATAAACACAAAGCATGTATATAAATCACAAACAGCAACAGCAGCAGCAATTCACAGATACATGGTTTTCACCACAAACGACAGCACTCACGGCTGTATACACAATACGACAGCTCTTGTTGTAATCAACATCACGACAGCTTACGCTGTAATCAGTAATCAACATAACGATAGCTTACGCTGTAATCACAATAACGACAGCTTACGCTGTAAACGACAGCTTGCGCTGTAAATGACAGCTATCACCAGCTGTAACCGCATCAGCATCAGAAATCATCATAAAACAGTGATACAACACACATACAGTGCATTACATAAAGTATAAGAGAGAAAGAGTCACTACCTTGTCCTTTCCTGACGTCCTTCGGCGCAGTTGGCTCCCGAGGGCGGCAAATATCGAATCCTATAATTCCAAATGCACCATTTAGACACTTCCATAGTGTTACTTGGGGTTATATGAGTCTATAATGAAAATTTACAAAAATGCCCCCAGGACCCGGCCCGAGCCCGCCGTACCCGGTCTGGTTGCACTTTTCCCAAAATTCTAATCTGGGCTATCCTAACCTATTTCCACCCAAGGAATCCATTTCCGGACTCGAAATTATCAAATTCAATGTTAAATTACAAATTTACCCTTGGCAGTCCTACTTTAAGGGTTTTAGGGGCATTTTCCTAATTATGCTTTTTCGGCCTTTTCCGAAAAAGTGACCAACTGTAACCCCACCTAATTTTCGCCCCTGAACTCAATGGAACCATCAAATCATTGAAAATCCAACTCTAAGACCCATTTCTAGAGCTGGCCGAAATTTATGAGTTCTCCGGGGAAAATCGGGGTTTTACGACTTCGGCTCCGTAAACGCGTTCCTTTCTACTCCTAACCACTTTATTAACCATTACATTAGGTTACAACTAACATTAAGACCCAATTTGGGCAGCATAACCCCTAGGCCATATCATTTCCAAACTTTAAAACCAATGGAAATCCGGTGAAATTTCACCGATTAAATTGCCCACAGCAACCAGAATAAGCAATATACGAAAGTTTGGAATTTACCTCAAGCTCCCACAAGCTTTTACCAAATATGGCTGAACCCTAGCCTATTTGAACAATGAAATTTCTTGCTTCAAAACCTTAATTCACATAGAGGAATAGCTTAGGAGGAGGATTATACACATTAGGTACGAATTCACTGAAGAAATCGACCTACCTTGTGAGATTTCTCCTTCCTTCTCTCTATTTTTCTCGAAGCTCTCTCTCACGTTTTTTCCTCTTACTTCAGCTGAAAATGGCATGAAATGGCTGAAGAAGATGAGCAATTTGATTAATAATCCATGCTGACATCATCTTTTAATGAGTTGATGTCATAATTCCTTATTTTCCCATTTTCGGATTTGTTGGCAGATTTTCTGACCGAACTTTGATAAATCATAACTAATTCTAGAAAAATCGAATTGGAGTGATTCCAAAGCCCATATAACCCTTATTGAGTCTATTTTTAAGGAAAAATATAGAATCTATCTGGAAGGAATCACAAAATTCCCAGAATTTCAATCTTTGCATACTGTTCCAGAAAATAATTAATTTCACTGTGCAAACTTCAAAAATCCAAAACTCTTAGGTTACAAATCAAAATGATACAAATTATATGTCCATTGTGAAGCTTGACATGTGAACTTTAAGACTGAAAAATTTCAGAATTTTTACACACCATTTGCCTATTTAAAACGTCCATACAAATCAACTGCCTTGTACAGAGTTTCAATGGACAGAGTTTCCAACTTTTGCACAATTGTTCCCAATAGTTCCAATTTCACAATAAACACTCTCCCCACATGAATTTTCACAATGAAGCCATTGGAATCATTAAAACATCAACATTCCCATCACCCATTCTCCAAAAGTGTTTATTCAACAATAATTACAGTCACTTTTGAAGTCATTAGACCTTAATCGTTTTTTTGGGATATTACAGTAGCCAGAAAGTGAGAGGGTAGAAGATCTCCATATCAGTGATTCTTCTAGAGATATCATCTTGAGTCTTGATCATCAAGTCAAAGTTGGTATTAGCCTTGTCTACCAACTTTAAAACTTGTAACTCCATTTTGCCCACCAACTTCTCATACTCAGTCATCAATTCCTTTTTCAAACCAGACACAGCTTGATTGATCACTTCAGTCAGATGAGTGGAAAGTGATGCATTCAGGAAAGGTGGAGGGGGAACCTGACCTTGAGCTGACGACTAAGCCTCATCACCTCTTGTGGAGTGGCTTCTCCCTGAGATTTAGCCCTAGTTTGACACACTGGAAGATTGATTCTCATGTGAGTTAGTTGAGTCTTGCCAAACCTTGGAATGATTACCCTCTTAGTTCCTTCCAAATATCATATTTTGTTTTTCATGAGAATGAGGGATACAAGTTGAGGGTATGGTATAGTCGCGGATTTTGATGAAGAAAATCGAAATCTTCTCATCTCACTAAAAATAATCTCCCCCACATTTCTTCGTTGTCCGGCTAGGAAGGAGGCCAGTAAATAGTAATCTCTCTGAGCAAAATGGGTATAATTCTTGAACTTGTTAACCATGCTACGAGAGTATATGTAGTAAAGGGCTCGATGAGAATCAGGCATGTCAATAGGCTTAAAATTAAGAGGACCTATTGGGTCATTTGGTCTTAAAAGCCGGAAGGCTTCATTAGCTGAAAGAGTAGGTGGATCTGGAGGTGGTGCAACATACCCAAGTAAATCATTAATAATATTAGCAGATATCATAATGAATTGACCTCTAACAGTGGTAGATTCTGCTTCCTCAATCAATTCTCCAGTCCTAGAAAGTATGTTGTGGGTTTTCATGTTGCAATAAAAATTTTTCACAACAGAAGGTGAATAAAGAATATGAATATTCAACCAGGGAGCATAATATCTAAGATAAGGATATAAATCCAAATGACAAATCTTCTTCAGATAATCTAAGTCCACATAAACTATAGGGCAAAAATGTCTATGTGCAAACTCAGTATAATATACCTTCTATTGTAGTGGCTTCAGTTCCTCAACATTGAAACCTTCAGGAGGACTTGTGACTTGTTCTTCCTCTAGAGCCTGTGATGTAGAAGGTACCCCTAAAGCAGCCTCACTAGACTGACCAACATGGTGTGAACTTGAGGCACCGGCTTGAGAGGCAATTTTGCCAACCAATGTGTCAAGTTTTGACCTCTCCATTGCTTCCCAGAGTTGCATATTGAAAGTGTCATCGGAGGAAGAAGAAGATTGTTGTGGTTGCTCAGTATCCTTCTTCTTTCCCCTTCCTTTGACTTCTATGAATTGAGACCGAGTAATCATTGGTTCTTTGAAAACCACACCCTTTCGTTTCTTTTACGGAGGTTGATCCTTCCTAGCTATTTGAGGCTTAGGATGAGGTTTCTTGGCTGGAGTTCTCTTTCTGGTTTTGGGTTTAGGAGGAGGTGTTGGTATAGAAGACATTATAGGAGATGAAGGTGTTGCTACCGGAGTTCCTGAAGAACTAGCAGCAGAATGAGTGGGAGAGGGTGAATGAGATCTTTAGGCGATAACAGGAATCTTAGTTCTAGCCATTTAGAAATGAAATGAAATGAAAACAATAAGAATCATAGATTTGCTGCAGATTGAATGAGAAAGTTTCAGAGAGTTAGGGCATGAAATGAGAAACTTTGAGAATAAATCTCACCTTATAAAGAAGATTAAAGAGTTGTAACGGTGATTTTGAAGTAAATGAGATGTTTAATCGATGGGTAACGGTTGGAGATGAAGAGAGGTGACTTTCGAGTGACACAATACTTCGAGTGAGAGGAGGAAGTGTGATGGTCTGAGCTTTCGCGTAACTGATATAAGTTCCAACACTCGAGCAATAACCCTAGTGCTCGAGTGTTATTCATACTGTGCTTGAGTGTGATCATACTGTGCTCGAGTGACATTCAGTCAAATTTGATAAAACATGTAAAAGCGTACCTGGTTTAAATATTTCTTGCTATATTTTTCATCTTTGTACTCAAATCCTCCAAAATCATTTGAGCAACCATACTTTGAATAAGCACTTGTAAGAATTTTTTTTCCTGCTCGAGTGCTCTTACTTCACTCCAGGTATGTTAATACCATGCTCGAGTGAGGATCTCTCTCACCCGAGTGAGAACAATTATAACTGTTGCACTTCAGATAATCTCTTGGTATTTTTATCTCCTCTGTTAACCCCTATTTTACATGCTAAGAAACAGAGTATATTTAATAGTTCTGTACTCGAGCAGCGTTGACTAACTCGAGTGAGTATGAGTTTGTCACTCGAGTGACACTTCTTATGCTCGAGTGATAGGCCTGCAAAAACAATTTCTAATACTTCGGTGCCAAAATCAATATGGTTATCATCAAAAACTCATTTAAACAAAATAATTAACAAGAAAACTTACAACTCATCGGGATTTACCATTCCCAATTCTCTTCGAATATATAGGAATTGATGTTTAGCTATTGGCTTTGTGAATATATCAGCAAGTTGAACGTGTGTTGGTATGAATTCTACTTTGACATCCTTCGTTTGCACGTGACCTCAAATGAAATGATGTCAGATGTCTATGTGTTTGGTCCTTGAATGTTGCACTGGATTCTTGGCTAAGCTTATGGTGCTAGTGTTGTCACAATAAATTGGAATCTCATTTAAGTATATCCCCAAATCTTGAAGTTGTTGTTTCAACCATATTACTTGAGAACAATAGCTTGCTACAGCTATATATACAGCTTCAGTTGAGGATAATGAAATTGTGTTCTGCTTCTTGCTGAACCATGATACCAGAGACCTCCAAGGAATTGACATTGACCACTAGTACTTTTCCTGTCAGTTTTATATCCTCCATGATCTGAATTTGAATATGCCATTAAATATTCGTTTCCTCTTTATGGATACCATAAGCCAAGTTATAAAGTGTCTCCTAGATATTTGAAGATTCCTTTCACTATCTTTGCATGTGATACCTTAGGAGTAGATTGATACCTCGCACACATTCCAATGCTGAACTGAATATCTAGCCTACTTGCTGTAAGATAGAGTAATGAACCAATCATTCCTCTATATTTAGTGATGTTGAAACTAGGACCTTTTACATCAGCATCCAACAATGTTGTAGAACTCATTAGAGTATCAGCTCCATTAGCATTATCCAATCCATAATTCTTCAATAACTCTTTCAAATACTTTTTTTGAGACATAAATGTCCCATTCTTCTTTTGCTTGATTTGAAGTCCATGAAAGAAGTTTAATTCTCCCATCATGGACATCTCAAACTCTCCCTGCATAATCTTAGAAAATTCTTGACACATAGATTCGTTAGTAGCACCAAAAATAATATCATCAACATAAATTTAAACAATTAGAATATCATCTTTGTTATGTTTGATAAAAATAGTTGTATCCACTTTTCCATTAACAAAGTTTTGATCAAGAAGAAACTTGCTTAGTCTTTCATACCAAGCTCTAGGTGCTTGTTTCAAACCATATAAAGCTTTCTTAAGTTTGAAAACATGATCAGGCTTTGCTTCATCTTCAAAACTAGGAGGTTGTTCTACATATACTTCTTCCATAATATAACCATTTAGAAAAACACTTTTCACATCCATTTGATAAAGTTTAAAACCTTTAATGCAAGCAAAGGCCAAGAGTACTTGTATTGCTTCCAATCTTGCAACTGGAGCATATGTTTCCTCATAATCAATACCTTCTTCTTGATTATAGCCTTTAGCCACCAATCTTGCTTTGTTTCTCACAATGATTGCTGATTCATCAAGTTTGTTTTTGAAAACCCATTTGGTCCCTATAACCTTATGATCTCTAGGTTGAGGAACCAAATCCTAAACTTGATTTCTTTGGAATTGATTTAATTCTTCTTGCATAGCAATCACCCAATCATTGTCAGATAAGGCTTCTTCTATATTAGAAGGTTCAATTTTAGAAATAAAAGCAGAGAAAGTTACCTCATTGAGAATTCTATTTCTAGTTTTGATACCTTCGTGAATATCTTCAATTACTTGATTAATTGGATGATCTTTAATAGGTCTCCATGCTTTTGGTTGAGCATGATCATCGACATCTTCTATATTTTGAAAATCATTTGTTTCAAAATCATTCTATTTGAAATAGTTTTGTTTTTCTTTATCAAATCCATTTCTTCTTCATCAACATGTTTTGTCTGAGAGTCAAGTTCATCAAACACAACATGAATAGATTCTTCAACTGTACATGTTCTTTTATTAAAAACTATATAAGCTTTACTTCTATTAGAATATCGTAGAAATAAACCTTCGTCAGACTTTGAATCAAATTTACCCAAGTTTTCTTTACCATTGTTGTGAATAAAGCACATGCATCTGAAGATGTGTAGATAAGCAAGATTTGGCTTTCTTCCTTTATAGAGTTCATATGGCGTCTTTCCAAGTGACTTGCGAATATATACTCGATTTGAAGTGTAGCATGCAGTACTTATTGCATCTGCCTAGAACACTTGTGACATTTCTTTTTCAATAAGTATTGCTCTTGCCATTTCTGTGAGGACTCTGTTCTTCCTTTCTACTACTCCATTTTGCTGGGGTGTTCTAGGTGCAAAAAAGTTGTGATCTATTCCTTCGTTGTTCCAGTAGTCTTCAAAGAGTTGATTATCAAATTCTCCTCCATGGTCTGTCCTAATAGAGATAATAGAGATACCTTTCTCATTTTGGACCTTCTTAGAAAACGTAATAAATTCGACAAATGTTTCATCTTTTGAAGCAATAAATATAGTCCATGTAAATCTTGTAAAATCATCAACAATTACTAAAGTATATAGATTTCCTCCAAAACCTTTTACTCTTGCTGGACCTACCAAATCCATATGAAGTAATTGTAAAGGTTTGGAAGTAGAAATCTCATACTTTGTTTTGAATGAAGATTTAGTTTGTTTGCCTTTTTGACATGCTTCACAAATCATATTATCTTTGAATTTTAGTTTAGGAAAACCAACAACTAAATCTTTTCTAATCAGTTTATCAAGTTGGTTCATATTAACATGAGCCAGACACTTATGCCATAACCAACTTTCCTCTGATCTGCTGAGAAAACAATTTCCAAAAGAATTTGAATTTAAATCAATAGTATAACAGTTACCATCCCTTTGAGCTCGGATCTTTGCCTTGATAGATTCTTTATTAAGCGGCAGATCTTTCTTGTTTACTATCAAGCATTCTTTTAAATCAAAGATCACCAAGTTATCTTTGTCAGTGCTTTGACTTACACTCAAGAGGTTGTGGCATAATCCTTCAACATAATATACATCGTTGATTTGAACACCATCAGATTTTCCCACTTCACCAATTCCAGCAATACGTCTAGATTGATTACCTCCAAACGTTACCTTTCCTCCTTCTCTGGTTTCCAGCATGGTGAACTTATTTTTGTCACCAGTCATGTGTCTCGAGCATCCACTATCAATATACCACTTTTTTACTCGTGATGCTTTGAGACATACCTAGAGTAAGGTGATCAAGTTTTAGGTACCCACACTTTCTTGGGTCCTTTGTGGTTAGTATGTAATACATGTGTCCCTTTCGGAACCCATTTATACGTGCCAATAACTTGACCTCTTCTAAAATAACATGATGAAGTATAATGTCCTTTCCTATTACAATAGCTACATGATGCAAATGGATTTGATGTATGCACATAATTCTTGAAATATTTGAGATAAGTTTTACAGTTAATTTTCTTATTTCCTCTATTTTTATCATGATAAGACTTATATCCAATTCCAGATTTATCAAAGGAAACTTTCTGAGAATTTAGAATAACTTTAAGAGTTTCACTTCCTTTAGTAAAATTTTCCTTAGTTTTTGTTAAATCTCTTATTTTCTTATCTTTCTCTTCACATACTTTACATGATGATATGACAATATTTTCTAATTCCTTTACATTCTTCTTGTAACTAACCATTTCTTTAGCTACCTTGATGAATTCTGTTTGCAATGCATTATATTCAGATAATAACTCATCATAAGTAGGTTCAGAATCACTTACCTCAGAATCTGATTCTTCTTCTTTGGCTACCAAACATAGATTTGCCACTTCGTCTTCATCACTTTCTTTATCCGACGAGCTATCACCCCAGATAGATGATATGTATGCTTTCTTTTTCTGCTTCTTTTTGTCTTTATTTCTGAAGCATTCAGATTTGATGTGTCCAGGCTTCCCACATTCATAGCATACTATCTGTTGCTCCTTGTTTAATTTCTTGCTTGGTCCACCTTGATAATTTTTGAAGTTCTTTTGACCTCTTCTATAGAACTTCTTGAATTTTCTCACGATCATTCCCATATCATCATCATTAGGAACATCTTCATTTCCAAAAGATTCTTCTTCCTTAATAGCTTTAAGTGCAACTCCTCTTTTCTTTTTATCATCGAACTCATTTAGTTCCTTCTTGAATCTCAACTTTCCTTCATACTCAGAAAGCCTACCAAAGAGAGCGGCTATGGATCTCATTGACTCTCCTTTAGCTTCTTCAATAGCTGTCACCTTCGCTTCCCATTCTTTCTTAAGAATATTAAGAATCTTTCTTACCTGGGAATTTTGGTCAAAAGATTTTCCAAGTGCAGATAGCTGATTAATAAGATGAGTGTACCTGAGTTTGAATTCTGATATTCCTTCTCCAGGTTTCATATGAAATAGATCATACTCTGTAATTAGAGTATTAACTCTATTTTCTTTGATTCCAGATGTACCTTCATGAGCGATTTCAAGAGCATCCCACATATCTTTAGCTGTTGGTAAAGTGCAGATTCATAAATATTCCTTCTGACTAAGAGCGCTCTGTCTTATTAAAATAGCTTTACTATTTAATGTTACTAACCTTTTGTTATCTTCGTCAAACTCCTCTGGGCTCTTCTTAATGACTCTATCTTTGATTTTCTTCATTGGAACATAGTCACCATCTTGTATTACATGTCATAAACGGTACTCATTAGCCATCACCAATACTCTGAACTTAGCTTTCCAGAACGAAAAATGTTCTCCAGCAAAACCAGGAGGTCTAATGATTGAAGCTCCGTATGGAAGAATGTTTTCACCCATTGTTGCCATTTATCGGATCCTTCTTAAGCTGTTAGGCTCTTCAGAGAATACCTTGCTCTGATACCAAATGAAAGAGGCAAGCTTCACCCAAGAAGGGGGTGAATTGGGTGATGTGATAAATTTTTCGTTTGATGAGGTGATATGACAATAGTTGTAGATAGAGTAGAGTTAAGAGGATTAGTACATAGAGAGTTATACTGGTTCAGCCTAAAATCCAGGCCTACGTCCAGTCCTCAGAGATCAAGACCTACTGAGATTTTCACTATGTTTCCAAGATTCAATAGGCTCTCAAAATGCCACAAAACAACAATCGTCCTCGAATGGACTACAAGAAGAAATATTCTAACACTAAGAAATTTCTCTCCCCCTTAGGACAAGTCTTACGTGTAGAAAAACAACCTATGACCTTTCTCACTTGCTTACGTATACAAATCTTTTGAGCAGTAATGTTCTCTCCTGCTTACACCACTGTAAGTCTTACGAGCAGCAACGTTCTCTACTGCTTGTATCTTGTATGTATTATAAGTGGAAAGTTTTACTAGGAATTCTCTCAACTGCTTCTCTCGTAAGGATATCTACCCTCTCAAGGTCCCACTACCTTGAGATCAAATGAAAATAGAATTCGAAGTGTATATAAACTCTCTTACGGAGCAAATATGATAAACACTAAAGAATGATATGAATACAGAGAAAATATGAATAACAGAGACTCATGAATTTACTTATGTGAATTCTTACGCTTCATTATTTTTGATGATCTCAGGAACTCTGTATTTATAGACGTTCAATTTTTCCTATTTAAATAATGATCATTGTAGAGCTGGGTATATTATTGTGGAACGGCATGCGTACGTTTGAAACCTTTCAACACGGTAGGTACATGCTTGGATGGCGTAATGATGCTGTCTACTGTTGTGTAACTTCCTCAGTGTGTTCTAGATCAAACGTTCAAACTCCTGTATCACACTTATAATACATGTTATATGATGTTATATGATAATAATAAGTGAAAATATAATGAATAAATATCATTAAACCATATTCGGATTGAATGCTGTAAAACTGGTGTGTTTTGGCTTTTGGCAGAGTCTCACTCGAGCACTGAGGGGGCTCACTCGAGTGAACTACCATATTTTCTTCTTTTGCTTCAGTTTTACACTTGCAATTCCACATGATTCGAGAGAGTGCATTTTCACACTTGCGAGTGATGTGGGTCCTCACTTGAGTACAACTCCTCCTGCTCGAGTGTCCTTGTATTTTACACTAAGAGTCATGTCTCTAGACAACACTCGCATACCATTTTAGCAAGAGTGTGATTTTGCACTCGTAGGTGATGTGGGCCCTCACTCGAGCATACATACTCCTACTCGAGTGAGAAGAATATTCTCCTGTAATATACTCTTGTCTTCAGCATTTGCATCAAAATAAGGAGAGTTAGATTTCTTACTCGCGAGTGCTGATGTATCACTTGGGCATATGAACTCTCACTCGGGCATGCTTGTACTTCTCTGTTCTTCATGACTCTCGGCCAAACACTCGCAGTCTCTCACTCATTAGTGCTCGGGTGCAAACCTGCTTCAAGCTCGAGTGTTAGTTATAGTGCTCGAGTGTATCAGTAAGATTTACAGTAATTGCTCTCGGCTAAACACTTCTTGTCCAATACTTTCATGTGCTCGAGTGTAAAAGAGCCTGATGGTCGAGTGCTATCTCCAGTGCTCAAGTGCATCAGTAGATCTGATAGCAATTTGCTCTCGGGCAAACACTTTCTTTCCAACACTCGCATCTGCTCGAGTGCAACATAGCTTCATGCTCGAGTTCTAGCTCTGTTGCTCGAGTGCATCAGCAAAAGTTGACAGCAGACATTACAGAACTTTGCCATATGCATTTGGTAACTTTGTAATCATTCTTTAGACTTGTAAAAACATACCTTGTATACAATTACCTTTTGTTATCATCAAAACTTGGAATCTAACAAATGTAATATGAATTTGATTGATTTGGTGTTTCCAATGGATTCCTTGAGAAAATTTATGTGGGAATGATGTTTAGTATGAAAATAGGACCATTGGTAGCAAAGATGCAAAATCTGAAATTTTGTCTTGTGAAACTCTAATCTGGGCAGTCAGTTTGTGTGAACGTTTTGAATGATCAAATGGTGTCTAAAAATTCTGAAATTTCAAGTCTTAAATTTCACATCCCAAGCTTTAAAATGGACATATAATTTGTGTCATTTTATTTTGTGAGCTAGGAGATATGACTGTCCAAATTTTGGGATGGAAACTGAACTCTGTTTTGGGGTAGCGATGAGTTTTATGTAAGTCTGGAATTTTGTGGTAATTGTGGGTAATGGCCCATATTTTTCCTATAAAGAGGACTTAAATACCTTTTATTTGGCTTTTGAATCACCTTATTTCAAGTTTTCTAGAATTAGTTATGATTTTTCAAAGTTTGGCCAGAAAATCCGAAAATGGGAATTATGACATCATCAAAATAAAAGATGACATCAGCATGGAATTAAATATTTTCTCATCATCTTCAGCTCTCATTTCTGATGTGCTGAACCAGCTGAAACTAGTGAGAGAAATTTGAGAGCTTAGAGAGAGAAAGAGAAGAAATCACATAAGGTAAGCCGATTTCTCCGACGATCTCGCTCCTAACGTGTATAACCTTGCTCGAAGCTTCTCTTTCATGTTCTTTAAGGTGTTGGAAGCTTAATTTTCATGGTTAAGAAGATCTAGGGTTTCCGCCACTCTTGAGAAAAGCTAGTAGGAGCTTGAGGTAACTTCCAAACTCTTGTGTATTGACTATTCTGGCTGCTGTGGACAATTTAATCAGTGAAATTTCTCCAGATTGTCATTTATTTCAAAAATGGAAAATGGGTGTGTAGGACTATTATGCTGCCCAAATTGATACTAAATGGTAGTTGTAACCTGATGGAAATAGTCAATAAAGTGGTTAGGAGTAGAAAGGAACGCGTTTATGGAGCCGAAACCGAAAATCCCCAATTTTCCCTGGAATACTTGAGAATTTTGGCCAGCTCTAGAAATGGGTCTTAGAGTTGGATTTTCAATGATTTGATGATTCCATTGAGTTTAGGAGCGAAAATTAGGTGGGATTACAGTTGGGCAATTTTTCGGAAAAGGCCAAAAAAGCATAATTACGAAAAACGCCCCTGAAACCCTTAAAGTAGGGCTGCCAAGGGTAAATTTGTAAATTGACATCGAATTTGATAATTCCGAGTTAAGAAATGGATTCCTTGGGTAAAAATATGTCAGTGCCCATGTCAAAACTTCAAGAAAAGTACAGTCGGACCGGGTACGACGGGGCCGGGACCGGTCCCCGGGGGTATTTTAGTAAATTTTCAATATAGCCTCATATAACCCCCAGAAACCTTATGGAAGTGTCTAAATAGTACATTTGACATTGTAGGATCTAATCTGAAGCCCCGAGTTGCTGGCATGCAAATCGAGGAGAAAAGACTGGAGGTAGGGGACTTACCTTACTTGCATGTATTTAATATCTTTGCTTGTGTAGTGATATATGTGATTGCTTTACTTGATTGTGTAGAGCATATTTGAATAAATGAAGCTCTATTTTTATTTTGATGTGGCCATA
Organism: Inga leiocalycina; assembly: GCA_963242795.1. Classification (NCBI taxonomy): domain Eukaryota; kingdom Viridiplantae; phylum Streptophyta; class Magnoliopsida; order Fabales; family Fabaceae; genus Inga; species Inga leiocalycina. Next base: position 67,449,920 of record OY725326.1, on the reverse strand, counting down.
GTTTTGTTATATGAAACATTGACCATGCAGAAATGTCATTATGGGGCATGTATCTAGATAAAGCTAACATGTCATACACATAGTATCTATCATGCATGCATTATGGTATCTATTTCCTACTGAGATTCTCTCGAATCTCACCATCCCCTACCAACAATTTAGATAGGGCAAGTGGCTCATGGAGGGAGCAGCTAGGACTCCTTCGAGATGAGAGTTGGTAGTTGGTTATCAATGAGTTGTGAAGACTGTATATGATTTGGTTGAATATATGGTTATCAATTTGAGATGAGATTGTGTAATCCCCATGTGAAGAATTGTAATGGGCAATTATGCCCTGTGTATCTTTAGCGAGATATGTACCTGGGATTGCTGGGATGATTATGTTATGCACTCTGATATTTATATGAATGTGATTTATCTTTGCGTAGTAATTGTATTCGAAATATGAATATGAGACCAAGTTTATAAATGATTTCGAAAAGTATTTGTGAAAACCCCGTCATTTGATGGGTTAGTAAATGTTATTTGATTATTATTGGTCTCTATTTCATTTTAATCACGTATTTCTAATACAATTACGGAAGGGGTTACACAAGCCATACTGGCAAGATTCATAACGCAAGCCATACTCGAATGATAAGGACCATTGCACTCTATCACAATGGTGAACACTCGAGTGACAGCCAAATGCTCACTCGAGTCCTAGGAAGTGCAGTGCAGAAAGTGTTAACCCAAGAGCAGAAAGGAATGACAGAAACCAAAGTTGTTCACTGCACTTAAGCATGAACTCAATCACTCTAATGGAAACCTAAGGCTCACCCGAGAGCACAAGAAACTTTCATAAAAGGACATCACTCGAGAAGGAATAAAAGCACTCGAGTGATGGCTTAGCACTCGCGAGTGCTAAGGTACACTCTTGAAAAATCACCGTGAGTGACAACCCGAGATGTGAGTTCACAGTGTCTCATACACCCTCACTCGAGTGGTACAAGGCTCACTGGAGTGGGAACTCTCGACACTCGCAAGTAAGGCAACATTTTTGCCTTTCACATGGAAGTGCAACAGAAAAACTGAAGGCCAAAAAAAAATCCCACTAACGCACTCGAGTGAGACCCATCCTCACTCGAGTTATGATTGTCATAACCCAGAAAATGTAGAAATTGATAGCACTTTCTAGAGTTTTACCTAAGTGATTCCAATGGTCCCAAATACCAAACCAAAGCTATTCCTACACAAAAATGCACAAGGAATCACATGGAAACATCAGAATTGCCAAATTCCTATTCCATTATCATGCTTTAATTTGGTCATAGGCTACAATCAACACCAAAATTCTAAAATCTCCAAACATACCATTTCATTCTCAAATCAATCTATCTATCCAAAACACATACCAAAACACCTATTTCCATGCCAACAACATGCCAAATACCCATTGACCCCTATTTTCGAAATCAAGGCCAGAAATTCCAAGTTTCATCAAATGGCATAAAACATAGATAGAATGGTTTGTTTCACTTACCTCTTCAACTTTTCGAAAGAGGTTTCTTGATTCTCAAAGCTTCAAAATTCCTTAAGAGCCCAAATCAACACCAATAGGCAATCTAGAAAAATCAAAATGAAGCTCTCAACCCAAGGAACAACATTAAAGAAATGAGTTTTGGCATTTGAGGTGATTAGCTTACCTTAAATCAAGCTTTTCTTCTTCCCTTTTTCTCCAACAATCGCGCAAGAGGGAGAGAGAGATGAGTGATGAAGGAGATGACAATACTCCCCTCATGACCATGCTTGCCCAACGAAAGAGGAGGGAGGGAAGAGAAAGAAAATAATATAATAAGCTATTTGACTTTTTTCTCACACACTCAACCATCATTTCCTATTGCCACATGTCCAAATTCCATTGGTTCCCATAAAATAAGTAACTAATTAGTTACTCTAACCACTCCATTAACCATTTAGCCACACATCTCATTTCCTTTTAATTAGTAATTAATTCATCCCTTAATCTCTAACTTATGGCCAATAATTCCATTCTTTCAATTTTTCCACCAATTATGGCATATTAATTAAAATTACCACAAAACACATAATAATTTCGATTTAATTTCACAAATATCCATAATAATCCTCATTAGCCCTTAATCAAAAATTTGGGGCATTACAATTGGTAAGGGAGGGTGAGATTCAAGAGAATCTTAGTAGGTAAACAGTTACTATAATGCATGCAAGATATATGTTATGTGCATGACATGTTAGCTTTAACTAGATGCATGCCTTATAATGACATTTCTGCATGCTCAATGTTTCATGCAACAAAACTATGGGCATAGTATAAATAGAAACAAAGCTTCACTGTTCAAATATCCTCAACACAATCAAGTAAGGCAATCACATACATTACTATACAAGTAGAGATATCAAATACATGCAAATAAGGTAAGTCCCCTACCTTGTGTCTTTAAGTCCTCCTCTTGTACCTTTTCTTCCAACCATTTAGCTTCTTGGAAATTCTTCCATTGCTTCTTCCTTGACTTTTCATAGCCTAAAATAAATAATGACATTATTAGAGCCATAATCAATGAACCTCTAGTGTGGCTATACTAGCCCCAAGTTCTTAACTTAATCCTTAGAGTTCAAAGAAATTACATTTGGCCCTTTCCTTCTTAAATTCACATAGTAGCTAAAAGCTGCCAGCATTTTGACCAAATTTTGAAAATTCATAACTAATGCTAGAAAAATCTAAATTTAGTGATTCCAAGTCCTATGTAATCCTTATTAAGTCTAATTTAAGGCAAAAATACTTTCCATAGCCTTCTATCCACACATCATTCCCATTTTTCACATTTTCCCTTGCTGCCAGAAAATCTGTTTAGCTTTGACAGTCTAACTTCAAATACTCATAACTTTTTGTGTACTTATTCAATTTCTTCTCATTACCTATCAAATTAAAGGTCTTTATATGTAATTTAATACTGTCAAGTTTAATAATATTTGGACAAGGTTTGTCCCATAAAATCCATTGCACAACAACAATGCCTCACTAAACTCAAATCAAACAACACCTCCTTTCAACTTCAAAAATTTCCAGATTTGCATACAAAGATCCAAAAACCATGAACACATGTATTCCCACACAATTTTCCCTTTTAAATCCAATGGAATTATCAAAATTATAAAATTACAACCTCAACAGGACAAAAATGGCCCTAGATGAAAATAAGAACCTTAGAAGAAAAATTATGTTTTCTTGATTTCTCTTGATTAATCACTTCCTTTTCACTTATAATCACAAGATTAACCATTTAAATACTTAATAAACATGATCCATAGAAATTTTGGCAGCATAAAATTCTAGGGTTTTATCTTTCAAAATTCAAAAACCAAGCAAAATCAACCAACCAAATCACCAAGCAACCAACAACCAATATTCATCAAGATAAGCTAAGTTTCTAAACTCACCTTGATTTCTTAGACTTTCTCTCTATAAAACATCACTGTTCACACTCTCTTCCATCTTCATTTTGCTTGCTAAACATGATATTTATGAAGGAGAAGAGGTTAGAGGAAGTTCCAAGGTGATTAGAAAGAAAAATCACCAAGATTATAAGCTTTTATCTTTGATTTTTGCTCTTGGAACCCTAGCTTTTTCTTGGTGTTCTTCGGTTCTTGAAGCTCTTCTCTCTCTCTCTCTCTCTCTATTCTATGTTGCTCCACTGAAATATGGAAGGAAAGAAGAGGAAAAAGTGTATTAAAATATCATTGTTTAATGTAAATCCAACATGTGCAATTTTACTTGGCCCTAATTTTCCTTCTTGAATTAATATCCACCAAGCAATTCATTTTCCCTTTTCTTTCATTTTGTTGGACAAAATTGTGGCCTAAGGAGGAAGGAAAATGATTCATTAAAATATCATAATTTCCACTTCCTTATAGCATGAGATATTTGACTTATGCTTTCATCTTTTGACCTTGTCTTAAAGTGCTTCCAATTATCACTATATATGTCCAACCATATAATTTCTCTCTCCTTTCCATGTTGGATGAAATATTGTTCTTGGGGGAGCTAATTAGCCTCTTTCAATAGCATTACCATCTCCTTAGATATAATATTTAATTGCCAATTGAACACATGTCTTGCTTTTTGACTTTTCCACTTCAATTTGCTTGACCAAAATTGCTCTAACTTCTAAAATGTTCATCTCAAATATTTATTCCCATTACCTCTCCTGTTGGACAAAATTTATCCATGAGAAGGGAAAAATTAATTAGCTTCTAGCTTTATGGCAAATTTACCATATATATTTTTTTAATTTAATTGGGTTTTCTTTTTTCCCTTTGTATTGGGCAAAAAATCACTATTAATTAGGCCCAAAATTATGCTCTTCCAATCTTTATGTTTTGGGCTTCAACAATAGGCCTTTATGAAGACGCAAATTAAAATTTTATGTCTTATTGTGGCTCAATTTCATGTGGTCACTATTTGGCCATTCAAAGCGTGCCAAAATTCACCATTTTATTCCCTTAAATATAAGGAATTTTGGTGACCAAAATTCGGGATGTTACACAGATACAGTGGTAGGAGCTATACTTGGCTTTATTGCATGGACTGACCACCTTATTATCATACCATCTAAGACAAAAAAGGTGTATCATCGTCTTATAACTTGCTAATAAAGTGTGAAATAACTATTTTGCTAACTTGTCAGCTTGCTTAAGCGAAGGGGGAAGAGTAATATGGGAGCTCAGTCTGGCCATGGTTCAATGTCTTGTGTGCCAAAAAAGATGGATGAGCTTGTGCCTTAGTCCCCTATTTCACTAGTTTCCCACAAATACCAGATAGCTCTTGAGGCAAACAATAGCATATTTGCTGAAATAGAACCTGAGCAAGAAAGCTACAGCAAACAAGTTAAAGAGATCATCACAGGTGATATGGCAAGCTTGATTGCTTGTAACCTTTATGTTCATTACTTCTTCAACTGTGAATGAATACTTAGCTACTCATAGGATTTATATACATTGATTTACTTGTTTTTATATGTAAGGTACCTTTACAAGGAGCACGTAGCCTACAATAGCCTATAGAACACGTTCTTGTTCCTTAATCCCCACCACTATTTAGGAATGTTAGAGATAGGCAATAAGGCAGATTTAGTGGAGAGAAAAGTAAGGGGATTGGCGGATATGGTCATTAGAAGAGCACTAAAGATGGATAATTTTTTCTTGGTGCTATACTACTAGGGGTAAGTATACTACTTCATTAAATTGTTTGTTAATTGATTGTCCTCATTATATTTGTTGTGCTTAGGTGTCATTGGCTCCTCATCGTGCTAAATCCCTTCAAACAAAGGATTTAGTACTTTGATTCGGTTTATAGGGATGTGGATAATTGATCACAGATGGTTAAGGTTTTCAATAAGTAACACTACTACAAAAAATATGAGTAATGGTGCTTAATTTAGAGAACACTATGGCGCTTGGAAGCGTCATAGCTTCCAGTACCATTAAAACAAGCTATGGTGCTTCTTGAATATACGGAAGTGCCATAGCTTGAGCATTTTTTTTAATAAAAAGCTATGGCGCTTGTCCAAAGAAGCGCCATGGGAAGTCCACAAAGTTTACTACCTCCAACGGTGCTCCCCCATTAGAGGTGCTATACCTCCAACGGCCCTTCCCAGGGGAAGCACTATTGGAGGTACATTTTTTTTAACCACCTATATGTATTCAATCCATAGGAATTTATATTTTACAAATCCACAGCAGCAAAACCCCAAGCAAGAATCACACAAAATCAAAATGAAATAACTCAAATCAAAATAATTAATTCATAAAACCAGTACTAATGTAATTTGATTACAACGTAACAAATAAGAACAACTAATTGTAAGTACCTATGTATGTAGAATGTAGGCAAGAAATAATTTTAATACATAACTAATTCATAAGTAACCAAGATGAATATACAAGAAACAACCTACGTATGTACCTAAATATTAGCTAATTCCTTAACCATATATTCACACCATTCTTTAATGGTTTCATCTATTTGTTGGTCAGTCAATTGGTCACAACGTTGATCTTTATAGTATTACATAAAAACGTTGCATAAAAAAATTAAATTAACTACAAATCAATTAACTTAGACACTTGTCAATTAAATTTAAAACACAGTAACTACAAGTAAAAGAACTTGTTTAGGAACAGAAGTGTTAACATGAGTAACTACATCTTTCATAAATTTCATAATGTAATAACTGCAATCATTATTGTTTGGTTGGAATGGGCATTGACAATACAATTAAATAGTTAATTAAATATTTGAAGAAAAATTTTTGAATAACAAAATTGGAGAAATTAAATTCATATATATAAGTACCGCAATCTTCCTCCAGGGATAGCTACTAGCTGGGTCTTTGCATGTAAAATAGCTCAATCCAACGTTGCTTCAGTAAGCGGTCAATACACTAACAAAACAAGTAGTGACTAATTAATGTTGGTAATTCAATATGACAAATATTTACACATATACCCATGCACTTACTTATTGATTATAATCTTCAAATCACGTCGGTTGTCTGGATAACCAATCTTTATAGGATCCAAATAGTAAATCCCGGGGTCTCCAAGTGACGCTGGATGGACAACAATCAAAATCCAATGTCCCTTAAAATATTTTAAAGATTTTACTTCGATAATCATGTTAAAGTAAAAGTAGAAGAATAAAAAAACATATATTAAAATACTATCGCAAATAACTTACCGCGGATTGTCTAGCACGATAAAGAGCATATTAAGGGTTGCTCTTCACATGAAGATGTCCCTAACATCATTAGATAATGCTTCCACATCTAATATATGTTGGCCAAGGATTTGTAGGCTAACAAATATGAATCTATGTACACCATGCGCAGTAACATATCGTAGTACAAGTGCCTTTATAGAAAATAAATAATGTCATTAAAATGTAAAACAAATTAATGATGAATAATAATAATAATAATAGTGATAGACGATGATGATAAGGTACCTAATCCATATGTTGATGGTCGCCGTACTAAGCTAATCACGACTAAGCACATCGTTTAGCACACTACCATCGACATGATCATCTATAACTGCATGATAGATGTCGATATCGAAACATATTGACTGACCTCCTCAGCTGATCAAATCTGATTCCAATGACACCAATTATTGGCGATATGAGGGCATCGATTGGCTGCTTCGGTTGCTGGTTGGGACTTATGTTCAACTGATGAATACTTTAAGCTCTTCCCACGCCCTTCAATTCGTTTTCCTTTAGGACGAGTAGAAACCTAAAAATATAATGAAATTAAATAATGTCATTTTAGATAGAAGTGTATAGAAAAAGTAAAAGGAATTGTAAATTAACTACCTTTTCATATGGCTCAATCAAACCTATTGGCCATGCAATATAACCATCGATGATATCTTTGACCATTACTGCTTCATCCAAAGAAGGGATTGGTAAGGGGGCATTATCATTTGTGCATACATCAACCCTAACTTTGAGTGTGTTCGGCGGCAATGGTGAATTATGCAATATATCACTTTTAATGTTGTAGGCCACGCTGATAGCAACCGCATGCTTGAAAGAATCATTAATATGTAACTTGTAGTCTGATTCACCCATATGAAAAATAGAGTTAAATATATTAAGGTATACTAATATATAACGCACCAAAAAGTGAGTGGAGAAGAAATTAATTACCAAAGGAATGGGGACTTCAGGCATAGAGGGCCAACTATCCCTCACACTCGTGCTCTCACACATTAGAATCGGTGTTGGCCTAGACTGTAGTAAGGCCTCAATTTGCACCTTCAATAACGTGTTTTACTCTTGCATCAAAATCATATAATTGGTGAATTTTTCTACTTGATGCTCGTAGCCACTAATCCTCTGGTCTACGTGATGCTTGTACTAAAAAATTTGCTCCTGTAGTTGTAGTAAGTCATTTTTTATGGCTCACTTTTTAGGTATGTACTATGATGTTTGGGTCACTACAAAACCAGTACCCCGAACATGACCAACATACTCAGGAACTCCAAGCGCTCTGCCGAGCAAATCGTCGCGACCAACATAATGCACCAAGTCTGGCTACTCCTGCGTCATTGAGTGCAACCACAAAAAGAATTACAATAATATTAATTATTATAAAATAGAATCAACTAAGTAAAGCTAAATCTTTGTTGTATGTATAATCTACTTCTTACACAATATTCAGAAACTTTTCTGGCATGTTCATTGGGAATTTTTCCTTTTCTGTTCGTGTAGCCAGTCAGCTACAAATCATGCCAAGGTATATGTGTGACAGCATCAAAATGTGATTCTTGCAACTACATATCAAAGTTAGTTGTAGTTAAAAATTAGTCATAGGCATTATATTCATATGAAATAATGATTAGTTCATACTAATTGTTGCTCTGACGTTGCATATGAGATCAGTCCTTTTATGTACTGGTATGGCATGTTGGATGCGTTTTCATGATTTCACTCACTTCTTTCCGATTTAAATCCAAATGATTCATATCAATAAATATTAATTGCTACACATTACAAGTGCATAAAGGCTAATATTATATTACCACAAATTGTGGAATAGTATGTGAGGCCACAAACTCATCCTACTTCTCTTGAGTTATAATTGTGTCATATATCTCCAACGGTGTACGAATGATAATATCATTGTTGTCCAATAAGTAGAATTTGACAAGAGCAGAGTGAAAATTTCTCAAAAGTTTGCCGCATTTTCGTAGCACAAATTTCTCTTTATCTTCTTCAATTAGAAAGCTAGGCTAGAAGAAAACTCATATATAATTTGTTAGATTGAAATTGCATGATACAAAACAACCAGAATAATAAAGTAAATAATGTTTACCTTGACTATATCGAAGAGCATATCACCCCAATCTTTCTTCACTTGTTGCCAATCTAAAGCTGTGATGAAGACTCTTTCTCTGACTGATGTCCCAATGTAATTAATAATGGAGCTGGCGTTTGAGCCGACTAGATTTTCCTTTTCATTCCATTGAAGCTCTAACCTAATTCCCTTACTCCTTAGTTTGATAAGTTTGTTCGTTACAGTCCTGCCCCAGACTACCTCGACCTTAAATACTGCCTGATTGTAATATCCTAATTTTTAATTAAGGGCTAATCATGATTTTTATGGATAATTATGAATTTAATTGGAATTATTATGTGTTTTATGGCAATATTAATTAATATGTCATAATTAGTGAAAAATTGGAGGAATGGAATTATTGGCCATAAGTTGGTAATTAAGGGAGAAATTAATTACTAACTAAGAGGAAAATGAGATGTGTAATTAAAATGGCTAATGGAGGGATTAAGTGGCTAATTGGGTGTTTACCTTTGTGAGAGCCAATAAGATGAGGACATGTGGCAAAAATGGGTATGAGAGAATATGTGTGTGTGAGGAAGTCAACAAGGGAATTTTAAATGGTTTTCTCTCTCTTTCTTTCCTCTCTTTCGACTGCAGCAAGGCTAGAGGGAGAAAGATAAAGCTTGTGATTTGGGTAAGTAAATGGCCTCCATTGCTCAAGTTCTCTTCTTTAATGTTATTCCTTAAGTTGAGAGCTTCATTTTGGTGTTTTTAGCTTGGCCATTTTGTGTTGTTTTGTGCCACACTAAAATCTGGTTGTTGGAGAATCAAAGAGTGTTTTTGGAGAAGTTGAAGAGGTATGTGAAACCAATCTATCTATCTAAGTTTCATGCCATTTGAAGTAGTTTGTAATTTCTGGAAATTTTGGCTTGAATCTGAAAATGAGTGCCACTTTTTATTTGGTATGTTTTTGGCATGAGAATAGTATTTTGGAATGAGTTTAGGATAGATAGATTGATTGGTGATTGAAATGTGATATTTGGATGAGATTGGTATTTTGTTGATTTAGTTGCCCAAAACCTAAAGCATGATAATGGAGTAGGATTTTGATGATTCTGATGATCCCATGGAGTTTATTGGGTGTTTTTCTATGGGAGTGGCTTTGGATAAAGTTTTGTGTCCATTGGGATCAATTGGGCAAATGTTGGGAAAATACCTCTATTTTCTGTATTTTCTGGTTCTGATAGAATCACTAGAGTAATTTGGGATTCACTCGAGTGAGGGATGAAGATCACTCGGGTGAGGTTGAGTATCACTCGAGTGCTGTGCTTATATTCTGTTTTCTCTTCAGTTTATTGTTGTGCTTTCTAGAAATTCAAGAGTATATAATCTCACTTGCGACTGAGGGATGAACATCACTCGAGTGAGCCTCCTCATGCTCGAGTGACTGGTGTATTTGACACCAAGGCCTTGCCTCTCAGTTTGTCACTCACAGTTATGGTGCAAGAGTGTGCCTTCTCACTCGCGAGTATAGGGTAATCACTCAAGTGAGCTGTGTTGTGCTTGAGTGCAGTGAGCCATCTGGGTTACTACCATTTCTCTTGTGCTCTCAGGTTCTCGCTTTCTAGACTTCACTCTCAGGTGCTCGAGTGAGGCATTTGGCCTTCACTCGAGTGAGGTACAATGCGCTCGAGTGTTGTAGTCTCTGAAAAGTCCTTGTGCTCTAGGGTGTTCATTCACTATCCTTCACTCTCTAGTACTCGAGTACAAATCGTACCATTACTCGAGTATCCGTACAATCTCACTCGAGTGAGACCATCTTCACTCGAGTACTATCACTTGAGTGAGGTTTCCTTCACTCGAGTATCGGTACAATCTCACTCAAGTGAGGCCATCTTCACTCAAGTGGCCCAGTAGAAAATGTCAGTCTATGTTTCCAAAAAGAGGATCTTTGGGGATAGTCTTCTAACCCCTTAGGGCTATTGTTAGAGGTATTCTTGAGTACTAAAAGAGCAATAATGATAACTAATTAATTTTTAAGAAGTCATTGAGAATTGGAATAGAGAATTGACTCTTTGTCACTTATTATGATTCTAGGATACGATATTTGCCCTACTCGGGAGAGACCGACGCTAGGACACGCACGGAAGGACTCAGGTAGTTACTTTTCTCTCATGTTGTGTATGATACTTGGTATGCATGTTTATCATTATGAATGTGTTATCGGCTATAGGGCATTACAGCATGAGCAGTTCAGCGTGAGCCGTCGTAGGGGGGCAATGCTCATGATACCTACCCCAACCGCTATGTCTGCCACTGTAAGTGTCGAGGCTGCATTATGGAATCGTGGATTCCTGTTTGAGTATCTAGCCCGTGGGGCTGCGTGTTGTGAAATGTTTTTTATGAATCCTAGCTGTGGTGATATATGTGATATGTTCATGTGGATGTGCAATACAGCAAGTAGTTCAGCGTGAGCCGTCGTAGGGGGTGATACCCATGATACCTATCCTGGCTGTTGCACCTATTGTTGGGATTGTTGTGTGTTGTATAGATGATTTATTTTCATGCTTTGATGTTGTGCATATTATGAGTGATTTGTTACTCGGGGATTATTTAGAATCTCACTCTCCCAAAAACACTAATTTTATACAGGGTTGAAGGATCCAAAGGAAAGCGAGCAACGAAGAGTAGTTAGAGCTCCAGTTTAGGAGTTTATTTTGGTTAATGGTTATCAACGTAAAATTCATTGGATATTTTTTTTGTGAATAGTAGTATATTTTGGAAGTATAGTGTAATTTTGTGTAATCACCAAGATAAGGGAAAAGAATTATCGGCTTTGTGCCTTTGTATAATCCCTTTACTGATTAATGAAACCCGAGTGAGTTGGGAATTTATGCTGTACTCTGATATATATATATATATATATGAAATCAATCTGTACAGGCCATTTATGTTTGAAATGTGAGTAAGAGACCTTTGTGGAACAGATGTTGTAAAAGTTTTTAAAAACCCTGATTTTGGGAAGTCTAAATTTTTAAAAGTCTCAAATTATACATGGTCTCTAATTCAAACTTAATTATGTTTTTACGAACTAATCTCGGCCTTGATCGTGAAGGGGGTTACACTGATCATCATGTGTGATGGGAACAATATCATCTCCGATGTAAGGATCCATTTTCCTACAAGTTAAATAAACCAAACAAAACATCAGAGCATACATTTGACAATCATGGCAATGAAAGTAAATTATGTTGAAATATATGAATACATGTAATAAAACATACAAGGCAAGAAATCAAGGCACTCGTTATCATCTTTTCCTCTTTTTTGTTTGATTTAAAAACCAAGTCCCCTCTTTATGATCATATCTCATATATAAGGGTTCATCTTCATCTTCATCTATATCAATATATTTTGACCACAACATCTCAAAAGAGAAATCATCCTCTAGAATATTCAAATAGTCATTACTTTCATTATCAACTAGTTCTTGATGATTCTTATTTGATAGAAGTACAACGGACTAGTTCTTCTTAGAAGGATTTGGAATGAAAAACACTGGTTGTGCTTGTGATGCTAAAATGAAAGGATCATCTTTATACAAAACTTTAAAAAGATCCACTTGAACAAACCTTAAATTAATCATCTGTATGCAATCTACTATTGTTGTTAATCCACCTATATCTGAATATAGGGACCCTCAACATAGTGTAATATAACTCCCATATTTGTTCAATTACACCAAAGTATGACATTGTTGCATAGATAGGGTGTACGTCTTTGTCACTGGATTTGTGCCATGAATCAACAATAAGTGTTACCCCACTATTCTGCATCGTGCTCCTTGTATCATGTTTATATGTGTAGAATGTGTAACTGTTGATTGCATAACCATTGTAAGACAATACATTTAAGCTTGGTCCATTCGATAGCTATCTTAAGTTTTTAGAAACTAAATCAAAATTCCTTTCCACCTCATCTTTAATGCCCCTTTCTAACCAAGTTGGAAAATGTCGATTGTGCTCTTTTGTTATCAAATTTTCATTCCTCTTACCATGTACTAATTAAAGAGCATCCTTATGGTCTTCAACATACAGTTCAACCTTATTAGTATTATGTAGCATATACAAGTGACCATGATCCCATTCAATCACTGATATCCTGATTACATCATTCCTAATTGTTCCTTTTCCTGATATTCGCTCATCATGACAAAACTTTTGGATCCCTATAGGGTCAACATTTTATAAAAAATCAGCATAGAAGTACTTGCTTCTTCAACCATGTAACGCTCAGCTATACACCCCTCTGGTGGATATCTATTTTTCACTTACCCTTTTAAAATTTTCATAAATTGTTTATTTAGGTACATCCATCTCAGGTATACTGGACCACACAATTGAACCTTTTTCACTAAGTGTACGGTTAGATGGAGCATAATATCAAAAATTAAAGGTAGAAAATATATTTCAAGTTCACACAGAGTACAAACAATCAGCCTTTGCAAATCTTGTAACTTTGTTGAATCTACCACTTTATTGCAAATCAACTTGAAAAACAAGCAAAGTTTAGTTATGGAATTCCCTTTTTTGGTAAGATTGATCGTATACCAACCGGTACAAAATTCTGTATAAGCACATGACAATCATGAGATTTAATTCTCTTTAGCTTCAACTCTTTCAATGATACAAGATTCTTTATATTTGAAGAATAACCCTCTGGAACTTTGATTCCTTCAATAAACTCACAAAATAACTTCTTCTCTTTCCTCGATAGAATGTAAGCCGCTAGAAGTAGATAAGTGTGGTGCCCTTGCTTAATTGGAGCCAACTCTTCTCTGATTCCCAGGTTAACCAAATCCAACCTAGCATTCACACTTTCCTTACTTTTCCTTTGCATATTGAGCAATATGCTAATTAGACTATCACAGACATTTTTTTCTATGTGCATCACATCAAGAAAATGTCTCACATATAAGGACTTCCAATATGGAAGCTCAAAGAAAATAGACTTCTTCCAGCCCCTTGTCCTAATTTGTTTTGCAAAAGGCTTGTCAAAATTATTATCCAAATATTTGACCTTCTCAAAAACCTGACCATCGGTGAACATCTTCGGTGGGCTACCTTCTTCTGACTCACCATTGAAAGCCTTTTTCTAGTTCTGCCAATGATGTTTCAATAGTAAGAATCTTCGATGTCTCATGTAGACATTTTTCTTACAAAGATCTAGTCAAACTGAATAAGTGTCATCTTTACATATAGGGCACGTACAATATCCTTTGACGCTATATCCAGACAAATTACCATAAGCAGGGAAATCACTTATTGTGCCATACAACATGGCTTTCAAAGTGAAACTTTATTCCCTGTACCCATCATACAGATTGATGTCTTCCTCATACGGCAGCTTCAAGTCATCAATTAAAGGAGCTAAGTATACATTTATTTCATTCTCAGGTTGTCTCAGCCCAGAAATTAATATGGACAGCATCATAAACTTACATTTCATGATCAAGTATGGAGAAAGGTTATAAATCAACAATATCACCGGCCACATACTATATGTGCTACTCTGAACCCTATGTGTATTGATTCCATCAGTTGATAGTACAAGGCATAAGTTCCTTGCTTCATTCGAGAAGTCAAGGTGGTCATGATCAATTTTTTTCTATTAAGGGTAATCTGTAGGGTGCCTAAGATTCATGTCTTCAACCCTTTCATCTATATGCCATGTCAACAGCTTAGCAATCTCCACATTACTATATAGTCGCTTGAATCTCAGAAAAATAGGAAAATAGCATTTGACCTTCAACAGACTTTTTCCTTTCTTCTTCCCATATCGAGATGCATTACTTTTAAGGAACTTCTCTAACATTGTATACTAATTCTTAAATAATATGCAATTGTTAGGGCATACATGTATCTTCTCATAACCCATGCCAATTGTAGAGCAAAGTATTTGCTTTTCCTCATAAGTCTTGGTAGGAAGTACATTTTCTTCTGGGAGTATATCTTGCACAAGTTCAAGTAGTACAGTGAAACCCAAATCACTCAATCTATATCATACTTTAAAGTTGTACAATTTCAACACTGCTAGCAGTTTTGTGTATTTAGTACTACCCACATATAATGGTTTCACAACATCACGTTTCAACTTCTCAAATTCTTCAGGAAAGCTATGAAGCAGCCCTTCGACTGCATTTAGCATTTCTTGAAGACTATTATCCTTATCAGCACATATGCTTGGGTCAAACTCATTATAAGGTTCGATCGTGGTATGCACTCGATCAGTACATGTATCAATTGTTTCATCGTGCCTTATCCATCATGTATATGATTGATCAATTATAAGACACTAAAGGATCTAGCAAATCAAGTGGACTAATTCACTTTCCATAACAACAAGATAAGTAAGGACACAAGATTTTGTTAGGATCGTTTGTATGCTCACTTGTAAATCTAATAAACTCTTTCACCCCATCTATATATTCCCTTGAGCATTGATCAGATGACATCCATTTTTTATCAATATTTACCTTAAACATATATATTTTTAAAAGTAAATAGTTACTTGCCTCTTGCAGTTACTAATTACTTTTATCTTCTGCCATTTATTTTTAAGAAAAATTTGGCAGCATAATGTCATCAAATTTGAAGTTTTTCAAGTATTAAACACTATTAAAGTCACAAATAATCAACCAATTAATTCTCACAACATGAATCATACCAATTTTTCATAACTCGCAACAAAAAAATCAAAAGAATATTGTATAGTTCAATGATATTTAATGCTCTGACTAGCTAGTTCAATACTGATTTAATTTAATGATTGGCAAGACACATAAGAAACTTAGGCAATCAACTATTCTAAATTGATGACAAATCTTCAGGTACCCAAATTTAAAAAGGTGCATGAAAATGTACAACTTAAGGTTCTATAAAAAATATATACTTAAAGACTTACAAGCTAGCAAAAATTTCTATAAGAGGCTAAGACAGAGGAAAAAGACAACCAAGAGACCAAGCTTTAAAAAGACAACAGAAACTTCAAATAAATACCTAAAAAAATCATGAGCACACATATAATATTCACGACAGATTTTACCAAAAAACAAGAAGAAGAAGAAGAAGAACCTAAAAAAACTTAGAAGCTAGGAAGCTTCTTATACGAGGCTGAGACAAAGCAAAGAACATGTGGGTAACCAAGATTTATACTGTAACGGAAGTACGGTGACCAAAATTTTTTGAAGAAATGCGCACGCGGAGACAAGAAAAAATAGACAGTGGGACCAACAAAGCTTCCAATAGCAGCCGTCAAAGAGAGAGGGCGTGGGGACAATAGATAAGGAAAGGTAGAGTAGGGACTAATTAGATTTGGAAAATAGAGTGCGGGACGATGCAAGAGAAAGATGAAAGATGACGATAATGGTGGGAGCGGCAAATTTGTATACCTTGTATGGCGCTTTTACCTTAAGTGGCATAGAAGGTATATAAAAGCTATGGTGCATGGACACCAAGCGCCATAGCATCCCTTCAGTACATAAAAAAATAAATTAATTAATTAAATGGTGAAGGGAGTTATGGCGCTTGCTGTACAAGCACCATTGCATCCCTCTTTAATCTATCTTAGATGCCTTATTATTATTAGCCTTCAAACGTAACCTTAATTGATATAAAGTAACCATTATTATTATTATTATTAAGTCAGACAAATGAAAAGTAAAAGCCTTATTATTATTATCCTTCAAACGTAACCTTAATTGATATAAAGTAACCATTATTATTATTAAATCACCAATGAAAAGTAAGACTAGAAAGTACAGTATATATTATTGTCTCCATTATTCACATGAAAGCTAAGTGAAGAAATGAATTGTGACAGTGAAACTACCAACTTCTTAGCTTGTAATTAAATGAAAAACAATTAGATAAGTTAAAATAATACAAAAGATATAATCTGAATTCCCCCTATTGAAATAATTCTAAGGGAAATGAAAGCATTGGCAAATTAAATGAAAGTAGAGATAATAATACAATTAATGCCAAAACCATATAAATTAAATAAGAAAAGAAGGAAACTGGAAAAATAAATAAATAAGGAAAGAATATGCTAAAGCTTACCTTAATTAACAAGGTGCCTTAGCTAATAATTAGCTTGCATGTCCTTAGCATATAAAGGAGGAATGAACGTGATAATCGAAGCTCAATCGCCTTCTATGATCTCTCCGCTATGGTGGTGGTAGCTCTTAACTTTCACTCTTAGTCTCTATGCACGCAGTGTCTGATTTCTCATTCTCTCATTAGTCTAGATAATATATAGATCAAGAAGGAAGACAACTTTTGTGCATGCAAGGCCACTTGCATGCCTGCCAAAAGGCTGCATGTGATTGACAAAAAAAAAGGCTGCATGTGATTGACCAAAAAAAAGGCTGCATACGGTGTCACAAGGGGCCTTGGATGGCGCTTGCCCCACCAAGTGCTAGCCAAGGCTTATTCACTAAACCTTGGCCGGCACGTGGTAAGGCAAGTGCCAACTAAGGAGGGATAGCCAACACCGACGCTTGCCCCACCAAGTGCTGGCTAAGGTTCCCCATTAAACCTTGGCTGGCACTTGCTTCAGAAAGCACCAGTGCTGGCCCTCACAAGGCCACAGTAGCCTTGGCAAAACACTAAGGTTGACTATGGCCATGTGCCTGCCAAGGCCATAGTGCCAAGATGGCCTTGGCAGGCACGCGAATGGGGGAATGACGTGTGCATGCATGAAGTGACATTGAATTCGTCTGTGAAGCAAGCAACATAAGAAACATACCTAAAGTAGAGATTAGGTATGTTTTATAGGAGAAGAATTTAGTGGGGAAACTTTAAAGAGACAATGAGATATTTAGTAATAAACCATATGGAAAAAGGATGAACAAAGTAGTATATGCTCTCTATCGTTTGAGAAGGAATTTACAGAGCCAATATCCTATGGTTCCAAAAAATAAAAAGAAAAATATTTTCTAAAAATAACCCAGCTATAGTGCTTTCTTAAGAAAACATCATAGCTGGGACATTCATTTTTCTTTCTTTTCATATGAATGTTTTGTATGCCGCTTGTTAAGGAGAGTGCCACACAAGCCTAATACAAGCTATGGCACTTATTATAGGAAGCGTTGTAGCTTCTTAACTTGGTTTTTTTTTTGTAAACAATTATCTATGGCGCTTCTTTAAAGAAGTGTCATAGAAGGGGTGCCACTAAATCCTTATTTTGTAGTTGTGCAAGTTGTTGAATTTAAATTTAGGACTTTAATTTCTTATTGTCCTATCAGAGTTTATTATAAATTTGGTGCTTTAATTTCTTATTTATGATATTGTCATAGTTATGTTGTTTATTATTATGCCATGGGCGAAGGCCTCAACTGCAAGCATTACTTGGCAAAGGCATACCACCCACTTACAAATGGAATAGAATAGTGGTAATTCACCAATACTTACCATTTTGTTAGAGTTGGTTTTTTGTATTAGACTAATACATTCCATTTGTTGTTTATAGTGTCTGTGGTAACCAGATAAGAGCTCTTATTGTGGGTAATGTATCATGAAGTTCATAAAGGACATAGTCACCCACAATCCTAGCACAATTAATACTAAGGTATGTATATATATGCATGTATGTGTGTTTAAGTAAAATTAAAAGTCAAGTCATACATATGTTAACATACTTGCTTTTGCATGTTGTGCTTTAAGGACAGTTATTGTGCGTATTATTCACCTGGACAAATTGAAGAAGTCGTAAAAGAGTTCGCTATGACTATTTATCGTCGTCAATGAATTGGAGCATAACGGTGTTAGATATAGAGTACCATTTTTTTGTTTAAATGTATGTTAGTTTCTTAGATTAGCTAGTTCATATTTGGTTTTGGCTTTTGTTTAGTTCCTACTTTTAGTTTTTGTTTTATTTTATATTTTTTTTGTAATTGATTAGCTTTTGGATGGTAATTTGGATTAGATGTTTGTTGGTTTTGGTGTTGGTTCTTATATGTTCATAATAAGCCATTTTAATGACTAGAATGAATCTATTTGGTTTCTGTATATATACAGGTATATTTGTCGATGTAATATACATGGGGCTAATAAAAAATAAACCCCAATTTAAAAAAAAATTGGCCATAATACTTCACAAATATTAGCTAATAACCATCATATATTCACTACAAAAAAGATGACTTTTGGAGACGACATTCTAAAAGCTGCTACTGAAAGTTTTAGCAGCAACAATTTTTGTCGCCGCTGAAAGTATACTTTTAGCATGAAAGTGTCAATTTGTTTTTTTAAAAAAAAACATTACGCCGACGGTCAACAGCCACCTGTCACCGACTGTCCACCTCATCACCGGCCAGTTGTCATCCACATCATCACTAAGGCCCACATGTTGCCACCTTGTTGCACCATATTTGTGTGAAAATCAACTCATTTATGGCCCCTCTCCAAGGTTTGAACCCAAGACCACCTCCTTTTATGTCCATGCCTTTTACCACTAAGCTAGAAAGAACATGTTCATTATTATTGCAACACAAACATAAATAAATATATATTATGAAATATTACTTTTATTGTTAAGTATTATATCTATATATTATTTATAATATATGTAACAAATACACACACACACACATTTATATAATGTGAACAACAATGCATTTGGTAATATATTTTACAAGTTTTAGTGAACAATCGTTGAATGTAGTTTGCCACATGTGATAGTCATTGACTAAAAACTGTGAAATATAATACCCTATAAATAACGGTTCTATTTAAACAATCGTGAAATATATTGTTCAATATTTAACAATTAAAAACTGTTCAATATATATAAATGTTTAGCACTAGTATATTTAATAGTTAAAACTGTTAAATATAGACAAATCTATAGTGGTGAGAAAGATTAGAAAATAACATAATTCATAGTAAATATATAGAAAGCATGATAACTGGGAATAAGGAATAACTAAATAAGAGGAAGCTAATAGAGAGCATTCTTATGGCATGATAGCTGGGAATAAAGAATAATTGAATAAGTGTACGCTAATAGAGAGCATTATTATGTACCGCAAGAACATATTAATTTATGAAGAGCTTGCACCTCAAATGTTCAGAGCAAACTCGTACTAATAACGTATTATAAAAATAAGAAAGTTGGAGAGTAAAAAAAGAGAATAATAACACAAAAAAATTGTGAGAGGAAGCAATGGAGTATTTCTCATTTACTTATTTTTCTTGGTACCAATATCTTGTACATGGCCTCTATTTTAAGCATCCAACCATTGAAGTCAATATATATCTATGGTTACAAGAAACACCAGTGGAAAAAGGTCATTTTAGACCGGTTAAAATTGACTTTTTAGACCGGTTCTAGATTCGGTCTTGATACAACCGGTCTAAAAAGTATGTCACTTTTAATACCGATTTTGTAACCGGTCTTAAAAGTCTATGTTTTAAGACCGGTTCTATTTATAACCGGTCTAAAATCAACAATTTTAAGACTGGTTTTCATGCGCTACTGTCTTCAAAAAACTCTTTTGTAAGGCGATTTATGTAACATTTTTAAGACCGGTTATAATGATAACCGGTCTTAAAAGTTATTTTAAGACCGGTTTTGCATATAACCGGTCTTTAAAATGTTAATTTTAAGACCGGTTTTAAATACAACCAGTCTTAAAGTTTTAATTTTAAAACCGGTTGTAAATATAACCGGTCTTAAAATAACTTTTAAGACCGGTTATAATGATAACCGGTCTTAAAAGTGTCATTTTTTTTTATTTGTTTGTGATTAGGTTAGTTACCAGAACGCATCATTGAATTTCTATCTGTAACCCCCTTCCTTAATTAACGTAATTAAGATTTGATAATGCATAGTAAAAAGGGGTTAAAGACCGTTGAATAGTTCAAAACTCATTAAAATACCCATTAAATGGTAGGTTCCTACAAAATTTTTCAAAACTTCTTTCCCATTCCAGTCTCAATTTCAATTATCGAATATAACCACCTGAGCAGTTAATTTACATTCATACATATCAGAGTGTACATCCAAAAATCCCGGCAACCCCCCGGGTTCCATTTATTCACAAAAAGGGTTATAATTCCCGTATAGGGGATTGCACAACTATGTTTAACTACTAATTACAACACAAAAATAATTTACAAGTTCTCTGTCCAACATGATCAAGCAACATATCCAAAAGAGAATGTCCCTACGGGGTTCTAACTACTCCGGGTCATGCGCTTCTCCTTGGAGCCACTCGCCCTGTCTGAAAGGTTAGTTTAAAGGAAAGAATGAGATTCAAGAGAATCCCAGTAGTAACAAAACATTTATACCACACATAAGCACACAGCATTAAGCAAATCATCATACAGCAGCAGCAGCATCACATATCACACTCCGCCCTCATCCCCTTTCTCTGCCGGGAAGGCACCAACCTAACCCGAACCGTTGTTAGCTACTCAGGAACTGTTGGTGTGGCAGTGCATACACATAGCCTTATAGCTCATATAGCTATCCGGCTTTCACAAATGGCCCGTCGGCCTTCACAAATAGCCTTTCGACTTTTCACATAATCACAAAGTCACACCTCATCCTCATCCCCTTTCTCCCCCGGGAAGGCACACAACCCTTACCTAATCTGTTGTTAGCTACTCAGGGACTATCGGAATGACAGTGCTTACACATATTCACGATGTCGCAGCATATGAATTTATCACATTTCAATGATAATATGCACATACAATGCATCACATATGGTACGAAAGAAAAGTTACTACCTCGTTCTTTCCTTACGTTTGCTGGCTCAGTGGGCTCACAAGGACGGCAGATATCAAATCCTATAAAAATAGGGACAATAGGTCAATCTCTTTTCCAAGTTTCCAAATCTCGTAATACGTTATGTTGGTTATCATTTAGACTCTTTAGGTGGCTATAATAGGCCTAAACATATCCCCAAAGGGTTAGAAGAAACTACCCAAAAGATACATTTTTCGGATGCAAAACACCAATTTTGGGCTGCCTCACTTGAGTGACAACTACTTCACTCGAGTGATGCCCTCAGTTGTGCTCGAGTTCCAGCGAGTAAAACACAAAAAGTGTTTGCCCGAGAGAAAATCCTCAAAATATCTCTCACAATCACTCGAGTACAAGAAGTTGCACTCGAGCAATGACCTCTAGTGCACTCGAGCACCGATAAGTGCAACACCAAGAGTGTTTGCCCGAGAGCATAGACTACTTCCAGGCAAACCTCACTCGAGCAAGATCATATCTCACTCGCAACTCAGGAAGTGTGCTCGCGGTTTCTACCTAAAGACTTAACCAAAATTTCTAGAAATTCATATTGTGCTCGAGTGAGATCCTCCCTCACTCGAGTGATGCCTATCAAATGCCAAATCGCAGCAACAGATATGGTTTTGCATAATTGACCAATTGGCTACCAATGGTCCTAAGACTCATACCACAACACATTCTCACTTGTTTTACCTCAAGGAACCTATTGGCAACCACAAAACAACCGAATTTCACTCAATCAATACATTCTCGACTCTAGTTCACAAAACCACAATTTTATTAAACTTCCTCATTCAACTTCAAATCAATTCCAACCAACTCCAAGTATCACAACCTACCAAATGAACAGTGACACTTTATCCAAATCCTACATTTCACTTTACATCATACTTAGGGTACAATTTCAGAATTTATAAAACTAAACCAAAAATCATATCATAGATACCAAAATTCATCAAAAGCTTACCTCTTAAGCTTGCTAAAATCAAAACCTTCATTCCACCAACTTTCAAATTTTCTCAAGCTTCCAACCACCACAAATCAAAATTCTGAGAACATAGCAAAAGAGCTCTCAATCTCTTGAACAAACTTAATGAAGAGGCTTTAAACACAAGAAGGCAATTACCTATCCAAAATCAAACTTTTCTCTTCCTCCTTCTTGCTCGATCTCAGTGAAAATGGAGAGTGATGAGAGAGAAAGTGAGAGATGATAGTGAATGCATAAGGATCACAACTTTCCCCACACATACACACACAACCGACTTGACAAGGGAAGAGAGAGGGAAAATCATTTGACTTCTTGACTCCACATCCAATGGCTCTCATTTGACCACATGGCACAATCTCATCCTTCCTTTAATAAATTCATATGTATTCATTCACATTGGATTCCACCCCCAAGGTTAAATCCTAGCCATTGATTCATTTGACTTTTGATCTCAACCGTTGATCCTCAAGTTACCAATGAGTTTCCTCTTCGATAACCGACCTATGGGTAAGTAAATTTCCAATTTCACCCCTGATTATCATAACCCTTGCCAAATCATCACTATACTCTAATATAAACTTTAACATTGCTTACAACATGTTTACAACAAGATTAACAATAATTACATCATTAAGATCGTAATTAGCCCTAAATCACAAGTCAAGATATTACACTACCTCCAATGTCATACTTATTAAGTGTCATATGGTGTTTAGTTTGCTTCCACTTACCATTTCCTTTTGCTTTAACATTCTCATTGAATTGGGAACTTGTAACATGTCATATATATCCTCATGTATAATGTTTTGTTTAAAACCATCATATATATATGCATAAATGGATTCAACCATGACATATCATGTAACCAATAAGTCAATTCATCAAAATATGCAAAAACCATTTTAAAACCAACAAACTTGTCAAATCATGCAACCAACAATATAAATGAATTCAACCATACAACATGTCAATTCATAAATGAATATATACAAAAAAATTCCTCATCTTTACATACAAGAACTCACTGTTGTAAAAGTTCATAAATGAATTCAGCATAACAATTATGAATGTGCTCAATATCCTCTTCTGGAAAGGGGTCAACAAGTTCAAACATCTGAAACACCAAAGCCAGGCAAAACATTAAATTCACTTAAAAAAATAAAAGTAATACAAAATTTTTGAAATATATATACATTTACCTCTTCAGTAAGTCCTGTCGTGCCTAGGGTAATAATATTATACATATGCCTCAGAAAATACAACCCACACAAGTTGGACCTCGGTGGTTGCCTACGGGTCTGAAAAATAACATGATATCGTTAAAACAAGTATAAAATTAAAGCATGGCTTATTATTGAATACATTCTTAAAACAAACCAATATGTAACTAACCTTTGGCAAGATCCATGTAGGGTCTTTCACCTCACGCATAGTCCTACCAAGAGTAGTGTGTTGGAATGTCCGCATAACCCTATATCATCAAAATCACAAAGGTTACTTATTTTACACAAATTCTATAAATTTTGCACATGAAAGGTAATTAATAATGGAAGAAAACTTACGAGTTCAAGCTCTTCTTCAATTCACTAGTTGGCTTGCTGAGGTGGAGGGAGCATGAGAGGATGACAGAATAGCTCTTCTTGCACAAAATAGCAATTGCCAATGATCACTGAAAAAAGGGAAAACTTTTAAGCAAATATAAAATACTATGTATAGTATGAAATATAAATTTGTGTCTTACCCGTGCAAATATGGGGCCAAGAAACACTCAATTGAGGTTTCACTAAGCATGTGCGATAAGTATATGTGTCTGATAGCAGAAGTGGTCCCTTTGTCGTAGAGTTGAACTGGGCGTAGGAGTCTAAATTTATCGGTTTTGCCAGAGTTAACTAACCTATAATGCATGCACCTACAATAATTCAAGTAGGGACATTAAATCAAAGTTTAACGATGTAATTTGTAAAATATTAACTTCCAATTTGAGAAGATACTTACATCAAAAAGAGCTGGACAATCAAAATCATAAGCTGTTGTAGAGGAGCTACCAGGGACAATAAATCATCCCTCTCAAGATAGCAGTGCACCCTTGACATGCCAACAGCTAACTCAGTAGCCCAATTTCTTGTTGCAAAGGACGTATCATATGCCATCAGAATCACTTATTGCATGACATTCAATGGAGGCTGTGAAACATCTTGAGTGGAGGGAGGTGAGGTGGAGGTGGCGAGGATTCCTCAGCTCGATCAAAAACAAGGTTCTTTGGCCACAAGATGAAAGAGTTGATGACATTGCCCACAACCTTGAAGTCATCCACAGGGATAGGGAGAGGTGCATCTGCAATGATCACCTCTTCAACTGCCACTCTGACTTGATCATCCTTTATTTCTTGGTGGTAGACAGTTGATCCCAAGTTGTGCACGCTCCCCCATACAACCAATCGTCTCAGAGGATCCTCTACAAACAAGTCACAAGGCTCACCAATTTCTTTTCCAGGACCCTCTGATGACTGACCAATGCAACTCCCTTTAGTGCTCTGTTTAGGGTTTAAGGAATAAGCCTGGGGAGCACTGGTATCTTCTTGTCTTATGCTCGTCATAATCATCCATTCCTCCTTCATCTTGTTGAACCTTTCTTCAAATCGTGCATCAAATGATGCTTCTGCCTCGGCCCTAACTTCTGCCCTCACAGTGGCCAATATACACTCTATCTCCTCCCTAGTCACCATACCACTTGAGGAACGGCGTGAGGGTACTCCAAAGTAATCCCTTATGCCTACCCCTCCTCCAATCCCCTGACACGGCCAGGATGCTCAGGTTTTCCTGTAGCTACAGTCAGGATGTCATTCCTCCCATCTGACCTAAACGATCCCTCAGCTTGTTTTTTTTGAAGCTCCTCCTATAAGACACAGATGACAAATGTTAGTAATGAAATTTTTCTACTAAATAATTAATAACAACAAGTCAACAACAATACTTACAATTTTCTCACCGACTATATGAGATTGTTCACTCGTATAAGACCCGCTCCTCTTTTGGTGAGCAAACAACCACTTCTGTTCGCGACGTATCGGAGATGGTGGAGAAAGAAGAATAGAAGGATCGGATTGAGCTGCTTCTTCCAATCTCTTTCGTTTAGCCGCGAACAAGTCTTTTTAGGCCTTCGCATACCCCCCACAAGACATTGTATGGGGGCAATCATTCTTTCTACCACTCTCTTAGGCCTTTTTCCTTTTTTCCTGCCAATAAGAAATCAAAAGTAAGTCATTGTAAATCAATAAAGACAAATCATAATTCATAAGCAAATCAATTGCAAAATAAGTCAACTCACCAATGCTTCTGGAGTAGTCCGAAGCCATATAAATTCTTGCCAAGTTTGTTCGTCAATAAAAGAATACTGATCGCACAGATTAAGAAGAGGCTGACCTTCTTCCACCTCGATAGGCACGTAATTGTTGGCTAGATTTGTCTTAAACTTCCTCCAGCGTTCATCACAATACGTCATTGTCTTGTCATACAAAACTTCACTCTCAGGAATGTCGTAAGTTAGCAAGATAGTTTCCCAAATATGTCGCTTCACACCTTTATCGACATTTCTCCACTGCTCTATCAAGATGCTAGGCTGGTTGCATGCTAGGAGGCCGACAAAACTCCTATACCGTTAGGCATTAGACCTAATTGGATTCCAATATCTATCAAACTCAATCGGAATCCTTTCCTCGATATTCCGATTGAGAGGAATGTCTGTCAATTGGGTGGCTCTCCTACCCCTTCGTCTAGGCTGGTTACGTGGCTCATTGTGTTCCTGGCTCGGAGCATTGCTAAGCTCGCTCTGATTTGAATTAGTTGGATCGAGAGTACCCTCACTAGGATGACTCATTGTCTAAAAACGCTTTAAGGACACTATTTCAAGAAATTTTGCTACACGGTGCTTATTGTTATAACAGAGCACTATCTACAATGGTGTCATTCAAAATCAATATAACAGAAGCAACAAGCTTAAACCAAACAAAACAGAACCCAGTTTAGCAAAATCAACTAAGAGCTACACCACTATAGTCTTCAACTACGATCAAAATCAAACAAAACAAAACCAATCAAGCTTAAACCAAACAAAACAATATAACAGAAGCTACACCACGACTCTCAAAATCATCACTTTCAAATGGAATAATTAACCTAGGTCCACTAGAAGCAACAAGCTTAAACTATAGTCTGTAATGCAAATGGAAAACCGCCAAAATAAACCCAGGTCCACAATTTCATAATAATTAAATGGTACCTTAAACCTTTGTTTGAGGATCCTCTTCTTCCTCTGGAATTGAACAGACCTTAGCCACTTGCTGTAGGAATCAAACAAAGAAAATGAGGGCCAAGCCATCTCACATTTTCAATGAAAAACCCAAAAACGAAATGGAAACACAAACCTGATGACAATAAAGACGAGGTTGAGAACGAAACCAATCGGAGAGAACAAACGACGATAGCCTTCCGACAATGTATTCAACAGTAAATCTCAATTGACGGCGGTGGAGTTAAGGACAGAGGAGAGAAGGGGAAAGGAGGAGCTGCCACGAGACGATGCAGGGGTTTTGCTGATGTGCTTGAGTTTAGATTTCAGAGTCAAATTTAGGCGCCTTTTGAAATCCAGGTCATTTTTAAGACCGGTTATTAATTACAACCCGTCTTAAAAGTTTTTAAGACCGGTTGTAAGACAACAGGTCTTAAAATATATTTTTAAGACCGGTTATTAATAAATTACCAGTCTTAAAAATTGAAATTTTTTAAGATCAATTATTAATTAATAACTGGTTTTAAATTTTTAATATTTTATATCAGTGTTAATTTACAGCCGATCTTAAAACTAATAAATATTTTATTTTTATAATTGTCTTTAATTCAGATAATATTTTCTTGAATAACCGGTCTAGAAAATATATTACATATATTTATTTTTTTTAATTGTATATATTTTAAGACCGGTTTTTACTATAACCGGTCTTAATATTTCATCATAATTACAAAAATGCCACCGGTCATATTTTTAAGACCTTATCCGATATAACCGGTCTAAATGTTCCGGTCTAAAAATCCTTTTCTGTACTAGTGGAAATAAAGATGAGCATAATGGTATTAATCACAAAAAAACTTTCACAAGTCATTCATTGGGGAAGTTATAGGTTTAGAGCATTGTAACATATGGAATGCTAAGAGTGATACATTATGGACATTCTCTCATAGAATTTACAATAAATAATAAATATTGTAATATTTTGTAAATGTTATATAGCATCCTAAGATTCAACTAATTTAATAATAACTTTCATGAACCATTGCATCTTATTTAATTTTCCTCTTACATTCATGAATCTTATTAGTTTAGGAACGTTCATATATAATCTATATATATATATATATATATA
Source organism: Inga leiocalycina (assembly GCA_963242795.1). NCBI lineage: Eukaryota > Viridiplantae > Streptophyta > Magnoliopsida > Fabales > Fabaceae > Inga > Inga leiocalycina. The sequence goes on along the minus strand of OY725326.1, from coordinate 67,421,842 downwards.
TATATATATATATATATATCAAAATTCAATGATTTTATGAAGTAGCATGCGTGAAAGAAACTTTGGCTCCTGCCCACATCCATAGAGAGTACAACGACAACGTCAGAGACAAGGGTTATCAACAACCACATGTTCTCGTAAGAATTTCGTAATAAATTGAAAATATTACAACGGATCAATCAATAAGTTTTGAAATAAACTATATTCATTATACTCCATTTAATTGAATCATATAATAGCAAGTTCAAAAAATAAAAAATAAATAAATTATATATTAATAATCATTATTTGAGATAATTGGTTAAGTGCGATTGTCCTTCTATTTACTTTATATTACAGATATCTACCTCTTTTATTTTAAAAATCTATATGCATCACCCTTTAAATCAAAACATATGTAGTATAAACCTCTCTTCAAGTTTAAGCATTCATCTTCCACTCATCGAATCATTACTTGACCATTAAATCACATCATTAACTTATTATTCTGACCAAAATGCCCCTCCTTAACATAAATATCACATACTAATCATTTAAGCCCATCTTTGTCAAAAGCATTTAAAAAATAATTTTCATATATATTTTTAAATTTTTTTGTCATACTATTAAATTGATTACCATATTACAAAGTTAATTAATTTTATAATATTGAATTTTTTATTTTTCAAATAAATTTAAATGTTTAATCTTGTTTATTTATTAAACTTACTTTTAAGTTATAATATAATCTTTTAAATATATATGTTGGCTAAAATTTTTGATAATCAAATATTTTTATTTTCAATAAAAATACAAAATTATAAAATGATATAATGTTGAGATCCTTATATTAATATATTATAATTAATAATTTTTAAATATACTTCATTAACATATGTTTGTTAAAAAATTTACTCAAATTTTAAATGAACTTGTTAATATTTTCAAGGTAAAACTTACTTAATTTTGTTAGTATTAATATTAAATAGATCATTAATAAATATTAATGTTAAAAATATAAATTAGGGATTTTGTATAATAAGGGGTAAATTAGTAAATAAGGTTTGTTCTAATATGGATTTTAATTAAGAAATATACCTCAAGAATATTTTTAGAATATTATTTAATGGTATTAATGATTTGAACTAAAATGTATGATTTTGTTGAAAGGAAAGTTTGCGAAATTAAATCAGAAAGGTGGATAGATTATCTTACTCTAAATTTTATATTGATCTATTTTGAACTTCTAACTAAATTGTCTAATAACTTTTCTTCAACTTTTTTATGGGAATGAATATATTTAGATTTTTTTTTTATTGACGGAATATATCTAGACTTAATAATGATGAAAAACATCAATCCAAAAGAGAATAAATACATTGATCCCTCTTAATTTGATATGACAACTGACAACTGACAACTGACAAATGATGGGCTGTTTGTGTGGGTGAGTGTGTGTTAATACAAGATATTTTCAAAAGTATAAAATATTTTTATTTACTTGAGTATGTTAATAATTGAGAGAGAGAGAGAGATTTTATGTAATTATTTTTCGAGACTCATTTTTAATTATTGAGATTATGATATGCGTAAAAAAAGATAGTGATTTGGGATTCTTTGAAGAAGTTGTGGACTCAGTTTTCTATCATTTTCTTGTTGTCACTTGCCATTTATGTTCTGTTGGTTTCTTTCATGTCCTTTCTGCTATAAACAAAACATGAGTGGCTACGTATATACTTAACCCAATGCATAGGATGGTTGGTGGCATTAAGATTTCCTTGATGTTGAAAATAAAATATAGTAATTTAATCTAAAACTGAAATTAATTTTTCATTTTTTGAAAAATATTAAAATATTATTTGTAATATCCAAACATAAAAAATGTTGAAACCTTAATTAACATTAAGATTATAATTGTTTTGAAATTTCAAAGGATATATTATTTAGTTTTAATAATATGTAATTATTTTTTTTTAACTTGAAAAGATTTTAGTATAATGTTTCTCTTAACTTTTAGTCCTTATATTTTAATTTTCATTGCATTATCTCAGTTTTCCTGTTGAAGTAAATTATATCATTCTTTTGATACTAGAATTTCAAACGAGATTGTTGGGTTATCATTTTAAGATATATACAAGACAATTAGTGGTTGAAATATGTCAAACCCTTAACAAAGGCCTATAGCCTGATAAGACCTGACATGTTTAATAAAGAGATTAAACTTTAAGTCTATTTAAAGGCCTATTTGATTAAATATACTAAATTTTTTTTAAAAGGCTTAGCTAGCCTGCAAACATGCAAGCTTGGCTTAATCTATATATATACATATATATATTATTTTTGTTGTAAAAATATGTATATTTTTTATTCAAAATTATAATTTAATTTGAGACTTAATTTTACATAGGGGTAGAAATATGTTCGGCTTATTTAATGTAGGATTTAGCAAGCTTAAAGCCTACTTATGACCTTTAAAATTGAAATATATATGAGGTCTTTTAAAATGCCTACATGCAAGTATGCTTTATAAAAAGACTTTAGGCATTGGTAGGCTTTTTGAAGGCTCGGGTCAGAACTTATGCCCCTATATCAAACATATTTAACTAAAGTCTTGCCTTACTAGGCCTATTTTCCCCTTACGACTTCCTTTATCTTTGAGATAATGTTAGAATTCTTTTGATACATGCACACTAAAACTCAAGGAAGGAGTGTCTTCACTAACCCCATATCCAATTCCTCTTCTTCACTCAGTGTCTTCATTATTAAATTAAGTTTCAATGGTTAATCTTTAATTTTAAAAAATATTATTATTATAATATTAAATATTAAATAATAAATAATAGATAAATATATTATATTCATATTGATGTGAATAGTTTACAAGTGTATTTTTTTATTATATTTAATATTTTAATAATGATTTTTATAGTATTAAATATTAATCATTAAAGACCACTCCAATGGTACATAATAAACGGAGAGGAGGTGGAAACCGGAAACGGGGTTAGTCAAGTGGTGACACTCTTCTCCCATAAAACTGCATTAGTTAAGTACCGAAAAAATTGTAGAAAAAATTACCAAGGACTTGAAAGCCATTAATTTCCTTATTGGAACGTAACCATGGTTATGCCAAAACTCAATTCATTGGTACTCTAAAAGATAAGAAGAACCGGAAATTCTTACTTTTTAAAACAAAGATGATAATAACTTTTACATTATATATAACTTCACGCCCATGAGCTTGATTATTCAAACATGTATATGAACAAGAACAAAGACCACTTTTTCATCACAAACATGCCAAGACAGATTACCCAACAATACCACTCATCGAAGTTTATGTTTTTATAGACAGGGACTTACTTGAAAACAGTGAAACCATAGTTTGTGATTGTGTAGCCACCATCTGCCACAAGATTATGGCCACTCACAAACTTAGACTCATCACTTGCCAAGAAGAGAACAGCCACAGCGAAATCCTGAGGTTCAATCTTAGCACCTCTCAGAGGTGCATATAGATTATGGATTTCCTCTTCATTAAGCCCGAAGAAATCCTTCGCCATCGGAGTCGCCACCACGTACGGCGATACGCAGTTCACCCGGATCCCGTGCCGGCCGAGCTCAACCGCCGTGTTCTTTGTCAGCCCTAAAACACTGTGCTTCGAGCCCGTGTACGCATGTGACGCCAACCCACCGGCGATGCTACAGACACTAGCGGTATTGATGATGTTGCCACGCCGTGCCGGAATCATCACCCTCGCCGCGTGCTTGGTGCCGAGAAACACGCCGGTGAGATTCACGCTAACGACTCTCTCAAAATCCTCCAAGTCGTTTTCGAGGATGCTGTCTCTGTTGACAGCGCTGTTAAGACCGGCGTTGTTGAACATGATGTCGAGCTTGCCGTACTTTGAAACGGCCGTGTCCACCGCGTTTTGTACGTCTTTCTCTTTTGTAACATCGCAGTGAACGTAGAGAGAATCAGGTATGGTTTTGGACACAGCTTTACCTAAGTCGTCGATAATGTCTGCAATTACCACTTTAGCCCCGTGCTTGGCGAAGAGTCTTGCCGTGCACTCCCCGAGTCCTCTTGCCGCGCCGGTGATCAGAGCCACCTTTCCTTCAAGTCTGTAACATTCAAGCTTCAACTACGTATATTAGAAAAAGTTCCATTGATGCGGTGAGAGAGTGTGTGTGTGTGTGTGAAGGTGAAGTTATAAGTTTTGGTTACCTTCTAACGGCAGGTGGTGGGGCAATCTGAGAAGCACTTGCCATTGTTGAGATAGTGAGCCTTCTTTTGATGCTAGATGATCTTCAACTGAACACAGGTGATATATTAGCTTATATGAAATTCCTTCACTGTTTGTTCATGCATGCATACATACATAGATGTATGCGCATAAATATATATATATATATATATATATATATATATATATATAATTAATTCGTAAGTCTTTTTTTAGTTTTACTTGATTAGGTCTTAGTTTTTTATTAGGTCTTTATAGTTTTCTCCCTTAGAGGCATTAGTTCCCATGTTTTTAGTCTATTATTAAGGCTAATATGAATGCTGACTAAGTGATATATATGTTGCTACAAATTAGAGTTCAAAATAAAAAACGATTTTTAAAAAATGACATAATTTTTTTAAAAAATATTCTCATAACGTTCTCTTTGTATTTATATATAATTTGTAATATACCTAATATTATTTAACCTAGATCCGTGTGATAAAAAATTAATCTGTGTATGTGTGAGAGCCACATCATTAGTTACTATAACATATTTTTTCTTACAAATTAACAAATTATGAATATAGAAAACTGGTACCTATAGTTTAGAGAAGGGTTAAATTTGAGAGAGAGAGAGAGAGAGAGAAGGGTTAATGTGCAAATCTGTCCTGGGAGTTTTTGCTGAGAAGTAACGTTGCCCTGGAATTATTTTCAATTTAAATGTCATCCTGAAAGTTTCAAACCGTAGCAATATTGCTTTATTCTATTAAAAACCTAACGTTGACAATTAAAAAATTGAAATTGAATGTAAAGTTTTTAACAAAAATGGGCAATATTGTTCCATTTTAACACTTCCGGAGCAACATTGAACCTAAAAGACCTTTTAGGATAATATTGCTTCTTAGCGAAAACTTCCGGAACAAATTTGTACCTTAAGCCTTTGGAGAATTATAAAGACTCAATAAAAAGACAAGGAAAAAAAAAAACACTACAGCGACTTAATTTAAAATGAGGTGAAGAGAGTATCTCAGTAAATTCAATTGCAGTGAACATGCATGTATGCCGAAAGAGGCCAATATGAAGTTCACAAAACAAAAAAAGAAAAAAGAAAAAGAAAAAATAAAGGAGGCTAATATGAAGGTTGTCAAAGTGGTCAGAGAAGATAAGTTCAAAAGGATAATTAAGATAAGCTCAACTCAATGTCAAATTGGTGATTATTGAATGTGAATAGTCAAGTTTAAAAAATGATGAATAAATTCTTTATTCATATAAAATAACTTCTAATTTATAGTACTCTTTCAGCCCCTATATATAAGGTTCCATTTTTTTGAATGAGCTTATCCCTTTTTGCTAGGTCCCATTTGAGTTGGTCTAAATAATAGATACATTTTTATCTATTTTACCCTCAATTAATTTCATACATTACATAATTAAATTGTTGAATCATTCCCTTTATTCTCTCACATCATCTTTTCCTCATACATTATCTTTCATCATTTTCTTATAATTACTCTCTCTTATTCATAAATGTATGTATTTTTGGAAAAAGAAAATTATATTTCCAAAATATTTATTACTTTTAACTAATTTTAATTATTTTCTGGAACCTTGCAATTTGATTAAAATGACCTTATATGTAAAGATAGAGAGATTGAGTATCATTTTTCAATACTCATTAAACAAGTTAAATTTGTAAAATTCAATCAATTTAAGGCATATGAAAATCCTAACATCCATTTTTTGGTATGTGAGATTTAGTCAAACTAAACTTATACTCCCTTATGTTCTTAATATAAGACATAGTTGATTTATTTTTTAGATATTAAGGAGGCTAAATAAGTGACTTAATCATAATATATGTTGTGTATCATTGGATTATATATTACTTTATAAGTCACACAAATTAGTTAGAAGGACAAATGATGAATATAAACACTCTAAATTAATTTATTTAGTTTCCCTAATCTTTACAAAAGAATTAACTGTCTTATATTTGGGACCGGAGGTAGCGATACTCCCCCCAAACCCCGATCCCCAATTTAAGCCACTTTAAATAATTTAGCAGAACTAAGAAATAATAGTTAACTTGATAAATGTGTCCTAAATTGAAAGTACGTAATTTTCAACTTTACCTATGTTAAATGAGATTTTGATTAAGAGAGAAAGAAATATAATAAGTCATATTTAAACATTAATTATAGGGATAAAATTGACAAAAATAAGCATTAACTACTCTCCAAGTGACTTATATTGTGAATCAAACTATTCTTCTAGAACCAACTTGTATTGTGGATTGGAGGGAATATGGACCATAGAGGTAGCATTTTGTGAATGTTCATAATCTCATAAAGTTCAAATAATTTAATAATGTAATGACTTTCATGAATGTTTTTTAAAAGGCCTTTTATATAAGCTTGTAAGCTTGACCTATTTAATATGTATATTGTTTATTTTAAATTATATTTTAATTTGAGACTTGATGTTTTCTATAGGGGTGAAAAGAGATCAGACCTAATTAATGTAAGCTTTATTACGCTCTTACAACCTTTAAACTTGAAATATGAGGCCTTTTAAAAAGTTTACCCGCAAGTTTACTTCTAAAAAATTTTCAAGCATTGACATGCCTCCTAGCATTAAAAAAAAGGTGAATTTAGGCTCAGGTCTAGACTAAAACTCTCTACCCCTATTGCAGGCTTAGACCTATTTGGTTAAAATCTGGCATGCCATAACCAATTTCTACCACAAACTATGTCTTCCTTTAACTTAGAAAATTGTGGGAATTCTTTTGATATACACAAACTAAAATTCTAGAAAGGAGTGTGTAACACCCCAAATTTTATATTCACCAAATATATTTTTATTATTTGAGAAATTCAATAAAATGGTGAATATTCATGAATTTGGAATTTATGAATTCATAAATGTGCAATTTCATGAGAAATTGGGCAAAAATAATTATGGAGTTAATTTGGGTGATTTAAAAAGCCCAATATTAAGGTCCAAAAATGAAGGAATATTAGAGAAAATATTTGGTCCAAAAATATATTGAAAATGACCAAGGAAAAATAAGAAAAGAAATTGGAATAAAAAGACAATGGCAAAATCATAATTTTTCCAATTTAGTACAAAATTACTTATTTTCCAATTAATTGAAGTTAATTTCAATTAATTAATGGAAATAAAGGGGGAAAATATATTTAGAATATTTTGGTCAATTTAATATGAATTTATGAAAAATTTGAGCAAAAATATAATTTTGACCAAAATTGAGACTTTACGTGTATATGTAACCGGAATAAATTGTGTAGCCAATTGAGACCATAGGGAGGGACCCCTAGGTGTCTCCTACTTTTTGCAAGAGGAAGAAAATATTGGTTGGGATTAATGAGCTTGGTTACACGTACATAGGGTTTATTTACATAAATTGATTTTTGAAAGTTTTGGAAATTGTTAAACAATTAAAGTATAATGTTATATATATTATAAAACACATGTGCATCTTCATCCTCAGCCCATTTCCATTGCACACAGCAGCTGAATGTAGAGTGAGAACCTTTGGACTTGTAGATAGAGAAAGGAGAAAAATCATAAGGTAAGCCGATTTCTCCGACAATTTAGCTCCTAACGCGTGTAACTCCGATCCTAAGCTACTCCTCTTTGTTCTTTAAGGTTTGGAAGCTCAAAATATGTTGTTGAGCACTTAGGGTTTTCGGCAATATTTGGGAAAAACTTGTGGGAGCTTGAGGTAACTTCCAAACCTTCGTATATTAACTATTCTGGTTGATGTGGGCAATTTAATCGGTGAAATTTCGCCGGATTGCCATTGGTTTTAAATTTTGAAAAAGTGTGTGCCTAAGGGTTATGCTACCAAATTTTAGTTCAAATGGTTGTTATAACTCAATTAGATGGTTAATAAAGTGATTATGAGTAGAAAGGAATGCGTTTACGGAGCCGAAATCACAAAACACCGATTTTATCCAGAGGACTCCATAATTTCGGTCAAGGCCAGATCTAGGGGTAGGAGTTGTATTTAGGTGGGGTTACAGTTGGACACTTTTTTGGAAAAGGCCGAGAAAGCATAATTACGGAAACGCCCATAAAACCCTAAAAGTAGGGCTGCCAAGGGCAATTTCGTAATTTGACATTGAATTTGGTAATTTTGAGTCCTGAAATGGATTCTTTAGACAAAATATGTCAGGATAGCCCTAGTCAAAAATCTGGAAAAACGTGTCATCGGGCTGGGTATGGCGGCGGCGGGGCTAGGCCAGGGTCTCAAGCGCATTTTGGTAAATTTTCACCATAGGCTAATATAACCACAAGAAACACTATGAAAGAGTCTTAAATGATACTTGAATAAGTTATGACCTACTTCTTGTACATTTAATATTTTAAGACCGAATCGGGAGCTGAAAGTTGACACGTTTCACGAGGCACACAAAAAGGGGTCGATAGAACTTCAAGGTAGGGACATTATCCTTCATACATCATGCCATAGTGATATGATTGTGTGGATGCCATTGTTTGTAAATGCGCTTTATTAATCAACATATTTTGCTTAGAGAGGGGCCAGTAGTGCTAGAGGCAGTTACACTGGAGTTGGCGGAAGACCAACCGATGCAGAATGGTGGGGCTTAGCCCTACTCATGTATACATACAAATTATGTGTTTATATTTTTTATTAATTGGTGCATACATGGCGCATATCATATTTACTTTTCGTATTTTCTATGAACGATAGCATGTTTCTACTGGGATTCTTCGGAATCTCACCTCTTTTTCTAAATAAAACATCTCAGCGGGCGCCAATAGATCAAAAGGCAAGAATGTAGACAAAGGGAAGTGACTGGCTTGTGCCTCGAGGCAAATACAAAGTTCGTGGTTATAGATAGTCTATGTCTAAAATACTTTTGGATATTTTGGAATAGTGGTGTATATTATCGCATTCTGTATGGTTGACTTTGGACTCTAAACAAATACTTTCACTACTACAGAAGGGACTGTTAGACGACTGTTTACAGGGAGACGTCTATCTCAATGTCGTTGAAAATTTAGGAAAAGACGGCCGTTAAAAAACAGTCGTAGTATGGGAAATACATCGACTGTTTTGGGGAAAACGGTCGTTGTATCTGTTAGATGCAACGACTGTTTTCCATAAAACAGTCGTTGCATCTAACAGATACAACGACGTTTTCCCCAAAATAGTCGTTGTATCCTCTTTTTTTTAACGTTTTACTCCCTACATCATCTCCCTCTGCTCTCCTCCACCATGTGTCTACAAGTCCCCACCTCCTCCATCCCCTTCACCACAGCATCCATACTACTGTTCTCTATACTACTACAAGTCTCCCCTCCTATTGGCTCCATCTTCGCTGCCTCCATACTAGTAGATGAACCTATCCTAACGAGTTCTCTAACCTGAACATTGCTATCTTTGAAAGAAAAAACTAGATCCATGAACTATTCTCTCATGTTAACTCTCTAGCTTCCCCTAATACTCATGGAAGTGAAAATCACATGTTAATTTTTCTATCATGACATATAGCGCATATATCATCATAACATCATTTCAATTTGCAAACTTCAACTTTCAATGTAAATCATGACATGCATATGGCCAAAGAGATGATGACATGCTTCCATGAAAATCCCTATTCTTCATCATCATTTTCCAAAGTGTTCTCTGTAAAGCATAATGCCTTAACAAATTCAAAGTACCCATAAATAAGAAATTAGGAAAAGTATTCGAATATGCAAACTTATATAGCACTGTACAAAACCACTACACTATGTAAAAAAAACCTCTACACATCATCACCCCTCTATGTGTTGTAGAAGATGTCCTGACAACAGGTCTCGGATCAAATTAATGTCTTCGATTGTGTAGGGGTCCTGATCACCAAAAATTTATGCTCAAAATGGAGAATATTTTAACATAAATAAATAAATTGAATGAAATAACTAACAATTCAATCACATGAAAAGAACTAAAATTAAATTGAGACTCAAGAAATGATCACCTGTTCAAAATTTGTAGTAAGGCCAGAGAAAATGATGTTATACATATATAGTATAACATAGAAGCCGCACTTAGTTTTCCATGCTTGCCGATGACACTATACATCAAAAGCAAATGGTAAAAAAGAATAAAGGCCTATGTAAAGCAATAGTCAATCGAAGAACTTGAATGTAAAGAACTTACGTTTGGCTAGAACTACTTTGTATTACCAGCTTTACCTTCACGTTTCCCACCCATTATATAATATGTCTTCAGTGCACTGTAATAATTAAAATGATAAACAGAAGACATTAAAACAATTGAGTAAAATAAAAAATCAATGACGGACAAATAAATTTACTTATGTGTTAAATTTTTTTTTGATATCTGCGTCTAGCTTGCGACCCAATGAGTCAAACCAAAAGATGACGTTGATCGAGGGACAAGGAACACAGAGACTCCAATGATACCTATAATCATATGCATATATAGATTAAAATGAGGTTAGATAACATGATACTGTTTAGCAAAGTGAACGTGTATAAATATATCAAATAAAGTTACTTGCCCTTCAACAATTGGTCCCAGATAACAAGGAAACATCGTCTCACCTATTGTATAGCCTACATAGCTTATCCGATCTTCTAACCTCTGGCTATTACGTCGCGACATAGTGCCAGGACATAAGAAGCCATATGTAGTGCCGAGCCCTCGTTCGGCACACAGTTTGTGGAAGCAGCTACCACATAAATGAAATGAGAAATGATACAGTAAATGTAGAAACCTAAAACCCCTAAATATCAATGCATTAATTACAATTAAAAATTATAACTAAACTCACATGATTACAAATGTGACCCATCCTACGCCAATCTCATCCAAAGATAGGAACTCTCTAATATCTTTGTTATCAAGTCCATAATTATACAAGATTGTGCGACCTACAATCTCACAAGGCATATGCAAGTCGACCTTGTTTATGCCTTGATGAATATTTTGCAGTCATGCTAAAAAGGGAAATTTTGTCGCATTATCTTGTTCCTAGTAACACACAAAATAAAGATTATAAGTAGAATGTCAAGGATCAAGTAACAGTAAGGTGTTTCTTACCATTGGAGGGACTGGCACAGTCTGAACAAGATGTCTAGGCCACAAGATGAAAGATCCTGTTGCCTGACCTAGATTGGCAACCTCACCATTAGGGAATGGGATATCTACACCTTCCTCCCCCAGTCGAACACTTGTCACATTGACCTTATATTGATCGTCCCGGATTTGGTTATTATGGTGGGTGGTGGCATGGCTGTATACAACAACATCAGCAACAACACGCAGGTACAGGACTTCCAAATACAGAGTGCAGGGTTTTCCAGGCTCTAGTGAAGGACCAGGGTCGTCATGTCCAACCTCTGGCGAATTGTAACTGCCTTTGGTGTTGGGAAAGGCCAGGGATTCCTGAGTAAGAGAAATGAAAGAATTAATTAAAATAACGTAAGGAAAAACTCAATATAATGTTAAATGAAATTAGTTATAAACCTCAAATCTAGACGCCACATTACATATCCCGCCTTGCATGTGAGACAACACCATCGTACTTATCTTACCACGTAGCTCACTCAACAACTCTTCTTTAAGCTCGTCTTGAAGTAAGTGACGTAGCTCTGCTCGGATTTCCTCTCGAACCCTGGCCACAAACTCCTGACTCATTTCACCTCATCCTTAAGCTTGTGAACCTCATCCAAAGTATTTAGAGAGACCAACTCCCCTTGACTCCCCTCTAACTTGACCAGGGTGATCTAGATTACCAAGCGCTGTAGCTAAGATGTCCATCCTTCCAGTTTGAGTGAAGGAACCCTGGCTGCTCTACTCTTCAAGTTCATCCTGTTGCATACAATGGATAAATAGAAAGTAATTACATGCCACCAACATTATAAAAATGAAACACATTTAAATATACTTGTTATTAAATACTCACAATCCTTTTAATGACATCAGCAACGACTGGATTTATATATTTCTCTCCCTTTATCCTCCCTGCTTTCCATTTTTTGTGACACGGGGGAGGAGTTGGTGCCTGCACGACTATACTAGGATATGCTCGAGCTGCTTCCTCCAATTTTTGCAATTCAACCTGCATCATCTTCTTTTCGAGCTTCCGATAACCCCTACGCGACATGTAATGAGGATAATTGTTTTTCGCTCACCTCTCTCGATTTGCTTGACTCAATTTCTATATAAACAAAGAATAATGATAACTGAGTTAGCGATGTCAAGTAAGTTCAACTAAAATGTTTAATACTAAGATGAACATAATGTACCAGGAAATTGGGATCCTACTGCGATGCGACAAACAACCTCCAGTCATTTGGAGAAAGAAACGAATACTCTTTCCAAGGATCCTCATGACTCCTTGGCCCTCGAACATACTTGGTTGTGATCGTTGACTTGAAATCTTTCCACCGCTCATGAACTTCCCCCATCTAATGCTTGTACATCTCCAACGTATTGGGAACATCATAGGTTTGCTACAAAACAAAATATATAGTAGTCGTTATATATGAACAAATAGAAATACAAATATAGATACAAATACAACTTTACATACCAAAATTTGTTCCCAAATCATACTCTTCGTGTCCTTTGAAACTTCCCTCCAGGTAGGAATTAGAACGCTAACTTTGCTCCGACCCAAAAAACCAAGGTAGCTAATGAACGTGTCTCCGTCTGGGCCGAGTGGCTTCAAATTAGCATTAAATTCCACATGAACCCTGCTCGCCTGTTGTTCCTCATGACGTGCCACCAACGACCGCAGCTTCATGCTTCCTCTAACCTTTTTCTTAACCGGTGAGCCAACAGAGTCGCCCGAATTTGAACTTGCCATGATCCTGCTAAGAAATAAATGTGACATGATAAGTAAAGTGAAATTACATGCACACTTTAAATAATTCAAAATCTTATTAAGAAATAAATGTGACATATGATAAGTAAATTGAAATTACACGAACAATTTAAACAATTCAAAATCTTACTTGAAGTGTTTTCCCAAATTCCTTCACAATGATCAACTCTAGCTGCATATTCATCATCATCTACCAATTCCACTTCAGATGGCATAGGCGGATTTGTAGTGAAAGGTGGCATGTCGTCAAGGTTCAAACTCGGATCACCATCCTTCTGTTTTTTACTTTGGAGTACAATAGACAATTTTTCATTTACTGGATCAATGACATAAAACATAGGTTTTGCCTGACTTGCTAGAATGAATGGCTCATCTTTATAACCGACTCTTTCAAGATCAACTGAGGTGAATCCAAATTGATCTATTTCAACAGCATTATTGTTAACCCACTTGCATTTGAATAAAGGAACTGTCAACTTAGTGTAGCTTATCTTCCATATGTCTTCAATAACTCCATAATAGACCATGGATGCTAAAATGGGGTTTTTGTCTTTTGAACTAGAAAAGTGCATTGATTCGGCTACCACCATCACCCCACTGTTTTGCATAGTACTTCTGTTATCCTGGCCATTTGTATAGAAAGAATACCCGTTTATATGGAAGCCACTCCAAGTTATGACCTCAAAAGAAGGCCCCCACGCTAACCATTTGATTGTCTCAGACACATTGGTCTCGTGCGCTATCTTATCCTTGAACCACTCTATGAAAGTCTTGTTTTGCTCATTAGCTATCTGCATGTCATTTTTCCTTGGATAGATCTCCTTTAAACTCTTTCTATGTTCGGCTAAGTACTGCTGAACTTCTTCCGTATTATTCAAGATATACAGGTGTGCTTGCAACACCTCTTCACGACGCATACTTTTCACTTTAAGCCCTCGTGTTCCTTTACTTGTACCCTTTTCATGACGAGATTAGGCCTTTGACCTTGATAGATATTCTTTACAAAAGTCCATAGCCTCTTCAATGACATATCTTTCCACAATTGAGGCTTCAGGTTGATAAGGATTTTTAGAATACCCTTTTAAGTTCTTCATGTATCGCTCGAAAGGGTACATCCACCTTAGATAAATTGGGCCACATAGTCTTACCTCCCTTACCAGATGAACTATTAAATGCACCATTATATCAAAGAATGCGGGAGGAAAATGCATCTCTAGTTGGGATAGAATAGTATAACCCTCATTTTCTAATTTGTCTAACCTTGCAATGTCAACAACTTTGCTACAAATAGCATTGAAGAAGCTGCACAACCTTGTTATCATCCTTCACACATCATCTTTCATAATGCCTCTAACAGCTACTGGTAATAGTTGTTGCATCAAGACATGACAATCATGAGACTTCATTCCAACTAACTTCAAATCTTCCATTCACACAAGTCGGCTCACATTAGAAGAATACCCTTGTGGCACCTTAATGCCGTACAAACACCCACACAAACTTCTTCTCTCGGCTTTTGACAATGTATGAGCTGCTGGCTCCATATATGCTCTCTTACCATCATCTCTTAGTTATGGATGCATTCGTTTTCTTATTCCCATTTCAACCAAGTCTAGTCTTGCACTAATTCCATATTTTGTTTTCCTTGGTATGTGCAAAAGCGTACCAACAAGGCTATCACATACATTTTTTCCACATGCATCACATCAATACTATATCTCACATCAAGACTGCGCCAATATAGAAGATCAAAGAAAATTGACCTCTTCTTCCATATGTTCTTCTCACCCGTAGTCTTTTGATTTTTACCAAAAGTGACATTGATTCTTTCCACCCGACTATAAACCTCGTCTCCAGTTAATGGCTTCGGAGCCATTTCATTCTCCGGCAAACCATTAAAAGCCTTCTTTAGCCTACGGTACGGGTGGAACCGAGGAAGAAATCGTCTATAACCAAGGTAGACCGTTTTTCTACCATGCTTGAGTTGATGGAATTGTGTGCTCGCTTCACATATCGAACATGCTTTATGACCCCTGACACTATAACCTGACAAGTTACCGTATGCATGGAAGTCGTTAATTGTAGTGAAAATCATAGCCACGTAGCTTAAACGAATGTTGCTTATATGCATCAAATACATCTACACCATCCTCCCACAACTTCTTTAAGTCCTCTATCAAAGGTGCCAAGTAGACATCGATATCGTTTCCTGGCTGTTTTGGTCCCGAAATCATCATAGAAAGCATCATATACTTGCGTTTCATACACAACCAGGGAGGTAAGTTGTAAATTACTAGCAGAACAGGCCATGCACTATGTGTACTGCTAAAAGTACCATAGGGATTGATCCCGTCTGTGCAAAGCCCAAGCCGAAGGTTTCTAGGCTCGCTGCCAAATCTGGGATACATTTCATCCACTTTCTTCCATTGTGGAGAGTCAGCCGGGTGCCAAAGGAATTTTCTATCACAAACTCTATCATCATATTGCCATCTCAACTTCTTTGCTTCTTTCGCATTAGCAAACTTTCGTTTGAACCACAGTATGATTGGAAGATACCACAAAACCTTTAAAGGTTGCTTTTTATTTGTCTCATCACCACACCTATTACCTTTCTTCACTTTGTATCTTGAAGTTTTACATTTCAGACACTCACTTAAGCCTTCATACTCATTTCTGTACAATACGCAGTCATTAGGGCAAGCATGTATCTTTTTATACTCCATACCCATCGTAGATAATATTTTCTTGGCCTCATACATACGATTTGGAAGTACATTATCCTTTGGAAACATATCACACAACAAATCTAGTAACAATGTGAAACTACTGTCGGTCCATCCACAAGTTGCCTTTAAGTTGACCAAGTGCAAAATGCCTAACAAGCGTTTATACTTAGTACACCCAGGGTACAAAGGTGTCTCTGCATCACTCCGCATGCTATCATATACAGGTGTTTGTGCAAAACATTCTACCTCAACATCATGAATCATGTTCTCCATTCTATTGTCATCTCCAACCTCCAAAACTTCCTTCTCGTGTGACACACAAGCGGTTACTTCCTCACCATGCCATATCCACCTTGTGTTCCGAAGATTTATTCCATCACAAAGTAAGTGATCCCTTATTTCATCAACATCCCGTAGACTCTCATTTAAATAGTTGATACATGGACAAAAATACTTCCCATTTTTACTAGGCGCATTCAT
This sequence comes from Inga leiocalycina, assembly GCA_963242795.1. Taxonomy (NCBI): domain Eukaryota; kingdom Viridiplantae; phylum Streptophyta; class Magnoliopsida; order Fabales; family Fabaceae; genus Inga; species Inga leiocalycina. The sequence goes on along the minus strand of OY725326.1, from coordinate 67,405,534 downwards.
TTTAGCAAATTCAATAAACTTTTCCACCCCATTCTTATATTCTTCACTAATTCTCAAAGCATTCATCCAATGGTGATCCATTTTATTACCACCTAATCCATTTTCACAGACACTCAAGTTTAGAACAGCTATATGAAACACTCATGACACACTGTAAAAACTAACAGTTCAACTACTATTTTCAAAGTTTAGTAATTCAAATTTATCATGCTTGCAACAAATAGTAGCACCATGATATCCTCATATTTCAAAAACTTTCATCAACAAGCAATAACATAACTTACCAGCTAATCTTTAGCTTCCAAGGACACTATGTTTGTGATTGAGGATTTGGAAGAAGATTCTACTGAGGCAAGGATGTAGTAGGTCGGCAACCCAAAGGAGAACGATGGCAATAGTGATACCTACAGGTTTATGAGAGTTATTACCCAAAACATTATAATATTACCCAAAACTACTACATCTTTTATGAACTCAAAGGCATTGTTGAACTGACCTTGTTGATTGTCTGCAAATTAGAAAATGTAAGCCACTAATCTTGCACTTTTTAATTCACACGTTTACCTACAAATAACACTTATTAATTCACCCATCTCGCATCACTAAGAGAATACCACTTTAATTTCTATGTGATCACAACAAAACACACATTCTTGTTCAGAAAATTTAAAAGGAAAAATTAAAGCTTATGGGGACATAACTTACAGTGTACACGTATACTGAATTATAATTCGAATGATACGAGATAGAAAAAGAAAGTGTACACATTGATAACAAGTTCAAAACACATCCAATATGACAAATTTGAATTACTGCACGTAATAAGAATGGAACAGGTTGGACTGAATGAAATATGAGTGTGCAAAAGTATTATGGATTAATATCAATCATAGGGTGAGTCATTGATCGTCCTTGTCATGTAATTCATTCCGTGTGTTCAACGACCATTCATAAGATTTTTTTATTTTCCATTTTGTTGTTAAATTTAGACGACACTGCTTTTTTTTTAACATTTTTAGGATAATATTATGCTTTTCTAAAAACTTTCAGGACAAAAATAGTAAAAGATGAAAGCATAGTCATGCCCACATAGAATCCTACGTGCTATAAGGTACCGTGGCACACATTTGCTTGGCTACCATTAGAGTATGCCTGACGTTGCTCATATTTTAACACTTTTGGGACCGAATTGTTATCAATATACCAAGATCAATTAATAAAATTAGCTTAAGGTTTTAAAATTATCACATCTTTTTAATAATATTCCTATTAATGAAGAATAAGTTTAATTTACCGAATCCTCAATTTCTCTTTTATCCAAAAAAACAATTCCTCTACTAAAAAATTGTAAAGCTAATTTATACACAACTCTACTAAACTGTATGTCATGTACACATTTAATTAACCTCCCTCTCATTTTTAAAATTTTTCAATGAATCCCTCATAAAATCTTAAATATATATAGATAACTCTTGTTATTATTTTTGTTAATTGCATATACGCACTTAATTTAAAGTTCAATGAGAATTTAAAAGTTTGGCATAGTTTATTATTAAGTTTTAATTGATTTTTTTGTCATAGGTTTTAATTGATTTAAAAGTTCAAGTGAGTATTTTATACACATACACACATACTACATACCCTTAATGGCATGTTATACTCACTTATAATAAACGTGAGTTGGTAGAAGGGAGAGTTATGGTGAAACGCCAAAAGGGAATTCAAAAGTAGAGAGACAGGAATGAAGGAAAAGTAGTATGGGTGAGAGATAATAGGTTAGTTCATACATTACACACACACACACATATATAGTTGTAAGGTCAGGAAGGTCTAATTCATATAAGAAACTAAATAAGCCTAATAAAATTTTCTTGATAAAACCATACTTAAAATATGGTAATTAATATACAAATATAACTTGTAAAACATCATTTATAAAGATTATAATGGGATGCTATTCACTCACCTACAAAGTTCCCAAATGTATTAAAACTTACTCGCATATATCAGCTCCTAAATTAAATTCATTCTTTAAGTTCCTAAAGTCCATAACAGAATCATTGTTATTCCTCTTCATAACCTTATGAAGTTCATAATATCATTTATTAAAATTCCTCTAATTAATAATAACCACAACTTCGTAAAGCATTAGAACCTCAACCAAATTTCCGTAAATTATTCAGAGTATAATTTACTTAGTCAATGAAGACAAATTATTCTTCAATCTTTTACACATAGAATGCGAGCAAGAGGCTAATCAATGCATCATTAGAATACACACACACACATAAATATAAACAATATTCTCATCTTCTAAGTCTCATCATTAAGAATAAATAACTCCTGCACTAATTGATTCAATGTTACCATCCACATGTCCAATTCCCAAAAAGAAAATTCTCTCCTCAAACATTACATCAAGTACTTTAGAGGCTTGCATAAGATCATACAACTTAATATTTGAATTATTACCCAAATACCTTTTCAATTCCTTTCATAAATGCCATCTTATATAACAAATTGATCAAACTTGAATCTATCTTCCAACTCTTTTCCGATATATGTAACTTAGCTCCACTTTTAACTCTTAATCCAAAATTTCCTTAACTTATACAAATATAACCTTATTTATGATAAATCAAATAAATTTATACACCATAACTTATTCCATATCAGTTGCTAAAGATGTGTGATAGGACAGCATAATCCTACTTCCTGTGATGCCTTACTTCCTATCTGCCTTAAACTTAAGTCTTCAGACAGACCCACGACCATTACATAGATATCACCAAAAATAAAATCAAAACTGAATCTTTGCTTCTTAAACTTACAATTCCATCAGCTAGCTATTATCTTTAAGTTTTATCCTCTACAAATCATTCTAATGTAAGTGAATCTCTGGTCTGTTAATACTAAATTTCAACTCTGTGAACAATATATATACAAGCATTCAACTTTAATTTTTATCACAAAGGTAGAACAGACCAGGCCAATAATGTACAGAGTAGATTCAGGGAATTACTAGGAAAAAGAAGGGAGTGTTGCATGCCTGAACTGACAGAGGAAAAGGCCGCGAGCTGGGGCGGAGATGCAGGATGAGACAGAGGCTCACGGGCCGGAGAGCTAGGGGGCTGGAGAATGCTATCTGAGAGACCCAAGGAGAAGTGAGATGCACGACACAGCAAACAAAAACAAAGGGATCGAGTGACAGGCCTCTAGCTGTAAGCAAGGTCGGACGGGGGCGGGAAAGGGAAAGTGACCTTCTCTGAAGCGCGCGCTGGGAATTATATCAGAAAGTGAAAATGGAATGCCACTTTCAACAACTGTTCTTATAGAACAGTCATTGAAAGTGGTCAGAAAACCTGCCATCAGTGCCAAATTTTGGCACTTTCAACGACTATTCTTAAGAACCGTCATTGAAAGTATTTTTCAATGACCATTCTTAAACACGGTCGTTGAATATTAAGTTTCAACGACTATTTTTTAAGAACAATTGTTGTAACATTTCCCAAATTTCCTCATCCCTTTACTACTACTGTTATTTGAAAATGGTCGTTAATTTGGGTTGTAAATTATCCTATTTATAGTAGTGTTTTGTCAGTATATATGTAATCTTCTATATGCCTATGAAACTTGGTCTCTATTACTCTGTGTATATCGAAATGGAAACGGGTGTTGACATATTTGATATCAGAGCCCATAAGCAGTTCTGGCAGAGCTTAATAAGCAGTTTTGGCATTATCAGAATAGTATACTGATATGGTTTTGTTTGCATGACGGTAGATAAATAGTGAGTTATAGAGATGGTACAGCCAGGAGAAGGTGGTACAGGCCAAGGGCATGGTAGACATGGTACCAACGAGGAAGAATCAAGGCCTGACCCTATCCAGCAGTGAATCCTGTATTTATTGGAACAACAACAACAAACTATGAATGAAATAAGAGTTGACCTCCAGGGGGTATAACAGAGGCAGGATCACCTGGAGAATCGCATGGATGAGTTTATGTGGGGGAATTATGAAGAAATCTATGAAGAACCTCTGCTAGCAAATCTACCACCAGAGCCTAAGGTCGACATCCAAGCTTAGTTGAGTAGATTTAGTAAACAGCAGTCACTTATGTTCAAAGGGAAATTTGATCCTCAACAAGCAGAAGACTGGTTAGCTCATTTGGACAAGATCTTTGATATGTTGTAATGTCCAGATGAGGTGAAAGCTCGGTTAGCCATATACAAGCTGGAAGGTGATGCTGATCGCTGGTGGAAAGGCATGGACCTCATCCTGAAGGGGAAGAATGCTCCGATCACATGGGAACTATTTTAAGAGGAATTTAACAAGAAGTACTTTCCTTTGACTGTTAAGAGAGAGAAAGAGAAAGAGTTCCTCAGCATCAAGCAGCATGATCGGGAGAGTTTTTATGACTATCTAGCCCGATACATCCGACTATCATGCTACTCGTCATATGCCAAGCTAAACAACAATGATAAGTAGAATTCACATATGATGATAGAGGGGCTGAGACCTGAGTTCAAGGAGAGGCTGATCTCCCAACACTTCACCAAATTTAGCAAAGTGGCAGAGGAGTGCCTAAACATCAAGAAACGTCTGACAAGATAGTTAACACAGACTAGGAATCGTAGTGGTTTTGAGAGTGGTAGCTCCGCACAAAAGCGAAAAGGATCAGAGTGGATATTCCAGAGGGGATCCTAAGAGGCTAAATCAATCTGGGGGCCGAGGAGGCTAGAGTTCTTCTGGAAACAGGACTTATTGGCGCTACCAGAAGCCAATTCACCTTAGTAGATCTTGCAGTGGGATTTTGTTTAGGCCAGACCCAAGTAGACTACCTGCCTGTTTCGTGTGCAATAAGCCGGGACATATGGCCAGGGATTGTCCACAAAAGCAGCAGCAGGAGACAAGACCCAGAGCTTCTGGCAAGGTTTATACACTGACACAAGAAGAAGCCAGAAAGTCTCCGAAGCTGATTAAAGGTACGATTTCTTTGAATGGTAGCTTAGTATATGTTATGTATGATTCTGGTGCAAGCCATTCATTCATTACATACAACTGTATGAGATGATTATGTTTACTGATGAATAAATCCCCGTACAATTTAGTTGTATCTACGCCTAAGGGTATTTGAATTATAATGGTTGAAGTTTGTTTAAATTGAGTGGTAAATGCTGAGGGGCACCAATCGACCGTAGTTGGGGAAGTGAAGCTCTCGATTGATTTGAGACCTGGAGTAGGTCCAATTTCTAAAACCCTATATCATATTGTACCAAGTAAGATAGCAAAGCTAAAGAAGCAGATCAAGGAACTACCTGAGGAATGGTTCATACGACCTAGCGTATCACCCTGGAGTGCTCCAGTGCTCCTCGTAAAGAAGAAAGATAGAAGCTTGCATCTCTATATCAATTACCGAGAGTTGAACAAGGTGATCGTAATGAACAAGTATCCATTCCCTAGAATTGACGATTTGCTTGATCAAATGTCTGGTTTCCATATATTGTCAAAGATCAACTTGCGATCGGGATACCATCAGTGAGGGTAAAAGCATAAAATGTAGCAAAGATTGCTTCTAGAACCAGATATAGGCATTACTAGTTCCTAGTTATGCCATTCGGGTTTACCAATGCGCCTCTTGCATTCATGGACTATATGAATCGAATCTCCCGTCCATACTTGGACCAGTTCATTGTAGTCTTCATTGATAGTGTACTGATACCCTCACAGAGTGAGGCTGAACGTGAAAAGCATCTAAAAACTGTGTTAAACGTATTACGCGATAAGCAATATGCCAAGCTGAGCGAGTGTGTGTTTAGGCTTGCAGAGGTAAGATTTTTGGGCCACGTAGTCACTCAACAAGGGATCCTGGTAGACCCTGGTAAAGTAGAAGCAGTATTGAACTGAGAAAGCCAGAAACTGTGGTTGTGGTACATAATGTTCTAAGTCCTGTTGATTATTATGAGTAGCTCAATAGTAATAGCCTTGTTCAGGACCGCGATCTTATGCCCTCAAGGTTGTGTGTTTGAGGCTACGGGAGGGAAAAGAAATATGGTTGAGTTGGAGGGGCCGCATATATCCTGGTAAGTCCACGCTCGTAGTCTGCTCGTAGTCCCTAGATATGGGAAGTGCGGGGGAAGTACGGGGTGTGACAATAAAAAGGATGAGATGTTTATATCGAAATTTCTCAGAACTCAACATTATGCATGGGATGATGATTGTGAGAGGAGCTTCAAAGAGCTGAAACGAAAAATTTATTAAAGTACCAATATTGATAATCCCGGATCCATACTGGGCCATTGTTATCTTTACTAATGCCAGATGGCATGGATTGGGAAGGGAATTGAGTCCCAGATGTAAGGAATAATAGATTGAGATGAGAATTGATGCAAGCCGAGTGAGGTCATATGCATCATGTTAGCTGATTCAGGAATTGAACTATCCCATCCATAATCTTGAGTAGATGGTAATAATGTTTGCTTTAAATTTGGGAAATGTTGCCTTTATGGCGTAGTTGTGGAATTGTACTACGACCACAAATATTGAAAGTTCTAAATGGAAAAGGGCTACCTATGGTGAAATCTGATCGGAGAGGGCTACCTACGGTGAAATCTGATAAGAGAGGGCTACCTAAGGAAAGTTCTTACCGGAGGGGGGTTGACCAGGTGTATGGGCGCTTGTGTGAAGCACCGAGTACAGAACCCGCGAATGCAGCCACCGAGACGACGAACCCTAGAGTGCAGTCATCATAACATTGAATTGTAGAATAGAGCTATAGGAACGTTGGCTCTCAATGATGGTGTGTTGTAATGAGTTCCATATTAAAGGAATTTTTTATAAGAGTTATATGGCTCAGAATGATTCAAGTAGAATTGGGCCAAGGTCTGGCATAGAGAAACACAGATTTTAGGTGCAGTAAGGTATTATGGAGATTCATGTGGGACTCCTATTTAATCATCCTGACATTATTAATGCACAAAAGAGGAGATAAACCTCAAAGTGAGTACCACATCGCTTTGCCACTGAACTTGAGCAGGCTATATGATATTTTCCATGTTTCCCAGTTGAAAAAGTACCAACCTACTCCAGAACATGTAATAGAGTATGAAGACATGGAAATGTGTGAAGATTTGACTTGCGAAGTCATGCCTGACCGTATCATTGATCGACAGGAGAAGCAGCTTAGGAATAAGAGCATTCCACGTCAAGATTGTCTGGAAAGGGTTATCACCTAGAGAGGCTATGTGGGAAACAGAGGAAAGTATAAGGAAGCGTTACCCGGAATTTATGGTTGCATAGGTGTAGCAAATTTTAGGGACGAAATTTATTTAAGTGGGGGAGAACTGTAACACCCCAAATTTTATATTCACCAAATATATTGTAATTATTTGAGAAATTCAATAAAATGGTGAATATTCATGAATTTGGAATTTATGAATTCATAAATGTTCAATTTCATGAGAAATTGGGCAAAAATAATTATGGAATTAATTTGGGTGATTTAAAAAGACCAATATTAAGGTCCAAAAATGAAGGAATATTAGAGAAAATATTTGGTCCAAAAATAGATGGAAAATGGCCAAGGAAAAATAAGAAAAGAAATTGGAATAAAAAGACAATGGCAAAATCGTAATTTTTCCAATTTAGTACAAAATTACTTATTTGCCAATTAATTGAAGTTAATTTCAATTAATTAAGGGAAATAAAGGGGGAAAATATATTTAGAATATTTTGGTCAATTTAATATGAATTTATGAAAAATTTGAGCAAAAAAGCAATTTTGACCAAAATTGAAACTTTACGTGTATACGTAACCGGAACAAGTTGTGTAGCCAATTGAGACCATAGGGAAGGACCCCTAGGTGTCTCCTACATGTTGCAAGAGGAAGAAAATATTGGTTGGGATTAATGATCTTGGTTACACGTACATAGGATTTATTTACATAAAATTGATTTTTGAAAGTTTTGGAAATTATTAAACAATTAAAGTATAATGTTATATATATTATAAAACACATGTGCATCTTCATCCTCAGCCCATTTCCGTCGCACACAGCAGCTGAATGAAGAGTGAGAACGTTTGGACTTGTAGAGAGAGAAAGGAGAAGAAAAATCATAAAGTAAGCCGATTTCTCCGACGATTTAGCTCCTAATGCGTGTAACTCCGATCCTAAGCTACTCCTCTTTGTTCTTTAAGGTTTGGAAGCTCAAAATCTATTGTTGAGAACTTAGGGATTTTGGAAATATTTGGGAAAAAATTGTAGGAGCTTGAGGTAACTTCCAAACCTTCGTATATTAACTATTCTGGTTGCTGTGGGCAATTTAATCGGTGAAATTTCGCCGGATTGCCATTGGTTTTAAATTTTGGAAAAGTGTGTGCCTAAGGGCTATGCTACCAAATTTTAGTTCAAATGGTTGTTATAACTCAATTAGATGGTTAATAAAGTGATTAGGAGTAGAAAGGAACGCATTTACGGAGCCAAAATCACAAAACACCGATTTTGCCCGGAGGACTCCATAATTTCGGTCAGCGCCAGATCTAGGGGTAGGAGTTTTATTTTCAATGATTTGAAGGTTCCATTGAATTCAGAAGGGAAAATTAAGTGGGTTTATAGTTGGGCACTTTTTTGGAAAAGGCCGAGAAAACATAATTACGGAAACGCCCCTAAAACCCTAAAAAGTAGGGCTGCCAAGGGTAATTTTATAATTTGACATTGAATTTCGTAATTTTGAGTTCGGAAATGGATTCCTTGGACAAAAATACGGTAGGATAGCCCTATTAAAAAATTTGGAAAAATGTGTCATCGGGCCGAGTACGGCAGGGGCAGGCCATGGTTCCGGGGGCATTTTGGTAAATTTTCATCATAGGCTAATATAACCACAAGAAACACTATGGAAGAGTCTAAAATGATACTTGAATAGGTTATGACCTATTTCTTGTACATTTAATATTTTAGGACCGAATCGGGAGCTGAAAGTCGACACGTTTCACGAGGCACACAAAAAGGGGTCGATAGAACTTCGAGGTAAGAACATTATCCTTCATACATCATGCCATAGTGATATGATTGTGTGGATGCCATTGTTTGTAAATGCGCTTCATTAATCAACATATTTTGCCTAGAGAGGGGCCATTAGTGCTAGAGGCATTTACACTGGAGTTGGCGGAAGACCAACCGGTGCAAAATAGTGGGGCTTGGCCCTACTCATGTATACATACAGATGATGTGTTTATATTTTTTATTAATTGGTGCATACATGGCGCATATCATATTTACTTTTTACATTTTCTATGAACGATAGCATATTTCTACTGGGATTCTTCGGAATCTCACCCCTTTTTCTAAATAAAATATCTCAGTGGGCGCCAATGGATCAAAAGGCAAGAATGTACACCAAGGGAAGTGACTGGCATGTGCCTCGAGGCAAATACAAAGTTCGTGGTTATAGATAGTCTATGTTTAAAATACTTTTTGGATATTTTGGAATAGTGGTGTATATTATTGCATTCTGTATGGTTGACTTTGGACTCTAAACAAATACTTTTATCAGTATATATGTACTGTTCTGTATGCCTGTGGAACTTGGTCTCTATTGCTCTGTGTATATCGAAATGAAAACAGGTGTTGACAGAGTGTCTCCACTAACCCCTCTCCAATTTCTCTGCATTTAATGTCTCCATCATTAAATCAAGTTTCAAAGGTTTGAGTTTTATATTATTAGATATTAAATGATAAAACATAGATAAATAAATTTATGTTGTTAATTAAAATTTGATATGAATGGTTTACAATCATGGATTTTTATTATATTTAATATAATAATAATAATATTTTATAAAGTATTAAATCTCAATCTTTAAAAGTCAATTCAATGGTGGAGAAATTAAATAGAGAGGGGTTAGTGGAGACACTCCCCTAAAACTCCATTAGTTAAGTCCTAAAAAAATTGCAAAAAAATTATCACTATAGAAAAACTTACTATTACAAAGGGAATATTTCCATCGGTAATGATGGAAAATCCATTAGAAAAGTTACCAATGAATTATCGATAGAAAAATTCCTCTGCTAAATTCGCTACCTGATAGAATTACTGATGGAAAAAATTCGTTCAGTAATTACCGATGAAAAAAATCTGTGGGTAATTTACTAAATCGATGGAATTTACTGACAACAAAATCCGTTGGAAACATTAATAATTTTATATTATTATATTTAGTAGTTTATATTATATAATAAAATAATATAAAATGAAAAAAAAAAATTAAATATCATAAAATTAATATTTAATATAATAGATTAAATATATATATATATATATATATTAATAATAAATATTTAAATGAAATAAGAAAATATAAAATAATAAATTATAAATTATAAAAATGAAATATATAAATATATAATAATATCATATTTATTTTTTAATTGCTATATTATATACTTAATTATGTGAATAAATAATGTTAAAGCAGGTCAACGGGCAAAACTGAATTCATGGGTAACCTAGAGACATGAGGAACCGCAAATTCTCACATTAGAAAACAAAGTTGATAATCATAACTTCATTGCACTATAATCTCACGCCCATGAGCGTGATTATTCAAACATGTATAAAAACAATAACAACGACTACTTCTTCATCACAAACATGCCAAGACAGATTACCCAACAATACTACTCATTGAAGTTTATGTTTTTATAGACAGGGACTTACTTGAAAACAGTAAAACCATAGTTTGTGGTTGTGTAGCCACCATCTGCCACAAGATTATGGCCATTCACAAACTTAGACTCATCACTTGCCAAGAAGAGAGCAGCCTCAGCAAAATCCTGGGGTTCAATCTTAGCACCTCTTAGAGGATTATATAAATTATGGATTTCCTCCTCATTAAACCTGTAGAAATCCTTCGCCATCGGAGTTGCCACCGCATACGGCGACACGCAGTTCACTCGAATCCCGTGTCGGCCGAGCTCCACCGCCGTGTTCTTTGTGAGCCCTAAAACACCATGCTTCGAGCCTGTATACGCGTGTGATGTATGCCCACCGACGATGCTACTCACGCTAGCAGTGTTGATTATGTTGCCACGCCGTGCCGGAATCATCACCCTCGCCGCGTGCTTGGTGCCGAGAAACACGCCGGTGAGATTCACGCGAACGACTCTCTCGAAATCCTCCAAGTCGTTTTCGAGGATGCTGTCTCTGTTGACAGCACTGTTAATACCGGCGTTGTTGAACATGATGTCGAGCTTGCCGTACTTTGAAACGGCCGTGTCAACTGCGTTTGCTACGTCTTTTTCCTTTGTGACGTCGCAGTGAACGTAGGTGGAATCAGGTATGGTTTTGGACACAGCTTCTCCTAAATCGTCGAGAATGTCTGCAATTACCACTTTAGCTCCGTGCTCGGCGAAGAGTCTTGCCGTGCACTCGCCAAGTCCTCTTGCCGCACCGGTAATCAGAGCCACCTTTCCTTCAAGCCTGTAACATTCAAGCTTCAACTACGTATATTAGAATAAGTTCCATTGATGCTGAGAATGTTTGTGTGTGTGTGTGTGAAGGTGAAGTTATTAGTTTTTGGGTGTTACCTTCTAACGGCAGTTTTGGCAATCTCAGAGGCCCTTGCCATTGTTGAGATAGTGAGCCTTCTTCAACTGCACACAAGTGATATATATTAGCTTATATGAATTTGCTTCACTGTTATTATTATTATTTTTTACATGCATTCATACATAGATGTATGCATGTGTGGTATCAAAAATTAATTCGCAAGTTTTTTTAAGTTTCTTAGTTTTTTGTATAGGTTTTTATAGTTTTCTCAATTAGAGGCATTAGTTCCTCTGTTTTTAATGTATTATTAAGGCTAATTTGAATGCTAACTTAGTGATATATGTTGCCACAAATTAAAGTTCCATTTTTTTTTAAAAAAAAAGGGATAATCAATATGTAAGTCCTTATAGTTTCAATCAATTTTTAATCAGGTCCTTAAAGATTTTTTTTCTTTTTATCAGGTCCATATACGTTCATTTGTTTTTAATCAAGTCCCTGCAATTTCTTATCTTTTAATTAGGTCCTTATAGTTTCATATTATTTTTAATTATCTTCTTATAATTTTTTATTCTATTTTTTTATTTATCCTATAAATTCTAATAATATTCTTATATTTTTGTAGAGTCTAATAATATTATTCTAAAAATATAAAATATAATATTATTAACTATAATATGCTTTAATATTATAGTATAATAATAATATTCTATAAATAATAATTTATTCTAATAATTTTATTTTAATATTTTTCATATTTTTATTAACTAAACATATATTTATATTATTTATTTTATTACTCTAAATTTTAATTATTCGTATAACTATAAAATTTGAATCATAAAAATAAAATTTTCTTAAAATAGAATCAAACTATAATTAATCATTTTTATTATACTAATTAGTTATATAAAAATTTATTATATTAATAATTTTTATAGTTATTAATTTGAATTTATATTTTAATGTTATTTGTTTATTTACTTTTAAATTAACTTGATAAATAAAAAACTACAGGGACATGATTAAAAATCATATGCAAGTTTAAAGATCTAATAAAACGTAAGAAAACTATAGGATCTGATTAAAAACAAATAAAAGTATCAGGTCACAATAAAAATAAAAATAAAAATTATAGGGACCCACTTAAAAATTAGTTGAAACTATAAGGACTTATGGATTAATTATCCCAAAAATAAAATTAGCTGATATGAATTTGCTTCAATGTTTTTTTGCATGCATACATAAATAGATGTATGCATATATATATATATATATGGAAAATACTAAGGTCAAGTTTATTATATTCATTTCATCAAGTTCTCCAATTATATATGATCATATGTCCTATTTTTGAATTATTATGATTTAATTATAAACCCATATGAAAAAAATAGAACAAATAGCCATATGTGATTGAAAAACTTGATGTGATGAATATAAGGAATTTGATATAAGTTTGGTGTGTGTGTATATATATATGTGTGTGTGTGTGTATCAAAAAATGTTTCATGACTTTTTTTTTAGTTTCACTTGATTAGGTCTTAGTTTTTTCCATCAGGTTTTTATAGTTTCCTCAATTTGGGGTATTAGTTCCTTTGTTTTTATGGAGAATTGATGACAAATACATTTTTAGCAAATTAATTGCTGAATCCTACCATGAAAAATCTGTTGCACATAATGGAAGATATTTTGCACACAACGAAATATTGTTTACATATTTATATGGAACATTTTTTAACACATGGAAGATGGTTTGCACAAAACGGAAAATCGCTTGCACACACGGAAGATCGCTTGCACCCTTGGTAGCAATCAACAATTAATTTACCCCAAAGGTATTTTTGGGCAATTCCCCCTTATTTTTAATGTTTTATTAAGGCTAATTTGAATGCTGGCTTAGTGATATATGTTGCTACAAATTAAAGTTCAAAATAAAAGAGTTTTTAAAAATATAATATAAAATGATGGAATAAAATTTTATATATATCATCAATATAAAAATTAATAAAATATGCTCATAACTTTCTCTTTGCATCTATGTATAATTTGTAATATACTCGATCTTGATTTCATTTAGATCCGTCTAGCAAAATTAATCTATGTGTGTGCCGAGTGAGATCCACATCATTAATTACTATAACATTTTTTTTCCTTACAAATTAACAAATTATCAATATAGAGATCCGTACCTATAATTTAGAAAATTATAAAGACTCAATAAAAAGGAAAAAACCACACTACAAGGACTTAATTAAAGTGTGTTAGAGAGAGAGGCTCAGTAAATTCCAAGGAACGAAAAATCGGACCGGACAATGAACCGATCACAGCACAGGTTCAAGGGTTAATAGATCAACGGGGGTCTAACTGATAGTTGAACCGGTCATATTAAAATATTATAATTTATTAGTAGCAATATATATTAATATATTTTAAAACTTCTATAGATAAAAATGAAGATTTTTAGAAAAAAATATTTAAAATCTATTAGTATGAGTTATAATGCCTATACTTATGCAATGATATCTCCTTTTCTATAATTATTATATCTTTTTAGATAATTTTTTTCATTATCTTCTTCATTTTTTTTTAGATTTATTCTTTTTTTACCTATTTTTCTCTTCATTTTGGTCTTCAACTTCCAATTTTTCCCTTAAAAAGAATTATTAAAAAAATGAAACTGGTCCAACCGGTTGAACCATCGCTTTTACAGGTTTTAATCGATTCTAACCAGTTTCATACCGGTTCGACCGATTCCCCGATTTAACCATCAAACCAGACCGTACCTCTGGCCAGTTCCCGGTTCAACCGGTCGATTCGGTCCGATTTTTCGTACAGTGGTAAATTCATCTACAGTGAACCGGTACGCCGAATGAGGATAAGGAAGTTTTAAAAAAACAGAGAGAGAGAGAGAGAGGGGCTAATATGAATCTTGTCAAATTGGTCAGAGAAGATAAGCTCGAAAGGAAAAGATAAGCTCACGTCAACGTCAAATGGGTTATTATTGAATGTGAATAGCAGTTGGCAGGAAGAAATATGAAAAGTACCTAAGTTTAAAAAATGCTGAAAAATTTAGGTAAAAAAATACTGAAAAATTCTTTATGGATATGAAATAAATTTTAATTTTATAATTATATTGTTAAAATATAAAGTATAAAAAATATTGACATTAATTTAAAATAAAATAATTGAAATTTTATAATAAAAAAATAAATAAATACTAGGGAAAATTCCAAAAAACTACAAAGGAAATTAGAAAAGGGCAGAAAGGTTGGGTGAATATTACAAATCTCAAATCAGTGGGGTATGATAAATCTGGGATATGAAATGTTAAGAAAATTACCTAAATGCCCTCCTAATAAATGACTGCCAAAAGGGGAAGAAAGAGACACGAGCTGGCATCAGAACAGAGAGTGATGGAGAGAAACAAAGGACGGTGGGACGGTGGGCGGCGCGGTGAGACGAAGCTTCGGTGACGGTGGGGTGTGGGACGTTGGGCGTCGCGGCTTGGGAAGACGAAGCTTTGATGATGGTGGGGTGTGACAGGTTGGGCGGCGCAGCGTAGCAAGACAATAGCTCTGTCAGATCCTTATCTGTATAACTGCATTTACTGAGTAACAAAGGCTCAGCGGGGAAAAAGAGAAGGACAGACTAGGCCTCGTCCATTAACATCATTATCTTAGCTATTAACGACTAGGCCTCATCTATTAACATCATTATCTTAGCTATTAACGACTAGGCCTCGTCCATTAACAGCTTCGAAGGAATAAGTTAGGAAGTCGTCATGTAGATGGGAAAACACAACATCTATCCACGTAAAAACATCATTACCTTCCCTATTAACGACTAGGCCTCGTCCATTAACATCTTCGAAGGAACAAGTTAAGAGATCGTCATGTAGATGGGAAAACACAACATGTATCCACGTAAAAACATCATTATCTTCGCTATTAACAACTAGGCCTCGTCCATTAACAGCTTGGAAGGAACAAGTTAGGAAGTCATCATGTAGATGGGAAAACACAACATCTATCCACGTAATAACATCGTTATCTTCGCTATTAGCAAGATTATGTTCATTGTTAATGACATTATTTCGTTGATTAACATCTGTCCAACAAGAAATGGGAACTTTTTAGGGTCGCTGTCCAAACGCAACACCTTTCACATCTTCCATTCACATGACAACAGAAGACGTATGTAGGAATAAGTTTGCAAAAATAGATGTTCCCAGCGTAATAACACCACGTGGCTCTATAATAACAACATGGTTTTGTTGATTAACACCTTCATATATTTATCAGTTGCTATAAGATCACAATCTGCATAATTACATTCAGTAACCATATAAAGCCCAAAAAAGAGTTACACATTGCCCTTTGTACACATTCACATATTTCATGACAAGGGAACATTAATACTGGAGTAGTACATAATGTTTCCTTGTCACAAACATTGCATTACATCAAACACTAAATACAATAGCTACCTACAGGAGTACACAACTGACAGCAACCCATCTCCCAAAAAAACCATGAGTGGGTTGACAGTAACTTTACAAAAACCATAGTTCTGTTAATGGACGAGGTCTAGTCGTTAATAGCGAAGGTAATGATGTTTTTACGTGGATAGATGTTGTGTTTTCCCATCTACATGATGACTTCCTAACTTGTTCCTTTGAAGATGTTAATGGACGAGGCCTAGTCGTTAATAGCTAAGATAATGATGTTAATGACGAGGCCTAGTCTATCCTTCTCTTTTTCCCTGCTGAGCCTTTGTTACCTAGTAAATGCATTTATATAGATAAGGATCTGACAGAGCTATTGTCTCGCCGCGCTGTGCTGCCCAACCTGTCACACCCCATCGTCATCAAAGCTTCGTCTTCTCGCACCACGCCGCCCACCATCCCACCGCCCTTCATTTTTCTTTGTCCCTCTCTGTTCTGATGCCAGCTTGTGTCTCTTTCTTCCCCTTTTGGCAGTCACTTATTAGGAGGGCATTTAGGTAATTTTCTTAACATTTCATATCCCAGATTCTTCATGCCCCCTGATTTGGGATTTGTAATATTCACCCAACCTTTTTGTTCTTTTCTAATTTCCTTTGTAGTTTTCTGGAATTTTCCCTAAATACTATTTAAGCTGAAAAAATTTTAAATAATTTAATAAAAAGTAAAAGGACGAAGTGGTGATTAGAGAAGGATTTGAGATATTAAAGTTTAAATAAAAAGACTTGAAGGCCCTTCTCTTTTTTCTCTCTATTAATCCCCATTTCTTCTCTTTCCTCTTTCTCTCTGTTTCATCCATGGCAGGCACGATTGGCACGGACAAAGCGTCCCTCCTCTTGTTGTTCTACTGAGATTCCTCAACAACGAGATTCACTAGCTTTCCACCATCTAGTTAGATTAACGCATAGGAGACTTTGAGTCTTGAGTATTTTCTCCTTAGAGGCAAGAGAAAATTTGAAAGAAGGAACAAAATGATGGGTATATTTAATTTTAGTGTCACAAACCGAACATGGTCTTCATCTCTTCGGATCCCCATCCTCGAAACTTCTATTTAACGTAAAGGTGTTTGTGTGGGAGAGAAAGGGCTCGACAAAATCTTTTTGTGGAACCCTAACAAAGTCCAATCGCACTTGAAATCTTTGGCTAGAGTTCTTGATTGCCATTTTCAAGCTTCTTGAGTATAGGCAACACCTCATGTGGTGGCTAGTTAACCATGAGAAGAATATAAACAGAGATGTTGCGTTGGGACTAATTCCTGCACAATCTACTATAAGCATAATAGAAAATGATTGAGTTGATAATGTTTTGAAGTTAGGTTTTTTGTATTCCTAGTAACAACCCTGTTTTTGGTATTGCCCAATCTTGTAAAGGGATTGACAATTGCTGTTTAACTTACTGTAACACCCCAAAATTTATATTCACCAAAAGTACTGTAAATATTTGATAATTTCAATAAAATGGTGAATATTCATGAATTTGGAATTTATGAATTTATAAATGTTCAATTTCATGAGAAATTAGGCAAAAATAATTAAGGAATTAACTTGGGTAATTTAAAAAGCCCAATATTAAGGTCCAAAAATGAAAATATTTGGTCCAAAAATAGATGGAAATTGGCCAAATAAAAATAAGAAAAGAAATTGGATTAGAAAGGTAATGGCAAAATCGTAATTTTGTCAAAATAGCACAAAATAAATTATTTTCCAATTAATTGAAGTTATTTTCAATTAATTAAGGAAAATAAATGTTAAAAATATATTTGAAATATTTTGGTCAATTTAATATGAATTTATGGAAAATTTGAGCAAAAATGCAATTTTGACAAAAATTTAAACTTTACATGTATACATAACCTGAATAAGTTGTGAAGCCAATTGAGACCATAGGAAGGGACCCTTAGATGTGTCCTACATGTGGCATAAATAAGAAAATATTGATTGGGCTTAATGAGCATGGTTATATGTACATAAGGATTTATGTACATAAGTTAATTTTTGAAATTTTGGAAAATAAAACAAATAAATAAAATATTTCAAAATATAGGATAAATAAATATATCATCATCCTCTTCAGCCCATTTTTGTGCTGGAACATACCTGAAATAAGAGAGAGAAAGTTGAGAGAGTTTAGAGAGAGAAAGAGAGGAAAAATCACAAGGTAAGCCGATTTCTCTGACGATTTAGCTCCTAACGCGTATAACTCCAACTCTAAGCTACTCCTCTATGTTCTTTAGGGTTTGGAGGCTCAAAAATCTGTTCTCTAAAAGTTAGGGTTTCAGCCATCTTTGGGGAAAAGCTTGTGAGAGCTCGAGGTAACTTCTAGAGGCACATTACATAGCTGTGGTGCACTGGTCTTACCTAGCTGTAGTCAAGGACTCAGCTGGGGTACATGTAGTGGTTTCAACATATTAGTTGGCCCTGAATTTTGTGTACATATAGGATGATATGGGTTTTCATTTTACTTGATACGGTGCATTGCATATTTAATTTTCACATTTTATGTGTTGATCGTATGTTTCTACTGAGATTCCTTGGAATCTCACCTCTTTTTCTAATCTAAATGTCTCAACGGGTGCCAATGGCTCGAAAGCCAAGGATGCAGAGAACAGAAACTGACGGGCACGTTTCCTAAGATGAATACAGTGGTTGTATATAGTCTGTATGTGAAATAGTTTTGGAACATTCTGTACATATTTGTCATTATTATTGATTTCTGCTTTGTTAATGACCATCTGTAAACAATACTTATTATCAGTATAACTGTACTTCTCTATTTGCCTATGGAACTTGTTCATTATTGCCCTGCGTATGTCAAAATGGAAACGGGTGTTGACATTTAACTTATTCACCAATCATAATATTTTGGAGTCACTTAGTTAGGCAGGGTATTTTCATAGTCACTAATCTTGCAGAGTGATTCAGAATTGTGGTCTTTTAGAGTTTACGGTTACTGTACGCCGAAGCTTTACATCTGTGCCTTTACCACTAATTGTGGAATTGAAAACATTATGACTAAAGGAGTATACTACATTAGTATAGGTATTGACTTAATGAATAATATTGATTTTGATGTAATGATGGTTTTGACAAAATGTGTAATGGTTTTGATAAATGAATAAATATATTGACTAAAAGAGTAATGATTTTTACTTAATGATTAATGGTTTGAATTAACCAATAAATATATATTGACTAAATGAGTAAGGTTATTGACTAAGAGTAATGGTTTTTACTTGATAAGTAATAGTTTTGACAAAATGGGTAATTGTTTTGACTAAATGAATAAATATATTGACTAAATGAGTAAAGTTATTCACTAAAAGAGGAATAGGTTTTGTTTAATGAGTAATGGTTTTTACTAAATGAGTAAAGTTATTGACTAAAAGAGTAACAATTTTTACTTAATGAGTAATGGTTTTGACAAAATGAATAAATGTATTGACTAAATAAGTAAAGTTATAGACTAAAAGATTAATTGATGATTTTTACTTAATGAATAATAGTTTTGACTAAATGAGTGAAGTCATTGATTGTAGGCTTAAAGGTATTGACTAAATCATTAAATGTAATGACAAAATGAGTCATGATTTTGATAAAATAAATAAGGGTCTTGCCTAAATGAGTAATAGTAATTACTAAACCTAGAAAGTCACAGATGCATGATTTTTTTTACCGTTGACAAAAGTGTAATGAGAATGACAAGTTCAGTAAAGGCTTTGACAAAAAAGCTAGATTCTTCATGACAACAACTACAATACATATATTCCAATGACAAGTGAATATTAAGATTCCACTTATACCTAATGTTTTATTGTCATTTTCACAAGAGAACATGTTCATTTCCATATACATTACTTATAATAAAATGTCACCATTCACTACAACAGATTTGAGCATTTATAACGCCCAACACATAATGGTTACAGTTAATAAACGTCAAGTATATTGAGGAAGAGATCACGTAAACGTAATGGCTAATTATGTGCACCTTCATATATTGCAAGGCGGAATTCATGAAAACATAAAAATAACGATTATAGTTAATAATCATTATTTATTTAGTGACAAAAGTGGCTACACTTTCGAAACAACCGCTATATAACACTTACAAATGATTCGACATCCAACCTCTAATATCAAAGAAGACAAAACATAACGATATTTATATGTAACACTTTCAAATGATATGTCTTCCCCCAATACTAGTTCACTGGTCATTAACCTTCGTAATATCATCAGACTTTCAAGAGTCATAACCCTTCATAACATCCATTAGACCTCTTTGTGATTATTACTACTTTTCTTTATTGGCTTCCTCCTTCTCTCCATCATGTTAACATCCCAGGGATACTACTACAAGAACATGATTCCATGATGCCAAACAATGTCTATTTTCAAGAAAAAAGAAGTAGAAAGGAGAGTGGTGGTTGATAAGTAAAATATTTGCATATTTATTTTCCCTTATATGATGATTTTATGGATGACATTTGAGCTCAATTTAATAAATTTGGGTGTAATTTATAAATAAATAATGATTTTGGCATAAAATAGAATTTCTTGGAAAATACTAAATTAGACCCTCTTTCAGTTTTCAAGAAATATCTGGAGCTCTAGATGTCGGATCAGGACATTCTTTATATGGATAAAAAGCTAATAAAGAGCTCTACAACTTTTATGTTGAGACGAAATTCCAGTTCTATCTCCAAGGGTTTCAAATTTTGCTTGAAAGTTGAGAGCGGGAATCATCTACCATTCCACCAACCATTTCATCTACCTCTTCATCTTCCTTTTCACCTACTACTCCATCTACCACATTCTATCTATTAATCCACCTATCATATTTCACCTACTACTCCATCTACCACATTCTATCTATTAATCCACTTATCACATTTCATCTACCTTACTCCATTTTCCCCTATATATAGCCATCCTCTCATTCACATTTGACAGACACCAATTGAGATCCATTACTCTCATCTCTTCTCCACACACACCATTTCATTTCCATTACTCTTCTCTCTTATCTACTTACACACCATTTCATTACTCCATCTCTTCTCCACTTACTACATCATCTTGGAATTAATTTTAGGTATTGTATTATTTTCTTGCATTTCTCCATGTTGGAAGGCTTAGGATTGTATTACTCTTTGTATGCCACCTACATGGAAGGTTTTACCTCCTAAAGGGACGGCTAGATTTTTACATTTTTTATGCATCTTTTGGTTGTATATTTATGTTTAAGAATTTAATATTCAAGTTTTATGCAGTATTTATAATGATTTCATTCTAGCTTTATATAATGTCAATTTATTTTGGTGTTGTTTTTAATTTTATCATAAGCTAAATTTTAATTTTCCTATGGCGATGACGTAGCTTACTAATGACGGATTGAATCTTAACTTATTAAATCTAGTTTTAATTTCTCCTTCATGATTGAGTTTTAATTATTGTTCTTAATGCTTTCATTTGATTGGCCACCTTTTGAATGATTTCAATATGCATGTTGAGACCGGAAGGAGATGCATGTGTGTAGATGCTATAATTAAAACCATGACTTGCATGTGAAATAGGAATATATTCATGAGTTGTGTAGTCTTGTTGAGTTCCATAAATCTTAATGCATAATTAATTGCTTAAATTCATATAGGAATATATTGGATTAGCAATTAATTATAGAATTGCTTGACCTTGGAAGAGGCTTGTAATTAAATTAGGGAAACTCGACTATCAATCATGTGGAATAAATTGGGCTAGAATAGATAAGTGATTCAATCCGAAATTTGTTAAGTGAAATCTAATCCCTAGAACTTTTTCTCATATTTGTTTTCATATCATCTGCACGCGTATTTAATTATTTTTCTTTTATTTGTATTCTCAATCACCAATTTATCGATCGACTAAATAGAATTAAAATTACCAATTTTGATACTTAGTGATCAATCCTCGTGGGAACGATACTCTACTCACTTCTATATTACTTGATTACGACAGTGTACACTTGCACTAGTTAATTGACCATTTACAATCGTAACAAGTTTTTGGCGCCGTTGCCGGGGATTGTTGTCATTAATATCAATACCAAGTGATTTTAATACTAATTTGGTCTTCATATTACATTTATTTTTCTTCTTGGTGTCTTGTGTTTCTTTTCAGGCTTTTGCTTAGTGTAAGACCAGATCGAAGGAGATTGAACTGTTGCCTTTTGATTCGGAGATCAAAAGAACTTGTCGAAGAAATCAAAAAGTTCGAAAGCAGTCTACTTCAATCCTAAGCAATCCGATGGCAAATCCGGAGGGAGGAACAACAGATACCAAAACACTCCGTGACTATGCAACACCAACAGTCACGGGGACAAATTCTGGAATCACAAGACCACCAGTAGTAGCTAATAACTTTGAAATCAAGCTGACAATTATCCAGATGGTGCAAGCAAATCAGTTCGGTGGTTCACCAACAGAAGATCCTAATGCACATATAGCCAACTTCCTTGAAATCTGCGACACATTCAAGCATAATGGTGTTACTGATGACGCCATTAGACTTAGACTTTTCCCTTTCTCACTCAGGGATAAGGCTAAGAGTTGGTTACAATCACTACCAGTGGGAAGCATAACTACATGGGAGATCATGGCACAGAAATTTTTGGAGAAATTCTTTCCTTCAGCAAAAACTGCTAAATTGAGGAATGAAATTGCCTCATTCACCCAGCTTGAACAAGAAAGCCTCTATGAAGCATGGGAAAGATACAAGGAGTTGCTACGGAAATGTCCACATCATGGGTTACCAAATTGGTGGCAACTGCAAACTTTCTATAGTGGGATGACGCACATATCCAGAATTCTTGTAGATGCTGCAGCTGGAGGATCTTTAATGGGAAAAAATATAGATGATGCTTACAATCTACTTAAGGAGATGGCAGCTAATGCATATCAATGGCCTTCTGAACATAGCAATTCAAAGAAAGCACTTGGAGTACACGAGCTGGATGTCCTTACAACTTTGTCTTCTCAAGTTGCATCTATATCCAAGCAAGTAGGATCATTGACAACCCAAGCAAATGCAATCAGCACTCCTACTGAAGCTTGTGATCAATGTAGAGGACCTCATGTGAGCACACAATGTCAAGAAGGACACTCATTCATGCTGGAGCAAGCTCATTTCATCGAAAATCAAAGGAATGATCCATTCTCAAACACTTACAATCCAGGTTGGTGAAATCATCCAAATTTTAGTTGGAGGAATAATCAAAATGCATTCAAGCCGCAAGGGAACTACCAGCAGTAAGCTTTTCAACAACCAAATCCACCACAACAGAAAGTGAATTTGGAGGATGCACTTGTTCAACTAACCATAAATACATCTCAATTCATGGCTAGGACTGATGCAACAATCAAAAATCAAGAAGCCTTAATAAAGAACTTGGAGATCCAGATGGGCCAAATTGCAAATATGTTGAATTCCAGGCAACCAGGAACTCTACCAAGTGACACAGAAAGAAACCCAAAAGAACATGTGAAGGCTGTTGCACTAAGAAGCGGTAAAGAATTGAAAGATCTTGTAATCAAGAAGGATGACGGAGAAAAGAAAGAAAGCGAAGAAGAACAGAAGGAGGATAATGTGATACCAGGAAGAATCAACTTTCCAGACAATCCCCCTCCATATGTACCACCAGTTCCATACCCTCAGAGACTTGCGAAGGCAAAGCTAGACAAGCAGTTTGCAAAGTTTCTGGAGGTTTTCAAAAAGTTGCACATCAACATTCCTTTTGCAGATGCTCTTGCTCAAATGCCTAGTTATGCAAAATTCATACAGGACATTCTTTCAAATAAGCGTAAGCTTGAGGAATTTGAAACAGTTGCACTTACTGAGGAGTGTAGCGCTATTCTCCAAAAGAAATTACCTCCAAAGCTGAAAGATCCAGGAAGCTTCTGTATACCTTGCACCATAGGTCAATGTCACTTTGAAAAAGCACTTTGTGATCTTGGAGCAAGTGTAAACCTCATGCCTCTATCTATATACAATAAACTTCGTCTTGGAGAGGTGAAGCCAACCACATTTTCATTACTACTGGCTGACCGATCAATAAAACATCCGAGGGGTGTCTTAGAAGATGTTCTGGTGAAGGTGGACAAACTCATATTCCCAGCTGATTTCATAATACTCGATATGGAAGAAGACCAAGAAATTCCTATCATTCTTGGGAGGCCCTTCCTAGCAACTGGGAGAACGTTAATAGATGTGCAACAGGGGAAGTTAACCTTATGAATTCAAGATAATCAAGTATCCTTCAACATTTTCAAGGCTTTATCCTTTCCAGATGAAGGTGACACCTGCTACAGAGTTGATGCATTGACCAGCTGCACAAAAGATGTGGTGAATGAAATCTGCATGGATCAACCACTAGCAATGGGAATAGTAGATGTATCAAAATCTACTAATCCAGACATCTTGGAGCAGATAAAGTACCTTGAAGCAAATTCCCCAATTTTTATCAAGAAACCATTTGAAGATTTGGGGGAAAGGCCAAGTAAGCCGGTGCCATCAACAGAGAAACCACCAGTTTTAGAGTTAAAAGTACTGCCATCCCATTTGAAGTATGCTTATTTGGGAGGAAATTCAACACTTCCAGTAATTGTCTCAGCTGCTCTTACTCCTGATGAAGAAGAGAAGTTATTAAGAGTTCTAAGGGAACATAAAACAGCATTTGGATGGTCAATAGCTGATATAAGAGGGATTAGTCCTTCAATCTGTATGCATAAGATCTTGATGGAGGACAACTACAAGCCAACAGTTGAGCACCAGAGAAGACTCAATCCAAATATGAAGGAGGTGGTGAGAAAGGAGGTAATAAAGTGGCTGGATGCTGGCATAATCTATCCAATCTCCGACAGTCAATGGGTAAGTCCAGTTCAAGTTGTGCCAAAGAAAGGTGGAATGACAGTAGTGCCCAACGAGAAAAATAAACTGATTCCACAACAAACGGTGACTGGATGGAGAGTGTGCATCGACTACAGAAAGCTCAATAAAGCCACCAGAAAAGATCACTTCCCTTTGCCATTTATAGATCAGATGCTTGACAGACTAGCAGGGAAAGCCTATTATTGTTTCCTGGATGGGTACACAGGATATAATCAAATTACAATTGCACCAGAGGATCAAGAGAAAACAACTTTTACATGTCCATATGGTACCTTTGCCTTCAGAAAGATGCCATTTGGTCTATGTAATGCACCAGCAACATTTCAAAGAAGTATGATGGCTATCTTCTCAGACATGGTAGAAAGGTTCATT
This sequence comes from Inga leiocalycina, assembly GCA_963242795.1. Taxonomy (NCBI): domain Eukaryota; kingdom Viridiplantae; phylum Streptophyta; class Magnoliopsida; order Fabales; family Fabaceae; genus Inga; species Inga leiocalycina. Next base: position 67,380,188 of record OY725326.1, on the reverse strand, counting down.
GAGGTATTCATGGATGATTTTTCAGTTTTTGGAGAATCATTTGATCATTGTCTTTCAAATTTGGCAAAAGTCTTGCAACGTTGTGTGGAGACAAACTTGGTTCTAAATTAGGAGAAAGGCCATTTTATGGTGAAAGAAGGAATCGTGATGGGTCACAAGGTATCTGATCGAGGCATTGAAGTGGACCGAGCTAAGATTGAAACAATTCAAAAGCTACCACCTCCTTCCTCAACAAAGGGTATTCAGAGTTTTTTGGGACATGCTGGCTTCTATAGAAGATTCATCAAGGACTTCTCAAAAATCACAAAGCCACTTTGCATGCTGTTGGAGAAAAACACTCCCTTTATGTTTAATAAGGAGTGCTTATCAACCTTCCAAACTCTAAAAAGTGCGTTGACTTCTGCACCAGTTATCATAGCTCCAGATTGGAATCTTCTATTCGAGATGATGTGCGATGCAAGTGATTATGCAGTTGGAGCTGTTTTAGGCCAAAGAAGAAACAAGATCTTTCATGCCATCTATTATGCCAGCAGGACACTCTCAGAAGCACAACTGAATTATGCAACAACAGAAAAAGAGCTCCTAGCAGTAGTGTTTGCATTCGACAAATTTAGAGCATACTTGATCGGGTCAAAGGTCATTATCTGGACAGACCACTCAGCAATTAAATACCTGATTGAGAAGAAAGATGCAAAGCCCAGACTGATCAGATGGGTGCTTCTACTACAAGAATTTGACTTGGAGATCAAAGACAAAAAAGGGACCGAGAATCTCATTGCAGATCATCTTTCTCGGTTAGAACCACCTGAACGAAAGAGAGAATCACCAATCCAGGAGAATTTTCCAGATGAGCAACTTTTTATCATGCAGTCACAACCTACTCCTTGGTATGCTGATTTTGTGAATTATTTGGCAAGCGGAGTTATGCCTTATGAAATTTCTAAAGTGCAAAAGAAGAAGTTTCTGGCTGATGTAAGGCATTACTTTTAGGAGGATCCGTTCTTATACAAACAAAGCCCAGATCGAATTATCAGGCGATGTGTTCCTGAAGAAGAAATGGACAGCATCTTAAATCACTGCCATTCATCCCCATATGGTGGTCATTTTGGAGCAAATAGAACAGCTGCTAAAGTCCTTCAATCAGGATTTTACTGGCCTACACTCTTCAAGGATGCTCACAGACTTGTATCAACCAGTGACAGATGTCAAAGAACGGGAAATATCTCAAGGAGACATGAAGCCCCTTTAACCAACATCTTAGAAGTTGAACTTTTTGATATATGGGGGATTGATTTTATGGGGCCTTTTCCATCCTCATTCAGCAACCAGTTCATTTTAGTAGCTGTTGATTATGTCTCAAAGTGGGTTGAAGCAGCTGCCTTTCCTACAAATGATTCTCGAGTAGTTGTGAAGTTCTTGAGGAAGAATATTTTTTCAAGATTTGGGGTGCCTAGAGCTATTATCAATGATGGAGGAAGGCATTTCTGCAATCAGCAGCTTCAATCTGTGCTAGCTAAATATGGAGTAACTTATAAGGTTGCAACTCCATATCATCCACAAACTAGTGGGCAGGTGGAGATCTCAAACAGAAAGCTGAAGTGGACTTAGAGAAGACAGTGAATTCCAATCGGAAGGACTGGGCTCAAAAGTTAGATGATGCACTCTGGGCTTATAGAACTGCCTTCAAAACACCAATTGGTACATCCCCGTATCAATTGGTCTATGGAAAAGCATGCCATCTTCCAGTAGAAATAGAGCACAAAGCATATTGGGCAGTAAAAGCATTAAATTTTGACTTAAAGGCAGCTGGTGAGAAAAGGCTTCTCCAACTCAATGAGCTTGAAGAATTCAGACAACAAGCTTTTGAAAATACAAAGTCCTACAAGGAGAAGACAAAAATGTGGCATGATAGAAGAATTTTGAAGAGAGAGTTTACACCGGGACAAAAAGTGCTTTTATATAACTCAAGATTAAAGCTCTTTCCAGGAAAGCTGAGATCAAGGTGGTCAGGTCCTTTTACTGTGATTTAAGTATGGCCATATGGAACTGTGGAGATTCAAGATGGTGATCGAAAATTCAAAGTGAATGGGCAAAGGCTCAAAGAATACAATGAAGGTGCACTCAACACTTTGAAATCTGTCATCATGTTTGAGGAACCAACAGGTAAGTCCTCAATCTAGTAATTATTTTTTTTAAAAAATAATAATAATAAATAAATAAAAATTTTAAAAAAAATTATTTTATTTTATTTTTTGGTTTGATATTTGTCTAGCTAAAGACGTTAAAGAAGGGCAGCTATTTGGGAGGCAACCCAAAATTTCTTTCCTACTGTTTCAAAACTTCTTTTCTACTCACTCATTTCTTTCTTACTCTCTCAAAACTTCTTTCCTACTCTCTCAATTTTCTTTCCTACTCAACGAAACACACTGCACTGGGTTGAGAATTTTAGTCATCATCAATTTCATTTTAAGTTACCATGGAGGAATCTCTTGCAAATCTTAAGAACAGGTTCCCCACTCTTCCCAAAGATGTGCTCAGGAAGATCTATAACAGTCGACTTGAAAGGATGATGATATTCAATCGTTTGGGCCTTCCTGAGGACGTACGCTGGATCATTGAAGCTAAGGTACGTTTAGCAGGTGAGATTCATAATTCATTTGTTAAACCTTTGCCAAGAATGGGAAGAAGTTCTTACTCCAAAAAGAGAAGAGCTAAAAGGATGAACGTTTGCTATAAATGTGCAAGGTGGAATTGTGATCAGCGCTGTAGGAGTAAAGGTATGGTTTCTGTAAATCGAGAAGATAAAATTAAATTTATAAAGGATGGGCTGAGTAAGGAGTCACTGGATGATATCATTCAAACTCTTGAGACGCATCCGAGTGGTGATGTTCATCGTATTCTTCTTGATTTAGCAGACATATTCAACAGAGAAAAGGAGTGCTATCGTCTTGGGAATCTGACGTTAAAAGACCCTGTTTACCAGTTTATAAGAAATTTAGATGGGAAGCAAATCCTCGATTCATAGAAAGCGTTTAAGCTATTTCTGGACGTAAAACCAGAGGAAGATATGAGCCAAAATCACCACTACTGTACATAATCATGCTTTTGTCTAATCGTCTTATCTTTTCTATAGCTTTTGTCAATTTTTTTTATCTTGTCGATAGCTTCTGCCTACTCATACTTTATCTTTTGACTTTCTTTCCTCTTTTTGTTTAATTTCTTCACGCAATGGCCCACCGGTCATCTGTGTCGGAAATTTTTTCAAACTTCTTTGAAAAATGTGTGATTTGTGTGATTTTGGTGTCACTGTTTTAGTGTTATATATGCATGTACTCTTCTACTTGTAGCATATCCACTTCCACTTGTAAATATGCAGTCTTCCACTAGTGAGCATACATGGTCCGAGAGAAAGAAAGAGAAACAGGGTATTTCACAAAAATGTAGATTTACATCTATTTGCATTTTTGGTGAAACTAATTTGGGCAAGAAAGGAAATTTTATAACAGCAGCAAATGAACTGGGAATTGGATTAGCCGCCAGAGGAATCAACTTTGTGTACGGGGGAGGCATTCAGGGCCTAAAGGGAAGTGTGGCCATTTCTGCATCAATGAATGGAAGCAAGGGTTTAAGTGTAAGGGTGAAGGAGTTGGAAGATCACACTTTTTCCTTAGGACAAGAGTTACAGGTTTCGAGCTTGCCTGAACAAATGGGACTAATGTTCTACCATGCTCAAGCTTTCATTGCTCTACCCGGTGGTTTGGAGACGTTGGATGGCATTTCTAGCATTGCATATTGGGCTAAGTTAAACTATCACAAAAAGCCATTAGGATTGTTAAATGTTAATGGTTTTTATGATAATCTGTTGTCTTTTCTTGATCATGCTGTGGAAACAGGATTCATACCCCAAGCTATAAGCCATTCCATAATTTCTGCACCAACTGCTGATCAGCTGCTCGATCAACTGCAAACCTATGAACCTAAACCAGATCTACTCGTCAAGCAAATAGGTAGGCAATCTTCAGATAGCAGTCAGGAGCAGAACCCAGATACCACCCTTCGGTTGTAACTTTCCTTAATCTTTTGGTTTTACCCTTAGAATTTTGATTTTACTTTATTATGTGTTTATGTTTCAAAAAAAAACCTTTTCTAAGCTCTAAAAGACATTGGGGACAATGTCTGATTTAGGTTGGGGGAGGAGAAAAAAATCTTAGTTAGTAAAACCATTAGATTCATGGGGTATGAAAAAAAAATGGCAGAGTAAGGAGATATTCTTAACTCCTGAGACGCATTTTAGTAGTTGCATGTTTTTGTTCATTCTAAAAAAAAGAAAAAAAAAGAGAGTAAAAGTAAAAAAAAAAAAAGGTCATCCGATTTAAGTGCTTTGTAATGATCTTAAGAAGTATATAAGTTTTGAGTATGGATCAATTGAATTTAGAGATTTCATAGCATGAATGAACAACCGATTGTTACAATTGGTGATGAATTTTGAGATTGAATGAGCTGAGTTTGAAAGCCCCTAACCGTGAGCTTCTGAGCCTATAATGATTATTTCTCTTATGTGTGATATTCACCTATTAAGTTGTCACTCTAGAACTTGCTTTAAATCTGGTTGAAATTACATTTCACATGCACATTCAAAGATGATAAAGGCATTCATTTTGTTTAGCTAGAGCCAAATAGCCAACCTTGCAATTATATCGTTGATAAGCCCCTTTGAGCCTCATTGACTATTTCTTTGTTCACAACCCATTGACATATACTTTAATGATATATCAAATGCTTTTACCTAATTCGGAAGATTAGTAGAGCATTTGAAAGTTTTGTGAAATGGGCTTTTGACAAGTGTGGGGGTGTATATATCATCAACTTTAAAATTGCAAGCAAAAAAAAAATGAATGAAAAAAAAAATGAAAAAAAAAAATATTGTGAGTATTCGAATTGTGGGTTGTTGTGATGAAATAGATTTATTCAGAAGCTGGCCCATTTTTTTTATTGTTCTATTAATTTTTATAGTTAGTTTTTCATATCACGTTTTACATTCCTTTTACCGTAACTCCATTACAACCCTTAACAAGTCCTTTTGATTTGAATTATGCATGTGAATTAGATAGTGGAGATTGAGATTTTTAGCAAGCCTATGGTAGTGCAATTTTTTTGGTTGAATTCGAGTGAAACACTTACCCTTAATCACTTGAGAGATTGGGAGAATGAGTCATAACTACGAACTCAGTTTATTCATTTTCAAATGAACTTACCAGTTTATATTTTCGTTGATTCATGAATACTATGATTCCTTTATTTTTCAATTGTGTTCTTGCTTATGACTTGACACTTCTAATTTTGTTGGAAGCACTTAATGGTCACTCCTTGTCCGAGGACGTCCAAGAGCTAAGTGTGGGGGAATTTAATAAGTAAAATATTTGCATATTTATTTTCCCTTATATGATGATTTTATGGATGACATTTGAGCTCAATTTAATAAATTTGGGTGTAATTTATAAATAAATAATGATTTTGGCATAAAATAGAATTTCTTGGAAAATACTAAATTAGACCCTCTTTCAGTTTTCAGGCAATATCTGGAGCTCTAGATGTCGGATCAGGACATTCTTTATATGGATAAAAAGCTAAGAAAGAGCTCTACAACTTTTATGTTGAGACAAAATTCGAGTTCTATCTCCAAGGGTTTCGAATTTTTCTTGAAAGTTGAGAGCGGGAATCATCTACCATTCCACCAACCATTTCATCTACCTCTTCATCTTCCTTTTCACCTACTACTCCATCTACCACATTCTATCTATTAATCCATTTATCACATTTCATCTACCACTTCATCTACCTTACTCCATTTTCCCCTATATATAGCCACCCTCTCCTTCACATTTGACAGACACCAATTGAGATCCATTACTCTCATCTCTTCTCCACACACACCATTTCATTTCCATTACTCTTCTCTCTTATCTACTTACACACCATTTCATTACTCCATCTCTTCTCCACTTACTACATCATCTTGGAATTAATTTTAGGTATTGTATTATTTTCTTGCATGCCTCCATGTTGGAAGGCTTAGGATTGTATTACTCTTTGTATGCCACCTATATGGAAGGTTTTACCTCCTAAAGGGACGGCTAGATTTTTACATTTTTTATGCATCTTTTGGTTGTATATTTATGTTTAAGAATTTAATATTCAAGTTTTATGCAGTATTTATAATGATTTCATTCTAGCTTTATATAATGTCAATTTATTTTGGTGTTGTTTTTAATTTTATCATAAGCTAAATTTTAATTTTCCTAGGGCGATGACGTAGCTTACTAATGACGGATTGAATCTTAACTTATTAAATCTAGTTTTAATTTCTCCTTCATGATTGAGTTTTAATTATTGTTCTTAATGCTTTCATTTGATTGGCCACCTTTTGAATGATTTCAATATGCATGTTGAGACCGGAAGGAGATGCATGTGTGTAGATGCTATAATTAAAACCATGACTTGCATGTGAAATAGGAATATATTCATATGAGTTGTGTAGTCTTGTTGAGTTCCATAAATCTTAATGCATAATTAATTGCTTAAATTCATATAGGAATATATTGGATTAGCAATTAATTATAGAATTGCTTGACCTTGGAAGAGGCTTGTAATTAAATTAGGGAAACTCGACTATCAATCATGTGGAATAAATTGGGCTAGAATAGATAAGTGATTCAATCCGAAATTTGTTAAGTGAAATCTAATCCCTAGGACTTTTTCTCATATTTGTTTTCATATCATCTGCACGCGTATTTAATTATTTTTCTTTTATTTGTATTCTCAATCACCAATTTATCGATCGACTAAATAGAATTAAAATTACCAATTTTGATATTTAGTGATCAATCCTCGTGGGAACGATACTCTACTCACTTCTATATTACTTGATTACGACAGTGTACACTTGCACTAGTTAATTGACCATTTACAATTGTAACAGTGGTAAAACTGTAATTCTTGTAAGAGTTTCAATGACTATTTTCAGTAAAACAGTCATTGAATTTCTAGATAAAATGATAATTTCCAATAACGGTTGTTGTAAGCCTAAGATTCAACAACCGTTCTAGAGAATGATCATTGTAATATGAATTCAACGACCGTTCTCATAGAACAGTTGTTGAATCTCAGTCCATAATAGCACAAGGTGCCTTTATTATCACCTATGCACTTTACCTTTTGCTCTTTCAATTCACGCCTCCTTTTCCCGCCTGTCTCTGTTCCTTACTTTTTCTTTGCTTTTGCTCTTCACGCCTCCTTCTCCTTGCCCACTCTTCGTCCCTCACTTGTTCTTCGCAAGTCACAATCGCCACAGTCTGTACTCTACTGCATCATTCTCCCTCTGCCTCTCCACTCCAGTGTGTCGTTGGCCTGTAGCTCTTCAAAGTTCTTCCTACATTTTCCAGGTAAATGACAAATCCTTTTGTTTACAATCTTTGGGTAGCTGTTATTTCTTCATTTTCCTAGTTTATCTGTAATTGTTGAAGTTCAATTTATGAAATTAAAGCTGTTATTTTTGTCTTCGTTCTCCCTGCATATTTGCATTATGTCGTCTTAGAAGCTAAGGGTTAGAAGTTATCTTGTCCTGGTTTATTGACATATATTTATTAGCAAGAACACATTATAGGAGAACAAAATTGAACAAGTGATATATGGTCTTTATCACGAGCCATTAAGATATACTCATGTCTTCAAAAATTGCCTCCTAGCTTCATCAGCATAGATAAAAATCATTCCAGCTAGCAATAATTTTGACTTTTTTGTGCAAGGCACTTAGATATACTGTTACTAGATATCTAGTTTTGTAACAATTTGTGAGTATTAAAATTGAACACGTAAAGAAGTATTAAGATCTGCAATTTTTTATTGAAATTGTGGAAAGTCAGGATTCATCATCTTTTTGCCAATAACAAGAATACATTAGAAAGCATTTTTACTATATATAATTGATCACATTTTAAAGAATTTCTCTTTTTTTATATTGATTTTTATAAATTCACTTTTACAACAACTCTCATACTTGTCTAATTCTTTAAAAGGTTAAGTTATACCTAACATCCTGAAATATTCTATTAAGTGCATTTAGTGCCTTTAAGTTTTTTTATGGTGTATTTATTATTTAACACTCTAAAGCATTTTTTAGGTGCACACAACATCACAAAGTGTTTCTAGTGCTTTAACCATTCTTTTAATGAAATTAACGCTTTTATGAAAGGAAATACGAGTATCACCTATTGTTCACCTATTATGCTTATGAAATCTACCCATCAATATTATGACATGAAAAAATACTAATTGGTTTGTCCTTAGACCCACATGATAGCTAAGAACTTCTCTCATGGGCAATTAGAGTCCTAGCCAATCCTAAGACACCATTGTTGCCTTGCATGTTCTTGGTTAGCCATTTGTCTTTCTGTCTAAACTCTTACATCTTTGCTACCCTCTGATAGCTTCCTATATATTCAGAATGGTTGTGATTGTCTGTTAAATTCAGTTTCTAAGGATCTTAACAAATTTACTCCTATGGTCCTACATATGGGGTAGAGAAGGAAACTTATTTTTGTTCAATTTCAATGACTTTTTTTTTGTATATAACCACTGTTGAAATCCTCTTTGGTATGTTAGAGTTCTGTTATTGTTATTTGGGTTATTATTCGAAGTTTCGAATGTCTTACATTTAAGGGGAAATGCTGCTAAAATTTTAAAAAAATGAGTAAGCCATGCCGTCTCTTAACCATATTCATATTATAATAACAATTGGTTTAAAATTGAGTATTGTTGAAAACGGAATAGGCCAGGTGTAGTAAAATGAATCACCGTTGGATGAATGCTTTAAGAACTAGTGAAGAATATGAGAAAGGGGTGGAAGAGTTTATTGAATTTGCCAAAATGAATATGCCTAATAAAAATGGGAAGTATTTTTGTCTATGTGTGAAGTGTTTAAATGAGAGTCAACGGGATATTGATGATATAAGAGATAACTTAGTTTGTGATGGAATAAATCTTCATTACACAAAGTGGATATGGCATAGTGAGGAAGTAACCGCTTGTGCGTCCCACGAGAAGGAAGTCTTGGAGGTTGGAGATGATGATAGAATGGAGAAAATGATTCATGATGTGGAGGTAGAATGTTTTGCACAATTACCTGTATGTTATAGCGTGCGGATTAATGCAGAGACACCTTTGTATCCTGGGTGTATTAAGTATACTCGCTTGTCAGGTATTTTGCACTTGGTTAACTTAAAGGCAACTTGTGGATGAACCGATAGTAGTTTCACATTGTTACTTGAATTATTGTGTGATATGTTTCCAGATGATAATCTACTTCCAAATCGTATGTATGAGGCTAAGAAAATCTTGTTTATGATGGGTATGGAGTATAAAAAGATACATGCTTGCCCTAATGATTGCGTATTGCATAAAAATGAGTATGAAGGATTAAGTGAGTGTCCAAAATGTAAAACTTCCAGATACAAAGTGAAGAAAGGTGCTGGGTGTGGTGATGAGACAAGTAAAAAGTAACCTTTAAAGGTTTTATGGTATCTTCCAATCATTTCGTGGTTTAAACGAATGTTTGCTAATGCCAAAGAAGTGAAAAAGTTGAGATGGCATTGTGATGATAGAATATGTAATGGAAAATACCTTCGGCACCGGGCTGACTCTCCACAATGAAAGAAAATAGATGAAATGTATCCTAGATTTGGCAGCGAACCAAAAAACCTTCGGCTTAGGCTTTGCACAGATAGAATCAATCCTTATGGTGCTTTTAGTAGTACATATAGTGTATGACTGGTTCTGCTAGTGATTTACAACTTACCTCCCTGGTTGTGTATGAAACACAAGTATATGATGTTTTCTATGATGATTTCGGGACCAAAACATCTGGGGAACGATATCAAGGTTTACTTGACACCTTTGATAGAGCACTTAAAGATGTTGTGGGAGGATGGTGTAGATGTATTTGATGTATATAATCAACAGTTATTTAAGCTACGTGCAATGATTTTCACCACAATTAACGACTTCCCTGCATACGGGAACTCGTCAGGTTATAGAGTAAAGGGTCATAAAGCATATCCTGATATGTGAAGCAAGCATATACTTCCATCAACTTAAGCATGTTAGAAAAATGATCTACCTTGGTCATAGATGATTTCTTCCTCGGTTCCAGCCATACCATAGGCTGAAGAAGACTTTTAATGGTTTGCTGGAGAATGGAATGGCTTCGAAGGCATTAACTGGAGATAAGGTTTATAGTCGGGTGGAAAGAATCGATGTCACTTTTGGTAAGAATCAGAGGACTACGGGTGAGAAGAACATATGGAAGAAGAGGTCAATTTCTTTGATCTTCCATATTGGCGTAGTCTTGATGTAAGACACAGTATTGATGTGATGCATGTAGAGAAAAGTGTATGTGATAGCCTTGTTGGTATGCTTTTGTACATACCAAGTAAGACTAAAGATGGAATTAGTACAAGGCTAGACTTGGTTAAAATGGGAATAAGAGAACGGCTACATCCAAAACTAAGAGATGATGGTGAGAGGGCGTATATAGAGTCAACAACGTATACATTGTCAAAAGCTGAGAGAAGAAGTTTGTATAGGTGTTTGCTTGGCATTAAGGTGCCATAAGGATATTCTTCTGATGTGAGCAGGCTTGTGTCAATAGAAGATTTCAAGTAAGTAGGAATGAAGTCCCATGATTGCCATGTCTTAATGCAACAACTATTACTAGTAGCTATTAGAGGCATTATGAAAGATGATGTGCGACGTATGATACCAAGGTTGTGCAGTTTCTGTAATGCTATTTGTAGCAAAGTTGTTGACATTGGAAAGTTAGATGAATTAGAAAATGTGGGTTATAAAATTCTTTCCCAACTAGAGATGCATTTTGCTCCTACATTCTTTGATATAATAGTGCATTTAATAGTTCATTTGATAAGGGAGTAAAACTATACGGCTCAGTTTATCTAAGTTGGATGTACTCTTTTGAGCAATACATGAAGAACTTAAAAGGGTATTCGAAAAATCTGTATCGACCTAAAGCCTCAATTGTGGAAAGATATGTTGTTGAAGAGGCTATAGACTTTTGCAAAGATATCTATCAAGGTCAAAGGCCCAATCTCTTTATGAAAAGGGTACAAGTAAGGGAACATGAGGGCTCAAAGTGAAGAGTATGTGTCGTGAAGAGGTGTTGCAAGCACACTTGTATATCTTAAATAATATGGACGGAATTCAACCTTACTTAGATGAACACAGAAAGAGTTTGAAGGAGATATATCCAATAAAAAATGACATGTAGATAGCTAATGAGCAAAACAAGACTTTTATAGAGAGGTTCAAGGAAAAGGTATCGCATGAGACCAATATGTCTGAGACAATCAAATGGTTAGCTTGGGGGACTTCTTTTGAGGTCATAACTTATAGTGGTTTCGATATAAATGGGTATTCTTTCTACTAAAAAACCCAGAATAATAGAAGTACTATACAAAATAGTGGGGATGATGGTAGTAGCCGAAGCGATGCACTTTTCTAGTTTGAAAGACAAGAACCCTATATTGGTGTCCATGGTCTATTATGGAGTTATTGAAGACATATAGGAGATATGCTACACTAAGTTGAGAGTCACTATATTCAAATGCAAATGAGTTAAGAATAATGCTATTGAAATATATCGAATTGGATTTACCTCAGTTGATCTTAGTAGAGTTGGTTGTAAAGATGAGCCATTCATTCTAGCAAACTAGGCAAAACAAGTGTTTTATGTCATTGATCCAGCAAATGAGAAATTGCCTATTGTACTCCAAATTAAAAAATAGAAGGATAGTGATCCAAGTTTAAATCTTGACGACACACCTTTTTTCACTACAAATCTACCTAGACCAGCTGAAGTAGAATTGGTAGATGCTGATGAATATGCAGCTAGAATTGATCATTGTGAAGGAATTTGGGAAAACACATACAATAAAACTTTGCATTGTTTAAAGTCTTATCATTTAATTGCAATTTACTTATCATATCTTACCTTCATTTCTATGCAGGAACATGGCAAGTACAGATTCGGGTGAGCCAGGTGGCTACCCTGTTAAGAAAAATGTTAGAGGAAGCACAAAGCTGCTCTTGTTGGTCAAACATCATGAGGAACAGAAGAAGAGGGTTCACGTGGAATTTGATGCTGATTTGAAGCCATTTGGTTAAGACGGAGACATATTCATTAGCTATGTTGGTTTTTTGGGTCGGAGCAAAGTTAGCATTATAATTTCTAGCTGGAGGGAAGTTTCAAAAGACACGAAGGCTATGATTTGGGAACAATTTTTGGTATATAAATCAAGTTCTATATTCATCTCTGTGTTTATTTCTATTTGTTCATATATAACTATTATATATTTTTCTTTGTAGCAAACCTATGATATCCCCAACATAAGGCATATGTACAATCATTGGATAGGGGGAAGTTCGGAGTCAATGGAAAGATTTCAAGTCCACTCTCACAACCAAGTACATTCGAGGGTCAAAGAGCAATGAGGATCCTTGTAAAGAGTATTCGCTTCTTTCTCCAAATGATTGGAGGTTGTTGTTTGTGGCATCGCTTCAGGATCCTAAATTTTTGGTATATATATTTTGTTCGTCTTAGTATGGAACATTTTACTTGAACTTACTTGATCTTACTAACTCAGTTTTCTTTATTCTCTGTTTTTATAGGAATTGAGTCAATCAAACAAAGAGAGGCGAGCTAAAAGCAATTATCCACACTACATGTCGCGTTGGGGTTATCAGAAGCTAGAAAAGAAGATGATGCGGCCTGAATTGCAAAAATTTGAGGAAGCAGCCCAAACAGATCTTAGTATTATCATGCAGGCGCCACCTCCTCCCCTACATCACAAAAAATGAAAAGCAAGGAGGATAAATGGAGAAAAATATATAAATCCAGTCATTGTTGATGTCGCTAAAAGGATTGTGAGTATTTAATAACAAGTATACTTAACTATGTTTCATTTTCCTAACAAGATTGCATGTAATTACTTTTTATTTATGTATTGTATGCTACAGGATGAACTTGAAGAGCATAGTAGCAAGGGTTCCTTCACTCAAACTAGAAGGATGGACATCTTAACAAAGGCACTTGAGAAGCTAGATCACCCTGGTCAAGTTAGAGGGGAGCCAAGGGGAGTTGGTATCTCAAGATATTGTGGATGAGGTTCACAACCTTATGGACAAGGTGAAAGAAGTAAGGAGTTTGTGGCTAGGGTTCGAGAGGAAATCCAAACAAACCTAATGGTGCAAATGCGTCAATCACTTCAAGATGAGCTTAAAGAAGAGTTGTTGTGTGAGTTATGCGGTGAGATGAATTCGATGGTATTGTCTCATGTAACCACCTCACTGTAATTATATCAAGGTTATGCAATTTAAGTAAAATAGAGACTAATTAGACAAAAACAACATTTATCATCCATCATCTTCAAGATGAGGTGTCCAAAAAAGTAGTTCAAAAATATAATTAATCTGGTCTCACATTCACATTCGAATAAAATTACCTATGTAGTAAAATCACATTCATAAATATCAGAGTGCCCAACTAAAATCCCCATAACCCCGAGTTACACGTATATATATAATGGATGTATATTTTCCCAAAATAGGGGATTACATACCCAAAATAATATTTACATCCCAAAATATATACAATAATCCCAAGCTAAAATAGATAACCAATAATCCAAAAATTAAAACGTCTCTATAAGGCCCTAACCGCTCCTGGTTGTCCGCTTCTCCTTGGAGCCACTTGCCCTATCTGATGGTTAGTCAAAGGAAAGAATGAGATTCAAGAGAATCCCAATAGTAACAAATCACTCATAAAGTATGTAAACACATAGCATGTAAGATCATGTTCAGTAGCAACACAATGATTCATGGCTCACGCCACAAACGACAGCACTCATAGCTGTAATCATAATGCGACAGCTTTCACTGTAATCACTATGTCCGCTTTCACGGTAAACACTATGCTAGCTTTCATGGTAAACACTATGTAGCAGCATCACAAGGCATAAAGCAGCAGCATCAACACCATGCATGATAAACATACATACGATGCTTTACACACAATATAAGAGAAAGAGTCACTACCTTGTTCTGTCCTAACGTTCCTCAGCACAGTGGGCTAACGAGTATGGCAGATGTCAAATCCTATAACCAAATTAGGGACAACCAATCAATCTCTTTTCCAAATACATATTTCCATAATACACTAGGTTGGTTATCATTCGAACTCTTTAGGTGGCTATTATTGGCATACACATATACCAAAAGGGTTGGGAGAACCTACCCTAAAGACTCCTTTTTCAGAAATAGAATACTGATTTTTGGATGACTCACTCGAGTGAAGATGACCTCACTCAAGTGATGAGAGACTTGCACTCGAGTGAGAATGGCTCTCACTCGCTAGTGTTTGATAGTGAGTAATAACTATGGCTAGAAATTGCTCACAACACTCGAGCATGAGGTTTTGCACTAGAGTGATGACTCCAAATTCACCCGAGTCTCCGAAAGTGCAATACCGGAAGTGGTTGCCCGAGAGCACAGACAACTTCAGAGGAAAAAGCTCACTCGGGTACTACCATTAGCACTTGAGTGAGAGCACCTCACCTGCGAGTGATAAACTACATTTTTGAAAATTGGCCAGCAAGTGCATACCCGAGAGCAACCCTTAACATGAACTCACACTTTCACTCGAGTTAACCTATGCTCACTCAAGTGATCACCGATATCAATCGTGGGTTAAGAAGTGCACTCTTGCTTTTTATCAAAAAACAAGGTGAAATGCAAAAGGAAAAGGGAAATTATATTGCAGCACTTGAGTGAGAGCTCCTCACTCGAGTGATCTTATCAGATTGCCAGATCGCAGCAACTGACAGAAATTCCTAGATTTGCCAAAACTGACCCCAATGGTTCCCAAACTCAACACAAAGCTCATTCCCACTTAAAATTTCATAAGGAACCCATTGGTAGCCTTAAAACACTCAAAAACTCATCCTAACAGTAATCTTACTCTTGGGTCTTTATAACGCACAATACCTAATTCCATTCAACCCACTTCTAAAATTCAACACCATATCCAACACCCAAATAACTTCACAGAAACCAGTTCCAATATCATTCACCACGTAATTCATGCATTCAAAAATTGGCATAAAACCAGGGAAAATTCTAAAATTAATCAAGCTAAACCAAAATCACAATAAATATACTAAAATGATCCAAATGCTCACCTCTTCAATTTGCTAAAGTCAAATCCTTGGTTTCTTCAACTTTCCAAATTCCTCAAACTCTTAAACACCTCTGTTCAAATACCACCAAAATAAAGCTCTCAATGATGTGCACAACATTAGAGAAGAGGTCTAGAGCATTAGAGGTCAACAAAGGTATCAAAATCTTACCTTTCTTTTCTTCTCTCTTCTTCAACCTCGTCGGAAATGGAGGTGAGGAGAGAGAAACTATGAGAGATTATGGAAATGATGAAGCAAGCAGAATTTTCTCCCTTGGCCCATGCTTAATCAGCCGACTAGGAGAGAGAAGAGAGAGAAAAGTGAGTGTTTGACTAATGGCATGATCCTTTGGCCCATATAATGCCACTTGGCATAATCTTGCTCACTCTTCCATGATTTCACATGGATGCATAGCACATGATTTTGACCCATACACGATAAATCTCAACATTGATTCTCAATCACTAATGAGTTTCCTCTTTGGTAACTGACCAATTCGGCGGTAAATTTCCAATTTTACTATTTTGCCCTTGGTTTTCACTATGATTATTCAATCATCACCAAGTACATTTATATCAAATTCACATCACATTTCTCCAAAAGTGTTTAATTACACTAATTACAATCAATTTCGAAGTCATTAGCCCTTAATCTCAAATTGTGTCATTACATCTCACATCCAAGGCTGGATGTGTAATGAGGAGCCTAGATCTCAAGTTTGTAAATAATTTTATTTAATATAATATTGAGTTTTTTGATACGAGTTCAAATAATCAATTAAATAGTGCAAGTGTACACTGTTGTAATCAAGTAATATAGAAGTAAGTAGAGTATCGTTCGCATGAGGATTAAGCACTAAGTACCAAAATAGGTAATTTTAACTCTATTTAGTCGATCAATTAGTTGGTGATTGAGAGTACAAAATAAAAGAAAGACAATTAAATATGAATGTAGATGATATGAAAGCAAATATGAGAAAAAGCCCTAGGGATTAGATTTCACTTCACAAATTCCGGATTGAATCACTTATCTATTCTAGCCCAATTTATTCCACATGATTGATAGTCGAGTTTCCCTAATTTAATTACCAGCCTCTTCCAATGTCAAGCAATTCTATAATCAATTGCTAATCCAATATATTCCTATATGAATTTAAGCAATTAATTATGCATTAAGATTTATGGAACTCAGTAAGACTACACAACTCATATGAATATATTCCTATTTCATATGCAAGTCATGGTTTTAATTATAGGGTATACACACATGTATCTCCTTCCGGTCTCAACATGTATATTGAAATCATTTAAAAGATGGTCAGTCAATCAAAAGCATTAAGAATAATAATTAAAACTCAATCATGAAGGAGAAATTCAAACTAGATTTCATAAGTTAAGATTCAATCTGTCATTAGTAAGCTACGTCATCACCCTAGGAAAATGAAAGTTTAGCACATGATGAAATTAAAAACAAAATCAAAATAAATTGACATTATATAAAACTAGAATGAAATCCTTAGAAATACTGCATAAACTTGAATATTAAATTCTCAAACATAAATATGCAACCAAAATATGCATGAAAAATGAAGAAATCAAGCCATCCATTTAGGAGGTAAAACCTTCCATGTAGGCGGCATGCAAAATGTGATACAATCCTAAGCCTTCCAAGATGGAGGCATGCAATACATGAATTTAAATCTAAAAAACAACACAAAGAACTCAGAAATGTTAGAGAAAGATCTTTCCCGGTCACAGAAGGACCTCTCCCTGTAAGAGAAGGGCCTCTAATTGTCAAAGAAGGACCTCTGATTCTCTTCCTCTCCTCCTCCTTTGAGCTTGGCATTGATCTCTATTTATAGGGGAAAAACGTGTGCTACAGTATTGCTACAGTGATCTGGCGGGTGCTACAGTTCCCTGGTGGCTGCTACAATGCCCGTTGACCTGCTACAGTACAGGCGGCTGCTACGGTACTTTTATTTAATTTTTTTATTTTTTATTTTTTTAAATGCTGTTTATTCCAAAAATAATATTTATTTATCAATCACACCCAAATTTATTATATTAAACGCAAATATCATCCATAAAATTATCATATAAGGGAAAATAAATATGCAAATATTTTACTTATCAAATTCCCCCACACTTAACTCTTGGACGTCCTTGGACAAGAAGTAAATAATAAGTGCTTCCAACAAAATCAGAAGTGTCAGGTCATAAGTAAGAACACAATTGAAAAATAAAGAAATCATAGTATTAATGAACCAATGAAAATATAAACTGGTAACTTTAATTGAAAATGAGTAAACTGAGTTCGTACTTGTAGCTCATTCTCTCAATCTCTCAAGTGTTCAAGGGTAAGTGTTTCGCTCAAATTTAACCGAAAAAATTGCACTACCATAGGCTTGCTAAAAATCTCAATCTCCACTACCTAATTCACTTGCATAATTCAAATCAAAAGGACTTATTAAGGGTTGTAATGGGGTTAAGGTAAAGGAATGTAAAACATGATATGAAAGGCTAAAGAAATAGAGCAATTGAAAAATGGGCTACTTGTAAATTTATCTTATCACAACAACCCACACTTAACATTTTTTTTCTTTTTCTTATAATTTTTTCCTTCTTTTTTTTTTCTTTTTTCTATTTTTTTTCTCTTTTTTTTCTTATTGAATTGCAACTGTAAAGTTGATGATAGATACACCCCCACACTTTGTCAAAAGCCCTTTTCACAAAAATTTCAAATGCTCCACTAATCTTCCGAATAAGGTAAAAGCACTTGATATATCATTAAAACACATGTTAATGGATTGAAAACAAAGAAATAATCAATTAGGCTCAAAGGGGCTTATCAACGGTATAATTGCAAGGTTGGCTATTTGGCTCTGGCTAAAGACAATGAATGCCTTTATCATTTTTGAATGTGCATGTGAGATGTAATTTCAACCAGATTTAAAGCAAGTTCTAGAGTGACAACTTAATAGGTGAATATCACACACAAGAGAAATAATCATTATAGGCTCAGATGCTCACGGCTAGGAATTTTTAAACTCAATTCATTCAATCTCAAAATTCATCATCAATTGCAACAATCAGTTGTTCATTTATGCTATAAAATCTCTAAATTCAATTGATCCATACTTAAAACTTATATTCTTCTTAAGATCATTACAAAGCACTTGAACAAGATGATGACTTTTTTTTTTACTTTTTTTTTTGAAAAAGATAAAAAAAAATGCAACTAATGAAATGCCTTTTTTTTTTAAGAACATAAAAAAAATGCAACTAATGAAATGCGTCTCAGGAGTTAAGAATAACCCCTTACTCTGCCATTTTTTTCCACACCCCATGTATCTAATGGTTTTACTAACTAACAAAAGAAAAACAAAAAAAAAATTTCTCCTCCCCCAACCTAAATCAGACATTGTCCCCAATGTCTTCTAAAGCTCAGAGGAGGTTTTTTTTAACATAAACACACAATAAAGTAAAACCAAGAGATTAAGGAAAGTTACAACCTAAGAGTGGTATCTGGGTTCTGCTTCTGACTACTATCTGAAGATTGCCCACCTATTTGCTTGACGAGTAAATCTAGTTTAGGTTCATGGTTTGCATTTGATCAAGCAGCTGATCAGCAGTTGGTGCAGCAATTATGGAGTGTCGAGTCGCTTGGGGTATGAATCCTGTTTCTATAGCATGATCAAGAAAAGACAACAGATTATCATAAAAACCATTAACATTTAACAATCCTAATGGTTTTTTGTGATAGTTTAACTTAGCCCAATATGCAACACTAGAAATGCCATCCAATGTCTCCAAACCACCGGGTAGAGCAATAAAAGCTTGAGCATGGTAGAACATTACTCCCATCCGTTCAGGCAAGCTCGAAACCTGTAACTCTTTTTTTTGGACAAGAAACCTGTAACTCTTGTCCTAAGGAAAAAATGTGATCTTCCAACTCCTTCACCCTTATACTTAAACCCTTGCTTCCATTCATGGATGCAGAAATGGCCATTCTTCCCTTTAGGCCCTGGATGCCTCCCCTGTACACAAAGTTGATTTTTCTGGCAGCTGATGCAATTCCAAGTTCATTTGCTGCTGTTATAAACTCTCCTTTCTTGCCTAAATCAGTTTCACCAAAAATGAAAATAGATGTAAATCTACATTTTTGTATGATACCCTTTTTCTCTTTGTTTCTCTCGGACCATGTAAGATTACAAGAGGAAGAATTCATAGTTACAAATGGAAGTGTGAATATTTACAAATGAAAGAGTACATATATATATAATACTAAAACAGCGACAACAAAATCACACAAATCACACATTTTTCAAAGAAGTTTGAAAAAAATTTCCGACATAAATGACCGATGGGCCATTGCTTGAAGAAATTAAACAAAAAGAGGAAAGAAAGTCAAAAGATAAAGTAGAGTAGGAAAAAACTACCGAAAAGATAAGAAAGATTAGATAAAAGCTACGAAAAAGACAAAACAAATTAAACACATGCATGATTATGTACAGTAGTTGTGATTTTGGCTCACATCTTCCTCTGGTTTTACGTCCAGTAACGGCTTAAATGCTTTCTATGAATCGAGGATTTGCTTCCCATCTAGTTTTCTTATAAACTGGCAAATAGGGTCTTTTAACGTCAGATTCCCTAGACAATAGCACTCTTTTTCTCTGTTGAATATGTCTGCTAAATCAAGAAGAATACGATGAACATCACCACTCGGATGCGTCTCAAGAGTTTGAATGATATCATCCAGTGACTCCTTACTCAGTCCATCCTTTATAAATTTGATTTTATCTTCTCGATTTATAGAAACCATACCTTTACTCCTACAGCGCTGATCACAATTCCACCTTGCACATTTATGGCATACCTTCATTCTTTTAGCTCTTCTCTTTTAAGAGTAAGAACTTCTTCCCATTCCTGGCAAAGGTTTAACAAATGAATTATGAATCTCACCTGCTAAACGTACCTTAGCTTCAATGATCCAACATACATCCATAGGAAGGCATAAACGATTGAATACTTTCATCCTTTCAAGTCGACAACTATAGATCTTCCTGAGCACATCTTTGGGAAGAGTAGGGAACTTGTTCTTAAGCTTTGCAAGAGATTCGTCCATGGTAACTTAAAATGAAAATGATGAAAACTAAAATCTCAATGCAGTGCAATGTGTTTCAATGAGTAGGAAAGAAATGAGTGAGTAGGAAAGAAAATTGAGAGAGTAAGAAAGAAGTTTTGGGTTGCCTCCTAAAAAGCCGCCCTTCTTTAACCTCTTTAGCTAGACAAAGAAAAAATCTTTTTTCTGTTTTTTCTTTTTCTTTTTTAAAAAAAAAAACTATCAAAGTAGAATACATCATCAGGAGCTACCAGAAGTCCTGCAAAATCACAACAAAACATCAAACCAAACCTTGGGTTGCCTCCCAAGCAGCGCTAAATTTATAGTCTTCAGCCAGACTTCTCAAACACAAACTACTAATCAAAAGTATCAAACACCAGGATCACCTTGTCTTCATTTCTTTTCAAGCAACAATATTTCAGAAACCAACAATGATCATTCAAAGTAATTAATTGTACTTCTTCAATCATAGACAATTTTAGAGTACAATTATTTACTGAATTCAAAGAAAGCACAACATGTATGTATTTGCAAACAGATTTAGGAGTTTCCAAAATTTTAGAGCATCCCATAAAATCCACTTGACTCTTATCAGTAAGAGTCAATACTTCAACAGGAGAGACATGAACAACATCTTTTGGAATATCCACATTAGTTTCAATATCAAAATCACAAAGATTAGGCTCCACAGGCAGAACCTCAATTGGACATCCATTATTGTCTCCAAAAGTGATTTCAAGTTCCTTATCACATGCCACAAGAGGCAAAGTTTCATTCAATTCCACATCCTCAAGTTCCTCATAATAATCATCATCAACATAAGGAATGGAAATCATGCTCAAAGAATTATCTTGCCTCATAGTTTCAAGTCATGCAATAATTTGACTAGCATATATTCCAATATTTTGGACACTTGACTTGACTCTAGTGTCACTTTCCTTTTGCTTTCTACAAAATCTCTCTGTTGATTCCGCAAACTCCTCAATTAATCTTTCTAAATCAGATTTTTCCTTATACTCAAGAGTTTGTTCTTCAATAAATGGATAAGAGTAGAAAGGAGGATTAGGAGAATACCTGACATATGGATCCAAAGACTCTTGTTGCTCCAAAATTCCACCAGGATAAAAGGAATGATCAAAACAAGTTTGGTTTATATTGAAATCATCTCTCACATAATGACCGATATTGCTATATGGACAATGCTCATAAGAATGACACTCTCCACAATAATCACAAGAAAAACAATTATAAGGAGAAGAATTTTCAATCCAACCAGAATTTATATTTTCATGTCTTATTCCATTCACATGCATTCCAGAAAAAGAACCAAGATATGACAAGTTATCACTGATTAAACCAAATGAATGATGTGAATAATCCATTTGTTTTAATTTTTTTTTGAAATTTTTACATGAAGACTAAATTAGTATTAAAATTACTTGGTATTGATATTAATGACAATAATCCCTGGCAACGGTGCCAAAAACTTGATACGAGTTCAGATGATCAATTAAATAGTGCAAGTGTACACTGTCGTAATCAAGTAATATAGAAGTAAGTAGAGTATCGTTCGCATGAGGATTAAGCACTAAGTACCAAAATAGGTAATTTTAACTCTATTTAGTCGATCAATTAGTTGGTGATTGAGAGTACAAAATAAAAGAAAGACAATTAAATATGAATGTAGATGATATGAAAGCAAATATGAGAAAAAGCCCTAGGGATTAGATTTCACTTCACAAATTCCGGATTGAATCACTTATCTATTCTAGCCCAATTTATTCCACATGATTGATAGTCGAGTTTCCCTAATTTAATTACCAGCCTCTTCCAATGTCAAGCAATTCTATAATCAATTGCTAATCCAATATATTCCTATATGAATTTAAGCAATTAATTATGCATTAAGATTTATGGAACTCAGTAAGACTACACAACTCATATGAATATATTCCTATTTCATATGCAAGTCATGGTTTTAATTATAGGGTATACACACATGTATCTCCTTCCGGTCTCAACATGTATATTGAAATCATTTAAAAGATGGTCAGTCAATCAAAAGCATTAAGAATAATAATTAAAACTCAATCATGAAGGAGAAATTCAAACTAGATTTAATAAGTTAAGATTCAATCCGTCATTAGTAAGCTACGTCATCACCCTAGAAAAATGAAAGTTTAGCACATGATGAAATTAAAAACAAAACCAAAATAAATTGACATTATATAAAACTAGAATGAAATCCTCAGAAATACTGCATAAACTTGAATATTAAATTCTCAAACATAAATATGCAACGAAAAGATGCATCAAAAATGAAGAAATCAAGCCGTCCATTTAGGAGGTAAAACCTTCCATGTAGGCGGCATGCAAAATGTGATACAATCCTAAGCCTTCCAAGATGGAGGCATGCAAAAAGTAATACCATCCTAAGCCTTCCAAGATGGAGGCATGCAATACATGAATTTAAATCTAAAAACAACACAAAGAACTCAGAAATGTTAGAGAAAGATCTTTCCCGGTCAGAGAAGGACCTCTCCCTGTAAGAGAAGGGCCTCCAATTGTCAGAGAAGGACCTCTGATTCTCTTCCTCTCCTCCTCCTTTGAGCTTGGCATTGATCTCTATTTATAGGGGGAAACGTGTGCTACAGTACTGCTACAGTGATCTAGCGGGTACTATAGTTCCCTGGCGGCTGCTACAATGCCTGTTGACCTGCTATAGTGCTGGCGGCTGCTACAGTACTTTTATTTAATTTTTTTATTTTTAAATGCTGTTTATTCCAAAAGTAATATTTATTTATCAATCACACTCAAATTTATTATATTAAACGCAAATATCATCCATAAAATTATCATATAAGGGAAAATAAATATGCAAATATTTTACTTATCATTTTTCCTTACGTTATTTTAATTAATTATTTCATTTCTCTTAGGAATCCCTGGCATTTCCCAGCACCAAAGGTAGTTACAATCTGCCAAAGTTTAGACATGGCGACCCTGGTCCTTTACGGGAGCCTGGAAAACCTTGCACTCTGTATTTGGATGTCCCGTACCTACGTGTTGTTGCCGATGCTGTTGTATACACGCATGCTACCACCCAGCATAATAAACAAATCTGGGACGATCAACGTAAGGTCAATGTCACAAGTGTTCGACTGGTGGAGGAATGTGTAGATGTCCTGTTCCCGATGAAGAGGTTGCCAGACTAGGTCAGGCAACATTATCTTTCATCTTTTGGCTTCAACATCTTGTTCAGATTGTGCTAGGCCCTCCTATAGTAGGAAACACCTTATTGTTACTTGATCCTTGACATCCTACTTATAATCTTTATTTTGTGTGTTACTAGGATGAAGAAGAAGCGACAAAATTTCCCTTATTGGCACAACTGCAAAATATTCATAAAAAATTAACAAGGTCAACTTATAGATGCCTTGTGGGATTGTAGGTAAAGATATCTCATATATTTTGGAGTTGATAACAAAGATATTAAAAAGTTCCTATCTTTGCAGGAGATAGACATAGGATGGGTCACATTTGCAATCATGTAAGTTTATTTATAATTTATAATTTTTAACTTTAATTAATGCACTGATATTTAGGAGTTTTTGGTTTCTACATTTACTTAGTCATTTCTCATTTCATTTCTATGGTAGCTGCTTCCACAAAATGTGTGCCGAACGAGAGCTCAAGACTACATATGGCTTCTTACGTCCTAGCAATCTGTCAAGGCGTAATAACCAGAGGTTGTAAGATTGGATGAGCTATATAGGCTACACAATAGGCCAGACTCAGCTGCCTTGTTATTTAGCACCAATTGTTGAAAGGCAAGTAACTTAATTTGATATATTTATACACATTCACTTTGCTAAGAAGTATCATGTTATCTAACCTCATTTTAATCTATATATGTGATTATCGTTATCATTGGAGTCTATGTTACTTGTCCCTTGATCAACATCTTCTTTTGGTTTGAATCATTAGGTCGCAAGCCAGACGAAGATATGAAAACCATTTTTAACACGTAAGTTAATTTTTTTATCAATCATTGATTTTTGATTTTACTCAATTGTTTTGATGTCTTCTGTTTATCATTTTATTTATTACAATGCACTAAAGACATATTATATATGGGTAAGAAGTGCGAAGGTAAAAGTGGTCTGACTAAGTGGTTCCAGCCAAAGGTAAGTTGTTTACATTCAAGTTCTTCGATTGACTATTGCTTTACATATATCTTTATTCTTTTTTACTATTTGCTTTTGATGTATAGTGCCCTCAACAAGCAGGGAAAACTGAGTGCGGCTTCTATGTTATACTATATATGTATAACATCATTTTTAGTGGCCTTACTACTAATTTTAAACAGGTGATCATTTCTTGATTCTCAACTGAATTTCATTTCTTTTCTTGTAATTGATTTGTTAGTTATTTCATTCAATTTATTGATTTAAGTTAACATATTCTCCATTTTGCGTGCAGATTTTTGGTAATCAGGACCCCTACACAATCGAAAACATTAATTTGATCCAAGACCTTTTGTCAGGACATCTTCTATAACACTTAGAGCAGGTGATAATGTGTAGAGATTTTTTTACATAGTGCAGTGGTTTTGTACAGTACAGTGCTATATAAGTTTGCATATTCGAATACTTTTCTTATTTTCTTATTTATGAGTACTTTGAATTTGTTAAGGCATTATGCTTTAAAGAGAATACTTTGGAAAATAATGATGAAGCATAGGGATTTCATGAAAGCATGTTATCTCTTTGGCCATATGATTGTCATGATTTACATTGAAAGTTGAAGTTTGAACATTAAAATGATGTTATGATGATATATGCGCTATATGTCATGATAGAACTTTGAAGATTCAAAATGTAATTGTCTGGGTTGGTGCTTTTCCAATGGCATTGGTGGTTGTAAGGAGTAAAACGTAAATTTTGTTAAAAAAACATATAGTTACAATGACTATTTTATTAAAACAGTCGTCGTAATTGTTGTATGTATGAGATACAATGACTATTTTACCAAAACAGTCGTTGTAACTCTGTTTCTACGATAGTTTAACAATAGTTCTCCTTTCTTGAACTTTCAACGACACTCACATAAATGTCCCCCTAAAAATAGTCATCTAAAGGGTGTAAAAACGGTCATTAAAAGTGTCTTCTACAGTAGTGGGAGCTACT
Source organism: Inga leiocalycina (assembly GCA_963242795.1). NCBI lineage: Eukaryota > Viridiplantae > Streptophyta > Magnoliopsida > Fabales > Fabaceae > Inga > Inga leiocalycina. Next base: position 67,354,576 of record OY725326.1, on the reverse strand, counting down.
CTGCCACTACTACCACCTCCTCTTGAAATGGAAGCTTTGATGCAACTGTTGGCAAGCCTTCACTGCCACACAAGGCATCTCACGGCATATGTCAACAGGCTAAATAAGAAGTTGAGCCTCATACTTTATAACAAGGAGGTTGAATATGAGTTACAATTAGACCCTTCATCTCCTTCCTCTGATAATGAGAATAAAGAGGATGAAGAGGAGGAGGAGGACGACAGTAGTAGTGATGATGATCAAATACCACTATTACATTTTTAAAATATTTTGAAAAATAAGTTGAAAAAACATAACTTCATACTTCATGGTTATTAATTAATAATTGTAAAGTATTTTTTGCCGTGATTTTAAAAAACATACATATTTAACGATTCTAACTTTAAAAATATAAATTAAAGCTTTTAAAACCTTTGATCAACTTTGGGTGCCACCTTGTTACCTAATGATCGTCAGGAGAACCAGGTACCCTTTCTTTACGTCCTGTTCAACTTCCGTCCCTTACAGAGTTCCATATGTCTATTTAAGCTCCTCATTTTCATTTGTTTTTCCTATGTTTTCTTTATCATCCTCTTCTTTTTGTTCTCTCAATTGCAAAGATGAAACATCATGCAGAAAAATTACTAGAGAGGTCTAGGCGTCATCCTCCACCTTTTACTTATCCTCCCCAAGTTATGTTTATTCCTTAAGTCACTTTGCAATAAAGTTGTAGACCCTCAAAAATTGTTGAGGCTACACAACCAAATCGTACACACATTGTATGAGCTTAAGATTTATTTTCCTCCAGTATTCTTTGACATCATGGTTTACCTAACAAATCATTTTGTTAGAGAGGTACAACTTTGTAGCCTAGCCTATTTAAGGTGGATGTACATGGTTGAATGTTTCATAAAGATAATTGAAATGTAAAATATTTACATATTTATTTTCCCGTATATGATGATTTCGTGGAGGATATATGAGCTCAATTTAATAAATTTGGGTTTAATTAATAAATAAATAATGATTCGAGTATAAAATAGAATTTCTTGAAAAACACTAAATCTGACCCTTTTTCGGTTTTCAAGAAATATCTGGAGCTCTAGATGTTAGATTAGGACATTCTATGTATGGATAAAAAGCTAAGAAAGAGCTCTACAACTTTTATGTTGAGACTATAACCCAGTTCTATCTCCAAGAGCTGGGAATTTTGATTGGAAGTTGATTAAGTGAATTTGTTCAAGTCTAACCTTTACCTACTAATTTACCATAACTAGAGCTACAAATATTGAAATGAGGAGTTTCCATTTGCATCTTCAAGCTAAGATCCAGAGCTACAACTTTCATGAAGATAAAAATGTGAAATTTCACCAACTATTCTATCTATCACATTCTATCTACCATTTCACCAACTCCATTCCATCTACCACTTCATCTTCCATTTCACCTACCACTTCATCTACCACATTTCATCTATCATACTTCATCTACCATACTCCATTCTTCCCTATATATGACATCCTCTCTCTCACATTTAACACACACCATTTCATATCCATTACTTTCCTTTCTTCTCCACACACACCATCTTAGAGTTAATTTTATGTATTGTATTTAATTCCTGAATGCCTCTTACATGGAAGGCTTAGATAGTCCTCATTTATAAATCGTATAAGTTGCCACCTATATGGAAGATTTTACCTCCTAAAGGAATGGCTATATTTTCTCCATTTTCATGCATTTTTTGGTTGTATATTTATGTTTAAGAATTTGATATTCAAGTTTTATGAAATGTTTATGAAGTTTTCAATTTATTTTGATTTTGTTTTTAATTTCATCATGAGCTAAATTTCCCTTTTCCTAGGGTGAGATGTAGCTTACTAATAATGGATTGAATCTTAACTTATTAAATCTAGTTTGAATTTCTCCTTTATGATTGAGTTTGAATTATTGTTCTTAATGCTTTTGATTGATTGACCACCTTTTGAATGATTTCAATATGCATGTTGAGACCGGAAGGATATGCATGTGTGTAGATCCTATAATTAAAACCATGACTTGCATATGAAATTGGAATATATTCATATGAGTTGTGTAGTCTTACTGAGTTCCATAAATCTTAATGCATAATTAATTGCTTAAATTCATATAGGAATATATTGGATTAACAATCAATTATAGAATTGCTTGACCTTACAAGACGCTAGTAATTAAGTTAGTGAAACTCAACTATCAATCATGTGGGATAAATTGGGCTAGAATAGATAAGCGTGTAATCCCTTACCTTATAATCCGTAATTATAATTCCAAAATGCATAATTAAGATAAATTAGAGACCAATGGTTATTTCAAAATTTGTTTAGTTCTAATCTTCAAAACAAGGAATCGCCCTGATATGAAGTAGGTTTTAAAAATTTCTTTCAAAATCTGTTTAATTTGGTCTCACATTCACATTTCGAATATAATCCACCTGTGTAGTTAATTTGCATTCATAAATATCAGAGTGTAAACCAAAATTCTCGGTAAGCCTCAGGGTTTCATATAATAACTAAAGGGTTTATGGGACATATTCGTCCCTTACAAGTTCCCATTCAGGGGATTATATATCCTTATCCAAAATAATATTTACAAAAGGCACATTAATCCCAACCAAAAGATGACAACTAACCAACAAATGAAAATAAAGAACTAGCCGCCCTTGGTTGTCTGCTTATCCTTCGAGCCACTTGCCCTGGTTATAGGATAGTCAATAGAAAGAATGAGATTCAAGAAAATCCCAGTAGTAACAAATCACTCATATAATATATAATCACATAGCATATAAGAAAATCACCAAGCAGCAGTAGCATACACATGGCCTTCACGGCATACACATGGTCTTTGCAGTATACACATAGCCATCACTGCTTACACAATCACAACTGTAGAGGTAGATGTGACTTACGTCACCTCCACAACTGCTCACGTTGTAATACATATAGCCTTTACAGCTTACACAATGCTTTTATAGCATACATATAGCCTTCACGGTATACACAGCCATTACGGCTTACACATAGCTTTCACAGTAGCAAATTTCATAGCATTCACAATGCACAATTCAATGATATGACAAACATACAATGCATTACACATAGTATAAAAGAAAGTGTCACTACCTTGTTCTTTCCGGCTGTGCTCTGGCAGATGTTGCTCACGTTCAGGGAAAATATCGAATCCTATAAACTAAAATCAAGGACATAGTGTCATTCCCTTTTCCAAACTCTTAATTTCAAAACACTTAAGCTTGGTTATCATTTGAGTCCCTTAGATGGTTATGATAAGCTCAACAAAAGCCTAAAAGGTTTGGGAAGAACTATATCAAAAACTACTTTCAAAAGTTCCAAAATGCTGATTTTTGGGAGTTGGCTGCAGTCAAAAATAGGTCAGAAGTTTTTTTGGTTGCAGCCAAGAATCCTCTACCTGTAGCCAAAACCAGTCCAGAAGCTTTTGGGCTAAAAAAATCCTGTTTCTTGGCTGAACTACTTCCAAAAATCATAACTAAATCTAGAAAAATCAAAATGATGTGATCCCAAGTCCTATGGAAAGCTAATGAAGTCCTATATACAGGAAAAAAAATATGAATCAGTGCTGTTCATAACCACAAAAAATACAAAATTACACGAAATCCCATACTACTCCAGAATAGCTTCCAGTTTCAACCCCAACCTTTGGAAAATCATAACTCCCAGCACACATCGAAATGACATCCATTATATATTCATTTTGAAGCTTGGCATGTGAACTATTAGACTAGAAAGTTTTAAAATTTTTAGACACCATTTTATTATTTAAAATGTCCATGCAAACCAACTGCCAATACATACTTTACACTGGATAGAATTTCCAATTTTCAACCAATATGTCTAATGGCTCCAAAATCAACAACCAAACCTATTTCCACACAATTTTTTATAAGGAAACCATTAGGATCACTAAAACAACCAAATTCAAATCACATACACATATGTTCTGTTTCCAACCACATTGCAACACAGATCCACTAAATGGCAAACTTTCCATTCAATGATCTAAACTAATTCAAACCAATTTCATTGTTCAAACATGCAACAAGACATCTATTCCACTACCAAAACACCATCGAATACACAAGACCCTAATGACATGAAAATAAGGGCTAAAATCCAAAAATTTCAAAGTTTGACCAATGAGCACAATATATATACCAAAAAGAAGCTATTTCTCATCTCTTTCACTTCCTCAAGCTAGTTTCTTGATTCCACCACTTTCAACTTTTCACAAGCTCTCAAACTCCTTCTTTCGAAGTTTCTAACTGCAGCAAACAAACTAAGAAGTTCAGTAATGGAAGCAAGGGTTTGAGTGTAACGATGAAGGAGTTGGAAGATCACAACTTTTCCTTAGGGCAAGAGTTGCAGGTTTCAAGCTTGCCTGAATGGATGGGACAAATATTTTACCATGCTCAAGCTTTTATCGCTCTACGCAGTGGTTTGGAGATGTTGGATGTGATTTCTAGCATTGCATATTAGGCTAAGTTAAACTATCACAAAAAGCCATTAGGATTGTTAAATATTAATGGTTTTATGATAATCTGTTGTCTTTTTTTTATCATACTGTGGAAACAAGATTTATACCCCACGCGACTCGCCACTCCATAATTTCTGCACCAACAGCTGATCAGCTACTGGATCAACTGCAAACCTATGAACCTAAACCAGATCTACTAGTCAAGCAAATAGATGGGCAATCTTCAAATAGCAGTTAGAAGCAGATCCCAGGTACCACTCTTCGGTTGTAACTTTCTTTAATCTCTTGGTTTTACTCTTTGCATTTTGGTTTTACTTTATGGTGTGTTTATGTTTCAAAAAAAATTTCCTCTGAGCCCTATAAGACATTGGGGACAATGTCTGATTTAGGTTGGGGGAGGAGAAAAAAAATTATATATTTAGTTAGTTAGTAAAACCATTATATGCATAGGGTGTGGAAAAATGGCAGAGTAAGGAGTTATTCTTAACTACTGAGATGCATTTATTAGTTGCATGTTTTTGTTCCTTTTTTTTTAAAAAAAAAAAAGAAGAAGAGTAAAAGTAAAAAAAAAATCATTCTGTTTAAGTGCTTTGTAATGATCTTAAGAAGTATATAGTTTTGAGTATGGATCAATTGAATTTAAAGATTTTATAGCATGAATCAACAACCGATTGTTGCAATTGGTGATGAATTTTGAGATTGAATGAGCTGAGTTTGAAAGCCCCTAATCGTGAGCTTTTGAGCCTATAATGATTATTTCTCTTGTGTGTGATATTCACCTATTAAGCTGTCACTCTAGAACTTGCTTTAAATCTGGTTGAGATTACATTTAACATGCACATTCAAAGATGATAAAGGCATTCATTTTGTTTAGCCAGAGCCAAATAGCCAACCTTACAATTATACCGTTGATAAACCCCTTTAAGACTAATTGATTGTTTCTTTGTTCTCAACTCATTAACATGTTTTTTAATGATATATCAAGTGCTTTTACCTAATTCGGAAGATTAGCAAAGCATTTGAAATTCTTGTGGAATAGTCTTTTGATAAGTGTGGGGGTGTATATATCATCAACTTTAGAGTTGCAAATTTATGAAAAAAAAAAGAAAGTAAGAAAAGGAAAAAAATATATTAAATATTTGAATTATGGGTTGTTGTGATAAGATAAATTAATTCATAAGTTGGCCCATTTGTCAATTATTTTATTAAATTTCTTAAATATAGCCTCTCATATCATGTTTTACATTCCTTTTACCTTAACCCCATTACAACCATTAATAAGTCCTTTTAATTTGAATTATGCATGTAAACTAGGTAGTGGAGATTGAGATTTTTAGCAAGCTATGGTAGTGCAATTTTTTTGATTGAATTTTAGCGAAACACTTACCCTTAAACACTTGAGAGATTTAGAGAATGAGTTACAAGTACAAACTCGGTTTATTCAGTTTCAAATAAAGTCACCAGTTTATATTTTCTTTAATTCATGAATACTATGATCTCTTTATTTTTCAATTGTGTTCTTGCTTATGGCGTGACACTTCTAATTTTGTTGAAAGCACATATTAGTCACTCCTTGTCCGATGACTTCTAAAAGCTAAGTATATGGGAATTTGATAAGTAAAATATTTACATATTTATTTTCCCTTATATGATGATTTTGTAGAGGATATTTGAAATCAATTTAATGAATTTGGGTGTAATTAATTAATAAATAATGATTTGGGCATAAAATAGAATTTCTTGAAAAACACTAAATCATACCCTTTTTTAATTTTCAGGCAATATCTAGAGCTCTAAATGTCGGATTGGGACGTTATATATATGAATAAAAAGCTAAGAGCTCTACAACTTTTATGTTGAGACCAAAACCTAGTTCTATCTCCAAGAGCTGCGAATTTTGCTTGGAAGTTGATGAAGTGAATTTGTTCAAGTCTGACCTTGGCCCACTAATTTACCATAACTGAAGCTGCAAATATTGAAATGAGGAGTTCCCATTTGCGTCTTCAAGCTAAGATCCAGAGGTACAACTTTCATGAAGATCAAAATGTGAAATTCCACCAACTATTCTATCTATCACATTCTATCTACCATTTCACCAACTCCATTCCATCTACCACTTCATCTTCCATTTCACCTACCACTTCATCTACCACACTTCATCTACCACTTCATCTACCATACTCCATTCTTCCCTATATATAGACATCCTCTCCCTCACATTTAACACACAACATTTCATATCCATTACTTTCCTTTCTTCTCCACATACACCATCTTAGAGTTAATTTTATGTATTGTATTTAATTCCTGCATGCCTCCTACATGGAAGGCTTAGATAGTCCTCCTTTATAAATCGTATAGGTTGCCACCTACATGGAAGATTTTACCTCCTAAAGGGACGGCTATATTTTCTCCATTTTCATGTATTTTTTGGTTGTATATTTATGTTTAAGAATTTGATATTCAAGTTTTATGCAATGTTTATGAAGTTTTCAATTTATTTTGATTTTGTTTTTAATTTCATCATGAGCTAAATTTTTATTTTCCTAGGATGATGATGTAGCTTTGTAATAATGGATTGAATCTTAACTTATGAAATCTAGTTTGAATTTCTCCTTCATGATTGAGTTTTAATTATTGTTCTTAATGCTTTTGATTGATTGGCCACCTTTTGAATGATTTCAATATGCATGTTGAGTTCAAAAGGAGATGCATGTGTGTAGATCCTAAAATTAAAACCATGACTTGCATATGAAATAGGAATATATTCATGAGTTGTGTAGTCTTACTGAGTTCCATAAATCTTAATACATACTTAATTGCTTAAATTCATATAGGAATATATTAGATTAGCAATTAATTATAGAATTGCTTGACCTTGGAAGAGGCTAGTAATTAAATTAAGGAAACTCGACTATCAATCATGTGGAATAAATTGGGCTAAAATCTAACCCCTAGGGCTTTTTCTCATAGTTGCTTTGATATCATTTACACTCATATTTAATCATCCTTTTTTTCATACTCTCAATCACCAACTAATCAATCGACTAAATAGAGTTAAAATTACCTATTTTGGTTCTTAGTGATCAATGCTCATGGGAACGATACTCTACTCACTTCTGTATTACTTGATTATGATAGTGTACACTTGCAATATTTAATGGATCATTTACACTCATAACAATAATGAAAGGGTTTGTGAAAAATCAGAGTCATTTGGAGGGTTACCCTGTTGAAAGATATATTTGTGAAGAGGCCGCTGAACTTTCTACCACAAAGTTAAAGAATACAAGTGATATTGGGCTTCTAGTGTCTTGGCATAAGGGAAGAAGGACTGATAAGGAATGGATCTTGGGTAGAAAAGTTGTAACCATCTCAGACCAACAGTTGGAGCAAGCACACCTATATGTGTTATACAACTCTAAGGAGGTTAATGAGTATGTGCGCAACTATATGTAGCAAATTTAGAGGGAAAATCCCTACAAAGGAGAAAAATGGTGTCCTCAACAACACAATAAACATTGTACAACATGGTTTAAAGATCAAGTCCTTGGCGAGTATAAAGCTAATCCTAAATCAATTTCTAGCAAATTGAAGTTCTTAACATATAGTCCAAGTAATCAAATAACATCTTATGCAAGCTACATCATCAATGGCTTCACCTTCTACACCAAAAAGCATGATGATCAAAGAAAAATGCAAAATAGTGGTATAAATCTTGTAGCTAACACTATACATGCATTGAGATCCAAACATAGAAATCCTATCTATGCGAAGATGTCAAACTTTTGGGTTGACTGAGGACATTTGGGAGTTGGATTATATTAGCTTTTGGGTTCCATTTTTTAGTTGCAAGTGGGTTGACAGTAATTACGACTTGAGAATTGATGGCTTAGGCTTGATATAATTGAATTTGAATAAGGAAAGGTATAAAGAATAGCCTTTCATTTTGGCTTCTCAAGCTAAACAAGTGTTCTACGTCCATGATCCTTCTAAACATGAATGGTTTATTGTTTTGTTAACAAATAAAGTGATTGATAAGGAGATGGGTGATGGAGTTAAGGATGATCCATTCAATGGGGGATCACTTAAACCATTGAATTTTGATGATGAAGATGCTTTGTATGTCAGGCATGAGCATAATGAAGGCATTTGGGTTTGAAAGAGGGAAAATTATTAATTGACAAGAAGAGAAGAATTCAAGCTAAAAAAAGTAGCTTACAAGAAGCTAAAACTAGGAAATGAAAAAGAGGTATTTAATTTCTATGTTTTCACTGTACATTGCTGTTTTTTGGCTGTTAGGCTGGGTTAATTTTTGTGTTTTTATGGATGGTCTATTGTATTTTGTTTATTTATGTGTTGTTTATGAAAGTATGTGGAAATCAACAGGAGTACCCCCTAATTTATTTTTTTAAAAATTTTTGCAAATATTTAACCGTTATTAACTAGAAATCGTAATATATGTTTTGAAATTACCTTACGGTTTCTTACAATAACTATTATATATGTAATAATAGAGCAATACATTATGAGTGATATATTTGGACCGTTACAAAGTTCCTCTAGTTAAACATCTCTCTATTTCTCCATTTCATTCATCAGCGTACTGTCTTAGCCTTTTAGGTCAAATGTAAACCCCCAACCCACTAACCTCTAAACCCACTACTCCGGTCGTCTTTTCTAGTCGTCAACCGTCATTTTTAGGCAAACCACACCATCCATAAAGCCTTCTCCATGCTTCTCAGCAATAGCTACTCAAGTTTAGCCCTAGCCAAGTCACATTTCTTTGTGTGGTCTATTTTAATCATATGGAGCTATGACTTCCATTCTCCATTCTACATTCTCCATTATTATTCATTCCGTGTTTTTAGCTAGGTTATGGCCTACATTGTGCTTATGTTTTTTTTCCTTAAAAAATCTCTGTTCGAAGGTTCCTCTCTTGTTACAGGAAATTTTTAAAGATTTTTAAAGATTTCGCTATGATGAGTGTGTGGCAGATAGCCCTAAGCGATGTACAATTGCTAATGCCACATGTATAATTTACAGGGGAGAACATGATTCACAGATGTCTCTATAGGTCACATGTATAACCTATAGAGGGATAACACGATTCCCAACTCACCTCTTCCTCATAATCATGTTAGCCTAGAGGGTTAAAGGTCGCCATCGATCCAAATTAGCTCTTCTAGTGTTCACCACAAAATGCTAGTAGGAAGAACTATGTGATGTGTCCTTGAACCTGTTACTTGGCCTGGCCACCTTATTGTCATATCATCTATAACAAAACAAAAGTATTATATATATATATATGCATTAGATAGAGTTTCAGCTTTAGCTTTGCTTGTTGGATTTGACTACATATTATAACATCTAGTATAGCCATGCAATTTAGGATGGATCAAGGCATTCCCTACTTTACGGCTAGGCTCAATAGAACTCCTTACCGTAAAAGGCTTAAAGTGTATGCAGACTCAAGAAAAACTTGATAGAGAAGGAGTGATAAGATCTATAGAACGCTATATGCTTCCTAATGAGAAGGTGTAGATGGCATACGATAGATCTAACTCTTCTTTCTCTATCAAATCTTGCTCGAGGCTTCATACACCTTAAGCCCGTTATAGTAGGGAGTTCATTGAGCCTAGCCATAAAGCAGAGAATGTCTTGATCCATCCCAAATTGCATGGTTATATTCAATGTGTAAGCTTAAAAAATATACACATTTGTGTACAATTTCATTCTGCATGCAGGGATGAAAGGAGAATCCCCATTTTTTAAAAAAAAATTGCCTCAAAAGTTAATGGTTATTAAATAATAACTGTTATATATTTATATACTATATATGACATTTGTTTCATTAAACCCATTAGTATTTATAGCAAATAAATAACAGTTGCTATATAGCGACCGTTATGTATGCTAACCTTTTATATAATGGTTATTTTGAAAGCATCGTTATGTAGGTTACAGAGTTTTATAATGGTTGTTTACTTGAGACTATTATTTATTATGACATAATTACATACAGCATAGCCTCACCACATCTTAATGCATAACGGGTGTTATAATAGAATAAATCATGGTTTGGAACCGTAATGTAAATGCGCTGAGCTTTTGCAGCACCCGCATATATGACGGTTCAGAACCGTTATGTATGACAGTAATAACCATCATATATCGTGATTTATATAGTAGTGATTAACGACACTTGTAATGGTAATGACATGTTCAGTGAACGTATTTACAGAAGACCAGATTCTTCATAGCATCAACTACAATACATATAGTCAAATGACACATGAACATTAAGATTCCATCTGCACCTAATATTTTCTTGTCATTCCCACCAAAGAACATTACTGTAAGCTCTATATAGACCCCACAAAAGATGACATCTTCCAGTAAACTACTGAAGAATTGTCTCATCGTCATGACTAAGCTTTCTAGATTCAATATCTAAATACTCCAAATCTTTGCGAATAGCTTTGTGGAATTTAAATATAGTATCATTGGGTCTTTCTGCAGAGTTATCACAAGTTATTATTTGTTTCCCATATGAAAAGATTAGAATTTATAGATAGAGATGAAGAGCTGAAAGACAAGGAGCCTAAGGACTTGACAGTAGAAAGAGAGCTTTGCCCCAAATTATTACTACTTACTCCTGAACCTACTATACAACAATATGCCTTTCCATCATAGCGCAACTTCCCCCCTCACTATTCTGCAAAAATATACCCAATTTTGTGGAGGTGGGAGGAAGGGAGCTTGAATCACCGGACTTCCTTTCCACTTATAGCAATTTTCTCTGAATATGACACTGGAAAGAGAGTTACAGATATGGCTAGAAGCATACATGCAAAATGAAAGACCTAAACGAATTATTAGACTTTTTAGGGTTTTTCAAGTTCAAATGATTTTTAACTATATTTTTCCCCTTCTATAATCTATTCATGCATGGATTAATCTAACCAATCATGTTGTCTTTTTATTTCTTTTTTTGTCTTTATTTCACCTATTACATGAGTATTGTTGTAAAATTGTATCACTCTAGCGTTGCCTCATCTAGGTAAAAAGAGAACATGAGTTTAGAATCCCAAAAAGTACATTTGTTAGAAGAGAGGAAAACTTTTTATACCATAAGACTTAAAAGAGGAAACCCTTAATCAAATAAAAAAAATTGTGCCACACTAATCTTATTATTAGTTCAGTTAGTCAAAAAAATTTTGTTCTTAGTATAAGTTCACTCCAAGTCATTAATGAATATTTTTTAATTTTATCTTTATTGAATGAAAGAAATAAGCAAGAGAAAATGTATAGCTTATTTTTTCAATATCATTAAATAAGGTAAAGTTGGAAAAGTCACTCAATTTAAAACATTAAATGTCTTAACCTCCGTTTTTTTTTTTTTTATATATGAGATTTGGTCAAACTAGACTTGTAATATATAAACTAGTGTGAAAGTATTTTGTGATCTCACTAAAATTCAAATAATTTAATAATACAAAGACTTTTATGAATCAATACACCTTGTATATTAATTATAAGAGCCGGGAAATCAGGTTGAGCCAGTCGGGCCGGCCCGTTTAGGCTCGAGCCTTTTAAGGGCTGGGTTTATGATTTAGAAGCTAAAAAAAGAAAGTGGGCCTAAAAGAGCCGGGTCTTTTAGGCTCGACCTTTTTAGGCCCGTTTAATATTTTTTAAAAATAAATTAAAATATATAATTTCATTATATCAAATTATCAATATGAGAGATATTTAAGTACCTAATAGAGTATTAGTAACAAGCAAACACTTATTAGATGATTTGATTTATTTTATTTTCTACAATGGTTTATTCATTTAAACTTTTAAAAAGAGGCTAATTTAGACATTATATGATTATTTTAACTAAAAATTTATGATTTTTAAAAAATAATGCATCTCAATTTAAAGCAAAATAATAAATAAATTATAAAATTTGAAAAATAATTTTTTTAAAATTAAAATAAGTTCAGACCCGACCCCATGAAAAGTCAACCCTATAGGACCGCGTGCTTAAAAAATTAGAGGATTTTTAGGAAACGAGCCTAAACAGGTTGGCCCATTTAGATCCAAACCGGTGACTGACCCATATATATCCCCAACTCTATATTTTTTTCCTCCTCCATTCTGAACCCAAGTGCGTGTAGGAACTTTCATCTGTAGTGCTGTACTGAATATACATCAAAATTCATTGATTTTGTGAGTCAGCGTGAAAGAAAAAAATATTCGACCTCATCCACATTCCACAGTGGCAACAAAAACGTCTGGGACAAGGGTTTTTCAACAACCACATCTTCTCTCTTATAGGACTTTATTAAAAACAAAAATATATTCATTATATTCCGTTTAATCGAATTATATAAGGGAAAGTTCTAAAAAATATTACCTCCGATTCTAAATATAGGATAAAGTTTGTAGTGTAAATTACATTACTAACTTTATCCTATATTTAGGACCGGAGGGAGCATTATATGTTAGAGCAAAATACTCTAACCACTCTTACATTTTACCTTAATTATACAGACCTCCTCTCTATTTTAAAAATATACACTTAAATCCAAACTGTTAACTCCATTAAATATTTTTATTTTTTAATTAAAATTTATATTAAAATAAATTTTATTTACTAATTTATCCTTCATCATTACTAATTTCCTAATCTTAACTAAAATTGTTTAAGTAATTCGAGAGTTTCTTTTTCTTTTTCTTAACTTATTTTGTACTTTTGTAAATAGTTATATGTTAAATTTTTTTATATTAAAATAAATACTTAATTAATTTAATTAATGTAGACATAGAAAAATTAATTAAAAATATGATTAATGATGTTAATAGATGCATACTAAAATAAACATGTTTATAAATGTTTGTGCAAAAAATGTATTTAAAAAATTTAAATTTAAAATTAATATAAGTCATATACTATATCAAATTTACATTATTAATAACATATTTTGAATAAAACATATTTCTTTCTTTTTCTTTTTCCCTTTCATTTGAAATACATATTTTTTAGTCATTTAAAATAATCCTAAATAAATAATTTTCAATAAATACGATAAAAATTTAAAATTTTATAATATAATAAAAAAAAATTTATAATATATTAGAAATTTTGAACATACATGTATTAAAATTATTTTTTATACAAAAATTTATTTTTAGGCAAATATAAATGTTTATTCATTTGTTGAAAAATGTATATTTTAGTCAAAGTAAATGTTTAATAGTCAAATTTAAAGGTTAACTAACGGTTGGTTGGATGGAAATGAAATATCAAATATGTAAGGGAGGTTTTTGTAACTTATATTTTAATTTCAAGAGAGGTTTATATACGTTTTCAAAATAGAGATGAGGTTTGTGTAATTTAGGTAAAATAGAAGGGTAGTCAATGTATTTTACTCTATTTTTTAAAATTATACATTAATATTATTATTTGAGATAATTGGTTAAGTACGCATATGATTGTTAATTTTATATTGATATATTTTGAATTTCTTAGTAAATTTTTAATAATTTTTCTTCACTTTAATTTTCTTAAGGGAATGAATATATCTAGATTTAAAATTTAGAAACGTCAATCCAAAAGAGAATAAATACATTGACATCTTTCTGCTGAAGTATCTTAATTTGATATGACAAAGGGTTTATTGATAGAAGATATTTTCGAAAGAATAAAATATTTGTATTTACTTGAGTATATGTTAATAATTGAAAATGAAAGAAAAAGACTTTGTGTAATTATTTGATGTGACTCATTTGTAATTATTCAGATTGTGATATGTGTTTAAAAAGAATTCGAGATTTGGGATTTGATGAAGAAGTTGTGGACTCCATTTTCTCTCATTTTCTTTGTTGTTACTTTCGTATTTGTTGGTTTCTTTCTTGTTCTTTCTACTATAAACAAAACATGAGCGTGGCTAGTTTTGCTTCGTACATAACCCAAGGCCCAGGTTGGTCCCCTTCACAGTTGTTCCTAGGTGGAAATAAAATCTAGTAATTTAATAGAAACTTATTTAATCTAAATGTGATGGTAAAGAAAAGACTTAATCTAAATCTGATATTAATTTTTATTTTTTAAAAAATATTAAAATATCATTTGTGAATATACAAACATAAAAATGTTGAAACCTTAATTAGTTAATATTAAGATTATAATTGGTTTAAAATTTTCAAAGGGTATATTATTTAGTTTTCATAATATCTCCTTAATTTGTTTAAAAAATAATTAGTAAAATGTTTCTTTTATAACTTTGAGTCCTTATATATGTTTTTTCCCAGCAAATTAGATTGTTCTTGTGACACTAAAATCTTAAATTAATGCCCCATTTGATACAGTAAAAGAGTTTTTATGAAAGTATAAATGAAAGTAGAAGCGGAGTGAAAAGTGAACATGGAATTTAAAAATTTGTTTGATATATTTATGAAAGTGGTGTATTGTTTTAATTTAATATTTATATTTACGATATAAAAAGACTTGTATGACCTTGAGAATACAAAACCCCAACCAGTCACCACAAAGGATCACAAGCCGTCATGGGTTGGCCGCCATAGAAATGCCGGCCACCATAAACACCGGCACAGTGCAGGAGGCAACTGAAGTTTCACCTTCCAACTTCCCGAATCTCTCTCTTGAACAAAACAAATCACACTCCCTTATCATTATTTGTTTTTAATTTCCCTCGTTTATTCCATGAACCAAAATCCTAAACCCACTCTCTTTGATCTTTCAAATAAGAGTGCAAAGCGCATGCATATAGAGTATGGCATGAATCAGTTTAATCTATACATATATACACAAACAAAAAGATCAAAAGCTGAAACATTTGCGGCAAGAGTGACGATGAATAGTACAATGAACAGTGCAGTGGGAGACCCCTTTGGGTAGAGGGAAGGAGGCACGACTTGGTCAAATCCAAGGAGAATCATGAAGCTGAAATCAAAATCATGAAGCACCAGAACAAGAGAAACAGAAACATAATTTGTGTTATTGCGAATAGAGACAAGAGGAGAGGGTGCCGTACTAGGTGAAATCTAAATTGAATATCACCATAGTAGTTGGGTTCACAAATTTGAATGTCGATTTTGCAAGGGATTCACCATCGTCGTCAATTCTACCAATCCCCTGGGCGTTTGTAGTCACCGGATGAACGTTTGTTGCCGTCGCCATCACCGGAGAACTTGGAAGCCTAAAGATTGTGCTAGAAAGCTTGAGGGCAAAATTGGAAAATAAAATGAATTCTATGGAAGTGTGGCAAGTTCCATAAGGGGTTAGATGGAAGTGACTTCTATCAATTTTGATGGAAATAGGTTCTCTAGTGAAATGGCCTCCACTATACCAAACATAAAATAATCTTAATTCCACTTTTACTTTCACTTCCCACCTTCCATTTCTATACTACCAAACAGGGCATAAAATGTGGTGCAGCAGCAGCGTTGCTCAAGGTTTGATTACTATCCTTAAAAGAGTTGAGGTAATTAATTACCACTGCTCAACTTTCTTGAGTGTTGGCATGTTGGTGTTTATGAGTTGTTTTATATTGTAAAACCACTATATATATTTCAATGATAAAATCATGATAATTTTTATTTAATTGATAAACTTGTTTTGATAAAGTGGAAAGTGGGTCATATATAGATGTTCTATGTGTTTTGAACTATGAAAATGTTTATTCAATGCATTAGGCATGATTATTAATAATTAATATATATTGTGTCGTAAACTGGCCTTGGTTACAAGGACTTTTAGTCTCATCCCGTTATTTTGCATTTTCCAGATGAAGGCTCTCGTGCGAAAGCCAGGTAAAAACATGGAAGGGCAAATGTTAGTGTAGTGTTGATATTTAAGCCACCCTAATAGCACTGTTGCACGTGATTTCATTGATGTATATTATTACCATTTGTAAGGCTTTTGTCATTAATGAGCATGATATATAGACTCACTTTAGGACAAATTAATTATGAAATTAATTTTGAGTATGTTGATTATTGAATATGTGTAAAACTGAAGACTTTTTGGTGCTCTTATCATTATTTTCAACATACGTATTGATTTGAATGAAGTATGATAGACTGCTAGATTTGGGAGTTTGGAATCAATCTCATGTACGGAAAAATTCATTTGCTTTCTTTTCGTCTTCGTTCCTAGGGAGATTTACGTGACTTCTCTATTTATGCTTCAAAACCTATATTATCTCTCATCTTTAAAAAAAAACTCTTTGATTTGGTGGGTGTGATTTTCCTGAGTTTTCTTTTTTTCTTTTTTAGTTTTTCATAGGAGGGAACCGTTTTTCTTCTAAGTGCGTGCAAGAGACACAATTAGAATTTTTTCCCCAGCCCGATTTCAATTATAATCAGGCACCCCAAAGATTCAAAGTCCTCACACGTGTGATATGGGGACTGGAGGAAAAAGGGCAAAGATTTTTTTTCCAATTTTGAGTATCAGCTTCTAGCATCTTCTCCTTTCAATGTTCCTTGTGTTCCGCTTTCGTATGGAAAGGGCAATACAATTAATCAGTCAAATTCAAGGGTATGCGTAAAAGCCTTCAGAAAATGCTCGAATTCACCCCTATTAGATAAAATATTACATAATTTGACGGTAAGTTTGCTAGTAATTAGATAATAGGGAAAATTGTATTGCAATCATGTCCCATGTAAGACAAAAGTACATCTTTAATTAAGGTCACATTAAATTTCCAAATTATTATCAAGTCTCAAGAGATCTAGGGATAAGAGATTCCAATTATAAAAGGATGTCATTACCATTGTCATTGCCCTTTTCCTTATTCAGTTTTCATTACCTGCTCTCTCATTTATTAATTCATGCTCTTTCACATGTCAACTAAAATGAAATTATATATATAATAGTTGTGATTCAAAATATGATATAAACCTACTATATATATATATTGTTTTGGTTTATATATTCTAAGCATACATGAGTCCAAATCAGGAGAATGTAATTAAAACATATATACCATATTTTAATTGGTTGACAAGTGATAGAACATGAATGCACAAGTAAGCATATAATAATGACAACTGAATAAGGGCAAGGACAATGATGTCTTTTTATCATTAGAATTTCTTACGCTTAGGTCCCTTGAGACTTGCTAGTAATTTAGAGATTTTAAGTTACAGTAATAATTTGTCTTACTCGAGGACTGAGTGCAATTTCCTCTAGATAATAACCTAGTAATTTCATAGAAGCCACATGTTAGTGTGATATATATCTTCGACCTCAGTCCAAAAAACCAAAGAGGATACATATCTTAAACAATTGAAAGCATTATTTATTGGCGAAGAGTCTAGCTGTGCCCTCACCGAGTCCTGTGGCCGCACTGAGTCCTCTTCAACTGCACACAAGTGATATGTTAGCTGATATAAATTTCCTTCACTGTTTTTATAACACTCTAAATTTTATATTCATCAAATATATTATAATTATTTAAGAAATTCAATGAAATAGTGAATATTCATGAATTTGGAATATATGAGTTTTAAAAATGTTCATATTCTTGAGAAAATGGATAAAATAATTATGGAATTAAATTGGGTAATTTAAAAAACTCAATATTAAGGTCAAAAAATGGAAAAATAATAAATAAAATATTCGATCCAAAAATAGATGAGAATTTGCCAAATTAATTTAAGAAAATAAATTAGATTACAAAAGTAATGGTAAAATCATAATTTTGTCAATTTAGTACAAGATTAATTAATTTTCAATTTTTTGAAGTTAATATAATTAATTAAGGAAAATAAACGAGAATTTATATTTTAAATATTCTTGGTGGAATAAATTAAGATTTGTGAAATTGGAAGGACTTGTGCATAATTCAATTAAAGGAATTATGGAAATGTTGAAACAATTTATATTTCCCTTTTTCTTATAAATTTCATGTAGCATAAGAAAAATGGGAGGGAAAAATGATTATTGGAGTTAAACATGCCAAATGTCATTATCCTAAGGTAAATGATTAGTTTATAATTATTAAAGTTGAGCACATGCTTAATTGTGTTAAAATAATATTTCTTATACATGGTAATTATCCTTATGGTACAACACTTGAGCATGTAGTTGGACAAGTTGAATGAAGCCCATTTGGTTTGTGAGGGCTTGAGTCATGCGTTTTGGGCTAGAGGGAAAAGAAAAGAAATTGGTTCAAATGCAATTGGACATTATGACATGAATTAGATGAAGATAAGACTTAATTACATAAGTGATGTCATAATCCAATTTACCACTAATTATTAAATGAGGAGAAAATGTGTAAGATATTTTATGAAACTCTTCATTCATCTTTCCTTGCCATTTTCATCCAAATCCAAGCGAGGAGAGAGAGAGAGAAAAGCTTAAGAAACTTCAAGCTCTAAAGAGAAGGAAAAAGAGAAAACTTAAGGTAAGACATGCTTTCTTAAGTGTCACGCCCTTATTTTAATTTCACATTTATCAGAGTATTTGCAGAAAACGATATGCGGTTCGGTAGGCAACACAACAATAGTATAACTATACTGATAATATGTACATGATTACGAAAATTCCCCTCAGGGATTCATACACGATAATTACAATTAGTGTAGCCGCACAGGGCTACTTGGGTGTCTAAACTCGTCCCAGTGAAACAGAGACTTCTTCCCGTCTTTGTTCCACTACTGTAATCCCCTCGTACGGTACTCTGCATTGTTGTTTGCATATCTTCTGTCGTCTCCTGTCTAAATTGTTGGTAGGGGAGGGTGAGATTCGAGAGAATCTCAGTAGGAAACAGATACCATAATGCATGCATGATTGATGCTATGTGTATGACATGTTAGCTTTATCTAGATGTATGCCCCATAATGACATTTCTGCATGCTCAATGTTTCATACAACAAAACTATGGCCACAGCAGAACAGAAACAGAGCTTCATTTATTCAAATATGCTATACACAATCAAGTAAAGCAATCACATACATCACTACACAAGCAAAGATATCAAATACATGCAAGTAAGGTAAGTCCCCTACCTTAACCATTTTCCACCTCGAAACGTGTGCCTCGTAATGCGTGCCAACAGCTCGGGGCTCCATATTTGATCCTACAATGTCAAATATACCATTTAGACACTTTCATAGTGTTTCTGGGGGTTATATGAGTCTATCTTGAAAAATTACTAAAATACCCCCGGGGACCCGGCCCCATCATACCCGATCCGGCTGTACTTTTCTCGAAATTCTAACCTGGGCTATCCTGACATATTTTCACCCAGAGAATCCATTTCCGGACTCGGAATTATCAAATTCAATGTAAAATTACGAAATTGCCCTTGGCAGCCCTACTTTTAGGGTTTTAGGGGCGTTTCCGTAATTATGCTTTCTCGGCCTTTTCCGAAAAAGTGCCCAACTGTAACCCCACCTAATTTTCCCTCCTGAATCCAATGGAACCATCAAATCATTGAAAATCCAACTCTAAGGCCCATTTATAGTGCTGGCCGAAATATATGGGAATTTAAGGGAAAATTGGGGTTTTTCGGTTTCGGCTCCGTAAACACGTTCCTTTCTACTCCTAACCACTTTATTGACTATTCCATTAGGTTATAACTACCATTTAGACTCAATTTGGGCAGCATAACCCTTATGAAAACCCATTTCCAAAAATCACAAACAAAGATAATCCGGCGAAATTTCACCGATTAAATTGTCCACAGCAGCCAGAATAAGCAATATACGAAAGTTTGGAAGTTACCTCAAGCTCCTTCTGACTTTTCCCAAATATGGCTGAAAACCCTAGCTTGGTAACACCATGAATCTTGCTTCAAATTCCTCAAACAACATGGAAGAGAAGCTTGGGAGAAGGATTATACACGTTAGGTACGAATTCACCGAAGAAATCGACCTATCTTGTGATTTTTCTCCTCTCCTTCTCTCTCTAAAACTCTCAAACTTTCTCTCTCTCCTTGGCTGCAGCTCACGTCTGAAATGTTCTCAAGAGGAAGAGGATGATGATATATTATTATATCATATTTTACTTTAATTTTCCAAAAATTTCGGATTTTACAAAATTCTGGCAGATTTCTGCCCAAACTTTGAAAAATCATAACTAATTCTAGAAAAATCGAAATGAGGTGATTCCAAAGCCTATAGAACCTTTATTGAGTCTAGTTTTAAGGAAAAATATAGAATTTTGCTTTCTGGAATCACAAAATTCCCAGAATTTTAATCTTTGTATATTGTTCCAGAAATTTCACAGTTTTTCTGTGCTGACTTCAAAAATTCATATCTTTTTGTGTATAGCTCTAATTGCGTCATATGACCTATCAAATTAAAGCTTAGGATGTATACTTTCATCCTGTAAAATTTCATAATTTTTACTTATCATTTAGTCTTCCAAAACCTTATCATAAGCTCACTGCCTCATAGGCGATTTTATCGAAAACATAATTATATTCTCCAAAATTCATCATTTTACTTTCTTAATATCCCAAAGATATAAGAAACATTAGAGAATATATTTGGGACATCTACTAAATCGGGGCTTAGTAGTCCACTCAATTTAGGCTTATTCCAAAGCTTCCAATCCCAAATTTCGGGGTATTACATTTCTCCCCCCGTTCAATAAATTTCGTCCTCGAAATTTGAACGTCTACAACTTAGGGATCAATCCTTATCACTCAATCCATCCCTATGTTACGCATACGTATAGTATATGCACATTGGGTCTTATAACCTTTATCTCTGTTCGGCATAATTCTAATTCCATAGCAATTTACTGGCCTAAGGACATACTCGTCCAACAGGTCTTATGATCTCAGGACTCATAGTCCATTAGTAACTCTAGGCCTCATTGCCTTCTCGAGACACTGCCCGATGTGTTTAGCCTTACAGCTTATGTCATTCTATTCTCACAATACTGAATATCCCAGTCTTACCACCCTGTACAAACTTGTACACTTTCTGTAATTTATGCCTACCTGTTCGGTGTTCAGAATTAAATGACTATTTGACCCTTATTGGCCGTACTATGTGCACTATTTACTAGCCATACGATATGCACTATTCATTGTGTGACCATCCACTGTTTGCGCTGTATCACAAGTGGATGATTCATTCTGTGAGGCCACAACCATGGAAATGCTCATGCCTCTACTCGACCTTGTTGTATTAGAACACATCCCAATCCATGCCTACTTGCATCTGTGTAGATCGTAAAGGTCGACTGTGGATCTGGGATTGTTATTACTGGTGCTGTTGAGAGGTATTCACCACCATTCTACCCTACTATACTAGGGTTCATCCCAATTCCAGTTCACATGTGTCACCACAAACTACAAAGGTTGTGTGACTGTTGACCATATAGGTCATCATACTGTACACCACGCAGGATGTAATATTGTACACCACTCAGGATGTAATACTGTACACCACACAGGATGTAATATTGTACACCACATAAGGTGTAATACTGTTCATCACATATACTGTAACACTATTGACTATCAAGGCCATATTATGTTTTGGGATGATCAACAATGGTGCGAACATCAACCCCTCCTGTAAGTTTCAAAATTGCACCTAGATTCATCACACTTCCGCTACCCACTCTGAGGTCTATCTCCTCATATGAGCTTTAATAATATCAGGATGATTTAATAGGAGTCCTACAAGAACCTCCCATGACACCTGACGGCACCCACAATCTATATTCCTCTATGCCCACTCTTTGCCCGATTCAACTTGAATCATTCTAATCCATATAAACTCTTATCTCAAGAAAACACATTCACTGTGGGATTCATTACAATGCACCATCGTTAAGGGCCAATGTTTTCGTAGCCCTACTCTACGATTCAACTTCATGGTAGCTGTACTCTAGGATTAGTCACCACGGTGGCTGCACTCGCGGGTTCATCATCACGGTAGCTGCACTCTAGGGTTCATCGTCACGGTGGCTGCACTCTAGGGTTCTATACTTGGTGCTTCACACAGGCGCCCATACACCTGGTCAGCCCCCTTCCGGTTAGAACTTTCCTTAGGTAGCCCTCTCCGATCAGATTTCACCGTAGGTAGCCCTCTCCGATCAAATTTCACCGTAGGTAGCCCTTTTCGATCAGAACTTTCAATCTTTGTGGTCGCAGTACAACTCCACAATTATGCCATAAAGGCAACGTTTCTTGATTCAATACAAACATTCTTATCATCAACTCAAGATTATGGATGGAATAGTTCAATTTCTGAAGCTTCAGCTGACGAGATGCGTATGCCCTCACTCGGCTCAATTATCATCTCGATCTATGCTTGCTCACATCTGGGGATTCAATTCCCTTCCCAATCCATGCCATCTGGCATCAGTGAAGACAACAAAGGCCCACTATGGATCTGGGATTATCAGTGTTGGTACTTTAATAAATTTTCATAATAAGCTCTCAGAAGCTCCTCTCACAATCATCATCCCATGCATAATGCTGAGTTTTGGGAAATTTCGATATAAACATCTCATCCCTTTTTTTTTCATTATTGTCACACCCGTAGCCCTTCTTGGCCTCGTACCCGAGTCCCTTAGGACGTGGCTCACAACCTCGTCGGGTAGAGTGCCTTTTTATTCACACCACATGGCCCTCCATAGTAACCCACAATCATCCATAGAAAATGTGATAGATAAATATGTCATGCACCATATAGTGTAAAATGAAAATCACATCAATCCGTGTGTGTACACAAAGTTCAGGGCCAAACACCCAGTTAAAACAACAATCCGTGTGTGTACACAAAGTTCAGGGCCAACCATCCAGTTGAAACCCTTACGTGTACCTCAGCCGAGTCACCGACTACAGCTAGGTAAGATCAGTGTACCTCAGCTAGGTCCCAGACCATAGCTAGGTAATGTGCCCTAGGCACGTGTTCATATCACAGAATACAGAACATACAACATATTAACTATCACATAGTGTATGAGATATTATAGTTACTACATTGGCCTTTCTTGGATAACCTTCCTGATAATCATTGATCATTACATACCACTTGTTATCGATCTGAATCAGAATAACAATATGCAGTTCAGTGTACCTGTAGGTACCATGCTCGATCATACTCAATGTACCCATATGCACTATGTTCGATGTACCTGAAGGCACTATGTTCGATGTACCCATAGGCATTATTCATCAAATTTGGTAAATCCACCCCCTGTTACACCATTTAAATCATTTAACATAAATAATCATTAGTCATGGAGAAACCTTAAGACAATTATTATGTCTCAAATCTTCATAACCCTATAAAATCACTTCCCAGGGGTCACCCATCCTGGGATTTCCTTGGGTTGAGCACGGTTAACTTTCGCGTACCCATAGCCAAACGTAGATATTAGCTTCTATTGCTTCAGTCCATGGGTACCCCGTGACTACCCTCGTCTCAAAATACATGCCAGCTATCTCTGGTCACCAAAATATTGAGTTTAGACCGCACATTAGCCTTGGCCGTACCCATATCCTTGGGTTCTGCAATATCCTTAGACCATTCTTGTCTAGTATTGCACCACTAGCTACCCTTTGGTACTCGCCATTTCTCATGGATGATTCACAAATCGGGAAGATACCCTCCATTGGTACCTCCTGTCCGGGCATATTTTCTAACATTGTGTAATCAAGACCATATCAGTATACCATCCTGTTGCCAAAACCACCGCACTTACTTTGAGCAGACAATTCTGTGGCCAGAATCCTTGCTCTGATACCAAAATGTCACGCCCTTATTTTAATTTCACATTTATCAGAGTATTTGCAGAAAACGATATGCGGTTCGGTAGGCAACACAACAATAGTATAACTATACTGATAATATGTACATGATTACGAAAATTCCCCTCAGGGATTCATACACGATAATTACAATTAGTGTAGCCGCACAGGGCTACTTGGGTGTCTAAACTCGTCCCAGTGAAACAGAGACTTCTTCCCGTCTTTGTTCCACTACTGTAATCCCCTCGTACGGTACTCTGCATTGTTGTTTGCATATCTTCTGTCGTCTCCTGTCTAAATTGTTGGTAGGGGAGGGTGAGATTCGAGAGAATCTCAGTAGGAAACAGATACCATAATGCATGCATGATTGATGCTATGTGTATGACATGTTAGCTTTATCTAGATGTATGCCCCATAATGACATTTCTGCATGCTCAATGTTTCATACAACAAAACTATGGCCACAGCAGAACAGAAACAGAGCTTCATTTATTCAAATATGCTATACACAATCAAGTAAAGCAATCACATACATCACTACACAAGCAAAGATATCAAATACATGCAAGTAAGGTAAGTCCCCTACCTTAACCATTTTCCACCTCGAAACGTGTGCCTCGTAATGCGTGCCAACAGCTCGGGGCTCCATATTTGATCCTACAATGTCAAATATACCATTTAGACACTTTCATAGTGTTTCTGGGGGTTATATGAGTCTATCTTGAAAAATTACTAAAATACCCCCGGGGACCCGGCCCCATCATACCCGATCCGGCTGTACTTTTCTCGAAATTCTAACCTGGGCTATCCTGACATATTTTCACCCAGAGAATCCATTTCCGGACTCGGAATTATCAAATTCAATGTAAAATTACGAAATTGCCCTTGGCAGCCCTACTTTTAGGGTTTTAGGGGCGTTTCCGTAATTATGCTTTCTCGGCCTTTTCCGAAAAAGTGCCCAACTGTAACCCCACCTAATTTTCCCTCCTGAATCCAATGGAACCATCAAATCATTGAAAATCCAACTCTAAGGCCCATTTATAGTGCTGGCCGAAATATATGGGAATTTAAGGGAAAATTGGGGTTTTTCGGTTTCGGCTCCGTAAACACGTTCCTTTCTACTCCTAACCACTTTATTGACTATTCCATTAGGTTATAACTACCATTTAGACTCAATTTGGGCAGCATAACCCTTATGAAAACCCATTTCCAAAAATCACAAACAAAGATAATCCGGCGAAATTTCACCGATTAAATTGTCCACAGCAGCCAGAATAAGCAATATACGAAAGTTTGGAAGTTACCTCAAGCTCCTTCTGACTTTTCCCAAATATGGCTGAAAACCCTAGCTTGGTAACACCATGAATCTTGCTTCAAATTCCTCAAACAACATGGAAGAGAAGCTTGGGAGAAGGATTATACACGTTAGGTACGAATTCACCGAAGAAATCGACCTATCTTGTGATTTTTCTCCTCTCCTTCTCTCTCTAAAACTCTCAAACTTTCTCTCTCTCCTTGGCTGCAGCTCACGTCTGAAATGTTCTCAAGAGGAAGAGGATGATGATATATTATTATATCATATTTTACTTTAATTTTCCAAAAATTTCGGATTTTACAAAATTCTGGCAGATTTCTGCCCAAACTTTGAAAAATCATAACTAATTCTAGAAAAATCGAAATGAGGTGATTCCAAAGCCTATAGAACCTTTATTGAGTCTAGTTTTAAGGAAAAATATAGAATTTTGCTTTCTGGAATCACAAAATTCCCAGAATTTTAATCTTTGTATATTGTTCCAGAAATTTCACAGTTTTTCTGTGCTGACTTCAAAAATTCATATCTTTTTGTGTATAGCTCTAATTGCGTCATATGACCTATCAAATTAAAGCTTAGGATGTATACTTTCATCCTGTAAAATTTCATAATTTTTACTTATCATTTAGTCTTCCAAAACCTTATGATAAGCTCACTGCCTCATAGGCGATTTTATCGAAAACATAATTATATTCTCCAAAATTCACCATTTTACTTTCTTAATATCCCAAAGATATAAGAAACATTAGAGAATATATTTGGGACATCTACTAAATCGGGGCTTAGTAGTCCACTCAATTTAGGCTTATTCCAAAGCTTCCAATCCCAAATTTCGGGGTATTACATTAAGCATTTTCTTATGATCTTGCATGAAATCTTCTCTAAATTCTTCTCCTCTATGGAATCAATGGTTTAGAAAACTCATCCTAAGCTCATGGAGAGAGAGAGTAGGACACATAGAGAGAGAAAGTTCAAGGACTCAAAAGGTAACTTCACAAATCTCAAATCCATAGTAGTATGTTGTTATTGTTGATGTGTATGGTTGGATTGAGTAATTTTTGTTGATTTTGTAAATTTGGAAAGTCCTAACTCTAAGGGGTTATGTTGCCCAAATTTCTTTGAATCATGGTTAGAATGTGTTTAAATAGCTTAATAAAGGATTAGAAGTGGAAAGGAGTAATGTTTAGAGGTTAAAACACAAAACTCCAATTTTCCTTTTTCTTGAGTTATATTTCGGTCATCTCTGTTCTTGGGGGAAGGAGTTAGATTTTCAATAATTTGATGGTTCTATTAAATTCAGGAGGAAAAATTAGGCGAGGTTACAGTTGGTCACTTTTTTGGAACAACACGAAAAAGCACAATTACGAAAACACCCTTAAAACACTAAAAGTAGAGCTGGCAAGGGTAATTTTGTAATTTGACATTGAATTTGGTAATTCCAAGCCTGGAAATAGATTCCTTGGGCAAAAATACGTCAAGATAGCCCTAGTCAAAATATTGGGAAAACGTGCAGTCGAGTCGGGTATGGTGGGGCCGGACCGGGGTCCAGGGGCATTTTGGTAAATTTTCACCATAAGCTAATATAACCACAAGAAACACTATGGAAGTATCTAAATTGATACTTGGATATGTTATGACCTATTTCTTATGCATTTAATATTTTAAGACCAAGTCGGAAGCCGAAAGTGACATGTTTTACGAGGCACACAAAAAGGGGTTGATAGAACTTTGAAGTAGGGACTACTATATCTCATATACTATGTGATTAATTGTATGTTATGTGTTACTGTATTTTGTGATATGAATGCGTGTTAAAGGCACAGTACCTGGTTATGGTTCGGTGTCCAGCCAAGGTATATCGAAAATCCTAGTTGTGGTCGGTGACTTGGTTGAGGTACATGTAGGAGTTTTAACTCAGTGTTTGGCTCTGAAACTTGTGTACACATAAGAATCGAATTGAACTTTAATTTTATTTGATATCGATTATTGCATATTTAATTTTCACATTTTATATGTCGATCGTATGTTTGTACTAGGATTCTTCGGAATCTCACCCCATTTTTTTTAAACAAACATCTCAGTGGGTGCCAGTGGATTGAAAGTCAAAGACGTAGACATAGGGAAGTGATTGGCATGTGTCTCGAGGCAAAGTCAAAATTCTTAGTTATAGTTAGTTTATGTTGGAAATACTTTTGGGATATTATGTAAATATTGGAAATACTGTCGCATTTTGTATTTTGTCTATAAACGACTTTGGATTGTAAATGAATACTTTTATTAGTATACATATACTTTTTTTGTATGCATATGGAACTTGGTCTATATTACTCTACGAATATCGAAATAGAAACGGGTGTTAACAGTTTTACATGCATACATCCATAGATGTATGCGCGCGCATATATATATATATATATATATATATATATATATATGAAAAATTAATTCGTAAGTTTTTGTAGTTTTACTTGATTTTTATTAGGTCTTTATAGTTTTCTCACTTATAGGTACGATCCTGTGTTTTCATTTTTCAAGCTAAGTGGCATATAAGTTGCAACAAATTAAAGATCAAAATAAAATAAAAGAGTTTTTTTTAAATAAAATGATGAAATTAAATTTATTTATTATCAATATAAAAATTAAAAAAAATATGCTCTTAACCTTCCCTTTGCATATCTATGTGTAATTTGTAATCTACTCCATCTTGATTTTGTTTAGATGTGTGTAGTAAAATTAATCTACGGGTATGCCGAGTTAGAGCCACATCATTAGTTAGTATAACATTCTTTTTCTTTTACAAATTAACATATTATGGATATAGGGATCAGTACTTATAATTTAGAAAACTATTAAGATTCAATAAAATAGAAAAATTAGAACTAATTTAATTTCAATGCTCATAGTAATAGTGAGCATCAAGAGCTTGTCACTACAGTTAGATCTACATTGTTCAAATAGAATTTTAATGATCCGGATTTCAGATTTCAAATAATGATTTTTTTTAAATTGATAATTAAGAGATTATATTTATTTTAAATATTTTACCATGGTAATGAGCGATAAATACTAAAAGTAATTCCAAAAAACACTACAAAGACTTAATTACAAATGGGAACCAGTTTCCATTCACCACTTTGATTAGTAGGAAGATCTAATCATATCTAGATCCTTCGAGATTTGATATGAACTATCAAAATCTTATTTTTTTTTAGTCTTCATTTTTTTAAAAAGAATCATTTTAATGGATATAAAATCTAAAATAAAGATAATATTTTTATTATTATATTTCTGTAAAACCATTTTTTATTTAAAAAATTATCATTTTAAAAATCAAATCAAGACCGTTCATATTAGATCTGAAAGCTGCAGGTATAATAAACTCTCTCTGCTAAACTAATTCCTTAAAAATGAAGGGGTATTAGACACACAAAGAGACGCAGAGGGAGAGAGAGAGCCCGCAGTGAACACGTGGAAAGAGGCTAATGTACAGGGTGTCAAAGTGGTCCGAAGAGATAACTTCAAAAGGATAAGTTGAGCTAGAATCTGGAAAACGGATCGAGCTCGTCGGGTCAACTGTAACACCCCAAATTTTATATTCACCAAATATATTGTAATTATTTGGGAAATTCAATAAAATGGTGAATATTTATGAATTTGGAATTTATGAATTTATAAATGTTCAATTTCATGATAAATTGGGCAAAAATAATTATGGAATTAATTTGGGTAATTTAAAAAGCCCAATATTAAGGTCCAAAAATGAAGGAATATTAGAGAAAATATTTGGTCCAAAAATATATGGAAATTGGCCAAAGAAAAATAAGAAAAGAAATTGGATTAGAAAGATAATGGCAAAATCGTAATTTTGTCAAAATAGCACAAAATAAATTATTTTCCAATTAATTGAAGTTAATTTCAATTAATTAAGGAAAATAAAGGTTAAAAATATATTTAAAATATTTTGGTCAATTTAATATGAATTTATGGAAAATTTGAGCAAAAAGTGCAATTTTGACCAAAATTGAGACTTTACGTGTATACGTAACCTGGACAAGTTGTGAAGTCAATTGAGACCATAGGGAGGGACCCCTAGGTGTCTCCTACATGTGGCATAAAGAAGGAAATATTAGTTGGACATGATGGCATGGTTACGTGAATGTAGGATGTTATGTACATAAAAATGGATTTTAGCAATTTTGGAAAATTAAACAAATTATTATAATATTATGAGATATGATAATATAAACTTCATCTTTCTCATTCAGCTGCTATTCCACGAGAAACAGACCTGAAACCAAGTGTGAGACGTTGAGCTTTGTAGAGAGAGAAAGGAGAAGAAAAATCACAAGGTAAGCCGATTTCTCCGACGATTTAGCTCCTCACGCGTATAACTCCGATCCTAAGCTACTCCTCTTTGTTCTTTAAGGTTTGGAAAGCTTAAATTTGGTGTTCTAAAAGTTAGGGTTTTCAGCCATTTTTGGGAAAAGCTTGTGGGAGCTTGAGGTAACTTCCAAACCTTCGTATATTAACTATTCTAGCTGCTGTGGGCAATTTAATCGGTGAAATTTCGCTGGATTGCCATTGGTTTTAAATTTTGGAAAAGTGTGTATATAAGGGTTATGCTGCCCAATCTTAGTTCAAATGGTTGTTATAACTCAATTAGATGGTTAATAAAGTGGTTAGGAGTATAAAGGAACGCGTTTACGGAGCCGAAAACACAAAACACCGATTTTGCCCGGGGGACTCCATAATTTCGGTCAGGGCCAGATCTAGGGGTAGGAGTTGGATTTTCAATTATTTGATGATTCCATTGGATTCAGTGGCAAAAAATAGGTGGGGTTATAGTTGGGCACTTTTTCAGAAAAGGCTGAGAAAGCATAATTACGGAAATGCTCCTAAAACCCTAAAAGTAGGGCTGCCAAGGGCAATTTCATAATTTGACATTGAATTTGGTAATTTTGAGTCCGGAAATGGATTCCTTGGACAAAAATATGTCAGGATAGCCCTAGTCAAAATTTTGGAAAAACGTGCCATCGGGCCGGGTACGGCCGGGCCGGGTCGGGGTCCCTGGGGCATTTTGGTAAATTTTCACCATAGGCTAATATAACCACAAGAAACACTATGGAAGAGTCTAAAATGATACTTGGATAGGTTATGACCTATTTCTTGTATATTTAATATTTTAGGATCGAATCAGGAGCCGAAAGTCGACACGATCTACAAGGCACACAGAAAGGGGTCGATAGAACTTTGAGGTAGGGACATTATCCTTCATACATTATGCCATAGTTATATGATTGTGTGAATGCCAATGTTTGTAAATGCGCTTTATTAATCAACATGTTTTGCCCAGAGAGGGGCCAGTAGTGCTAGAGGCACTTACACTGGAGTTGGCGGAAGACCAACCGGTGCAGAATAGTAGGGCTTGGCCCTACTCATGTATACATACATATGATATATTTATATTGTTCATTAATTAGTGCATACATGGCATATATCATATTTACTTTTCGCATTTTCTATGAACGATAGCATGTTTCTACTGGGATTCTTCGGAATCTCACCCCTTTTTCTAAACCAAACATCTCAGCGGGCGCCAGTGGATCAAAAGGCAAGAATGTAGACCAAGGGAAGTGACTGGCATGTGCCTCGAGGAAAATACAAAGTTCGTGGTTATAGATAGTCTATGTCTAAAATACTTTTGGATATTTTGTAATAGTGGTGTATATTATCGCATTCTCTAAGGTTGACTTTGGACTGTAAACAAATGCTTTTATTAGTATATATGTATTCTTCTGTATGCCTGTGGAACTTGGTCTCTATTACTCTGTGTATATCGAAATGGAAACGGGTGTTGACACCAACCCTTTTAGGCCCTAGCCCTCCAAAGATCGGGCTTATAAATTGTAGCATCAAAAGGAAGTCGGGCCTAAAAGGGTCGGCCCTGTAGGGCCTCGGGCTTAAAAGGGCCGGCCCTGGAGGGCCTCGGGCCAGCCCTGGAGGGCCGAGGGCCGGCCCTTTAAACCCGTTTATTTTTTATTTTTTTGCTTGGACAGGAACCATATTACATTTTTGAATTGCCTTATTGAATCTATATATCACTCTATCCTTATATTGTATAGAGTATGATTTTTAAGTATATTGTTTTGTCTAATTGAATCATATTGTGATTTTTGAGTATATTGTTCTGCCTATTTAGAATAAAATCATATTATATACTATTCAGTCTGATAGAGTATGATTTTTTATGAAGGTTGTGATTATTTTACTACTTGAACCTACTGCTTAAAGTGAAACACAATCAAATGTCCTTGAAATTGATGATAGTGGCAAAGAAGGTGAAAATGATAGTCGTCATACTCATGTTGTTTAGAGGTTAGAGTGCTAAGCTTCTTGCCTTTTTATACTCTGGTCTCTGTGTGAGTTATTTATGGACATGGTTTTATCTTTGATTATACATTAGTAACTGTGTTTGTTTGTTGCAAGAGACGTGTTATTTAAACCTTAATGTTGACAACATTTATGTATTAAATTAGAACTTTAATCGTTAATTATATCTCTCTGGGGAAAATACGCAGGAAAAATAATTAAATATTGTGAAAATGACTTCCCGGCCCTACGGGCCGGCTTTGGCCCTAATGTTTTCGGGTCGAGCTTTGAAAAACTGTAATTTTCTTGACTTCGAGCCCTTTAGGGCCGGCCCTGTTAGACCCTGGCCCTTCAAGGGCCGACCCTGATTCTATAATTGGGAATACGGGCCAGCGAGCAGGTTGCGGGTTGGCCCGCACCAACCTGCGGTCCGGGCGGTGCGGGCCTGTGTAGCCCGCACTTCTGTGGGCTGGCAAAATGCCAACCCTAACCCGCAGTGTGCGGGTTGCGGGCCAACCCGCGGGCCCGCATTTTTAAAAAAAAAAATTCATATTTTTTAAAAAGGATTGAAAATATGAGACACATATATATGAGTAATTAAATTTACCTTCCTAGTATCAATCATTTCTTTTATAAAAATTTAAAAACATAATCTAAAATTTAAGAGATAAAATTATCAAATTTGTTAGAGTTTATAAACAAAACATAAACTTATCCTCAAGCAACCAAGATATAATAATTTTGTTTAAAGAATAAGGGAAGAAGCTAAGATTTTTTCTCTTTAGATTGGGAGATATTAAGATAAGAGTGAAAAACTTATAAGTTTTATAAAATTATTATATGTAAATAAAAAATAAAAAATTTTGCGGGCAAACCCGCCAACCCTCGGGTTATGTTGTGCGGACCTGTGCGGCCCGCATTTTTGCGGGTTGGGATTTTCCCAACCCTAACCCATCAAAACCCGCGAGCTCACGGGTTGAACCTGCGGGTTGAGCCCATGTTACCGGCTCTACCAGATTCCCATCTCTAAGTTGAGCTCAATTCAGGGTCAAATGGGTGATTTTGTGATTCAGCATGAACGAGACTTTTTGTCTCGGCCTCATCCACACACTCCACAAAGGCCACTAAAACGTCTCCGACAAGGTTTTTCAACAACCACATGTTCTCCCACATTGGACTTTTCAAAACAAATTGAAAATATTACAAAGTTTCGATAAGTATTTAAATAAAATATATTCATTATCTTCCATTTAATCGCAAATTAAAAAATTCATTGTATTTTTAAATGATATATTAGTAATTATGTATATGATTGTTAATTTTATATTGATATATTTTGTATCTCTAACAAAAGTTTCTAATAATTTTTGATACAAGATATTTTCAAATGTATAAAATGTTTGTATTTATTTGAGTACATGTTAATAATTGAGTATGGGAGAAAGACGTTTTGTTTTATTATCTAATGTGATGTAATTATTGAGATTGTGATATGTGTGAAAAAGATACCGAGATTTGGGATTTAATGAAGTTGTGGACTCCGTTTTCTCTCATTTTCTTGTTGTTACTGATGTTTTCTTTTTCTTGTTGTTACTGATGTTTTGTTGGTTTCTTTCTTGTTCTTAATATGGGTGTGACCGGTTTTGCTTTCTACCTAACCCAAGGCATGGGATGGTTCGCCCCATTCAGATTTGGTTGAAGAATGTGGAAATAAAATCTAGTAATTTAATACAAACTGATTTAACCTAAATCTGAAATTAATTTTTCTTTTTTTAAAACTAGCAAATATTACCTGTGGATATCCAAAGATAAAAAATGTCTTTTTACCAGAAAAACATAAAAAATATTGAAATCTTAATTAATTAATATTAAGATTATAAAAGTTTTGAAATTTCAAAGGATATATTATTTAGTTTTCATAACGTCCTTCATTTGTTTGAAAAATAATTAGTATAATGTATTAATGTTTCTTTGAACTTTAAGTCCTTATATTTTTATTTTTTCATTATCTTATTTTTTTCCAGTTGCAGCAAATTAGATCATTCTTTTGAGACTAGAATTTCGAACTCAATTGTTGGGTTATCATTAATGAATGAGTCATAGGAAAAATTGTATGCCGTCTGGAAAACTGAGATAAATGATGGCGTTCTGAAATATCTTAGATATTTTATTGGGAAAATTCTAGAAAAATACAGTCAAAAGAAGGAAAGGACAAAAAGGTGTGGTGAATTTGTGAAATTTGAAATAAGGGCAATCGTAGAAATTTGGGTTTTGAAATCTTGAAACAATGATGAAAATGCCCTCAGTTTAGTTTAAAAATAATAATAATAGAGGGAAGGCCAAAATTGAATTGGTTGGTTGAAGAGGAAGTGAAAAACGACAACCTTAAGAAGGGAAGGGGGCGAAGGGCTCAGCGCGGTGATTGAAAGGGAATGGAAGTCTCTTGGCCGATCTTCAGCAGTGTGCAGCGGAGTTGGAAGGTCGTAACTAAGAAATGACAAACCTAGGAGGGGAAGGGGGCGAAGGGCTCAGTGCAGCAATTGGAAAGGAACGACAGTCTCTTGACCAAACTTCAGCGGCATGCAGTGGAGTTGGAAGGTGGTAATTGATAAATGACACCTTAGCTTCGGCTGGATTATTGTCGACTAGGTTGTTTTGCTTTGGGCCTTTTTTTGCTTAGTTTTCAGTTGTGAAAAGCTTCGGCTGTCAAATGTTCTTTGTCTTCACCATTATTCTTTAATCCCTTTAATTTGATCATCTTACTGTTTATATTTATGCTATTGTTAACAACACAACCATCTACATTAACGATTTCACAACATTGTTTAACATCTTCGTATGAAAAAATGGGAAAGTAACAAGTTTGATACCTAATAATAACACCTGTCGCTTTATTAACAACACCAGATTCTACATTAACAACCTGACTTCCTTATTTAACATCTTTATAGGGAAAAACGGGAAAGTAACAAGTTTGATGCCCAATAACAACACCTGTCACTTTATTAACAACACCGAATTCTACATTAATGACAAAAATGGAAAGTAACAAGTTCGATGCCTAACAACAACACCTGTCACTTTATTAATAACACTAGATTATACATTAACGACTTGACTTCCCTTGTTTAACATCTTCATAGACAAAAATGGGAAAGTAACAAGTTCAATGCCCAATAACAACACTTCTCACTTTATTAACAACACAACCTTCAACATTAACAACTTCACTTCTTTATTTAACATCTTCATATTAAAAAATACACTACTACAGAAAAGGGAAGCTGCATGTGGCACTTATTTTTAAATTAATTGTGTCGCTTAGGAAGTGTCACATATCCTATTACCACTAAAAGAAGCTGTGGTGTTTCACTATATATATATTTTTAAAAAAAACACTTCCTGTGGTCTTTCCTTGAGGAAGTGCCAGGCCCTTCCTCAAGGGAGCACACAAGAAGTTTATATTTTGTTTTAAATTTTTGCTTCCTGAAGGAAGTACCACAGGAAGTACTATTTTTTAAAAAATTAATTTTTTTCGTATTTTTCTTTTAGAACCCTATAATTATAGTTGATAACACACTTTAAATACATTTCTATATTCATAACAAAATGAAAAAAAAACAAACCACAATCAAATAACTTCAAAATGATATAAATTAACAAATAACTAATTAACAAAATCATTACTAAGTAAAATACAAGTGTTAAAAATAAATAATTATTTTATTTATGTGAATCATCAATGTTAATAGTTACTACAACTAAAAATTATAACTAATACATATCTTCACATACAACCTATACATAATAACATTTAATTTTATCTCATTTATTTTTCAGCATATAAAAATGAGAATAATTTTTTCAGACTTCATAATAAATTAAATATAAAAGAAATTGAGAAAATTAAACTATTAACTACTAATAAAAATTATATTTGTAAACTCAAAAATTAAAAAAACTTATAGTGTATAGTAATCTTGAATAGAGTGAGCTGAAACCTCAAGCACAATACCTGAAAAATATTTATAAAGGAAAAAGAGAAAGACAAAGTAAAATGCATGTTTAAAAATAAAAAAAAGGGTGGTTAAGAGAACAATGTGCAGTACGTAGCTTTAAGATATATATATATATATATATATATATATATATATATATATATATATATATATATATATATATATATATAAAGAGGAAAACTGAGTAGGTACATATTTACAGGACGAAATGAAACTATAAGGATGATAAAATAAGACCAAAAGGGAGGAGGAGTGTGGTCAGTTTGGTGTAAGAAATGAGATGAAAGGAAGGGTCACATCATGCCAATTTTAAAAATAAATAAATAAGTTCAAGAAGAAGCTGTGACACTTTTTTAAAAAAAGTGCTATAAAAAGTGTACTACTATTCCCTATTTTTGTAGTAGAGATAGGAAAGTAACAAGTTTGATACCCAATAACAACACCTCTCACTTTATTAAAAACATCAGATTCTGCATTAACGAACTTAACTTCCTTGTTTAACATCTTCATAGAGAAAAATGAGAAAGTAATAAGCTCAATGCCCAATAACAACACTTATCGCTTTATTAACAATACAACCTTTTACATTAACGACTTCACTTCCTTGTTTACATCTTTGTATGAAAAAATAGGAAAGTAACAAGTTCAATGTGCAATAACAACACCTTTTGCTTTATTAACAACACCAGATTCTACATTAACGACTTGACTTCCTTGTTTAACTTATTCATAGGGAAAAATGGAAAAGTAACAATTTCGATGCCCAATAACAACATCTCTCGCTTTATTAACAACTCAACTTTTTATATTAACGATTTCACTTCTTTGTTTAACATCTTTGTATGAAAAAATGAGAAAGTAACAAGTTCGATGCCCAATAACAACACATGTCGCTTTATTAACAACACCAGATTTTACATTACCGACTTGACTTTCTTGTTTAACATCTTCATAGGGAAAAATGGGAAAGTAACAAGTTTGATGCCTGATAACAACACCTCTCATTTTATTAACAACACAACCTTCTAAATTAATAATTTCACTTTCTTGTTTAACATCTTTGTATGAAAAAATGAGAAAGTAACAAGTTTGATACCCAATAACAACACCTGTTGCTTTATTAACAAAACCATATTCTACATTAATGACTTCACTTCCTTGTTTAACATCTTCATAGGAAGAAATGGGAAAGTAACAAGTTCAATGCCCAATAACAACACCTCTGGCTTTATTAAAAATGTAACCCCCTGACTTTAAACACGTAATTATAATTCGATAACACATATTTAAATCGGATTAGAGACCATTGGATGCTTTAACCTCGTTTTAAACTTTCTGTCTCACAGTAAAATTTTTACAAAACTTTCAAAACTCTTTTTCCCATCCAGGTCTCAATTTCAATATTCGAATATAATTACCTGTGCAGTTAATATACATTCAATCATATCAGAGTGTATAACCGCATCCCCGGCAACTCCCGGGTTCTATGCATAAAAACCTGAAGGTTTATAAGTATACACTAGGGGATTACACAACCAAAATCGAATGTAGTGTTCCTGATTCAGAATATACAATAATCCCGGGTTCAAAATACATAACCAACGTTTCCAATTCAACTATATACCCCCAAGGGTCCTAATTGCTCCGGGTTGGCCGCTTCTCCTTTGAGCCACACGCCCTGTCTGAAATGTTAGTCATAGGAAAGAATGAGATTCGAGAGAATCTCAGTAGTAACAAACCACTCACACAATGCATAAACACAAAGCATGTACATAAATCACAAACAGCAACAGCAGCAGCAATTCATAGATACATGGTTTTCACTACAAACGACAGCACTCACGGCTGTATACACAATATGACAGCTCTTGCTGTAATCAACATCACGACAGCTTATGCTGTAATCAGTAATCAACATCACGACTGCTTACGCTGTAAATGAGAGCTTGCACTGTAAACGACAGCTTGCGCTGTAAACGACAGCTATCACCAGCTGTAACCGCAGTAGCATCAGAAATCATTATAAAACAGTGATACAACACACATACAGTACATTACACAAAGTATAAGAGAGAGAGAGTCACTACATTGTCCTTTCCTGACGTCCTTCGGCGCAGTTGGCTCACGAGGGTGGCAAATATCAAAGCCTATAAACAAAATCAAGAATGGTGGATTAATTTCCTACCTCCAATTCCTACTTTCAAACACTTAGAATAGGTTCCATATGAGTCTATAATGAAAATTTACAAAAATGCCCTTGGGGACTCGGCTCGGGCCCGCCGTACCCGGTCCGGTTGCACTTTTCCCGAAATTCTAATCTGGGCTATCCTAACATATTCCCGACCAAGGAATCCATTTCCGTACTCGGAATTATCAAATTCAATGTTAAATTACAAATTTACCCTTGGCAGCCCCACTTTAAGGGTTTTAGGGGCATTTTCGTAATTATGCTTTTTTGGCCTTTTCCGAAAAGGTGACCAACTGTAACCCCACCTAATTTTCACCCCTGAACTCAATGGAACCATCAAATCATTGAAAATCCAGCTCTAAGGCCCATTTCTAGAGCTGGCCGAAATTTATGAGTTCTCCGGGGAAAATCGGGGTTTTACGATTTCGGCTCCGAAAACGCGTTCCTTTCTACTCCTAACCACTTTATTAACCATTACATTAGGTTACAACTAACATTAAGACCCAATTTGGGTAGCATAACCCCTAGGCCATATCATTTCCAAACTTTAAAACCAATGGCAATCCGGTGAAATTTCACCGATTAAATTGCCCACAGCAACCAGAATAAGCAATATACGAAAGTTTGAAAGTTACCTCAAGCTCCCACTAGCTTTTCCCAAATTTGGCTGAACCCTAGCCTCTTTGAAACACCAAATTTTGAGCTTCAGAACCTTAAAGAATAAAGAGGAGTAGCTTAGAGTCGGAGTTATACGCGTTAGGAGCTAGATCGTCGGAGAAATCGGCTTACCTTGCGAGATTTCTTCCTCTTTTTCTCTCTTTTCTCCAAGCTCTCTCTCACGTCTTTTTTTTTCTGAAATGGGGTCGGGAATGGCTGATGAAGATGGTGGAATTGCTTTTAATTCCATGTTGATGTCATCTTACAATATGATGATGTCATAATTTTTAATTTCCCATTTTCGGATTTTTCAGAAATTCTGGCAGATTTTCTGCCATAACTTTGAAAAATCATAACTAATTCTAGAAAACTCGAAATGAGGTGATCCCAAAGCCAAATGAAAGATATTTAAGTCCTCTTTATAGGAAAAATATGAGCCATTACCAGAAATCACCAAAAAATTCCAGAATTACACAAATTTCATCATTGCCCCAAAACAGAGTCCATTTTCGACCTCAAACTTTGGACAGTCATATCTCCCATTTCCCAAAACGAAATGGCACAAATTATATGTCCATTTTGAAGCTTGGGAGGTGAAATTTAAGACTGGAAATTCATAATTTTCTGTCATCATTTGCCTAATCAAAACATCCACACGAGAAGACTGCCTAGAATAGAGTTTCACTGGACAGAATTTCAGATTTTGCATATTTACTTCCAATGGTTGCATTTTCATACCAAACATCATTCCCACATAAATTTTCACAAGGAAGCCATTGGAATCATTAAAATATCCAAATTCTCCAAAAGTGTTTATTCAACAATAATTACATCTACTTTTGAAGTCATTAGCCCTTAATCACTTTTTGGGATATTACAATACACACTAGCTTCTATATTAACGACTGCACTTTCTTATTTAACATCTTTGTAGGAAAAAAATGGAAAAGTAACAAGTTTGATGCCCAATAATAACACCTGTCTTTATATTAACAACACAATATTCAATATTAATGACATGACTTTCTACTTTCATAACTTGCTATATTTATTAGATGCTATCTAATGATAGTCTGCAAAATTACATTCACCAATAACTTGAAACCAAAAAATGTGTGACAGTGACTCTTTTACACATTCACATTTTTTATGACAAGGGAACATTAACACTGCAGTAGTACATAATATTTCCTTGTCACTAAAATCGCACTACATAAGACATTGTGAATACCTTAATTACAAAATGGGTTAGGCATATGACAACAATCCCTCTCCCAAAAAATTATGAGTGGGTTGATAGTCACTTTACAGCAACATAAACATTAGTTTCAAAAGTGTAAGTTCAAAATATTGTAGGTCCTTGTATTTGCAAAAGTGTTACTTCAAAAGATAACTATATTGAATATCAGTTTAGATTTGGATTTTTGCATGTTCTTCTAGTGTGACAGGCTTCAGTGTTATCACCTGTTTTAGCCACTTCTCCTTCACAAAAACCACCATTATATTGAATTTTATCTTCATCATTACAACCAAATGTCCCTCCAACATGGAAATAACAAAATAGTTCCTTCAAAGATAATGGCCCTTCATTACATATCTTTTTTTATGCTTACCTGGGAAAAAAACAATTTACACCACTCTTGATAATGTCAGTTCAGTAAGCTTATGACACAATGTTTATTAAACCAAGTAACTTCCCATATCATTACCCACCACCTACTATTAACAACAACGCTATATGTTTTAACATCTCAATTTTCACTGTTAACAACAGCTCCATATCATCACCCTTCATTACTATTAACAACAACACAATTTATTTTAACATCTCCATCTTCACTAATAACAACACTCCCCCCATATCATCACCCCACGTCTACTATTAACATCAAGACAATAACTTTTCACATCTCCATCTTCATTAATAACAACCCCCTCCCTAACCTTAGTATCGATCGCAGGTTGAACTTTCTATTAACACAACACCCATCATTGTTCATCCTATAATCAGTCAAGAATAACAAAAAAGGCACAATCTTCAACAATAATGCAACCAAATATAATGAAATCGATCGCACAACCATCAACATTATAAAGCCGCTACCTTTTCTCCATCTTCACCTAAGAGCCCCCTTAACCATAAAATGAAACCTCCTAAATATTAAACCCCAATCACAAACTACAACCAATTGTCCATAAACATTGAAGAAGCACAACACAAAAATAATTTGTCTCAAATGTACTTATCCGTGGCTTAGGTCTCGTTTCCGTCACTTTTCCACTTTCAATTTCGTCACTTTTTGGTGCCAACTTCACTCTCTATCCTCCCACTCGTTGTGTGCCCTCTGTCTTTTTGTTGCTTGTCACTAAATTGAGGGCATTTGCATCTTGTCTCAAGATTTCAAATCCTAAATTCCTATGGTTGCTCTGATTTGGGATTTCACAATTCACCATACATTTTTGTCCTTTCCTAATTTTGAGTGATTTTTCTAGAATTTTCCCTATATTATTATTGAAGTATGATTTTGCAAGTCCTACACATATTTTGATCTACAAATACAAATAAATGAAAATTATATTGCTTTTAAACGCTATCCAAATTTTCAACATTGTGGAAATGCAAAATTCAAATACACATGAAACAAAATGGGTTAAAGCATATCTTCTTCCTCAGTTTTTCTTTAATTTGTGTGTAATTATTGGTAACCTAAACTCTCAGTTAGAGTAATGTAGCCCATGATGTTTTAAAAAATGGTGTGACAAATCGGATGTTTGATTTTCAAAATTGTATTCAGGGTTGTAATCTTATTGAAATTCCGGTAGTGGGGGACAGATTTACTTGGTAGAACATAGGGGTTAAGGAAAGGCTTGATTAGACATTTTGTAATTTTGACTGGGAAGTCAAAAATCCCCATGCTTAAGTCTACCATTATCTCAGGTTCAAATCGGATCATCGTGTAGTAGTGGTAGGAGATAGATCAGCCAAACCATGTGATAGAAGAGAAGCCAGATTCTAGTACCAAGCTGTGTGGTGTATGGAAGAGGGGTTATGCGATGTGGTGAAAGTAGCATGGAATGGGAAAGGTTAGATACAAGGATAAGAACAGTATAAAAAGGAGGCAACTGTATGGAATGATAGAGTGGTGGGAAATATGGCCAAGGAAAAAAGGGAAATCATTCTAATATTGGAAAGTATAGATCATACTAGAAGTTGTAAGGGTAACCATAATGGGCTTTTCAGGCTTAAAAAACAATTATGGGATGTGTATCACAAGATGACCTTGCAGGAAGAACTGATTTGGTTCCAGAAATCAAGGTGTAAGTGGCTTAGTGGAGGAGATAGGAATTCAAAATTCTTTCATGCCAACGTCATAGCGAAGAGGAAAAGAAGTAAAGTTGAGGCACTATAGGATGATCACGGTAATTGGATTACTGATGAGAGGCTTTCAAGAAACATGGATGTTGATTATTATAAGAAGCTATTTATGGCAGAAAATCCATCATCACCCTTCTCACCATGGATGGCTAACTTCCCTTCTTTGGAGGTAAACCAGTTAGAGCTCTTAAAGAGACATGTTTCTCCCATTGAGATTAAGAATGCAGCTTTTGAGATGGGAGCATTCCAAGCACTGAGATTGGATGGATTAAATTCTCACTTCTTTTAAACACAATGGGAGTTGGTTGGGGAGAAGATATGCGACCTGGTATTCAGAATATTTGATAGACCTGGGTTATCCAATAAATCAATCAAAATAACATTATTCTAATTCCTAAAGGGGATCAACCTACATCTTTGAGGGATTTTAAGCCCATTTCTCTTTGCAATGTTAGTTTTAAGATTGTTAGTAAGGTTATTGCTAACCGTTTTAAATGCATTATGAATCATCTTGTGGCTGAGAACCAATGTAGTTTCATAGCATGCAGACAACGGGTGGATAATATCATTATTGCTAAGGAGGCAATCCACTCTATGAGAAATAAGGGAAGGAAGGGGTGTGTGGCAATGCAGGTAGACATGGAAAAGGCGTATGATAGGCTTGACTGGAGATTCTTGGAATTTACTCTGCACAGCTTAGGCTTGCGAGGGGATTTTGTTAATCTGATTATGTCTTGTGTCTCATCTACTTCAATAAGGGTTTTATGGAACAGAGTTACTTCAGAGAGTCTCAGACCATCGAGGGGTGCAAGACAGGGGGATCCATTGAGCCCGTATCTGTTTGTTCTTTTTATGGAGCCATTGGGGCAACTTATTCATTAGGAAGTAGATATGGGGAATTGGCGACCTCTCAAGATGGGTACTTCTGGACCAAAAATTTCCCACATCTTTTTTGAAGATTATTTGGTTCTTTTTTGTGAGGCCACGTCTGAACAAATAGATGAGGTAAAGAAAGTTATGGATCGGTTTTATCGAGTCTCTGGGCACAGGAATAAC
The DNA here is from genome assembly GCA_963242795.1 of Inga leiocalycina. Taxonomy (NCBI): domain Eukaryota; kingdom Viridiplantae; phylum Streptophyta; class Magnoliopsida; order Fabales; family Fabaceae; genus Inga; species Inga leiocalycina. The sequence goes on along the minus strand of OY725326.1, from coordinate 67,311,338 downwards.
CTGAATAAATAAAAAATGTTCGTGTCACGAAATATCCACTTTAATAGAGCCTACGAGATGAGTCAAGTTGTAGGGATTTTATTGACAGTAGACCTTGGGAAATATTTGGGTGTTCCGATCTTGCACAAACGTATGGTTAAGATGACTCTTGCGCCTCTAATTCAAAAGGTAAGAAAGAAGTTGACAAACTGGAGAGGACGTATTTGAGTATGGTGGGCAGGACAGTCCAAATCAAGTCAGTCTTAACAGCAATTCCTCAGTACCAGATGCAATCAACGTTGATCCCAAAGGGGGTGTTATCTGTTGTTGAAAAATTGAGTAGGGACTTCTTTTGGAACCAGTAGGAAGAATCCAAGAAAATGCACCTACTTTCATGGGATATTTTAAAGTATAGGAAGAATGAAGGAGGGTTGGGAATAAAATATTTACATTGCCAGAATAAATCTTTCCCTATGAAATTATGCTGGAGAATGATTACTCAATCGGAAGCTTTGTGGGTGAAGTACTTAAGAGCAAAATACTCATGTGGGATGGATAAGATGCCCTAAGTACAAAGCAGTCACAATCAATCGACTGTGTGGAGTGGCATAGTGGCAGTTTGGGAAGAATTTAAGAGTGGAGTTGGGAAGAAAATAAGGAGTGGCAAAAATACTCAGGCTTGGGAGGAGCGTTGGGTGCCAATGGATAGACCCCTAAAGTGCTACATTCAGAAAAATACATAGTTAGTAGACATGGATGCTCAGGTCGGCTCATTTGTCACTTAGACAGGTTAATGGGATAGAGCCAAGTGGGGATCTTTACTCCCTAAATGGGTCATGGATAGAATTATGATGGTGAATCCTCCTACAGGTTCAGGGGAGGATGTATTTTGCTAGTGGAATGCATCGGATGGAAATTTCAGTGTAAAGTCAGCATATGACATAGTCTATCAGTAGCACGAACACATACATCATTTTTATTGGTGGAGGTTATGGCACTGGGATATTCCGGAAAGAGTTAAGCTCTTTTTGTGGCAAGTTTTCCATAATAGACTCCCTAATAACGAATTAAGAGTGAGACATAACTTGAGTGCCCTAAACACTTGTCCCTTTAAGTGTTAGTATGAGGAGAGTATTATACACATTTTGAGGGATTGTGAGCAGGCTAAGAGAGTGTGGTTTCTTTTAACTAATCATATATATTATACTATATTTTTCTCTAGTAATCTGTAGGAATGGCTTACATAGAGCCTACTATTTTGCCCAGGAACAAGGAGGGTGGCTAAATGGCCATGGCATAGAGTATTCAGCATCGTGTGTTGGCTCCTATGGAAGAACAAATGCAGCCAAGCGTTTGAGAGTCGAGCAGACAATGTAAAAGGGATAGTTCACAAATGCTTGTATCATCTCTCGGAAGGCATGGTGCACAGTAGATTTCGGCATCAGATTTTCCAAATACTGGAGAGGGGGTCGAGTCACTGGGAACCACCAGAACCAGGCTTCGTACGTGTTGATGTAGATAGATCGAGAGCTAGTGGTGGCTATGCAGCTTGTGGTGGAGTTATCAGAGATCACCAAGGTAACTGGATTCGTGGATTTCAACAAAAGTTAGGATACAACTTCCCAACTGCTGCGAAAATGCATGCAATAAATAGTGGACTTCAATTATGTGATCAGATGGGTTTTACCAGGGTCAGGCTCTTCATAGATTCATTACAGGCTATCCAGCTTCTATCAGTAGAGTATGGAACCTAACATCCATTATATAAAGCCATTTTGGATACCAAATCCCTTATTTATAGACATTGGGACATAGAAATATGCCATACTTACAGGGAAAATCTCAGATGTGTTGATTTCTTAGCAGTGAAGGCTCACACTAGCAATCAGGAATACACAGAGATAGAGATATCCCGTAGGGAATGCATCAATCTTTTCGCTCTGGAGTGTGCTGAGTCACATCAGGATCCGTATGTGTTACCTAATCATAGGGCTTTGTAAACTACAAGCATTGCTTGCCTTTGTATACAAAAAAATGGTGTGATAAATACCAAACATTTACTAGTGTTTTGACACAACAATGATTATATCTAATAAAATAATATCACTAAAAACATAGGAAAAAGAGAGGGAGGAGCACAGGAGCAGTAGCAAAAACACTTTGTTCTACTAGGGTTTCAAGGTTTGACCACTTTGTTCTCCAAAGTGGCAATTCCCTTTCCTCTTTGATTATTGTTAAGGGGAGTATTTATAGGAGTATTTAGAACCGATATCAACTCCTCAAATATATTTTATATTAAAGACCAGAAGGAGTCACTACTATAAAATTGACTATATTTCACAGTTATTTTTGTCAATATTTTATGGTTTTAAAATATAAAATATTTTACAGTTATCTACCGTAAAACCGTAAAATATAGGGCTTGATATTTTACGGTTTTTCATTGAAAACCATTAAGTATTTGATATAAACTTCACGGTTCTTGGTCAATCAGTGTGAAATATAACACACATTATTCGATGCTTATTCACAAAGAACTATGAAATATATTGACAGAATACTTTATGGTTCTAATGCTGAACTGTAAAGTATTTGACGCTAGGTTTGGTCATATGTAATAAGTTCATTTGACAGTTGTGGTCTCTAACTATAAAATGTTTTGAAATACTTCATGGTTGTTTTAAAGAACCATGAAATATTGTGAAATACTTTACGGTTATTTGCAAGTAACCTTGAAGTATGTGAGAATATTTTTTTTAAAGGCTCACTTTCGATTAGCCCCCACAAAATTACCTCTAGAAATAATATATATACACGAAACACCAAAGCAGATCCAGTCTAGAGGCATCACGTATGCAAAGTAATCAATTCCAATAAGAAGTCTATGCAATAATGCACAATAATAGCAAATTAAAGCATATCATCCAGTACTATATATACAGTTATCAATACATCAATATCAATATGGACCAAGTGCATGTATGTAGCAAGCTGCATATCTATATACTCAGTAGCAAATGTCCATCACTACTGGAGCCACATATCAAAAGGAAAACTTATTTGTAACAAGTTGACAAACAAAACGAAATCATAATTAAGATTAATATTTAAGTCAAACAATGATTAACACAAACAATAATGGTCAAGCAACAAAGGTAAGGGCATTTACATGATCAAGTGCCCTATTTTCTTTTCCTAGTCTTAATAATTGTAATGTTATTTTTAGTTACAATTATTTTCTTCAACTTGTAAAGCAATTTTCCCGTCTTTGAAATCCAAATTCCTTCATTGTGCTCATATATGCTTAATGTACAAAGCATCATCCTCATTGAAATGTGTATCAAGTGACAACCCTTGAAAGGATCATCCTCAACTGGATTGTCTTCACCTCCTCCATCCGTATTTGTTTTATTTGATAACAGAACAATAAACCTTCCTTAATTAGCGGGATTAGGAACATAGAACACTTGTTTAGCTTGAGAAGTCTGATGAACTCATGTCATGTGAGTTCACAAAATAAAACTAGGTTTGAAAATGTAGCATAGTAGCTTAACCTAGGTCATTCTTGTGAGGAGATTAATTTCCAAGTTTCTAAATAGTAAAGTGATAAATACCTTGAAGTTGTGTGTAATCATATTGGGAATTTGATTTAAAACTATGAAGTAAACTAAGCTAAAACAATATTTTTGTATTTTTTGGTTTTTAAAACAAAGAGCAAACAGAATTGAAATTAACAATAACAACAAAGTAAATTTAATAAACTAGAATAATAATGAAATGGGATTCCCTTGAGTTGAGGTTTTAGTCTTCCTTCCTTGCTAATGATATGAATTCCAAAATGAGTCAAGAGGATGGAACTAAGATATCACTAGCTCTATACTTGCAATAATCATTTAATTCATTCTACCGAAGCAATTAAATGAATATCATCAAATAATTCAGACTCAAGGAGATGAATAATCAACTTCCAATTCTAGGTTGTAATTACCATTACAAAAATTCAAAGCATTTAGTTTAGTCATTTACAATCCACTTAACCATGTTGGAATAAACAACTCAACCTACTCCTAATTTGAATCATACAAAGCATAATTAATCAACTCCTAGCTCAACCACCAAGTTTATTCACTTGGCATAAAACAATCTAGATCACAACCATATACTTAACCAAGCCATACAATTATGAAATAGAAAGAGAGCTTAAGGAATTCTATTGACGTTTAGAAGCTCAAACCATTACCCAACTCAAGGAAATCACCAACACTTTAGCTACTCACATTAACACTTGATTATGCCCAAAATATTCAATGAAGTCCCACAAAAACCTAAGATTAATTAATAAAAATATATAAATATTGAGCTTAATCAATTCCTCCACACTTAAGCTTTTGCACTCCTGTGCAAAACATTAAACTTAATACTAGGCATAGAGGGATGAAAGTTGAAAGAATAGGCAAGATCAAGCTTTAAGAATCACACTTAGTCAAATAATAATGTATCCACCTATCCAAATTCAATGAACATACCCAAAATTGAAGTAGGTAAAGTAATGCAAAGTTTAATTACAATGAGCTTAATTGGAAACCTTAACTAGGTAAGTGTTTGCACTCTTCTCTCATATAAGGTAGTATTTTTTTTCACTCGCATCTACTTTAACCACACTCTACTATAGGCTTGTAATATTTCTAGGCTTTCCACTACTTGCAACAATGGCATAAACAAATCCAAAGGACTTTGTAGGGTTGTAATGTTGAATTAGCTAAATGATGGAAAATGTAACAAATACTATGCTTGCACCAAATAATTTGCTAGATCACTTAGCACTATAGAAGTAACTTAATTCACATATTTTACCATTGTGACTTTATTTCTTTCTTTGAATTTTTTTTCATATTCACACTTTTTCTCTTCTTTTTCTTCTTTTCTATTTTCTTTCTTTTGACTCTTCACATAATATTTTTTTTTTCATTTCCTTTTCTAATATATAATAGTACTCTCCTTTTTTTTCTTTTTTTTTCTAGTGCTAGGAAGAACTTGATAAAGGATGCAAACATAGCATTTGTATAATGAAATAGAAACAAAAGTGAAAGGCTCAAGGGGGTAAACTAAGGTAAATGATGAATGGTTTGTGTTTGAGTAAATGGGTGTTGAAATGAATGCCAATGTCATCTCTATCCATACCATTGCAAAATGTAGCCTCAAGCAAGAAACAAAACAAGCTCTAGAGAGCAATAATCTAAGTGGATAAATCACACAATGAAATGAACAATTAGGCCCAAAACACCTTCCAACTATGCTTTTTGTTCCCCAACAAACTCATTAAAATTAAACCATGCATCATTAAAACACTTGAATTTTGTGGCAATTCACTAATTCACAGCAAGTTTAAACTATGAATCCAACTAAGAGTAATTGAGATACTTGATCATGACTAAAGTTTTCAAAAATCTTAGTGAATTGGACCAAAAACAACAGAGGACACAAGTAGGAGACAGAGGAATATGATATCACAATGAAATCCATCATGAGAATAAACACACTCCCCAACACTCAATCCTTACATTGCCCTCAATGTAATGCATAAAAACAAAGAACCTAGACGCACTTATCTCTTGGGTAAAGTGAATGTTGTGAAGTCCAATTCAAGATTGAAGCACAACACATAATCGTCACAAGGAGAGAGAGAGAGAGAAGATAAAACATAAGTGGAAATAGTTCTTAGAAATTAGCTAGGCATAAGGATATAGAGAAAAGAGTAGTATAGGTAAGGCTAAGCACAAGAGTATGATTCAAAATGGAGTGTATTCAATTGAAAAATGCAAAAAAACAAACTACATTTTACTACTGAGAAGTCCCTCCCCTACACTTGTTCAATAGCATATATCATCAAATAAAACAAGGAACAAGGTAAGGAAAGAGACTACCGTCTAAATTAAGCAAATAATGTTTTGATATGTCTCATATCGTGCAACACTCCTTGTGTGAACATCGGAGAGATATAGCTTGTTTAGCTTGTTCCGGCGGCTGGCACTCTTGGCCGTTTTAAAATTTCAATTCACTACTGTAGAATGGACTTTTAACGAACATTTTTTTGCCCTTTAGACGACTGTTTTCAAGGGGACGTCTATGTTAGGGTCGTTGAAAATTCGAGAAAAGATGACTGTTTTTAAACAGTCGTAGTATGAGAGATACAACGACTGTTTTAGGGAAAACAGTCGTTGTATCTTTTTTTTAACGTTTTACTCCTTACAACCCAGACAATTGGTGGGTTATCTCCATAATATTATAAGTCTCCCCCACATCCATCTCCTACACTATCCCACTCTTCTTCTCCACCATATGTCTCCAAGTCCCCACCTCCTCCATCCCCTTCACCACAGTATCCATACTACTACAAGTTACCATTTGCTCCATCCCCTTCACCATTGCCTCCATACTACTACAAGTCTCCCCTCCCACCGGCTCTATCTTCGCTGCCTCCATACTAGTAGATGAACCTATCCTAACGAGTTCTCTAACCTGTACATTGCTATCTTTGAAAGAAAAAACCAGATCCATGAACCATTCTCTCATGATTAACTCTCTAGCTTCCCCTATTACTCATGGAAGTAAAAATCACATGTTCATTTTTCTATTATGACATATAGCGCATATATTATTATAACATCATTTCAATGTGCAAACTTCAACTTTCAATGTAAATCATGACATGCATATGACCAAAGAGATGATGACATGCTTTCATGAAATCCCTATTCTTCATCATCATTTTCCAAAGTGTTCTTTGTAAAGCATGATGCCTTAACATATTCAAAGTACTCATAAATAAGAAACTAGGAAAAGTATTTGAATATGCAAACTTATATAGCACTGTACAAAACCACTGCACTATGTAAAAAAACCTCTACACATCATCACCCCTCTATGTGTTGTAGAAGATGTCCTGACAACAAGTCTTAGATCAAATTAATGTCTTCGATTGTGTAGGGGTCCTGATTACCAAAAATCTATGCGCAAAATGGAGAATATGTTAACATAAATAAATAAATTGAATGAAATAACTAACAATTCAATCACATGAAAAGAACTGAAATTCAATTGAGAATTAAGAAATGATCACCTGTTCAAAATTTGTAGTAAGGCAAGAGAAAATGATGTTATACATATATAGTATAACATAGAAGCTGCACTCAGTTTTCCCTGCTTGCCGAGGACACTGTACATCAAAAGCAAATAGTAAAAAAGAATAAAGGCCTATGTAAAGCAATAGTCAATCGAAGAACTTGAATGTAAAGAACTTATGTTTGGCTGGAATCACTTTGTTGAACCACCTTTTCCTTCACGCTTGCCACCCATTATATAATATGTCTTCAGTGCACTGTAATAATTAAAATGATAAATAGAAGACATTAAAACAATTGAGTAAAATCAAAAATAAATGACGGACAAATAAATTTACTTACATGTTAAAAATGTTTTTGATATTTGCGTCTGACTTGTGACCCAATGAGTCAAACCAAAAGATGACGTTGATCGAGGGACAAGGAACACAGAGACTCTAATGATAACTATAATCACATGTATGTATAGATTAAAATAAGGTTATATAACATGATACTGTTTAGCAAAGTGAACGTGCATAAATATATCAAATAAAGTTACTTGCCCATCAACAACTGGTGCTAGATAACAAGGCAACTGAGTCTCACCTATTGTATAGCCTACATAGCTCATTCGATCTTCCAACCTCTAGCTATTATGCCGTGACATAGTGCCAGGACATAAGAAGCCAAATGTAGTGCCGAGCCCTCGTTCGACACATAGTTTGTGGAAGCAGCTATCACATAAATGAAATGAGAAATGACAAAGTAAATGTAGAAACTTTAAACCCCTAAATATCAGTGCATTAATTACAATTAAAAATTATAACTAAACTCACATGATTGCAAATGTGACCCATCCTACATCAATCTCCTCCAAAGATAGGAACTCTCTAATATCTTTGTTATCAAGTCCATATTATACGAGATTCTACGACCCACAATCTCACAAGGCATCTGCAAGTCAACCTTATTTATGTCTTGATGAATATTTTACAGTCGTGCTAAAAAGGGAAATTTTGTCGCATTATCTTGTTCCTAGTAACACACAAAATAAAGATTATAAGTAGAATGTCAAGGATCAAGTAACAGTAAGGTGTTTCCTACCATTAGAGGGACTGGCACAGTCTGAACAAGATGTATAGGCCACAAGATGAAAGATCCTATTGCTTGACTTAGATTGGCAACCTCACCATCGGGGAATGGGACATCTATACCTTCCTCCCCCAGTCGAACACTTGACATTGACCTTACGTTGATAGTCCCGGATTTGGTTATTATGGTGGGTGGTGTATGGCTGTATACAACAGCATTAGCAGTAGTACGCAAGTACAGGACTTCTAAATACAGAGTGCAGGGTTCTCCAAGCTCTAGTGAAGGACTAGGGTTGCCATGTCCAACCTCTGGCGGATTGTAACTACCTTTAGTGCTGGGAAAGGCTAGGGATTCCTGAATAAGAGAAATGAAAGAATTAATTAAAATAACGTAAGGAAAAACTCAATATAATGTTAAATGAAATTAGTTATAAAACTCTGATCTAGGTGCCACGTTACACATCCCACCTTGCATGTGAGATAACACCATCGTACTCATCTCACCACGTAGCTCACTCAACAACTCTTCTTTAAGCTCATCTCAAAGTGAGTGACGTAGCTCTGCTCAGATTTCCTCTCGAACCCTGGCCAAAAACTCCTGACTCATTTCACCTCATCCTCGTCCAAAGTATTTAGAGAGACCAACTCCCATTGACTCCCCTCTAACTTGACCAGGGTAATCTAGATTACCAAGCGCCATGGGTAAGATGTCCATCCTTCCAGTTTGAGTGAAGGAACCCTGGCTGCTTTACTCTTCAAGTTCATCCTGTAGCATACAATGGATAAATAGAAAGTAATTACATGCTACCAACGTTAGAAAAATGAAACACATTTAAATATACTTATTATTAAATACTCACAATCCTTTTAGCGACATCAGCAATGACTGGATTTATATATTTCTCTCCCTTTATACTCCCTGCTTTCCATTTTTTGTGACGTAGGGGAGGAGGTGGCGCTTGGATAACTATACTAGGATCTACTTGGGTTGCTTCCTCCAATTTTTGCAATTTAGCCTGCATCATCTTCTTTTCGAGCTTGCGATAAGCCCCACATGACATATAATGAGGATAATTGTTTTTTGCTTGCCTCTCTTGATTTGCTTGACTCAATTTCTATATAAACAAAAAATAATGATAACTGAGTTAGCAATGTCAAGTAAGTTCAACTAAAATGTTTAACACTAAGATGAACACAATGTACCAGGAAATTGGGATCCTGCCGTGATGCGACAAACAACCTCCAGTCATTTGGAGAAAGAAACGAATACGCTTTGCAAGGATCCAAATGACTCCTTGGCCCTCGAACGTACTTGGTTGTGAGAGTGGACTTGAAATCTTTCCACCGCTCATGAACTTCCCCGATCCAATGCTTGTACATCTCTATCGTATTGGGAACATCATAGGTTTGCTATAAAACAAAATATATAGTAGTCGTTATATATGAACAAATAGAAATGAAAATATATATACAAATACAACTTTACATACCAAAAGTTGTTCCCAAATCATAGCCTTCGTGTCCTTTAAAACTTCCCTCTAGGTAGGAATTAGGACGCTAACTTTGCTTCGACCCAAAAAGCCAACATAGCTAATGAACTTGTCTCCGTCTGGGCCGAATGGCTTTAAATCATCATCAAATTCCACGTGAACCCTGCTCGCCTGTTGTTCTGCCACCAACGGCTGCAGCTTCGTGCTTCCTCTAACATTTTCTTAACCGGTGAGCCAACAGAGTCGCCCGAATTTGAACTTGCCATGATCCTGCTAAGAAATAAATGTGACATGATAAGTAAAGTGAAATTACATGCATACTTTAAACAATTCAAAATCTTACTAAGAAATAAATGTGACATATGATAAGTGAATTGAAATTACATGCATACTTTAAACAATTCAAAATCTTACTTTAAGTGTTTTCCCAAATTCCTTCACAATGATCAATTCTAGCTCCATATTCATCATCATCTACCAATTCCACTTCATATGGCATAGGTGGATTTGTAGTGAAAGGCGGCGTGTCATCAAGATTCAAACTTGGATCACCATCCTTCTGTTTTTTACTTTGGAGTACAATAGACAATTTCTTATTTGTTGAATCATTGACATAAAACACTTGTTTTGCCTGACTTGCTAGAATGAATAACTCATCTTTATAACCGACTCTTTCAAGATCAACTAAGGTAAATCGAAATTGATCTATTTCAACAGCATTATTGTTAACCCACTTGCATTTAAATAAAGGAAATCTCAACTTAGTGTAGCTTATCTCCCATATATCTTCAATAATTCCATAATAGACCATAGATGCCAAAATGGGGTTTTTGTCTTTTGAACTAGAAAAGTGCATTGATTTAGCTACCACCATCACCCCACTATTTTGCATAGTACTTCTGTTATCTTGGCCATTTGTATAGAAAGAATACCCATTTATATCGAAGCCACTCCAAGTTATAACCTCAAAAGAAGGCCCCCAAGCTAACCATTTGTTTTGCTCATTAGCTATCTGCATGTCATTTTTCCTTGAATATATCTCCTTTAAACTCTTTCTGTGTTCAGCTGAGTATGGCTGAACTTCTTCTGTATTATTCAAGATATACAAGTGTGCTTGCAACACCTTTTCACTATGCATAATCTTCACTTTGAGCCCTCGTGTTCCCTTACTTGTACCCTTTTCATGACAAGATTAGGCCTTTGACCTTGATAGATATTCTTTGCAAAAGTCCATAGCCTCTTCAACGACATATATTTCCACAATTGAGGCTTTAGCTCGATAAGGATTTTTAGAATACCCTTTTAAGTTCTTTACGTATCGCTCGAAAGGGTACATCCACCTTATATAAACTGGGCCGCATAGTCTTACCTCCCTTACCAGATGAACTATTAAAAGCACCATTATATCGAAGAATGCGGGAGCAAAATGCATCTCTAGTTGGCAAAGAATAGTATAACCCTCATTTTCTAAATCATCTAACCTTCCAATGTCAACAACTTTCCTACAAATAGCATTAAAGAAACTGCACAACCTTGTTATCGTGCTTTGCATATCATCATTCATAATGCCTCTAATAGCTACTGATAATAGTTGTTGCATTAAGACATGGCAATCATGAGACTTCATTCCTATTAACTTTAAATCTTCTATTGACACAAGCCGGCTCACATTAGAAGAATACCCTTGTGGCACTTTAATGTCGTGCAAACACCCACACAAACTTCTTTTCTCAGCTTTTGACAATGTATGTGCTGCTAGCTCCATATATGCCCTCCTACCATCATCTCTTAGTTTTGGATGTAGCCATTCTCTTACTCCCATTTCAACTAAGTCTAGCCTCGCACTAATTCCATCTTTAGTCTTACCTAGTATGTCCAAAAGCATACCAAGAAGACTATCACATACATTTTTCTCGACATGCATCACATCAATTCTGTGTCTTACATCAAGATTACGCCAATATGGAAGATTAAAGAAAATTGACCTCTTCTTCCATATGTTCTTGTCACCCGCAGTCTTCTGATTCTTACCAAAATTGGCATCGATTCTTTCCACCCGACTATAAACCTCGTCTCCAGTTAATGCCTTCAGAGCCATTTTATTCTCTGGCAAACCATTAAAAGTCTTCTTCAACCTACGGTACGGGTAGAACCGAGGAAGAAATCATCTATGACCAAGGTAGACTGTTTTCCTTCCATGCTTCAGTTGATGAAAGTGTGTGCTTGCTTCGCATATTGGACATACTTTATGACCCCTCATACTATAACCTGACAAGTTCCTATATGCAGGGAAGTCGTTAATCGTGGTGAAAATCATTGCACGTAGCTTAAAGGATTGTTGGCTATATGCATCAAACACATCTACACCATCCTCCCCCAACTTCTTTAAGTCCTCTATCAAAGGTGCCAAGTAGACATCGATATCGTTCCCCAGCTGCTTTGGTCCCGAAATCATCATAGAAAGCACCATGTACTTGCGTTTCATACACAACAAGGGAGGTAAGTTGTAAATCACCAGCAAAACCGGCCATGTACTATGTGTACTACTTAAAGTATCATAAGGATTGATTCCGTCTGTACAAATCCCAAGCTGAAGGTTTCTTGGTTCACTGCCAAATCCGGGATATATTTCATCTATTTTCTTCCATTGTGGAGAGTTAGCCAGGGGCCGAAGGTATTTTCCATCACATATTCTGTCATCACAATGCCATCTCAACTTTTTTGCTTCTTTCGTATTAGCAAACATTCGTTTAAACCACAGAATGATTGGAAGATGCCATAAAACCTTTAAAGGTTGCTTCTTACTTGTCTCATCACCACACCCAGCACCTTTCTTCACTTTGTATCTTGAAGTTTTATATTTTGGACACTCACTCAATCCTTCATACTTATTTCAGTACAATACATAATCATTAAGGTAAGCATGTATCTTTTTATACTCCATACCCATTGCAGAAAAGATTTTCTTGGCCTCATACATACAATTTGGAAGTACATTTTCCTTTGGAAATATATTAGACAACAATTCAAGTAACAATGTGAAACTACTGTCGGTCCACCCACAAGTTGCCTTTAAGTTAACCAAGTTCAAAATACTTGACAAGCGTCTATACTTAGTACAGCCAGGGTACAAAGGTGTCTCCGCATCACTTCTCACGCTATCATATACAGGCGATTGCACAAAACATTCTACCTTCACATCATGAATCATTTTCTCCATTCTATCGTCATCTCCAACCTCCAAGACTTCCTTTTCGTGGGACGTACAAGCGGTTACTTCCTCACCATGCCATATCCACCTTGTGTACCGAAGATTTATTCCATCACAAACTAAGTGATATTTTATATCATCGAATCCTGTTGACTCTCATTTAAACACTTCACACATGGACAAAAATACTTCCCATTTTTACTAGGTGCATTCATTTTAGCAAATTCAATAAACTCTTCCACCCCTTTCTCATATTCTTCACTAGTTCTCAATGCATTCATCCAGCTGTGATCCATTTTACTACTCCAGGCCTATTCCATTTTCAACAGTACTCACTTTTAGACCAATTGTCATTATAATATGAATATATGTCAAGACAGGGCATAGCTTACTCATTTTTTAAATATTTCAGCAGCATTTCCTCTTAAATGTAAGACATCTAAACCTTTGAACAATAACCCAAATAACAATAACAAAAATTTGACATACCATAGAGGAATTCAACAGCAGTTATATACAATAAAAGGTCATTAACAGACAATCACAACCATTCTAAATATATAAGAAGCTATCATGGGGATTTGTCATTTACCTGGAAAATGCAGGAAGAACGTTGAACAGGTAATGCCTAGTTAGTAATTATTTTTGAGTCTCTGTGGGACGACCTTGATTCACCATTTTATTATTTTACGGCCCGTACACTTGCGGTGCCTACTTCAAATTTGGTAGTGTAACCCCCTGCCGTAATTAATATCCGGATTACGCGATTAAGGTGAAATAGAGACCAATAAGATAAAACATCATTTATAAACCCATCAACCAGACGGGGTTTTCACAATTACATTTCAAAATCATTTTAAACCCGGTCTCATATTTACACTCCGAATATAATTACTATGCGAAGATAAATTACATTTATACAATTATCAGAGTACGCAATATAAATTCCCGACAATTCCGGGGTCATATCTTCGCTCAATTCTCATAAGGCATAATAGCCCATACAACTCATTCAATAGGGATTACACAAATCTCTTTCGAATACATACTCCAAATACTGGTCCAAACATACACATACATAATCCCAACTACGTATTGATAACCAACTACTAAGCTCTCACCCAGAACGAGTCTTCTTCGTCCTTGGATGCTTGCTTCATCCTCAATCTTCCTTCCCTGTCTAAAATGTTGATAGGGGAGGGTGAGATTCTGGGGAATCTCAGTAGGAAACAGATACCAATATGCATGCAAGATAAGTATTTAATGCATGACATGCTTGCATCACAATAACACATGTTCACATAATGATATATCCGCATGCTCAATGTTCACACAACATACTCATGGCCATAGTATAAATAGAACAGAGCTACAATCATTCTCATATGTCTCACATAATCACGCAAAGCAATAACATGCATCAATACACAAATACAATTATCAATACATGCAGGAGAGGTAAGTTCCCTACCCTCTTTCCACGTAAGCTCCAGATCCGGCTGCTCACGCTCAGGAAATCATCAAATCCTATAACCAAGATCAAGGACATAGGATTAATCCCTTTTCCAATTCCTTAACTTTTAGACATTCAGGTTGGTTATCATTATTGCCCTTTAAGTGCCCTCAAACACCTTAATCCATAGCTCTAAAGGGTTGGAAGACTATCCCCAAAGATCCCCTTTTGAACACTCAAACTTGATATTTTTCACTGTCTCACTCGAGCACAGAAGCTCTCACTCGAGCACAAGTACGGACATCACTCGAGCACAAATGCTCTCACTCGAGCATTGGTACGGACAACACCCGAGCACAAGAGAGAGTGAGACAGAAAGCACATGCCCGAGAGCACAAACCCACTCCAGAAGCACAAGCTCACTCGAAGCACAAGGGGCTCACTCGAGCACGCTGCCCATACCCGCGAGCACAAGAGAAAGTGAGACCGCGAGTGAACACCCGAGAGCACAACTCTCACTTTCAGGAACTGGCTCACTCGAGCACAGATCCTCACTCGAGCACACACCTCCCACCCGCGAGTGAGAAGGCACACTTCTTGCACCTTGCCCGCGAGTGAAGACCAGAAAGCAACCCTTCACTCTGGACTCCCACTATCACTCGAGCAGACTATGCTCACTCGAGCATGTTCTTCGCTCACTCGAGCACAAAGCGATGTGCTCGAGCAGCGTTAATGAAAACCCAGGCGCACTCACAGCAAAACAAAGGAAAACTCACATATCACTCGAGCAGGATCTTCCTCACTCGAGCAACATTCATCCCTCACTCGAGCACACCCCTGTCTGCTCGAGTGAATCTATCAGATTCCAGGAAAACGCAGCAAACATACCACATTCCCCTAACTCTTGCCCAATTGATCCCAATGGACCCAAAACCTCTACCAAAGCTACTCCCACACAAAATCACTCACTGAATCCAATGGAATCAACAGAATTACCAAAATTCCATTCCATTAACAAGCTTTGGTCTAGGGCAATATAATCATCAATTCTCTAAATCAACAACCTCACACATTTCAATCCCAAACCCATTCTATCTATTCAAAACTCATACCAATATACCATTTCCAATGCCATATCATGCCAAACTACCCATTACCCATATTTTCGAAATTAGGGCAATAATTCCAGAAATTCATAACATAATCATTTGGCATGAAACATAGATAGAAGGATTGGTTTCACATACCTTATCCACTTTCTCAAAGACACTCTTTGATTCTCCACACTTCATATTTTCGTGATTCTTCCAATCACCACCAATGGAGAAGCTACAACCATCAAATTGAAGCTCTCAACTCAATGATCAATATTCATGAAAAGGATTTGCGCAAAGGAAGCCATTTGCTTACCTCAAAATTCCACTTTTCCTTTCTCACTCCCAAGCATCTTCAGCGAAAATGGAGGAAGGAAGAGAAGAGAGAGAAACCGAGAGAGAGAGAAGAGAGGAGATGGAGATGATGATGATGTGTCACACTTATGACCCATCCAAGGGTCCACACTTTGCCACTTGTCACCATCTCACTCCAACTCTCATGGGCTCACATGCACACACATACACTTGATTATGCCCCTTGCTCAACTTCACAATCAATCCTAGCCATTGATCTTTTAATCACACACCTCATTTTCTCTTAGCTAGTAATTAATTTCTCTATTAATCACTAACTAATTCCCAACAATTTCACTCTTTCAATTTCCAATAATTATGGCTTATTAATTATTATTGCCATAAAACACATAATTATTCTCAATAATTATCATTAGTCCTTAGTCGAAAATCGGGATGTTACAGGTAGCATCAATATAAAAAGAGGAGATTTATTAGAATACACTTGCTCATGAGGAAGTGTTAAGATTTGATAAACAAGTATATATGTCTTGAGTGAAGTGAATAAAGAGCATATTTGTCTAATGAAGAGCATATTAAAATCGTTCATTGTTCAGTACATACTATTGGCAGGATCAACGAACAAGTACCAAAAAAATAAATAAATTGTTGCATTGCTAGGATGACTTGAAAAGGGGATGTAGTAGATTGGGTTTATTAGTAAGTTAAGTAGAGCATCAGGTGTTGGAAAAGCCATTTAACAATTGAAGATACTGTGGAGTGGAAAAGAATAACAATATACTGTTATATGATTGCCCCTTGCTGTTATGGAATATTAATTACTTTGGACTAATGTTTAAATTCCAACCTAATCCACGTTCATTCCACACTCTTACTATTACTTACACTTATGACTTAGGAGTGAATTAACTATGTTTTTTTTAGTTGTGGTGAAATCGTTGGAGATGCATGGAATTCCCTCGGTTCCCTATTACAAATTCATTTTTAACTAAATCACATGTACAAATAAATAGTTAAAAACATTAAATTTGTTTATCAAATTTAATTGATTTCTAATGTTATCATTGTTAACTACATTAACTCTAAAACTTTGCTTCATTAATTTGGAAATAATAAATAAATGAAAACGTTTTATCTAACTTCTATATTTGGAAATGAGGTAATATTTAATTTTCCAAACATATACTATGGATGGTTGAAATCTACTGCTTTTGCCTACAGTGACGCAGAAGTCCTTCTAACCTTGACAGCAAATTCAAAATTTCTCCCAGGATTGAGTTATTAACCGTGCATGTAATATAACAAAATGAAGCTTTTGAAAGAGAGGAATACCCCCTAATAATCTCATTTCCAGTCAGTATAATGCAATAAGCTCAAATAAATTGCTTTAATTACCGAGGAGCAAGTTTTGATCCATGGAAGCTTAGATCGCATGCAAATTTTGGAGAGATTAAGGTAGCATTATATGGTAATGTTAAGAGGGTAGAGGTTGAGAGAGTAATATGGGTCCAAAGACAATTAATCTTAGAGAATCATCTTGGTAGTCATAAATTGAACCTCATCAATATATAATCACAGAGAAACTAGGAAAACGAAGAAATAACATCTACCCAAAGATTGAAAAACAAAGGGATTTGTCTTTTACCTGGAAAATGCAGGAAGCACGTTGAAGAGCTACAGGTCGACGGCACACAGTAGCTGAGAGGCAGATGGACAAGTGAGGGACGAAGAAGAGTGACAATGTCGTGACTTGCGAAGAACAAGTGAGGGACAAAGAAGAGTGGGCAACAGGGAGAAGGACGTGCAAATGAAGAGCAAAAGCAAACTAAAAAAAGAGGAACAGAGACCGGCGGGAGAACGAGGCGCGAAATGACAGCAAAAGGTAAAGTAAAACGTGATTGACTGTGGCGGTAGTGGGGAGAGATTCAACGACCGTTCTCATAGAACGGTCATTGAATCATATTACAACGACCATTCCCTACAACGGTCATTGAATCATTGATTTTCAACGACCGTTCCTAGGGAACGATCGTTGAAGAAGGTTACAATTTCAGAACGGTTGTTGTATCTGATACATTCAACAACTGTTTTCATTTAAACGGTCGTTGAAAAGCTTCCCAGAATTACGCCTTTGCCACCGCTCTTCTTTCTACCACTGCTTTCTTGAAAACGGACGTTGTTTGGTGTCATGGAATCTTCTTCCTGTAGTAGAGATTTGATCCATGATACCTCTATGTCATTTATAAATGTTAATAGACTTTTTAGGATTTTGTATTTTCAAATGATATTTATTTATCTTTTTCCCTAAAACATACCTCAAATAAAAAAATATTAATATATGAGCTTAAACAGGCTGGAGTTTGATGGACTCAAGCCTAAAAACCCTCTTACCCCAAAATCACTTTTTTTGTTTTTGTTTTTGGAAGACAGACCCTCGAGCTAAAATGGCTTGAACTATGCGGCCCGACCAGCTTGATCCCTTTTACCGGCTTTAACTACTGACTCATGTCTTGTTGACAGATCATCCACTTTGGGTTTGTGACTCGACACGATTTTCACATTGCTGCTGGGCGTAGGTTGTTGTATCCTTTTATGTTGTACTAACCTTTTATCTAATAAATGCTTCCTTTGGGTTATATGTTGTCCTAACGTTTGAAAAGGCGAGAAGGAAATAATCCCTGAGTAAAAAATTTTGCTATGTATGTGATTATGGACGTAAATGTGACAAACTCCTTATTAGGTCGTCTTATTTTAATGATTTTGGGATTGTTAGAGCTTATTAGCGTGAACGTGAATCATAGAGTAATAATATTAAGTTAATCTATGTTTGCTTTACTGTATAATATAATAAACAATTTGTATTGAAAGTTCAACTTTTATTAATTTTAGGGTTTAACTTTAATTACTTCCAGGTAGATCTGCTCGATCATTTGCAAAAATTAAATGGACCATATTGACCGTTGGCGGCGGCTGAGCCAGTCCGCTGGCCTCGTGAAGTATCGAGTCCTACATTAGAAGAAAGACACGTGGATCGGTAAAATGAAACCCGCATAACAATATACGCCTATGATGACAAGGCTTATAGTTCTCTGACTAAATAAGACATTATTTGTTTTATGTAAGTGTATGTTTAATTGTTTAACAAACAATATTGATTTTTAATTATTACTATTAATTTTTTTTGCTAGAAAATGATTATTAATAATACAGAAGTATTTAATAAATTAAGAGTTCATTATATATGATTGATATTTTGTTAAAATTGATTTAATTACACGAGAGATCGTTGAGACTTTATAATTGGTGATAACAATTTGGTCATTAAGGTTATTGGCGGGAAAGAGATTACATTAAGGATAACCAATGAGAAGGTTAAAAGATGACTCATTCTTTTATTATGAATTAAGTAGTATGGTAAAGTTACTAAAGTTTTTTTATATATATGATCTTGGAAGACAAGAGTATATATCAAATTCTTTGATGGATTTAGGTATTGATGAATATAATTTTATCGACTTCTTTAACTACGTAATACGCCATATGTTTTATTCAAAAATTAATTACTGTCTTATATTGGACATAAAATCACACACATGACACATCCAAGTAAACTACTATCAAGTAAAATTTTTACTTGATACATTAAATTATGAATCATCAAAATGCTTAATATAATGGTATATCTCTACTGCTGAACCTGGTTTACCTGCTAAGCAAAGTGTTTAGTAGGGAGAGCTAATAAGTGGATCTAAGCCATCTAGATTTAAGTTTGTTAAAATGATCATTTTTTAAATAAAAAATCATTTTTGAACATATAATAGTTAATAAATTATCTTTATTTTAAATTTTATTCTCATTAAAATAATTTTTTAGAGAAATATAGACTTTTAAAAAACATCAGATATGGATAGTCCAAATCAGATCTAACGGCCTAAACTTGCTTACCTCTCTCTGCTAGACAAATTTGCTTAGTTGGGAAACCAATACCTGTCTTCGGGACCAGGTGTCCATAACCACTCAATATAATGGTATATCTCTACTGCTGAACCTGGTTTACCTGCTAAGCAAAGTGTTTAGTAGGGAGAGCTAATAAGTGGATCTAAGCCATCTAGATTTAAGTTTGTTAAAATGATCATTTTTTAAATAAAAATCATTTTTGAACATATAATAGTTAATAAATTATCTTTATTTTAAATTTTATTCTCATTAAAATAATGTTTTAGAGAAATATAGACTTTTAAAAAACATCAGATATGGACAGTCCGAATCAGATCTAACGGCCTAAACTTGCTTACCTCTCTCTGCTAGACAAATTTGCTTAGCTGGGAAACCAATACCTGTCTTCGGGACCAGGTGTCCATAACCACTCAATTTTTATGTGATACACATTAAAAAATGGAAGATATCCTGCTCGTAGTGCTACGGTACGAGAATACAAGCGTGGAGCCAAACTTTTGGCTTTTAGGACTAATAATTTATATAATATGTCGAAATAACTTCAGAAACTTTATGATTGTCAACTTCCTCGTACAGATTGATCCATATATATTCATATATATATAATGGTGGCTTCCATGTATCGAATCACAACCATAATCTAGTTCAATCTAGCTCAGCTTTCGTCAGTGAAATAGAAAGTCATGGAATCCCAAAACGAAGAGCACTATTCAGCATCAAGACTTCTTCATGCTCAAACCCACATATGGAACCACATGTTCAGCTTCATCAACTCAATGTCCCTCAAATCTGCAATTGATTTGAATATTCCTGACATCATTCACAAACATGGCAAACCCATGCCTCTTTCCCTTCTCATCTCTTCCCTTCAAATCCACCCTTCTAAATCTCAAAATATCTATCGCTTAATGCGAATCCTCATTCATTCTGGCTTCTTCTCTCTCCAGAAATTTCCTGATGAAGTAGAAGAAGGCTATGTCCTTACTGATGCATCGATCCTTTTGATAAAAGACAACCCTTTAAGTGTCACACCTTTCTTGCTTGCCATGTTGGATCCCATCCTAATAAAACCTTGGCATCAACTAGCTAACTGGTTCAAAAACGACGATCCGACGCCGTTTGACATGGCACATGGAAAGAAGCTTTGGGAGTATGCTGGGGATGAGCCTAAGCTTAATCATTTTTTCAATGATGCTATGGCTAGTGATGCGAGGTTGGTGTCAAGTGTGGTGATTGATAAGTGTAAGGGTGTGTTTAAGGGATTAGATTCATTAGTGGATGTTGGGGGTGGTACTGGGACAGTGGCTAAGGCTATTGCTGAAGCATTTCCAGAAATAGAATGTACTGTGTTCGATCTTCCACACGTCGTTGATGGCCTCCAAGAATGTGGGAATCTCAAGTTTGTGGTAGGCGACATGTTCGAGGCCATTCCTCCTTCTGATGGCATACTTTTGAAGGTGAATTTACTCTATTTACATGCATTGATTTTACAACGCGCTAGTTGTTATTTGATTGTATGAGTCTGATATTAGTTTGATTTGTGAATTGGCAAACAGTGGATACTACATGATTGGAACGATGAGGAGTGTGTGAAGATACTGAAGAGGTGTAAGGAGGCAATTATCAGGAAAGGAAAAGACGGGAAGGTGATTATTATAGACATGATGATGGAAAATTCTAAGGGAGATATTGATGATAAATCATCTGAAACACAATTGTTCTTTGATATGTTGATGATGGTCTTGCTCACTGGAAAAGAGAGGAATGAGAAAGAGTGGGCCAAGTTGATCTTCTCTGCTGGTTTTAGTGACTATAAGATTACTCCTGTTCTTGGCTTAAGATCTCTCATTGAGGCTTTCCCATGATGAATTGAGATTCTTAGCTAGTTGTGATATATGGAGAAGAAATAGTTAGTACTTCAGTATTGATGTTTGTGTCACTTTAGTACCAAGGGTTGGAACTCATGTTTGTTGTCTACCGTGTTACGATGCATCCATAATAATATTATGGTGGATTGAAATTATCAATCTCATCAGAGATTAATAATTAATTATGAAATATTTATCGAGTTAATTGGTTAGTTTTCTTTTTCAGTATTGAGTCGAGCACATAAAAGTTGAATTCTGTTAATTGTGGATAATCTGTGGTGTTAGTTAAATAATTTTATTGTAAAAATTTATTGAATAAATACTTCCACTCGTACTCTAATTTAATATACAATAAATGTTTTGCTGTTAAGAAACTATAAAGTGTTATTATCCAATGATAGCACCAAACACAAACCCAAGAGGCATGGGAGACTTGAAAACCCATTTACTAATATGAAGCCTTCCAATCATGCACTCAGTGCTTTTCCCTTAATAATATTAGAGTTTTCACCCAAACATATTGCCATATGTTTTCAACTTGCTCTACATTATTAAACTTTAAGATGCTAGTTGCTTATAAATATACTTTTGAAACAAACATACCCTTTAACCACATGATTCATTTAATTTATGGCCTACCAACAACGCATACTTTGGTTAGAATTAAACTTGCTTGCTAATGGTTAGTGTGGGTTAGAATTAAGCAATATTGTTCCATTGCGTTCTTCAAGATACCAATTGCTTTATAGCGAGGTATTTTAAGGATAAAAATCCCATTCAACCTAATTGTATTTGAGTAAAAATGTCATTATAAAATTTTATTGAGGATGCAATGATCAACCAAAACGTGTTATATAACAGAAAATTTGGAATTCCGCATGTCCCCTTTAATTTAAGGGTCACCATTACAAAAAGTGGCTTTACTAGAACATACGTGGTATAACTAACATTGATTCCACTTTTTTTTTTTAATGGAAAGGGGCCTTTTAACGCTCATAACTCATAAAGGCCTGAATTCAAATCCCCGTTCTTAATGTGAAGATCTTGTTAGTGAGTGATCTATAAACACCTCTAAAATCGTTTTTTGAGCTTTGAGACATTTCATGACCTTAGTGAGTTCCCGGGACACAACTCACTTGAACCTTTTGGTATAACAAAAAAGACCTCAAATTAATGGAAAACGGCTTTTTTCAAAACTCAAGTTAAGCAAAGCTCATTCAGTTGGTATAAGAGTTGGCTTATAACTCATAAAGCTTTGAATTCAAATCCGGTTCTTGATGTGAAGATCTTGTTAGTGAGTGATCTATAAACACCTCTAAAAGCATTTTTTGAGCTTTGCACATATCATGACCTTAGTAAGTTCCCCGGACACAACTCACTTGAACCTTTTGGTATAACAAAAAAGAACTCAAATTAATATGTCTCTTTATTTTTCAATGTCCTAATGGAAAACATTTTAATATACCAAACAAGGCCCGGGATTTTTGAGAATGTGAGGAGGATATGATCAATATAATGGGTTAAATCTTGCTTGTTGGAAAATAGCCTAGTCCACCCTTGGTGGATTGGGCCCAAGCCCAATAGGATTGGGGTTAAAGTATAAATAATATAAATGCTTGGGTGAATATATGTAATATTTCCTAAAACATTATGAGTCATGTTGTTTAACCGATAGATTATGACTCTACAAGTGGTATTGTTTCACCGAAACAATATGTTTCTCAATCAAATGGATATCTTATCTCTCTGATGGAAGGACATGTTAGTAGAAGAGGAAGGGGAGCATAGAACCCTATAAATAGGTGTAAAGGGATTGAGTTGAAGAACACTTGAAATAACATACAGAAACTCTGTCAAACTGACTCCTCATTCCCTCTACTATTTTTATCGCTTCTTCTTCCTATTGTGGTGTATTTGCTGTGTGTCATAATCACTTCTGCAACTGTGATCCGATTAGCGTGGGTATAAGAGATAAACGGTCGCACTCCAGGTACACCTAATAATTCTTACATGGTATCAGAGCCAGGTTAGCCTGTATGAGATTATGATCTATATATTATGATAATATGATGTGCATATTATTACTTTCAAAGATCTATAAGATATTATCTGTTGGGACTTATTGTTATTTCTTCTTGAGTTAACATGATAATATATATATATAAATTGCTTCTGCTATGTATGAATGTATGTCCATGAATAAAGGCATTAACGTGTTGGGACTCGATGTGTGAGTGTATATATATATATATTTTCTTTCTATTCTTTGTGATTTGTGAGGGATCGAAAATTTTCTCTATGGCGCTACTACAGAATATACTTATTACTACCCTAAAGGACGTCCCTTTTTTAAAAGGGGATGTCCAAAATATAGTCGGTGGCATAGTTGTAATTATAGGTTAGAATTGGACAGCTTTACGCTCTAAAAAAATTGAATCTCATGCCAAAAGATGGATTTAGACGTCCCCAGTCAAACTGGGGACGCCTAAAGCTCCGTAAGATGTCCCCATAACAGCTGGAGACGTCTAAAGGTAACCTTTAAACATCCCCAGTTGGAAAGGGGACGTCTAAAGGTGTCCTTAGAGTATTTTATGAGTATTTTTAATATTGAAAAGAGTGAAAAATTAAAAGAAATCATACATGATGATAATATAATATACTGCAACACCAATCATTATATGATATGCAAGATCAAATAAAAATATGTGTGATTCAAACTTAAGATTGAATGGCTCTATATTATATATATCATATATATGTCCTCTCTCTCTCTCATCTCTTGAAAGATTGAAGAATCTAAAAATTGGTGGGAGAAAAGCCAGGTTGAAGGAGTGAAATAAAATAAAAGAAGAAAGGGGGAAGTGATCGATGAGAATGGGTTGTTCAAAAGTAGAGAGAATTAAATGAAAGTCAAAACATCAAAATAGTTAAAGAAAGAAAAAGAAGAGAGAGGACAATTTAATTGGGAAGTATGGGTGGCAGCTTCTCTTGAGTCACCATGTCCCCTCTCCTTTCGTCTTGCTTCGACGACATGACAACGGCATGTGTTGGCAAAAATTGGGGACCTTTAGACGTCCCCAGATGAGCAGGGACGTCTAAAGGTCATGTTTAGACATCCCCAGCCCAGCTGGGGATGTCTAAGGTTATGTTTAGACGTCCCCAGCCCATATGGGGACATCTAAAGTTCAACCTTAGACGTCCCGAGCTAGTCTGGTGACGTGTAAGGTTCCTTCACATGCACTGGTCGACATGACCGGTGCAGGTGATTGATTTGACCAGCTAGTGCAAGTGTCAAAAAGGCTTGTTTAGGCGTCCCCAATTTTAACTGGGGACGCCTAAAGGCTGCCACCCTCCCCTTTAATTCTGCATCTTCATTTTCCTTCTTACTTCTCCGTCTTCTTTCTCCAAAAATTCTGAAACCCCCCTTCAAATCTCTATATGCTTTCTCCCTCTCCTTTCTCTGTGTTCTTTCTCCAACAAGTCTACAACCCCCTTCAATTCTCCATATGCATTCTTCTTCTCCTTTCTCCAAAATTTCCTAAACATGCTCTGTTCTTGCTCCTCCATCTTACCCTCTGTTTCAACCATCGTGCCTACTAGTCACCACGCCTTCATACATCATCTTCATTCTCTATCTAATTGGTTTATATAATTGGTACTTTAAATGTGTTATTACTGAGGCCTGAGAATTCATAAAAGTTAAAATATACTTATCTTCTCATATTTATAACTTTGCAGGGGAAAAATTTATTTGTTTGTTATCTGTTCAGATTTGTAATTTGTTAAAGAGTAGTCTACACTTATCTTGACAAATATGTTCCATGATCATAACAAGTAGAGTTGTAAGAATCTCTTTGGCCAGTAGGTTATATTCAAAAGTCAATTGTTGAGTCATTGGAACTAAAATAGTTCTCTTGTCTAACAAGTTGTTGCAAACAAGAAAAAGTAAATTGGACATTTTAGGTGAAGAGTAATTTATTAATTTTACTTGTTGGAAAATTTTTTGTAATACTTTCTTTTACTTCTGGATCAATTAAGAACATTAAGTTAGTTATTGGTGGTATTGGGTTTCTTCATTTTTTAACTTGCTCATGTTTTAAATATGAGAAGATAAGTGATGATATGGTTAAATGTGAAAAATTATAAGCTTGTACATATGTGAGCCTACTCAATATTTGAAGTAAAAGTTAAATTGTAACATAAATGTTCGAAGACATAAACATAATTAGAAATTGAAGTTGTTATTTGTTTAATTATTATTGTTTCCTTTTTTCTTTTTAGTTTCAAATAAAAAGCATGTATTTAATTTGACTTCAAAGTTTCATTGCTTTAGTGAAATTGTTGGATTTGACGTGCTGACATTGTCCTGAATATGTATGAATTGCCTTAATGAGCTTAGTTTCACTTAAATTAAGCTGAGTTGGTTTGTTATTTTGATTGTGGGATGTCTCATTTTTAAGGGGAAATGCTGCCAAAATTTTGTAAAAGAAAATAATAAAAGGCAATCCCAGTGTTGACAATTATTCTAAACTTGAGTGTTAATGGGAATGTTGTAGGTGGTAATAAAATGGATCATAGTTGGATGAACGCTTTGAGAACAAGTGAAGAATATGAGAATGGGGTTGAAGAGTTTATTAAATTTGCTAGAAGGAACACTCCAGCTAAAAATGGGATGTATTTTTGTCCTTGTGTCAATTCTTTAAATGAGAGAAAATGGGATGTTGAAGTTATAAGGGATCACCTACTTTGTGATGGAATAAATCTTCAAAACACAAGGTGGATATGGCATGGTGAGGAAGTAACTGATTGTCCGTCGCACAAGAAGGAAGCTGTGGATGTCATAGATAAAGATAGAATGGAGAGAATGATTCACGATGTTGAGGTAGAAACAGAGTGATGCAGAAACACCATTGTACCATGGGAGTAAGTACACACGGATGACAGGAACACTACATTTGGCTAACTTAAAAGCAACTTGTGGGTGGACCGATAGTAGTTTCACACTGCTGCTTGAACTGTTGTGTGATATGTTTCTAGACGATAATATACTTCCAAATCATTTGTATGAGGCCAAGAAAATCCTATCTATGATGGGTATGGAGTATAAAAAGATACATACTTGCCTTAATGACTGCGTACTATACAGAAAGGAGTATGAAGGTCTGAGTGAGTGCCCTAAGTGTCAACCAACAAAGTGAGGAAAGATGGTGGTTGTGGCGATGGGACAAGTAAAAGGCAACCTTTAAAGGTTTTATGGTATCTTCCAATACTACCGTGGTTTAAGCGTTTGTTTAGGACTGCAAAAAATGTGAAGAAGTTGAGATGGCATTCGGATGAGAGAATATCTGACAGAAAATATCTTTGGCACCCGGCTGACTCTCCACAGTGGAAGACAATAGATGAAATGTTCTCTGAGTTTGGCAGCGAGCCAAGAAACCTTCGGCTTGGGCTTTGTACATATGGCATCAATCCATATGGAACTCTTAATTGCACACACAGTGTGTAATACCCCAAATTTTGAGACTTGAGGCTAGAGAATAAGCCTGAGATTAGTGGACTGCTAAGCCCCGGTTTAGCAAGATCCCAAATTGTGATTAAGGGTTAATAGACTCCAAAAGTGGATGTCATTAGTGATAAATGGACCTTTTTGGAGATTATGGTGTGAGTTGGCACCCGATGTGATTCGTATGCGTTCTGAGCAGCGCCGAAACCCTGTATTTGAGTTCAATTATGGATTAACCTCTAAATTGACTTAAAATAGAGGGGAGGGCGCATTGTGAAAGAAAAGGAATGAGAAAATGATTTTGATGGTGATTCCAAGTGGATTGCCATAATCAGGGGCAAAACGGTAAAGTTACCGACCGATTGGTCAGTTACTGAAGAGAAAACTTATTGGTAACTTCAAGATCAATGGTTGAGATTGATTTTTGTAATAGATCAAAGGGTGGAATCTCATGTGGGTGAGCTTATGTGAGGTCATGGAAGGTGAGCAAGATGTTGACACTGGCAAGTTTTGGGCCCTTGGATTGGTCGAAGTGTCAAACTTACTTTTCCTCTCTTCCTCTCACTTTTTAGTCGGTTGTGGCATCTCAAAAAACTGAACATCATCTTCATTTCATCATCTCATCTCTCTCTCCTTCATTCTCCATGGCACCATGCTTAAGGGAAGGAAGAGAAAAGAATAAGGTGAGATTTGGCTTGCTTCTTGTCCTCTAATGTTCAAACACTCTTCATTAATCTTGATCATGTTGATGAGAGCTTCATCTCTATGGTTTTAGATTCTTGATTGGAGGTGTTTGATTGCTTGAGGAAAAGTGAAAAGATGAAGAATCAAGGAATTGGTTTGGGAAAGAGGAAGAGGTGAGCATTTGCTTCCTTTTGATCTAAGTTTTGTGAATTATGGTTAAGTATTGTGAATTTCGAATTTTGCCCTGATTTTCTTGTGATTTTGGAATTGAGGAATTGCCTTGTGTATTGTGGTGAAATTGGTATTTTGTTGTGTTATAGAGCCATTGGAATTGATTTGGGAACTTGAGATGGAAAGTTGTGCAATGTTGAGTTGAAATGTGGTTTTGTGATGACATGTTGTGATTATTTGTAAAACATGTCAATGTGATATGAATTTGGTTGATTTGGTATTTCCAATGGATTCCTTGTGAAATTTTGTGTGAGAATGATGTTTGATATGAAAATTGGACCATTGGAAGCCAATTGTGCAAATTTGGAATTCTGTCTTTTGAAGTTCTGTTCTGGGCAGTCTGGTGTTGTGGACGGTTTGAATGACCAAATGGTCTCTAAAAATTATGAAAATTTCCAGTCTTGAATTTCACATCTCATTCTTCAAAATGGACATATAAATTGTGTCATTTCATTTTGTGAACTGGGATTTATGTTTGTCCAAAGTTTGAGGACGAAACTGGATTCTGTTTTTTAGCAATGTTGGATTTTGTGTAAATCTGGATTTTTGTGGTGATTTCCAGTAATGAGCCATATTTTTCCTATGAAGAGGACTTAAGTAGCTTTCATTTGGCTTTGGGATCACCTTGTTTCGATTTGTTTGGAATTAATTATGGGTTTTTGAAGTTGCCTTGGCTGCAGCAGAAAATCTTGGCTGCAGCGCAAAAGTTTCTGTGCACGTTTTGGCCGCAGCCAGAAATTCTTGGCTGCAGCCAGAAACCTTCTGTGCGTGTTTTGGCTGCAGCCAGAGGGTCTTGGCTGCAGCCAACCCCCATTTTTCAGGATTTTGTGATTTTGAAAGGTGATTTTCAACCTAGTACTTCCCAATCCTTTAGGCTTTCATTGAGCTTTTTATAGCTACCTAAAGGGTATGAATGGTAACCAACTTTAAGTGATATAAAAGTAAGGATTTGGAATTGAGATTGACCCTATAACCTTGATTTGGTTTATAGGGTTCAGTATTCGTTTGGATCACGAGTAAGCGGAGCTGGAGCATATGTGGAAAGAAAAGTGTAGGGAACTTACCTCTCTTGCATGGTTTGATGTTGTGTTTGTGTATTGATGCATGTATTGCTTTGCTGGATTATATGAAACATGTATGAATGATTGTAGCTCTGTTTCTAGTTATGCTATGGCCATGAGTATGTTGTTGAAACATTGAGCACGCAGATATGTCATTGTGTGAACATGAGTTATGTATTGCAAGCATGTCATGCATTAAACACATATCATACATGCATATAGGTATCTGTTTCCTACTGAGATTCTCTCGAATCTCACCCTCCCCTACCAATATTTTAGACAGGGTAGGTGGATCGAGGATGGAGCAAACAGGCAAAGGCGACGAGGACTACTTCGGGTTATAGATTTTGGTAGTTGGTTATCATAGTTGGGATGTATATTTGGATATTGTAATTGTATATTGGATGAGTATTGAGTATGCATGTATGGAGATGAGTTTTGTGTAATCCCCGTTTGAGGAATTGTAAAGTGCGAATGTGCCCTATGAATTCTATGTAAAGGTATGAACCCGGGAGTTGCCAGGAAGTTATTGTTGTACACTCTGATATTTGTACAAATGTGATATTCCGCGTAATGTAATTGTATTCGAAATTGAATATGAGACCAGGTAAATTATATTTCGAAAGTTATCTGTGAAAACCCTGTCGTGAAGATGGGATTTTAAATAAGTTTTGTTTCCTATTGGTCTCTATTTCATTTTAATTGAGTATTTCGGATATAATTACGGAAGGGGGGTTACACAGTGCGTGGCCGATACTCCTTGTAATATACAACTTGCCTCCCTGGCTTTGTATGAAAAGCAAGTATGTGATGCTTTCTATGATGATTTCTGGACCAAAATAGCCAGGAAATGATATTGATGTCTACTTGGCGCCTTTGATTGAGGACTTGAAGAAGTTGTGCGAGGAAGGCGTAGATGTGTTTGATGTATATAATAATGAGTCCTTCAAGCTACGTGTAATAATTTTCACTACGATAAATGACTTTCCTACGTACAGAAACCTGTCAGGGTACAGTGTGAAGGGGCATAAAGCATGTCCGATATGTGAAGCAGACACTCACTTCTACCAACTAAAACATGGAAGAAAATTGGTCTACCTTGGTCACAGGAGGTTCCTTCCAAGGTTCTACTCATATCATAAGTTAAGAAAGCATTTTAACGACTTTTCGGAGCATGAAATGGCTCCAAAGGCATTAACCAGAGAGGAAGTTTACAGTCTGATTGAACGTATCAATGTCTTATTCAGTAAGAATCAAAAGATTGTAGGTGAGAAGAACATATGGAAGAAGAGATCAATTTTCTTTTATCTTCTATATTGGCGTAGACTTGACGTGAGGTACAGTATTAATGTGATGCACGTGGAGAAAAATGTTTGTGATAGCCATGTTAGTATGCTTTTGCACATACCAGGGAAGACTAAGGACAGGATTAGTACAAGACTAGACCTTGTTGATATGGGAATACGAGAACGGTTGCATCCACTGCTAAGAGATGATGGTAGGAGGGCATACATTGAGCTAGCAGCGCATACACTATCAAAAGCGGAGAAATGAAGTTTGTGTGGGTTTTTACATGAAATTAAGGTGCCACAAGGGTATTCTTCGAATGTGAGAAGGTGCATGTCAATAGATGATTTGAAGTCAGAGGGAATGAAGTCCCATAATTATCATGTGCTGATGCAATAACTATTACCAGGAGCTATTAGAGGCATTATGAAAGATGAAGTTCGAACCATTGTAACAAGATTGTGTGTTTTCTTTAATGCTATTTATAACAAAGTCATTGACACTGAAAAGTTGGATGAACTGGAACCTGATGTTTATATTATATTGTCCTATTAGAGATGCACTTTCCTCCTTTATTTTTTGATATAATAGTGTATTTAATAGTTCATTTGGTAAGGGAGGTAAGGCTCTGCAGTCCAGTTTACCTGAGGTGGATGTACCCTTTTGAGCGATACATGAAGATCTTAAAAGGGTATTCTAAAAATCCCTATCGACTAGAAGCCTTAATAGTTGAAAGATATGTAGTTGAAGAGGCTATGGACTTCTGCAGCGATTATCTATCAGTAAAGAAGGAACAATTTAGGCATGAAGAGGAGAGAAGTAAGGGAACACGAGGACTAAAAGTGAAGACTATGCCTCGTGAAGAGGTGTTGCAAGCATACCTTTATATCCTGAATAACATGGCAGAAGTTCAACCATACATATATGAACACAGAAAGAGATTGAAGAACATGAATCCAAGGAAGAATGACATGCAGATTGCTATTGACCAAAACAAAGACATTCATAGAGTGGTTTCAGGAAAAGGTTTTGCATGAGACTGGTGTGTTTGAGACAATAGAGTGGCTAGCCTAGGGCCTTCGTTTCAGATCATTACTTGGAGCGGTTATGATATAAACAAGTATTCTTTCTACATAATAGACCAAGATGACAGAAGTACCATGCAAAATAGTGGGGTGATGGTAGAAGCTGAAGCCATGTACTTTTCTAGTTCGAAAGACAAAAACCCCATATTAGCATCTATGGCCTATTATGGAGTGATAGAAGAAATATGGGAAATCACTTACAAGAAGTTCAAAGTTGCTTTATTCAAATTTAAGTGGGTTAGCAATAATGCTGTGGTAATAGATCAACAATTTGGATTTGTCTCAGTTGATTTTGAAAGAGTAGGTTATACAGATGAGCCGTTCATTTTAGCAAGCCAGGTAAAACAAGTGTTTTATGTCACAGATCCTGCAAATAAAAAAAGTTTCCATTGTACTACAAAGTAAAAAACAGAAGCATGATGACCTTCAACCTTGACGACACACCACCTTTCACAATTAATCCACCTATAACAAGTAAAGTAGAATTGGTAGATGATGAAGAATATGCTGTAAGAAATGATCATGGTAAAGGGATATGGGAAACATTATAGAGTAAGAGCTTAACTTAGAAAATAGAAATGTGTGCTAGCTGTTTGTTTTATAACTAGTTAGTTTATTCATTTAATTACAATTTATTCACCTATCTGACAATGATTTTTATGCTTACAGGAAAATGGACACTTCTAGTGACTCACAAAGTAATAGGGACAATGAAATAAATAGGCCTGAACCCGTTGTGAGAAGAAGGGTTAGAGGCAGTACAAAAATGCTTGCATTGGCAGCACATCATTACCATTAACAAGAGAGGTTGCATATTGACTTTGATGACAATATGAAACTAATTGGTCAGGAGGAAGACCATTTCATTAGCTACTTAGGTTTTTTGGGTTGAAGCAAAGTTCGTATTACCTATGATAATTGGAAGTTAATTGGTTCCACTAAAAATGAAAGACTTGATTTGGCAACAATTTTTGGTATATAAGTTTCGATACATTTGCATATATATCTTTATTCCTATTACTTCAAATTTAATTAACTTATGCTTTTACCTTGCAGTAAACCTATGATGTCCGTGACACCATGGTGATGTACAAGGAGTGGATGAGGGAGGTTCGTCTACAATGGAAAGATTTCAAGAACAAGCTTACACGAGATTACATTCGAGGGGACTGAGGGGTAAGGATCCATATCAGGAGTATACGTATTGGTCTCTAGAGGACTGGAGGCTGTTTATGGCATCACGAGAAGAACCAAACTTTTTGGTAAGATTTCTGTCATCAGTGTTTTATTTGAATATAGTTGACATTATTGATTTGGTGTTCATTGTTTTCCTTTCATAGGCATTAAGTGCAACAAACGCAGAGAAGCAAGCAGCTAATAAGTATCAACATTGCATGTCTCGTGGTGGTTATCGGAAGCTTGAGCGAAGGATGATGGCATAAGAGTTGGAGAAATTGAAGGAAGCAGTCACAACAGATCCTAACATTGTCGTTTAAGCCTTGCCACCTCCTCTACGTCACAAAAAATGGAAAACAGGGAGGATTAAGGGAGGGAAGTACGTAAATCTGACTATTGCTAAGGTTTCCATAAGAATTGTAAGTAGTTAGAGCATAAGTACAAAGTTTTGTTTCATATTGGGTGTGCTTAATTTTCATTTACGATAACTTTTATGTTGCAGGATGAACTGGAAGATCATAGTAGCCATGGTTTGTTCACTCGAAGTAGACGGATGGACATCTTGTCAACGGCGATTGGGAAGGCAGATCACCCTGGTCATGTTCGAGGGGAGGCAGGGGGAGTTCGTGTCGTGAAGTATTTTGGCCGGGCCTCACGTTCTTATTCGTCACAAGCTGAACCCAGTAGGGAGCTTGTGGCCAAGATTCGCCAGGAAGTCTCACAAGAGCTCGAGGCCAACATTCGTGACAACCTCCGACAAGAGCTGTTGCCAGAGCTACGTGTTGAGCTGATGCCTGAGCTATGAAATGATAAAGTTGTTTGAATCGCAGATGACAACTACCGAGCGTAAAACCCATTCATCCAAGGCCTTCCACAGTACTAAAGGAAGTTACAACCTAATGGAGGAACCACTTGGCGACCCTTCTCCCACTCCAGCACTGGGAAAGCCTGCCATCCTCTCTTTGGATGCCCCAGTGCTACATGTAGTTGCAGATGCTCTCATTCACACACAAGCTACCACCACCATCATCAGTAAATTCCACAGCATTTATGTAGGGTGACTATGATGTGTGTTAATAAGGGGGAGGAAGGTACAGCCATCCCTATTCTTGATGACGAGGTTATCATGAAAGCTCAGAAAGAGGATCTTTCATCCTTTGGCCTGTATATCTTATTGGCTCAGTAGCGGCAACACCTCCAATGGTATGGAACTACCTCACTTTTACTTGAGATCTGTTGGCATTCTACTAACAATATGTTTTTTTATGTTCTAAAAGAACTAGCAAGAAGCAGGCAAATTGCCTTTCTTAGCATGACTCCAGCATATCTATAAAGACATTAAGCAGATTGATTTGCATATGCCTACAGGGATAGTGGGCCAGGAATTAGAGTATCCCTTCACAATTGATAAAGAAGACCTTAAACAGTTCATTAAGTTGGAGGAGATAGATGTAGGATAGGTCAAATTTGCAATCCTGTAAGTTTTTTATTTCCCATTTTTTCCTTCATTTAGTGAAGTGGTTTTTTGGTTTCATATATTCACTAGCTAATGCATTCATTATTTTAATTCTATTATAGCTCCTTCCGTCGTATATGCTTTGACATGCAAAGAGTTGATTTATATGGATTCTTGTGCCCTGTAAATACAATAAGGGATAAGAATACAGTGCAAAAAATGACTCACTATGCAGGCTTCACAATGGGAGAGAACAACTATCGTTGTTATCTAGCACCGATTGTTCAAGGGTATGCATTTTAATTTTGTCTATTTAAGATTTTTAATAAATAATTGCCTTGCCATCTAGTTTCATTTAATCTGTATATATGTTGTTATAGTTACCACTGGGGTTTGTGTGTTCTCTGTCCTCAGTTTAATGTAGTTTGCTGGTTTGATTCCTTGGGTAAAAGGCCAGACACAGAAACAAAAAACGATTCAACACGTAAGTTATTTTGTTTGTATTTCATTTTGACTTAAATGAATTGTTCTAATTTCTGTTGGTTTTCATTTTAATGATAGGCAACCTAGACATATTGAATCCTTAGCGGGCCCCGCGATCGTGAAGGTGGCAAAGACCCGAAATAGTTGTATCCAAAGGTACATAGTTTCAAATCAAGTTCTTTTGATCAACGGTCGTTTTAGATATGCCTTTATTGATTTTATCCATTTGCTTTTGATTTATAGTGCCCTTAACAACCTGGCGGCTAGGAATGTGGATACTATATCTTACTTTATATGTTTAACATCATTAAGAGTGGTATTACGACAGATTTTGAACAAGTAATCATTTCTTCATTCTCAAAGGATAATATTTTTGGTGTTGTAATTCAATTGCAAATTAATTCACTCACTTGATTCATTATTTCATCTAAGCTTATTTTCTAATTTACAGATTTTTGATAATGAAGATGCCTACTTATATTAGGACATTAATTTGATCAGAGACTTTTTGGCTGGGCATCTTCTTCAACGTATACCAGAGTAAAGTTTTTATTTATATTAGTTAATTAATTAGTGGTTTGTGTAGGACATACTTTATGGTAGCTGAACTGCTGTTGTTATGTTGTCTGCCTATCTCTTTTTTTTATTTGATTGGTTAGTTGTTAAAGGGGATTCAAACGTTTCTATATTCCAAGGTGCGAATTAGAGTTGTGTTGTTGTATATGCTATTAGATTGTTGGATAACATTTTTATTAGATAGTGCTGAACTGCTGTTGTTTCCATTCTGATTTATGCAATATTTCTTCTATCCATTTTCTGCAGTTTAAATTTGCCAGACAATGATGTATATAAAAGGCCATAAAAAAACTTTAGACGTCCCCAGTTACGACTGGGGACGTCTAAAGTCAAGTCTAAAGACATCCCCTATTTTAGGGACGTTATTGACAATTTTTTCCTACGTCGCTCAGATAGACATCCCCCTATTTTCAGACATTAAAAGGCCCAAAAAAGGAATGTTAAAAGTATTTTTTGTAGTAGTGTTGATATAATATACAGATCCTTATATATGGTTAGAGAATATTGAAGTTCTTCATTTTCGGTTGAATCTCAATCTATGAGTATTAAGCATGTCTTAAATTTTGTCATTATTTACTGTGTCTTATTATTGGAATTTGATTCTAGACATAGAATGAGTATAATAGAAGCCTAGAACCCCAAAACTGAAGAACTTAGAGAGAAAGCATTAAAACAGAAATTGAGAGAATTTGTTTTTAGCATTGGGTCATTTTAAAATCAGAGAATTAGGATTTAAAATTAGTACAATTGTGTAGATCTCAAAAAAACGTGTGAAAACGACACCGAGAATGCTAAAAACGGATGTCGGATGGAGGAGATATAGAGGAGAAAAGGTTCCAGGTCGACGGACCCGACCCACGCCTGTAACCAGATCCGGGTTGACCTGGCTGTAGGTTGTGGTTGAAGACAACCTACAGCCTCCAAAACGACATCGTTCTGTGTTTTATAAAAAAAAAATTTGAAAGATCTCTGGGCCGGAAATTTAAGAAAAAAATTGTTTGTTTTATTTCAGGCCCAATATGTGAGGCCTAAAAAAACTTAAGCTCGAAAAAGAAACAAAAAAACACTTTTTTTTGGCAGAAAAGCCACATGGTACATGAGGCCACGTGGCATATTCTTTTGACACGTGGTGGACATATTTAGACAGGGCTCGGCGCATGGAGGCTGATGATCCAGCGCGTGTTGTCGGAAGGTGGCACGTAGTGTACACACGCCACTGTGTGCGTGTGTTTTTTCTGTTTTTTTCTTTTCCATTTTTTTGTCTTCTCTAGGCGCGTGGGGGTGAGTGCCTGGTCTGAATGAGATGCCGTTTGTTCTTAAAAATCCCTAAATTCATGAGGTTTAATATGATATGCTATACGAGTAGTTTAGACGCCAATTTATATATGTTTTTGATATTCTAAGTGTGTTTATGAATATTTTAAATCATTTTGAAACTTCTAAAATTCATTTGTTGATTTCAATATTTTTCTATTATATTTAAATATGTTATAAACATGTTTTCATATATTATAGAGAGAATATTGTCTTATTTATATTATGATGAAGCATGATTTAGTTGATAATTCATTATATTATTATATGTTTTTGACAAGTGGGAGCTTTTAGGAGTTGTTAGTCCTAAAAGTTAGAGTTGTAAAAGTACTTATATATAATT
The DNA here is from genome assembly GCA_963242795.1 of Inga leiocalycina. Taxonomy (NCBI): domain Eukaryota; kingdom Viridiplantae; phylum Streptophyta; class Magnoliopsida; order Fabales; family Fabaceae; genus Inga; species Inga leiocalycina. The sequence goes on along the minus strand of OY725326.1, from coordinate 67,274,578 downwards.
CTTGACAGAATTTTAGTGATGTTGCTAATATTTATGTGATGGGAGATACAAACGTATACTCTTGATCATGAATTTAGAAGTATTACTATTTTTATGGTTAAGAATAATACAAGTACATGACATTGTATACTGTGTTGTGTTATATATTGTCGATGATATGTTCAATAGTTTAATTCCCTCAGAGAGACATATTGAATGTGGAATAGATTTGTCACATAATTGAAAATGGCAACTAAGAACATCATCGCTGAATTAAATAAAAAGGACAAATTAAATGGTGACAATTGGGATATCTGGCATCGAAAAGTCCAATATATTTTGGAGGAACAACAGGCAATGGAACCTCTAACAATAGTTGTGGCATAACCTACTGCTAGGAATATGGCCCAACATAGGAGGGGCCAAGAGGTCTATGAGGCTTGGAAAAAGAAAAATAGCATTGCAAGAATTACATTGTTGAGTACAATGGCAGATGACCTCATATGTGAATATGAGAAAAATGAAACAGCGCAAGCCATATGGGCAGCGTTGAAAGATAGGTTTGGTGGTACATCCACCTCTAACCTTAGACGATTAACTATTAAGTTTGATACGTATAAGCTTAGGCCAAATTCTTCCATGAAACAACATATGAGAGAGATGGTAAATATGATTAAAGAATTGAAGGAAGCTAGGCATACTGTGTCTGATGAATAACAAGTTCAGGTAGTGATAAGATCATTGCCATCTAGTTGGGAGCATATGAAGGTTAATCTAACCCATAATGAAAGCATTAAAAATTTTAATGATGTGGCTAAACACTTAGAACTTCAGGACGAGCGCTTGGAGTCATACAAGTCCTCTGGCCATGCCTACTACACAGAGGGTGCAGGTCCTTCTAATGCAAAACCTGATTTCAAGAAGGGTAATAAATTCCAAAAGAGTAGAAAGAAGGACAAGAATACATCTGTAAAAGGCAAAAAGGAATTGAAGAAGAAAGGAAAAAAGGGCGGGAAGAAGAAGAAAAATGACTAGAAGAAGTTCAAATGTTTTTCCTACCAAAAGAAGGGTCATATGTTTCTAGCACTGTTTCCTATGTAAAGGTACTAGTGAATTAAGTAAATTCACATGTTTCCTATTTTTCTAGCGTTGTTTTCCTAACAGAGCATATATGTTCTTCTTGGATTTTGGACTCAGGTTTAATAGACCACGTGACGAGTGATCGAGGATCCTATGTAGAATACCGTCGGTTTCCTGACAAATGTAAGTGGCTTTATATAGGAAACAATACAAAGATTAAAGTTAAAGGCATTGGAAATTGCAAATTAACTTTGCGTAGTGGAAAGGGTTTGATCCTTCATGATGTGCTTCATGCTCTTGACATCTGACGGAATTTAGATTCTGTAAAATGTCTTGTAAATTATGGGTTTAATGTAAACTTTCATGATAAAGTTACAGACAAATTTTATAATTTTGTATTTTATGGTTTAGCTTTCCTTTCAAAGAAGTTCTTTGTAATGGATACTATTGATAATTAAAATATACATGATTGCTTTGCTATTTCTTCTGATTCAACTATTGATGTGGCTATTTGGCATGCTAGACTAGGGTATATTAATAAAATTAAAATGTTTAAACTAGCAAAAGAAGGTTTTCCAGGATCCATATCCAATATGGAAATGTCCTTATGTGAAAGTTGTAATATCTTGAATTATGATTAAGGGCTAATAACTTCAAAGTGTCGTAATTAATGTAAATGCCTTGTAAACAATACTTAAGCTTATATGTATGTTTGATGATGATTTGGTAGAAGTTATGTTAATCAGGGGCGAAATGGGAAATTCACTTACCGATTGGATGGTTACCGAAGAGGAAACTCATTGGTAACTTGAAGATCAACGGTTGAGATTAAAAAGTCAAAGGAATCAATGGTTAGAATTTAACCATGGGGTGGAATCCTATGTAAGTGAAAACATGTGAAATCAAAGGGGAGGAACAAGATTGTGCCAAGTGGCATCTTAAGGACCATGGATGAAGTCAACATTTTCAAACTCATTTTCTATTCCCTCTCTCCTTCAAGTCAGCTGTGTGTGTATGTATGGGAAAAAGAAAAGAATGTGATCATCAATATCATTATCTCATCTCTCTCTCCACATTCTCCATTTCTGGTGAGCTTGGACAAGAAAGAGAAAGGAAGGGTTTGAAATCTAGGTAGGTAAATGACTTCACATGCTCAAACACTCTTCATTAATATTGTTCAAGGAGTTGAGAGCTTGACTTCTATTTTTTCAGAATTTTTAAAAGTGGTGATTTGAAGTTTGCTCAAATCTGAAAGTTAGAGAAACAAAGATTTGTTCTTACCAAGTGAAAAAGGTAATGATTTGATGTATTTTGATGGTTGTGTTTTGAATGTTGGTTAAGTTTTGTAAATTTTGGAATTTTGCTTTGAATATTGGTATTAAATGAAAGTGGGAATTAGAGGGAGTGTCACTGTTCAATTGGTAGTTTGTGGTACTTTGAGTTGGTTTGCATTGATTTAGAAGTAAGAAATGAAAGTGTTAATAATTGAGTTGTTGAGTGGAATGTGGAGATTTAAGGACAAATTGTATTTGGGGTGTGATTTTGGATATTTTGAGGTTACCAATAGGTTTCTTATGGAATTTTAGGCGAGAGTGAGCTTTGGTGCAAGTATAGAACCTATTGAGATCAGTTTGGGTCACTTTGGAAAACTATACCAGTTGCTGTGTTTCTGGCTTCTGATGCGTATCACTCGAGTGAGGGATGAGCTCACTCGAGTGCATCAGTAGATTTCTGTTTTCTTTGGTTTCTGAGTGGTGTTTTCGAGTAGAAGGGCGAGAGTGCACTTCCTGACTTGGAGTGAGGTATGATCCCACTCGAGTGAGCATGGGCATGCTCGAGTGAGGGAGTAAGTTTAACACCTGGGAGTTTATGGTTGCTCTCAGGTAGTCACTCGTTGGGCCTCACTCTTTGGTGCTCGAATGCACTTGTAGTTATTGCTCGAGTGCAGCTTCCTGTGCTCGAGTGAGTATGAGAAATATTTTAAGGTTTGCTCTCAGGCAGACACTTTCTGTGTCGCACTCGCTGGGACTCGAGCATGGGTGAGGGCAACACTCGAGTGAGACCTTATTCACTCTAGTGAGGCAGCCCAAAATGAGTGTGCTTTACCCGAAAAAGGTATCTTCAGGGTAGTTTCTCCCAACCCTTTTGGTATATGTTTAGGCTTATAGTAGCACCCAAAAGAGTCTAAATGATAACCAACATAAATTACTATGAAAATGGAAAACTTGGAAACAAGATTGACGGGTTGTCCCTGATTTGGTTTATAGGATTTGATATTTGCCGCCCTCGAGAGCCCACGGTGCAGAAGAATGTCAGGAAGGAACAAGGTAGTGACTCCTCTCTTATACTTTGTGTGAAACATTATATGTATGTTTGTCGTGTATTGAGAATACGTTGTGACATTGTGATGCTTTATGATCGCAGCGAAAGATGACTCCTAGTGAGTACTTTGTGAATACATTGAGATCGCAGCGAAAGCTGACGCTTAGAGTTTATAGCCATGAGTGCTGTTGTTTGTGGTGTGAACCACGTTACATTGTGATGCTGTTAAGATGACCTTATATGCTTTGTGTTTATGCACTGTATGAGTGATTTGTTACTACTGGGATTCTCTTAAATCTCATTCTTTCCAATGACTAAAATTTCAGACAGGGCTAGTGGCACTAAAGAGAAGCGGGCAACCCGGAGTGATTAGGATCCTACGGGGTATATTTGATTTTGGAATATTGATTATCTACTTTAAACTTGGGATTACTGTATATTTTGAGGTGTAGATATTACTTTTGATTTGGGGTGATGTAATCCCTTAGTGGAGACTTATGAAACCCTTAGATTATATATGAATAGAACCCGAGAGTTGCCGGGGATTTGGTAATACACTCTGATATATGTGAATGTAAATTAACTGCACAGGTAATTATATTCGAGTTTTGAAAATTGAGACCAGGATAGGAAAGAATTTTTGAAAAATTTTGTGAAACTCCTACTGTAAAGTAGGAAGATGAAATGAGATTAATCATCCGATGGTCTCTAATTCAACTTAGTTATGTAATATCGAATTATAATTACATGTTTAAAGTCAGGGGGTTACAAAAGTTGTCTAGCAGGTAAGGCAACTATAAGACCTTTTAGTAAGGGAAATATATCAGAACAACCATTGCAATTAATTCATTCTGATATTTGCGGTCCTATGAGTGTGAAGGCAAGGCATAGAGCTTGGTATTTATCACTTTTATTGATGACTATTCATGACACGATCATGTCTATTTGATCTCACATAAGTCTGAGGCTCTTAAGTGCTTTAGATGATACATAAATGAAGTTGAAAATTAAATGGACAATAAAGTTAAAGTGTTACGTACTGATCGAGGATGTGAATATTTGTCTGATCAATTTAAAGAGCTCTATGAAGAAAAAGGGATAATTAGGCAACTAACTATCCCCAGAACGGAGTTGCTGAAAGAAGAAATAGAACGCTTCTAGACATGGTTAGCTCAATGATGACACAAGCAAATCTACCAATTTCATATTGGGGTGATACTTTAATGACCGCAACTTCATACTTAATCGTGTGCCCTCAAAATCAGGTTTTTTTGCCGGTGCCCTCAAAATCAGTTACTTTAACACCTTATGAGTTATGGACAAAACGTAAGTCGGATCTAAGTGTCCTTAGACCATAGGGGTCAGCTGGATATATTCATGATAATTCTCATAAGTATGGCAAGTTAGGTCCTAGAGGAAAGAAATGTATCTTTACAAGGTACTCTAAACAATCCAAAGGATATGTCTTTATAGGTGAAAATGAAGATGGAACAGTGACTGAAATTGAATATAGAGATGCTACATATCTAGAAAATGAATTCCCTAATAGGGGAGACATTGACCACACTATATCTCGTTATGAGACACAGGAACAAACAAGTATGGAACATGTTGGTATGCCTGAATCATCCCAAAATGTTGATCTAAGTGGGAGCTTAGAAAGGTCAACACAAAGACCTAGACAAAAGAAAAGACAAAGACAAGAAGCTTCTACAAGAAAGAGTAATAGGGAAAGTATACCTAAAAGACGCTTCCAAATAGAAAGTGAAGCACTTATTGTTACTCCTGATGGGGATGATGAACCACATTCGTTACTAGAAGCCTTATCGAGTCTTGCTAAAGATGAATGGAAAAAGGCAATGGATGAAGAAATGAACTCAATGAGAAATAATCAAGTTTGGGAATTGGTTGACCTACCAAAAGGCAAAAAGCCATTAGGAACAAGTGGGTTCTCAAAATTAAAAGAAAGGTGGATGGTCAATTGATAAGTATAAGGCACGATTAGTTGCAAACGGGTATACACGGTAAGAGGGTATAGATTATGAAGATATCTTATCACCTGTGGTACGATTTAATTCTATAAGAATTATTCTAGTAATAGTAAATAGTTTAGACTTGGAATTACATCAAATGGATGTTAAAACTGCATTTCTAAATGGTGATTTGGATGAGAAAATCTATATGGAACAACCATTAGGTTTCATTGAAAAAGGAAAAGAAAACAAAGTTTGTAAACTTAAAAGGTCTATTTATGGACTGAAGCAATCATCCAGACAGTGGTATTTGAGGTTTCATAAAGTAATAACCTCCTATGATTTTCAAATGATTGAAGAGGACCACTGTGCCTACATCAAACGGTTTGAGGGTAATTTTGTTATATTATCCTTATACATAGATGATATACTATTGGCTGGAAATAATCTGAATTCGATTATAGCTATTAAAGAATGGCTTTCATCGAATTTTGAAATGAAAGACATGGGTGAAACAGAGTATATACTTTGAGTTAAGATCTAAAGAGATCATTCAAAAAGAATCCTATATCTTTCACAAGAAGCAGACATGCATTATGCACTATGCTTAAAAGGCATATCTGACTATGCACTATGCTATGAAGGAAGCGATCTAAGCCTGGTTGGATACTCAGATGCTGATTTAGGCGAAGATGAGGAAGAGCAAAGATCAACTTTAGGTTATGCTTTCTTACTGAATAATGGTGCCATATGTTGGAGTAGTAAGAAGCAGACATGTATTTCTTTACATTCTATGGAAGCCGAGTTTGTAGCATGCACTGCAGTAGCACAAGAGGCTTTATATATGGTTGAAGAGGATCATTGAACATCTTGGATTTGGCAATAAGAGTACCAATCTAGTATTAATGCATTATGATAACACTGTAGCCATAGCCTATACTAAAGATCCCAAGTATCATAGTAAGACTAAGCATATAGACATTAAGTATAATTTTGTAAGAGATTATATAGCATAGAAAATTATTGCTGTGCAACATATTTCGACCAAAAGTATGGTCACTAATCCCCTGACCAAACCAATTGCCAATAAAACATTTGAAAAAAATGTAAGGGCACTTGGTGTACGCAGAATGTAAAATTGTAGACTTTATTACATTTATGATTAATTGAAGTATTTATCATTATTAGTATAAATGTCTGTGTGAAAGTATACAATGTCTAGTATGTCGTACAGGCTTGTAAGGTTGTCTCTCTCACATGAGCAACCACCTTTGACACTCAGGAGGGGTATGCAAAGATGAGACAATTCTGTTCACTAGTAAAGCGGCTAGAATGCTGATATGGTAGAGAAGAAACACAAATTATGTCGCCTTGACAATAGTGTAGCATGTCAAGATGAGATCCATAAACTTGAAAATAAGTATGGATCGAATCATGGACATCCACTTCCATGATACCTGTAGCCAGATAACAAATTCTTCAATATTGATGTTTGAGTAGAAAGGAAGAATTTGAGTTTAGAAGCTTGGAGTGTCTAGACTTAAGTCTGTACAGTGTTAATAACTGAATGCAAAATGACATACACTCTTATGGTGTAAGAGTAACACTGTATCATGTGATTCATACCGTATGTGCTAAAGAACCGCAAACAGGAAGCAAGTAAGAAGATCCTTGCTTAATTGTTGTGTGAGTCCCAGGAAGTTTCTAATTATTCCATTGATATCCTTTGACTTTGACAATATCACAGAGGTGTGCTTCAGCGTCTGCTACTTTAGCATAGTCCTACGATCATGATAGATGCGATCTATGGTATTATGTTAGGAAAGCGGCTGATGTATATTGAAGTGATATCTGGACGAAAGGAAGATTACTTGAAATATACACAAATATGCTAGTGTCTGAGACATGTCCTTTATGGTATTAGTTTTTATTATTTCATATGTGTGGATACTATCAATACTAGAAAGGCAATCTGAGTTTTATACTGACTCAAAAGGGATTAGATTAGCCATGTGAAAGTGTATATAAGTGAATCTTGGATATTTAAGGCACAATATTAAAATCAAGCTATAGAATGAAGGTTGTCTTATACTGGTCTCTATAAAGGAGATTTCTAGTACATACACCTATATGCAGATGTCATACCTAAGCGGTCACAGCAAAGCACCTAGTTTGAAAGAAGGAAGGAAAAGAGACATATATAATCCACCAAGTGTGAGTGGGAGATGTTGGAAAATAGCCTAGTCTACCCTTGGTAGATTGAGCCCAAACCTAATAGGATTGGGGTCAAAGTATAAATAATATAAATGCTTGGGTGGATATATGTAATATTTCTTATAACATTAAGAGTCATGTTGTTTAACCGATAGATTATGACTCTACAAGTGGTATTGTTTCACCGAAACAATATGTCTCTCAATCGAACGGATATCTTGTCTCTCTGATGGAAGGACATGTTAGTAAAAGAGGAAGGGGTGCATAGAACCCTATAAATAGGTGTAAAGGGATTCAGTTGAAGAACACTTGAAATAACATACAGAAACTCTGTCAAACTGACTCCTCATTCCCTCTACTATTTTTATCTCTTCTTCCTACCGTGTTGTATTTTCTATGCGTCATAATCAGTTCCGCAACTGTGATCCAATTAGCATGGGTATAAGAGATAAACGGTCGCACTCCAGGTACATCCAATAATTCTTATATTGCTAATTAAGTACTGTTATGTGAAGTGGCAAACCATTTGTGTTTAAGGTCTTCCTTTTTTAATGTTTTTCGCTATTGTTAGAGCTTAGTGTGAATGTGAATCGTGAGAGAATATATAGTATATTAATCCGCCCACTTGTTTGTGAATAATAATATTCTGATATACATACAGTTCATGGTGCAATGTAATACAAAATGTATTGACAGGGCTACTTTTGTTTGTTTTAAGTTTGATCACTGAACGTCTTACTCATCATTTGCTAATTAAGTTTATAATTAAAAAAGGATGATCGATTGATGGCGGTTGAGCCAACCTTGTAACTTGTTGATAAGTAGTATATATACAGTATAGTAGAAGAAAGAGATGATGTACATCTGCACCACTTAGATTATATTTGAATTGTCCAGATTAGATCTAGATAGTCTAAATTTAAGTTTCTTTTTTAAAGTGATGATTTTTAAAATAAAAATATTTTTTGAAAGAAAAATATAAACTTTTAAAAAATCAAATTTGGACTATCTAATAGGTTCTAAATGGTCTAGATTCTTTTAGCTTAGCTCTTCTATTTCATTAATAGGTTTGCCTAGGAATGAATCTAGTTCCGTTTTAGTGGTAGATCAATTAGACTACAAAGTTAGAGCAGGTAAAAAAGGCTCAACCCACGGGCTCAACTCATAGCCTGTGGGTTTCAACAAGGTTAGGGTAGGGGGTTTACCAGCACACAAAAGTGCAGACTGCACAAGCAAGCACTGTTTCTTGCACAATTTTTTTTTCTTTTGAATATGAATAATATTATAAAACCCATAAGTCCCACACTCCCACCTTGATACCTCTCAATCCCAAAGAGGAAAAATCTTAGCATCGTTCCTCCTTTAAACCAAATTATTATATATTGATTGCTTGAGGATGATTTGATGTTTTTGGTTTATAAAATTTAGCAAATAAATTTGATAACTTTATCTCTTAAATTGAGGATTATGTTTTTAAATTTTTATATATGGAAAGGTTGATGCTAGAAAAGCAAATTTGATGACTCATATATATGTGTCACATACATTTGATAATCTTAAGAAAATATGAATTTTTTTGGAAGAAAAAAAAAACGCACTGCGGGTTAGGGTTTGGTGTTTTGCCAGCCCACAAAAGTGACTGTTTGGCCTGCGGGGTTGTTGCGGGCCAACTCGTTGTATACAAAGTGGATGGATTGTGTTTGAATCACATCTTGTTCAAAAAAGCTCATTGGGAGAGGCATCCTGATTGCAAAGCCTTCATCCATATTAGTTAGTTGCTTTGATATATGATAATAGGATACAAAAAAGCGCCGAACACCAGGTGGTCCAAGGGATTGTGAAAAAAGAAAGAGTCTTCGCCTAAATATAATGCCATATGTTTTCAATTTGCACTGCATTATTAAACTTTAAGATGCTAGTTGCTTATAAATATACTTTCCAAACTAAAATACCCTTTAGCCTCATATGTTTCATATAATTTATATGGCCTGCCAACAACACATACTTTGGTTAAAAATAACTTACTAAAGGTTAATGGGGTTAAGATTGAGCAATATTGTTCCATCACGTCCTTTAAGATAGCAATTGCTTTTAGCGAGATATTTTAAGGATAAAAATCCCCTTTAACCTAATTATTTTTGAGTAAAAATATTAAAAAATTTTATTGTGGACACAATGATCAAGCAAAACTGGTCATACAAGAAAAAATCTGGAATTCCACAGGCTCTTTTAATTTAAGGATCACTACTACAAAAAGAGGCCTTAGGAGCACATTTATGGTATAACTAACATTGGTTTCACCTTTTTTTTTCTCTATAAAAGGGCTTATTTTTAGAATTTAAATTAAGTAAACAACATTGGTTCAGTTGGTAAGGAGTTGACACATAACTAATAAAGTTTTGAGTTCAAATCACACTCTTAATGTGAAGATATTATTAGTAAGCCATCTATTGCACATCTAAAAGCATTATTTGTACTTTGAGGTATGGCATAACCCTAGTGAACTCCCCAAACACAAGTCACCCGAACGTTTTGGTATAACATATTAGTGTTAGTTTAAGGTCTTCTCTTATTTTTTTTGAAAAAAAATGTTTTTTTACTATTGTTGAGATCAGCGTGAACGTGAGTCATGCAAGAATATATATTTATAAATCCTCCCCTTTTGTTTGTGAATAATAATATTCTGATATACTTTACATGGTGTTCTACAATATAATAATAATGTAATAAAAAAAATTGTATTGACAGTGCAACTTTTGTTTGTTTTAAGTTTGATCACCGAACGACTTGCTCATCATTTGCTAATTAAGTTTATAATTCAAAAGTGACGATCGATCCATGGCAGATGAGCCAACCTTGTGTCTTATTGATGATTAGTATATATATAATAGAAGAAAGAGATGATGTTGATCTGTAAAACGACCGACTATGTATAAGACAATGTGATGATGGGCATTATTATTTTTCTATTAAGTTTAATTTTTTAAAAATATTGATTCTAATAATTAGTAGACTTTAAATTTATTTAAATTATTGTAAATAATATTGAATTCTTTAATTAATAACAGTCATGAAACCATTACTCATGTAAAAATTGATTTGATTGTTCGAGTCTCCGAGAGATCTTTATATTAGTTCTTCTAATTATAATATGGGAAATCACACCAAATCCCCAATTAAGAAAATAATATCTGAGAAGTCCCCAGCTTGTCAATGGGACCTTCCAGATATTATTTTCCTTAATTAGTTGGGAGCTTGGAACCTTGGTATGATTTTTCCTTATAATTTCTCTATATTTAATAACCTATATACAATCATATTCATTTTTCTATAGACAAACGTCTATTAGCATACTTTTCACCTGAGTCTATCGACAAACTTTAAAGTTTGAAAATCTAATTTTACAAGGAAATTAGAGTCTTCAATTCAAAGAACAATAATAGTATTTCATTAAATAGGGGTATCCTTATTGTTGGCAAAATAATAATAATAATAATAAGGATATCCTTATTTTCTTTCCACTTTGCTCCCAATTAAAAAACGTAGTTTGCTGAAGGTATTTTGTGAAGATATCAATCAATCGAGTTTTTTTTGGGTTAATATAAGTTTTGGTACCTCAAGTTTGGCTCAGTTTGGGTTTTAGTCCCTGAAGTTTCAAAGTGGTGGTTTTGGTCCCTATAGTTTGGACCGTTTAAAACGTCAGTCCTTCAAATTTCAAAAGGACTTGCTGGCCCATCTGACGCCGTTAAACTATCCTATGTGGCACTCACGGCGTTAGTTTTTCCTAAGTGGAGTGCTGAGTCGGATCTCTGAAGTGATGTGGCACATATAATATATTATAATATAATTTTGAACTAGAAAAAAAAAGCAACCAAAGGAAGAAAACAAAAACGCACGCACACACGCACCAGGGAAAGCGAAAGAAGCTTCGGCGACAAAGGGAAGGGGCGAGGGTTAGGTCAACGAGGACCCACGGGCTGCGAAATGTGAGAGGATCGGCCAGCTTAGTCTGGAGTCTGAGGTCCGAGCGACGGTGATCTGGGAGGTGAAGTGTGAGAGAAGCTGCTACATTCGACGAGGTTGGAGGGTTGGTCTGACGTCCGAGCGATTGTGATCTGGCGAGCGAAGTCTGACAGGAGCGGCCAGCTTCGACGAGGAAAGGAGTCTGAGGGGCGAGAGACGGTATTGTGTCTTTAATATTAACTACTGTAATCAATTTGCACTTATTAACGTCGTTGCTACTGAGATGTCTTCCAGTCGGATCTCTTCTTCACACACTGCAGGGAGAATAGCCTGTGAAAGATGCAGATGTGGGGATGAAGTTGTAGTTCTTACTTCATGGACAGAGAAAAATTATGGTCGGAGGTTTGTTAAGTGTCCAAATTATAAGGTTAGTGGATGAAGTTGACAAAATATGGCTCTCTGATTTATGGCTTCGTGTTCTATAAAGCAACTGTTTGTATTGTGGTCAATGATGCCTCTCTGATTTGTGGCATGTTTCTAAAGAATCAACGACTTGCTTTTGTATATCTGCATGTTTCTTGTCTGGCTTCTTGATTATTTTGAACCAACCTTCGTTTTGATCCGTCTGGCTGTTTGTGGTGATTCTATAGTTTGGTGGCAAACCTGCGGCATTGGTTTTGGGATGGAAAATCATGATCCTGTGACTACTTTAGAAGCTTTAATATAAATAAAGCTTCTTATTGTGTTTCTTATTTTGTTGTCATTGGTTTTGTCTACTTTAAAATCATGATCCTGCGCCATTGGTTTTGTGTTTCTTATTTCGTTCTCAAAACTGGTCAGTGTGAAATTTACTGATCTGTTCACCTAGAAAAGTACCATTTGTTGATGTTTAAGTTTGATTTTGGGGAATGTATGTTTAACAGTGCTTGTTATGTTTAACTGTGCTTGTTATTTCCTTAACTGCTGCTGTTACTAATGATGTGTGAGGTGGCATTCTGATTTGTGGCTTCCTTTTTCTATACAAAAATTGTTTGTCTAGTGATGAATGAGTTTTTGACATATTTGTTCTTTGCATGATATACAGTCACACTGGGGATGCAACTACTTTGATTGGTTTGATAGACCCATTGAGAATCCATTGTTAGAGGAGTTGAAGAAGATGAAGGAAGACAATGTTGATTTAAGGAGGAGGCTGAAGTTTGTAAAAGGGATGTTATATGTTATGGAAATTGTGATTGTTTATTTGGTGTGGAAAGTGGGGAATTTCAATGTATGACAATATTGCATTATGGGAATTTCAATTCTTGTAACTATCTTTTGCTTGGTACTTTGTGAATGAGGCATATACTCATGTAACTATCCCGTGGATGTTGTATAACTTTTGACACAGTGACCATTATATTTAAGTTAAGGGGTTAGGTTGTTATTATGAAAATACCAGCCAATAAAAGTGGAAGAACACACATAGTAGATAGCCTCTCAGCAATAGCAGATCGTGGTCTTAAACCTGCAATCAACCGTTAGAAAATATAAAGCAACAATGTCATAATAATATCACTAATCATTTGATAACCACTTTTGTTGTCATGATAATCACTAATCACAATGTTGTGCTCTTCCTATATTTTTCCCTAGAGCCCCATTCAATAACCACTTTTTCTAACAAAATCTTCACGGTTCACATATTAGTTGCTATTCCTTTACAATTGAATTTTCAGCAGTGAGTGATAACTCCATCAAAAAAATAAGTTTTAAGTATAGCTATTCCACTGACTAGCTTTTTTACTGAGCACTCACTTCTTATGGAGATTGACATTGTTTTTCAGTATTCTCTTATGACACATGGTTACAAAGAGAATAGACTTGGAAAATAAAAATTTTGATGAATGCACAATGCTTAACATCTGCTAAGCTAATATATCCCAAAGCAAAAATTGCCAAAGCAAAAATTGGCATGAGCCATTAATTCCAAAATCAAGGCTAAGCTAATAAATCCCAAAGCAATAATTGCCATGAGCCATTAATTCCAAAATCAAGGTTAAGCTATTACATCCCAAAGCAAAAATTGGCATGAGCCATTAATTCCAAAAGCATGGCTAAGCTAATACATCCCAAAGCAAAAATTGCCAAAGCAAAAATTTGCATGAGCCATTAATTCCAAAATCAAGGCTAAGCTATTACATCCCAAAGCAAAAAATGCCATGAGCCATTAATTCCAAAAGCAAGGCTAAGCTATTACATGCTAGATATGTTAACTAAATTACATACAAGGCTAAGCTATCGAGGTTGACTGCCTCCTAGAGGAGTTGCATTTATAGACTCTTGTGTGGATGAAGGGTGGCTGTCTCCCGATAGAGCCTTCGGTGCCTTACAAAACCTTTTGTTGTGCCCCTGCTTATAACAGTTGGAGCAAGTAACTGTTGAATTTATTCGTTTCTCCTTCAATGCTCCTGTTGTGGTCTCGTCCACACCTCTTTTTCTTTTCTTTTGTGGCCGCCCAGGACGTTTGTGATATGCTGGAGGATCAATTGGTTGACCATCAGCCTTTTCCCACATGTTCTCTCCATTAATAGGCTCAATGACCGGAGAGTAAGAGGCCACAAAAGATTGTAAAGTCAAGTATTTGTCAACATACTCTTATGGATCCTCCCTTTTAACATAGATGCAAGCCACTGCATGTCTTTAAAAAAACGGTTTCGGTCAGCATAATTGCATATACCAAACATACAAAAACCACATTATATAGGCAATCATTATGCATTGACAGTTCTGAATTATTGAAAAGGAAAAGAAGCATAACAAATATGTGTTACGTGCATAGGATACCATTCAATTGCCACCAATAACAAGAACACCTTCTAGAAGTAAGATCAACTTGAAACTTATGTCTATTAAGTGAAACCTCAGAGCGATTATTACCCGTATATCTCACTTCCCACTGTCGACATTCTTGAATTTCTTTTTCTAATCTTTTACGTGGCCGTGGACATACTGTCCTCTTGTTACAGTATTTCTCTACCTTGACGTGATTTTCAGCGAATCTTGTCATTAGGTATGTTCGGATCCAATCAAGCATGCTCACAATTGGAAGCTCTCTTGCCTCTAACAGTCTTCCATTGAATGACTCTGTAATGTTATTGGTGACCATATCACATTTCAAAGTCTCATAGAAGTGTGATTTTGTCCAACATGTTGGAGGGATTGCTGGTAAATACTCATGTGCTCCACTTGAAATGACTTTCAACTCATTCATTCATTCCTTCCAATCATTCTTAATAGTGGCCTTTGTAGCACGAAGAATTAAGTCACGAATGACAACTCCTCCTCCATATTTGGCTTTGATATTTGCATACAAATGCTGAATACAAAACCTATGTTCAGCACCCTCGAGTAGTTCTTCGAATGTAGGAACAAGACCCTACATGTAATTGTCATTCATAAATGAAATTGAAACTAACTTGTATTTTGGATAAACTTCACCAAATAGCTTCTGTTTATATATACAAAAATTAAACATGATGACCAAACTGACACACAAAACTGAACTATAAACAAAACAATATGCTGCTCTACAACCTACTCCAACCTGTGAAGAAAACGAGAATAGATATAAAATAATGAATATGAGGACAATATACTACTCTACAACCTGTGAACAATATGTTCCTTTTAACAATAATTCTTATAAATATAAAATAATGAATATGAGGACTCTTTTATCTTGCACACATTAACTCTGGGCTTATTTAATTTATAAGAACATCATTTATTTTCAGTATTAAGAAATAATAGTATTAAGAAATATATTAATTATTAACAGTATAACTTTGAGTCCCTGTCCAGAGCCTTAAAAGAATGCACCTATTGAAACAATGGTCTTACTTTCACCAAGCAAAAGAGAATCAAAACTCTTCCTTCTTACTTTTAAATTAAGCATTACTATTATTAAATCTTAATTTAACGATAAAAACAAAGGGGGGCTGATTGTAAATATGAAAATATCACTAGGAGCTTATATCACTGAAAAAGAAGAATGAAAATGCCTTGTACAGTAATAAGGCAAGGAAAACATGCTTATATGAAAATGCCCTGTAAGATCGAAAACATGCTTACAATAATAATGCCTTGTACGAAAATGCTTATATCACTAGGACCTTACAAACAGTCAAAAGATCGACATTAGGAGTTCAGAATATGGCAAGGAAAACCAAAAAACTTATCAACAACATGGGAACCTGAGACCATCTTATCATATTCTCAAGAATATTACTGAAACACAGAGATCCTTGGATCAGTCGATTGCCATTGCATGTACATCAAAAGATCATATCAAAATTCCATTCAAGATTACTTTAACAAGTCTAAGCATTTGATTAATGAACACTAAACAAGTAAGAACTTTAAACACAATATTTAATATCAAATCCTGTACAGTAATAACACTTAATCTGAACATATAAAAATTATCTAGGTACCTTTTGTCAGTCAGATATGAACACCCATCTTCTTTCTCTCATTGTGCCGATGTCTTTAAATAAGTTCAGCAAAAACCATGTCCAAGAGTCTCTATTTTCTCCCTCAACAATAGCCCAAGCCAATGGGAAGTACTGGCCATTAGCATTACGGCCCACAGCCACAAGTAGAATTCCCCTATACGGGCCCTTCAAAAAACACCCGTCCAACCCAATTATAGGTCTACAGCCAGCTAAAAAACCCCGCTTCACAGCACTAATACACTCATAGAGCCTTCTAAATATAGGATACTGATATATATATGGTTGATCAGTAACCAAAACAAAGGTTGTGTCAGGGTTACACCTTTTCACCTCATGGCAATAATCCCTCTACTTATGATATTGCTCCTTGTAATCACCCTCAATAATTGCCTTCGCCCTTTTCCTTGCCTTGTATGCCTTCCACGCAGAGACATCAACCATGTAATGCTCCCTTATTGCTGCAATTACATCCGCCAACTTCAAGTTTTTGTTGATCCTCATAATGTTAACTATCTTCTCTGAAATCCACTTGTACGAAGCATTCTTCCCCTTTATGGACACCCCATATGTGTGTTTTGAGTGAAGTGTCTTCAACCTATACGTTAGCTCACTACTGCTTCTTTTACTCACAAATGCTAACCATTTACATTCTTTATGTACACACTTTACTTTGCATCTTATTTTATCGTTCTTTATAAACTTTATTTCATATCCATTGATCAGTACATGCTTTCTCACTGCACATTTAAATTATTGAATGGAAGTGAACTCCATTCCTAACTCAAATTCAAACTCTTTGCACATCTCCAAGGGGTTATATTTTCGGTGTCTTTCTTTAACCACTAGCTCATCCTTATCATCACTCATTCCATCAACTTCCTTAATCTCTTCAGATTCATAATCAGATAACATTGCTAACATATCCTCTTCTCTCACCTCAATCACATCTGTTTGCTCTTCTTGCTCAGGCTGCACTCTCAATAACTGTGAACTACCAACACTTCATCTAAAACATCACCCACACCAACATCAACATATTGCCTAAAATTATCATCATCTATATTTCCTTCATCGCTATCATAAAAATTTGACAGCCAATCTGCTGAGCCATTATCACTCTCATCCCCCATACTACTGTGACTACTCTGTCTTTGTAAATTCATAGTTCACCTATGAAAAACAGAATATTATACAACATTACCAATGCAATCATAGCCATTACAGAACATTAAAGTTTTTCTCTACATTACTCAAACAGAAAAATACAGAGCACTGAACAGAGGTATATATGACTATATAAGTTTCAACAAAACTATCACACATTTTGATGATAGCATCTCAGATATATTGGGAACACTAAAGAGTAGCAAAATGTATCACAGATTATGAGACGATGAAACCAGAGGCCTTGTGAACAATGTTACCGACTATTGAAACATCAAGTAGGTAAAAATAGAGCATACATTTCGTAAAGTATAGAAATAGAATAGTCTACTAAGATATATTAACTAAAGCTTAAAACGCTCCTGCAGCGTCCGTCAATCAACCCTAACGACGACATACTTCAAAGCAAACAACAAATCATAAAAAAATTTTCCCTTCCCATTAATATCTTTCACAACTCCACTACTTTACAATATCAGAAAAACCTCAGATTTGCAACGATAGTGATACAAGAACAAGAAGCTTCTTACCTTTACAACAAGAGAATGACGATGCCAATAAACCTGTGATCTTTACTCCACCATCGCTGACAATGATCACCCCTCCGGCAACAGCCACGTCAGACTTTCCGGTTATGGGTCCTCGTTGACCTAACACTTTCCCTTTTCTTTGTTACCGATGCTTCTTTCACTTTCCCTGGTGCGTGCATCCGTGCGTTTTTGTTTTCTTCCTCTGGTTTCTGTTTTTTTTCCTGGTTCAAAATAATCTATTATAAATAATATTATATTGTAATATATTATATGTGCCACATCACTTCAGAGATCCGACTCAGCACTCTACTTAGGAAAAATGAACGCCGTGAGTGCCACATAGGACAGTTTAACGGTGTCAGATGGGCCAGCAAGTCCTTTTGAAATTTGAAGGACTGACATTTTAAATGGTCTAAACTATAGGGACCAAAACCACCACTTTGAAACTTCAGGGACTAAAACCCAAACTAAGCCAAACTTGAGGGACCAAAACTTATATTAACCCTTTTTTTTTGCTTACAACGCCACGGGTCGATGCCGTGAAGGGGAGTGGGTCACTAGCCCACACATACGACCACTGCACCAAAGGCGATGATCAGTGAGTGTTTCTTTTTGGCCAACTAATCAAGTGAGTTTTTTAATGCTTTGCATCTTTTATTTTTCTGAGGCCATTGAATTTAGTCATTAACGTCGATCTGTAACAAGGGTTTTGATTTTGCTGGAGAGGTGCGGTAATCGTGAATTTTTTTTTTGGGTAACATGATGAGAAAATCTTTGATTAAGAGGATATGATCGTCAGTGGAGATTATCTTAAAGATATCACCATTGACAAGGTTTAATTTATGAGATTATCTCATTATTTAATTATGGTTATGATGTACTTAATGTAAGTTTCATTTTCTTGGGAAGGGCTACTCCTACGTATACTAACACGCGCGCAGACAGTGCATATCAACTTGTTTGATCCAATTATGGATTATATGAATAGCATACAATATTTTATAACATTAAATATTACTTAATTTTTATGACTAATTATTATTGAACATACTTATTTATCGTTATGTAACTAATGAGTATGATCGTAGCAAATGATTATATTAAATGATATAAAAAATGAAACAATTCTATCAAAATAGATACTAATATTATGTCACATATATATATATATATATTTATTTATTTATTAACTATGGAACCATTTCCCAATAACATAAAATTGTTACAAACGAAACTTTGGGCCATGCTTCCTACCAGCTGGGGTAAAATTAATTGAATTCAATGAGTTAGCTTATGAGATAATGTAACTTTTTCACGATTTTGTTTTGTTCATAGGTTACAATTTATATTCTTCGATCTCATCTATTTTTCATTGTCAACTTAGGAGCCCCCCCTTTTTTTGCCCGAACTTAGTACCCTTAATAACGAAATTAAAATAATAATTTCATGTTACTCCTATATATAGAAAATTATCATAAAAAAGGAATCAAGGTAAATTTATATATACATGTATATATCAAAAGTATGAATTTATATAATTGCCACTGAACTTTCATGTGTTGGTCATAAAAACTTTTGTCTTGTGAGTCGCCAGTTAATTAATCTGAACTAGAGCGTCAAGAATTGTAAAAAATGTAGAACTTCAACGTTGTTCCACCTCATTCATTATGTCAAACGTTTTGTAATTATCAAAGAAACAACCATGTGCAGGCCAAATTGTAATTAAACTAGAACCAATATAAAATCCTACAAAATCAATGTAGCAGCGGAAAATTTAAATCAAATACCTCTCGCCATGGTACATGATCCGAAACAGTAATCCACGGTCCTGACGATCTGAAATATAGGATACAACTGCAATTATATAACACTATCAATAAAAAAGGATGTCAGAAATTCTGTTGACTAGTGCTTGGTCATAGTGATGACAATTGGAAATAGCCATCACTAGTTAGGGAACCAACAAGAGAATTTCTAATTAATGTGTCTCTCTAGCTCAATCTTCTGTTAGATTAATAACCTCCAATCAAAGATTATCAGTGACTAATATACTAAGTAAAACCCTAAACATAAACCATGTCATCAATTGACCTGCACCAAGCCACACTTGGGAGTTATTTTATTTAAATCAGGATACCGTAATATCTATAATATCTAAATATAATGCCAATATAAAACAAAACGATCTAATATAATTAATACATAACATATCAGTTTGTAAAAAGACAAAAAATAATAAAGTGTAGAAACAATGAATTGCATATATGACACGTATATGAAAAGGGAAGGATCTAGAATATTTTAAGCCTAGGTTTGAGCTTGATTTATATGGGCTTGGATATTTGTTTGGGCTCCAATACCCCCTTGCAAGTTGAACTGGGCTGGTAGCATAGTGAGACTCGATCGAAGTGCAGTAAACTTGGAAGAGGACAAGGGCTTTGTATATGATCTTTGGAGGAAACATGAAGAACATGATGAAGTCTCGCAGCTAGATGTTCCAGAACAAAGTGATAGTCTAGGGAGATGTGCTTGGCTCGCGAATGAAACACTGGATCGGCTACAAAATAAGTGGCACTAAGATTATCACAATATAAAAATAGAGCTTCAGGTATATATATTCGAAGTTCATGCAACAAATTTTGAATCTAGATTAGCTCACTTGCAGTTGTAGCAAGAGACTTGTATTCAGCTTTAGTGTTTGATTGGGCTACTGTGGGTTGCCTTTTAGAACTCCAAGCTACCAAATTGGGACCAAAATAAATTGCAAAGGCACCGGTAGAATGGGAATCATCTGGGTTACCACCCCAGTCTGCATCAGAGAAGGCTGAAAGAGTGAGAGATGGGGATGGCCGTAGATGAAGTGAATAATGAGTGGTACTACATAAATACCGAAGAATTCTCTTGACTACTGTCCAATGAAGATCTTTTGGGCAATGCATAAATTGGAAAACTCGATTGATTGAAAAGGTAATATTAGGCCTAGTGAAGCTGAGATATTGCAAACTCCCTAAAATACTGTGATAGAAGTGTGGGTCTGGAAAATCAATACTAGCGTAGGCTGTGAGAATAGTTCCAGTTGACATTGGTGTAGAAACAGGACGGCCCTTAGACATTTTTTCTTTATCAAGGAGATCAAAAATATATTTGCGTTGGGATAAGATTAAACCAAAGGTGGAGGGTAGAACTCCAACACCCAAAAAATAGTGCAAGTTTCCTAGATTTTTCACTAGAAAAGAGATACCAAGAGCGGCAATAAGATCTTGCATATCTGTAGCAGATAAGCCAGTGGCAATAATATCGTCCACATAGACCAAAACATAAATAATGCATTTGGAATTGTGACAAGTGAATAGAGACAAGTCTGTTTTTGATGCAAGAAAGCCAAATTCAAACAACCGAGCACTTAATCTGGCAAACCAAGCACGTGGTGCTTGTTTCAGCGCATAGATGGCACGACGCAGTTTGCAGACATAATGAGGAAAATCAAGATGCACAAATCCAGGGGGTTGATGCATATAAACATTTTCTTCAAGAAAACCATGAAGGAAAGCATTATGAACATCAAGTTGGTTGATAACCCAGCCTCGAGAAACCACAATTGAGAGGAAGAGATGAACAAAAGTAGATTCGACTATAGGAGAAAAGGTATATGAAAAATCAATACCTAGTTGCTGATGAAATCCTTTAGCAACAAGTCTTGCTTTCAACTTATCTAGTGCACCGTTAGACTTGAATTTTTTTTGAAACACCTACTTGCAACCCACTATATTCATGCCAGGGGAATAAGGTACTAGCTCCCAAGTTTTGTTAGAGAGAAGGGCATAAGAATCTTCATACAAAGCCTTACGCCATTATGGAGATTTAAGAGCAGAAGTAACTGAGGAAGGGATAGATGATGAGGTATTAAAGGTGTAGTAGGCTTGAGGTGGTGGTTGGGATATGAAATCAGGATCAAGAGATTTAGGTTTGAAGATATTAGCCTTTGATCTTGTGATCATAGGGTGGGATGGTTGAAGAGGTGGCAGAGTAGGTATGGGTGAGGGAGAAGAAGATGAGAGAGAGATTAGAATTGGTGGGTAAAGATGTAATAGAGAAGGTTGTAGGTTGTGACTTGCTAGATGCTGGGGAAGAGGGAGTAAGATTATGAAAGGTAGGTGGGCTTGTGGTAGTAGGCTGAGGAAGGAAAGGCGGAAGGTTAATAGTGTTAGAAGCAATAGGTTGAAATATAAGTATTTGGGCTGAAAAGGGAAATAAATTTTCATAAAAAATAGCATCCCTCAAAATAATGTGGCCCGTTTGTAAATGCAAGCAAAGATACCCTGTATGATTGGGTGCATATCCAAGGAAAATGCAAAAATAAGAACGTGGAGCTAGTTTATGTGGTGCATAGGGCCTTAAGTTGTGCCAACATCTTGAACCAAAGACCTTTAAGAAATTGTAATCAAGGTTAGTCTTGTGTAATAATTCAAATGGGTTTTTTCCATTAAGCACTGGACTATTAAATGATTTAATAAAAAAATAGCAGTTGCAAAGGCAAAGCACCAATAACCTTGAGGAACAGAGGCATGATGCATAAGAGCAAGGCCATTTTCAACAATTGTTCTGTGGCATCTTTGAATAGTGCCATTCAGAGTATGTGTGTATGGATATGTTATGCGATGATTAATACCAAGAGATATGAGATCTTTGCTTAAGGAACGAAACTCACCACCCCAATCGGATTAAAAGGACCTAATTTTAGCATTGAAGAAAGTTTCAACAAGAGACTTAAATTTATGAAAGACTGTGCAAAGCTCACTTTTGGTACGAAGAGGATAAAACCATATATATCTTGAGAAGTCATCTAAAAAGGAAACAAAATAACGGAAACCATTTACAAAAATAATGGGGGATGCACACCATACATCACAAAAGATTAATTTAAAAGGAAAAGAAGAACGATGAAATGAAGTTGGAGAAGGCAATATGTGACTCTTTGAAGTTCTGCAATCAAGACACTGATGGTGATCATTTTTGCTAGATACTGGAAGAGAATAGGACTGAAGAATTTTGTGAACAGTACGAAAAAATGGATGGCTAAGACGCTAATGCCAATGAAGGAATGAGGTACGGACAGTAGAGTGAGCTTCAGGAATATATGAGAAATTGTTGGGATATAGATGACTAAGGCTGGGACTGTGATATAGAAGCTCCTTTGTTTGTTTGTCCTTTACACAAAAATAGCTAGAATGAAATTCAAAGAAAACATTATTGTCATGACAAAATTTATTGATAGGCATCAAATTTTTAGTAACACAGGTAACATGTAAAAGGTTAGAGAGGAGAAATTTGCCAGAATTGTTGGTGGAAAGAATGCCTGAGCCTAGATGTTGAATAGCCAAGGTACTATCGTTGATCACAAGAATAGCATCATTGTCATAGTATGGATCAGAGGTGAGGTTGAGCTTAGAAAAATCATTTGTCATATGATGTGTGGCACTTGTGTCTAGGTACCAAAGAGAGTCGTCCAGAGTAGAGAGTTCCAAATAATGGGCAGTGAGAAATGGTGGTGGTGGTGCTTGGTAAGCATGATTGGGCTGATTATAGCAGGTGAGGGTGGTATGGCTATAGCGTTCATAGATTTGACATTGAACACCAGAATTAGGTTGAAAAGAAGTGTAACGTCTATGGCCACGAGTAAAACGACTAGAAAAACCACCTACACAACCTCTGTAAGGTGTTCGATGATTGTTACCTCTGCCCGAACCAAAAAAATCACGACCAGAGTATGGAACCCACGAATATAACCAAAAAATTGACCCCGTCGACCACTATGTTGAGAAGAAAAGTGTTATATGGTTCTATTGACAGCATTTGGAGAGATTTCAATGGGAAGGGAATTGGGTTTTGGTGTGAGAGTCGCTCTTCAAAGGTCAACAAATGACTCAAATTGGCCTCATGGGAAAGAAAGCTTCATTAAGTTGAAAGTACTATGACTATTATATCATATTCAGGACCAAGGCCAGCAAGCAAATAGGTTATAAAATTATCATCAACGACTGGCTTTCCTACTGTAGCCAAAGAATCAGCCAAAATAGTTTCTCTACGATGATACTCAATAATAGACTATCCTCCTTTCTTGAGAGTTGTGATTTGTTGATATAAATGGACCCGCCTAGATTGAGTTTGTTGAGAAAACAATGTCTCAAGAGCTAACCATAAGGCTGTGGTGTCTAATAAACTGAGGAATTGTTTTTTCACTAAGGGAACCAAGAAGGATAGAGAGGACCAATTTATCTTGATGAAACCAAGAGATATGTTGGGGATTGGGTAAACTATAAGGTAGTTTGGGGGGAGGTTGGGCAGTCGAACCATTGATATAGCCGAACAAATTTTGTCCAAGAAGATAAGCTGAAATTTGAGCTTTCCAAATAAGATGATTTTCTTGGGAAAGTTTAACAGTGGCAATGGGGAAAACTGACATAATGGGGAAAACTCGTTGATGGTGCAGGGATGGTGGTGGTTGAGGAGAAGGGTGTGGTTGGTGAAGAGATGAGAGAGGTGGCGGCGGTAGGTAAAGGTGAGCTCAACATTTGAAACAAAGTTTCTAGGGCTGTGGTACCATAAAGAGACAAAAAACAATAAAGTATAGAATCTGTGTATTTTCCTTGAATATTCACCATGAGTTTTATATGGGCTTGGATCTTTGTTTGGGCTCCAGTAGTTTAGTTTGCAATAATTTCAAGAGACTTCTTGAATGTCTACTTGCTCTCGCTCCTATATATATAATGGTAACTTCCATGTATACCACTATGACCAAATATATCCAGTTCAATCGAGCTCTTTTAATTCTCTCAGCAAAATCCAGAAAGTCATGGGATCCCAAAACAGAGAGCATTATCAGTATCAAGACTCCTTCATGCTCAAACCCACATATGGAACCATATCTTCAGCTTTATAAACTTAATGTCCCTTAAATCTGCAATTGATTTGAACATTCCAGACATCATTCACAAACATGGAAAACCCGTGCCTCTTTCACTACTCATCTCTTCCCTTCAAATCCATCCTTCTAAAACTCATAATATCTATCGCTTAATCCTAATCCTCACTCATTCTGGCTTCTTCTCTCTCCAGAAACTTCCTGATGAAACTAAAGAAGCCTATGTCCTTACGGATGAATCAACCCTTCTTTTGAAGGACAATCCCTTAAGTGTCACCCCTTTCTTACTTGCCATGCTAGATCCCATCCTAACAAAGCCTTGGTATGAGGTAGCCAACTGGTTTAAAAATGACGATCATACGCTGTTTGACACGGCACATGGAAAAACGTTTTGGGAGTATGCTGGGGTTGAGCCTAAGCTTAACCATTTTTTCAATGATGCTACAGCTAGTGATGTGAGGTTAGTGACTAGTGTGGTTATTGACAAGTGTAAAGGTATATTCAAGGGATTAGATTCATTAGTAGATGTTATGGGAGGTATTGGGACAATGGCTAAGGCTATTACCAAAGCATTTCCAGAAATATAATGTACTGTGTTCGATCTCCCCTACGTTGTTGATGGTCTCCAAGGCAGTAGGAATCTCAAGTTTGTGGGAGGAGACATGTTCGAGGCCATTCCTCTTGCTGATGGCATACTTTTGAAGGTGACTGTAATCTATTACCTCAAGTCCTTAATATAAGATCCAATTAACTTTCTTTGAAAAATTAAAGAAGCCAAATAAATTACTTTAAATTATTTATATTTAATATTTTTATATCAAATTACTTTTTTTACTTATAAACTAATATATAATCTAATAATATACCACATATGCTATGAGTAAGTTGCTTATTTAGCTTCCTTAATCACTCTAAAAAAAATTAAATTGGATCTTATATTAAGGACTGGAGGGAGTATTTACATGCATTCAATTTACAATGTGTTTTGCTTTCTAAGAATAAGCGATACTAGGTAGTTATTATATTGTTTGAAACATGTGTATGTGTCTGATCATAGTTGCTTTGTGAATGGAAAACAGTGGATTCTGCATGATTGGAATGATGAGGAGTGTGTGAAGATACTGAAGAAGAGTAAGGAGGCAATTACAAGCAAAGGTAAAGAAGGGAAAGTGATTATAATAGACATGATGATAGAGAACTCTAAAGGAGATGTTGATGATAAATTGGTTGAAACACAATTGTTCTTTGATATGTTGATGATGGTTTTGGTCACTGGAAAAGAGAGGAATGAGAAAGAATGGGCTCAGTTGATATTCTCTGCTGGTTTTAGTGACTGTAAGATTACTCCTGTTCTTGGCTTAAGTTCTCTCATTGAGGCTTTTCCATGATCAATTAAGTCTTTTGGCATGATGGAGAATAGAAAGTTATTAGCTCTTCAGTATTGATGAGTTTTGTTTTAATTTAGTATTGAAAGTTGCAATTCACGTTTGTTGTCATGTGTTAATGTCTTATTTCAGATTGCTATATAAAAACTTGTCATGTTTGTTAATTCAGCATGAATGTCTACTGTGTCATGTGTTGCAGCAACAACAACAACAATATTATTATTATGTGATAGTGTGCGCAATTCTACTATAATTAGTATTAATTAATTATCAGAACATTTACAAAGTTAATTGGTTAATTTGGTAATAACAAATATTGTTTGCATTATGTAAGTACTTCTATAAGCTTTTTTTGAGCCCAAAGACATGCTCAGGCTCCATGAGCCTCCAGGACCCAACTCGCTTCAACTTTTTCTTACGAAAAAACTATATGTGCATGTGTATGTTTGTATATGCATACATGTATGTATGTTCGTTCTAAGCTAATCATGAATAATGAATATGTGAAAATTTTGTCCGAGTCCATTGCATGGATAGTAATGTGTAGTTTTTATGGTAGTTCTTTTTTAGGGCCAAACTGTAGTTTTTATAGTAGTTGATGAGTTTTTATTATTATAATACTAAATTAATAGATAACAAGATTTTTGCGAATTAATTAATATGTTTTTTTATAATGATATATCGTGGACATAGTGGCCACTATTCAATAATATGTATGATCTAATTTCAAGAGGCAAGAGAAACAACATGCTTAACAATATAGAGTTAGTCTAATAGTGTAACCCATTAGATTCCTTTGGGTGCCCAGAGGAGACACCTTTATTGGGAGGGGTAGTCACGAACTTCAAAACTTAAGTAATCGGTTGCTTAAATACCTAGTAACAACATCTAGAAAAAGTGTCAGATACCAGATGAGAAAGTATACAAAAAAGAGAAACAACATGCCTTATACTAACCAACAAGTTTGGGTCTAGCAGAAGAGGTTAGTTCCCCACAATGTGGTGAACCAAGGTTCGAATCTTTGTTGGAAGAGGTGTCCACATTTAGTACCTGACAATACCTCAAATAGGAGGATACTTGTGCCTAACAAAAAAAAATGCTTTATACTAATTTACGGAGGAGATGATGAGGGAAGAGTGGAAGTTAATATACTATAATTATTAATGATCAAAATGAACAAAATAACGGAGTTTAAGAACGAGTTGACACAATTTTGTAAGGTAAAAATGTAAAAATGATAAACTTTGTGTGTAAACTTGTGAGTTTAACTGAGTTTATGTCTAGCACGGGTTTAAGTAAAAACTGACTTCATTTTGTAAAGTAAAAACATAAAAACGGTAAACTCGATGTGCATACTCGTGAGTTTAACCGAGTTTATGGCTAGCACGTCTTTAAGTAAAAACTAACTCGATTTTGTAAGATAAAAACGTGAAATCAGTAAACTCGGAGAGTCAACTCGCAAATTTGATAACAATTCTTGTAATACCTGGTTCCATAAGAAATGGCCCAGATCCATCCATCATTAAATACACCATCTTAATCATTACTCCATAATATTTCCTAATTTTGTTTATTTATATTTTTCATATTTGATTGGTTATTCAATTATATATGGAAATGATTTGATATTTTTTAAATTCTCTAATGTTCTTTATTTTATAACTTCCTCAATTTGACCAAAAATAAAACTTTCCAAAAGTGGCAATATAGGTGCAGAAATCATCTCTCTATTAATGGCACTACATCCGCATAAATAATGAGAATTTTGTTTTTTCCATCCCCATAAACTATGTTCTAATTATAATGATTTGATTTGGAAATAGTGATTATGTTTTTTCCCAGTAGCTTATATTTCAACTTTTGACAATCATCAAACATTTGCTAATCATAATGATTCATAATACATAATTATAACTTTTGAAATTTCTAGCTGAAGAATTTGGAGATTATTAAGAACTATTATCAAACTTCGAATGATATTTAATGAATTGCTAAAGATTTGTTGAGACATTTTACAAATTCATCAAACTTTTAATAATAATTAATGGATTAATAGAAATCTACAGATTTTTTAATACCGTGTTTAATGATATTTAATTGAATAATGACAATAAGCAATATAGATAGAAATTGTGTTTCCAAAATGCTTTCAATGTCATTATTCTCTTATTTCCTTTATTTATATGCCACAATCATGAATAATCTCCCCTTTTATGTCAATAGTGATAGTGATAGTAAGTTCACTTCTCTTTTTTCAGGTGTTATTTTGTTGAGATCCGACAGCATGTATCCTTGTGCTGGGCTCATTGTGGTTCAAGGTGTGTTCTTGGTTGTTCACCCATTTCCTTTTTAAATCCTTAGGGCTCTGAGTGGCAGAAAATACTAGAGAAAAAGATCATTTTGTAAAGATTTCAAGCTCGATTAAAATGGAGAAAGCAAACCTATTGATTAAAAGTGCTAGGGAAGAATAGAAAGTGAACAGATAATGATTTCAGGTAATCTTCTTCTTTGGCACTTGGATTAGTATGGCACCTAGCGATACTTCAACCTAAAGATGAAGAATATCTTCGTTTAGGGGCACTCATCATGTGGTATTTATCTATTTATCTCTTTTCATGTGTATGTATATAAATAAAAGTTTTAGTTATTTTAATTAAACAGTATTGAAAAATCATTATATTGTTGAAAATGAGTTGGTTGCATCAACATATAACATAAGCATGCAGGCCTGTGGTGAAGAGCACATTGGAATGTGGTTGTCAGTGAAAGCACTAGCAAGAGGGTAAAATTACCTAATGGGATTGGTTATATTTGCACCAGTTGCAATATTTGCTTAGTTCTCATTTATGTTAGACTTTTATACACCTGAGCATTCAGTAAAGGGCTTCAAATACAACAAATTCTTCAACGCAGCAAGAATAAGTAACACAAAACTAAATTGGACGGATTGAATATGAGAGTAAGATGTTCTACAGGATGAGTTTAGAGGGTAGCGAACGACTCATATTGGAGAATAGGTTGAAGCCACTTATGATGCTTTTAACTCTGATAAATCACCTAAGTATCCAAGAAAAATCCATTATGGACACTAGTAGAAAAACCACTTTTAAGACCGGTTAAAAATGACATTTTAGACCGGTTCTAGATCCGGTCTTGATACAGTCGGTCTAAAAAGTCTGCTACTTTTTAGATCGGTTATGGAACTGGTCTTAAAAAACCGTTTTAAGACTGGGTAGAATAAAATCGGTCTAAAAATAAATATTTTTAGACTGGTTATCAGAGGAACCGGTCTAAAAGGTTAAAATTTTAGACCGGTTGTATGAAAAACCGATATAAAAATTTGACTTTTTAGACCGGTTTTATTAAGAACTGGTCTAAAAAGTCATTTTTTTAGAACGGTTCTCTCCAAAACCGGTCTTAAATGTACTTTTCAGACCGGTTTTGGAGAGAACCGGTCTTAAAAGTTGATTTTTTTAAAATGTTCGTTTTAAAGATATACCCAGTAAGCCATTTCCCCTATTAAAACATTTCACTCAGCAAGCAGCAGCCAGTTCAACGACATTCAAATAAATCTTCTCTTACAGACTATATAACTAACATCTTAATGGCAGGTGAGATACTTAAAACTCATTGGAACATATTAAAACTCAACTCCCTTGTGCTTAAACAGTGCTAGCCGAAACAGAAGCAAGGAAAACAACCATGAATAATAAACTCACAATCATAAATAGAATCATAATGTAAGGAAATCATACAACCATGACAATGCTGTTTTGACCAAGTTCCTTATCTTTTCACTTACATACATCAAAGAGTTAATTACATTAATGACAATTTTATTATTCATTAGGGCCAAAATACGTTATACACACTCTTTTCAGGCTGATGATCACTAGCTGGCTTGGCTTCAGAGAACTATACTAAGACGTACACCTCATATCCTTCATTTTCCTGTGACGACAACAAAAAAAGTAGTTATATATATACACCAATAACAATATACATAATTCAAATATAGTTCATGATAATTATTTTAGCTAACTAACCTTCAATGTAGTTTTATAAAGGGATATCCTCCCATATCCCTTCATGATGATCATTTCTTGTGCCGTGTTCATTGTCTACTTTATCTTCTTCGTTCAATTCTGGTAAACCCCTAGAAAAAGAAGGAGTCTCAAGCATATCATTCATTGAATGACTTTCCTGATTAATATCAACAACCCTTTTTCCTTGGAGAGCTACAGACCACATTTTGTTTACTTGATTAGTAACATAGAATACTTGTTTAACTTGATATGCCATAATGAAAGGTTCATCTCTAAAACTTCTATTCAAATCAAGCAATGTAAATCCCAACTGATCAATCATCACACCATTGTTGACATCAACCATCACAAGCAAAGGAGCAATGGAAGAAAGACATTGAGCAGTTTGAGAAAAATATGGAGTGGCTTTCACAAAAGACTTCTAAGTGCAACACTCCACAAGAGACCCTTTCTCCATTGCCTCCATGTAATCCACCTACTCAAGCCAAGAAAGTCAAGAAGGTATGATTCCAACTTCCAGAGGAGTCTTCCTTTCCTATGGAGGAGGAATAAGGAGTCCAAGCTCAAGAGCCACACACCATTTCACAAGTGGAAGATTCCAATCCTCCAGAGCCTATTCCTACACAAGTACAAGAATTAAAGAAAGTTCACATGAGCATTGAAGAGTCTTCTCTCCTATTTGGTAATGATCCTATCCTCATCAAAGTTGACTTTCCTACTACTTTAACTAGTGAAGCAATTCATGATTTGAGTGATGATGAGGTGGATGAGGAAATCATTATTGAATCCCCTCAAATGTTTGAAAATGTAATTGCTCAACCCATTAGTTCAAGTAGTGGTGATTCGATTTTACTTGTTGATGACTGTGCTTCTACTTCTTTGTGTGATATTTCTATTATTGAAAATGCTTCTCTTCATAGTACTAGGGATGATTGTACTCAATTGGATTATATATCTTCATATTCTTGTGCGGAAGATCATATTTTTGTAGATTGTTATCATGAAAAATACCACTTGCTTGTTGAGTTTCGAAAGAAAGCATTTAGTGAAGTGGTTGATTCTACCATTGATCTTACTGCACCTCCTTGTACTATTGATATTGTAAGCATGATAGTTGTGAACATATTGACTCTTTTGTGGATGCCAATATGGTTGATATGAGTGATACAAACCAAAGCCAAGAAAAAGATATTTCTCTTGTTTCCAATGAATTACATGTAAGTTTAATAAGGGAAGATTCAACTGTTTTGATTGATGATATTGAAAATGAAAATGAATCTTTCCATATTATTCTTTCTTGTGATTTTCCACCCGATATAGAAAAAGAAAAAGATTCTTTTGAAACTTTGAAAGTTTTGGGTGGTAATCATTTGAAAAATTCCCCTTCTTCTTCCACTCTTTTCCCTTTTATCTCTTGTGATTGTAATGATGATGTGGTGCACTCCAACACTAAGTTGGATTCCGCACCTTCCACTTTGCAAACACAAGAGAATTTGACAGTTTGTTTGACTCCTACTGATGGGAGTACCGTTGAGTTCCTTGGATATGATAGTTACTTGGAGAGTTTGGAACTTAATATGCCTTTACTTCACTTGAAATCTCTCTATGTTTCTATTTTTGGATGGGATACTGCTGTTTACTCAGATCCTTTGTAGGCACATTCTTGGAAAGGTCGTCGGAGGAACCAACATCCACTGTACCTCCTTAGACCTCTTCTGATTGATCCTGAGCCACCTCCACCAAGGAAATTCAATATGGGAGAAGTGATTTTGAAAGACCAAACCATGATTCTCATCATGGATGAGAACTTCTCCTTCAAGCGACTAAGGATTCTCTAACACAGGTTGTCTCTTTCCTCACTTGTTTTCTTCCTAATTCCTATGTTTCTTTTGGTTTAATTGTTTTATGAGGAAGATAAGTGTGGGGGAAGGACACAGTCCAGTAGAAAAAGGTAGAATTCTCTTAGTTTAGTAGGCTTAATAAGAATCCCCTTTGTATGCTTTGCATTTGTGGCCACTACCCTACTTAATTACCATTGTGCCTTGAATTTTAACTGTGAAGCATTATCTTTAGAGTTGCTTTATACATTGAGGACAATGCGTTGATTAAGTGTGGGGGAGGGGAATACATTTTAAATCCCATAAATTGGTTGTTTTTAAATGAGAAATGCCTTAAACTAGAAAATTTTTCAATAGTTACTTGCTTTAACGCATCTCTTAAGTGGTAAAGGGTCGCATTTGTCACTTTGGAAATGTGATTTTTGAGAAATTATTTGATCTTTCATGATTTCTAGTGTTTTGGCAACTTTTTGAAACCATGACTTGCTTTTCAAGTAGATAGGGAGAGAAATAAACCCAAAATTGGATTTTTGCTTACTCCTTGTTTTCAAAAAAAGAAGGTTTCTATATCATTAATGCTTTTAAGGGTTGAGCATTCTTATAATTGATTGCAATGTTTTGATTGATTATGTTTGTAAGGTTAGAATTATGAATAGTGAAGTAAATGGATTGTGGTTAGTTTTATATGCAATTATTGTATTGGAGTGAGCACTAGGGAGAAACCTTGTTGGAAGATTATTTGGGCCTTGAATCCTTTCTATGTGTGATGTTCACTTAGTTTTTCACCTTCTAGAACTTGTTTCCACTCTTTTTCAAAACGATATTGGCATTAGTGTGATGGAAATGAAAGAGGCATTCAATTCTAAACCTTTTCAACCTAAACACAAACCCTTATTCATTACCATTTGTTTACCCCTTTGAGCCATTCCTATGTTGTATGCATGTCTTGTTATTCATAGTGTTCATAGTATTCTAAATCAAAGTGGTTTACCAATAGGAAGTTGAACATTGTATATAGTGGAATGCCATCTATTAGAAAAGAGAAAGCAAGTAAAAAAAAGAGAGAGTGTGTATAGTTTGGAAAAAAATGAGAATTGAAAAAAAAAAGAAAAAAAAGGAAGAAGAAAAAGAGAAAAAAATTGATTGAATAGGAAAAAAACTGAAAGAGAAGCAAAAGAAATACCAAGAAGGCATTGGTTCATGAATTTAGAAAAAAAATTGGTGCAGCTTCTCCTCTCCTCATTGCCGCCGGCACATGTTAAACCAGACCATAGTTGAGAGCTGAACACAAACCTGAGATCGGAGCTGAAAGTATCACAGAACGGAGGAGGATCTGATCATCACCAGCACTTCATTCCCTTTGGTTTCTCTTTCCTCATTCTCACAACTTCATCTTCATCACCTCTGGCTACATTCCCTCTGTTCCAGACCACCAACATCATCATCATCCTCTATTTTTTCTGGCGAGCATCACTTCTCACCATCGCATAAAGAGCCACGGGAACCAGTGGGAGCTGCTACAAAAGAGAATCTGAGAAGCTAGGATCTGGAAGTTGAGAGGAGAGAGCTGAGAATCATTTGTTAACTAACCACCACCATCAACTGAAATTTGTATAGCCGTGTTTGCCACACCTTCTTATATGCTCCTCTTCTTCACT
This sequence comes from Inga leiocalycina, assembly GCA_963242795.1. Lineage (NCBI taxonomy): Eukaryota > Viridiplantae > Streptophyta > Magnoliopsida > Fabales > Fabaceae > Inga > Inga leiocalycina. Next base: position 67,241,008 of record OY725326.1, on the reverse strand, counting down.
ATTTTAGATTCAATTCTGAACACCCCCTCCATTAATTACCATCACCGAACTTCGTTCACTGCCATCAATCACCATCGATACCCACTATCCTTTCTTCATTTTCCATTGATTCATATTCCCTCTGTTGTGTTCTCCTTTAGACCGAAAGCTCCCACTGCAACTCTGTTAGAACAAGTGTTTCACCCAAGAGGGGGTGAATTGGGTGATACTAAAATTTCGTTGGAAATGTAAAACTTTAACAGTGAAATTAAAACAGTAAGGAGTAAGGAGAAATATCACCGAAGTGTACACCGGGAGTTATACTAGTTCGGTCACAACCACTTTGACCTACGTCCAGTCCTCAAGCTTCTCTGAGAGTTTCACTATAACTTCCAAGATTCAGTGGGTTCTTGGCACCTCAGTACAAGCAAGTTCCTTCTCCTGGACACTCGCTCCCCCTTACAAGTTGTAATCCAATCCCAACTCAAGGTTCCACAACCTTAAGTTATCTCAATAACAAATATTGAGTTTCAATGAAATATCTCTCTTACAGAGTGAATAAGAATCACTGAAGCATATAATTACAATGTGAAAACAGAGCAATGAACTTGATGATACGTTTGTGTGTGTTCTTGTTATTTCTCTGTTTGGATATTTCTATATATATAGATATGTTGGTGATGACAGTTGGAACAATTTCTTTTCGTCCATTGAAGAGTGCGCAGCCACTATTGACTTTTCCAGTTTTTTGAAAAATATCCGTTGGCGGTGGTTGGCATTTGAACGTTTCATTTGACTTCCATTACTTGATATGATTTCTTCATTGTTCATCTGTAAATAGGCTAAGAATACTAATACAATGAAAGATTAATCATATAGGAAACAAATCAATGAACGTTTGAATGATTCTGGATTTCTGGGTTTGTCTACTCGAGTAGCTACTCGAGTATTACTTAAAGTTTACTCGAGTATCATCGAGAAATCTTTGATCAACTGCAAGTCAACAGACAAATTTAAGATAACTCGGGTAGTGCATGGAATAACCAATTTTCAAACCTTTGAAAATATATGTTTACTCGGGTACCTACTCGAGTAATGCACTCACATCTTTATGAGTTACTCGGGTACCAACTCGAGTAAACCTTCAAATAAACTTTTGGTTACTCGATGCTTTACTCCAATAATGTTGGCAGGATTTCAAGGCCGAGAGCACTTACCTTGTTACTCGAGTATTTACTCGAGTAAACTTACTCTTTGGGCACAACTTACTCGGGTAATGACTTGAGGTTTTCCTTGAAAATATCTCTGCATACTCGGGTACCTACTCGAGGAATCCACTTAAAATAGAACATTAAATACTTGCATACTAGAGTAATGACTCGAGGAAAATGAGGTAAAATTATATCAAGTTAATCGGGTACCACCTTCAAGTTTTTACTTACTTCAGTGTGTTACTCGAGTACCTACTCGAGTAACATTGGCAGTGGTACAAAATGCCGAGAGCAACACATTTCCAGACACAGAGTTACTCGAGTACCTACTCGAGTATCATTGGCAGGCCGAGAGCAACTGAAAGGTTTTCACATGGTTACTCGAGTAGTTCCTCTAGTAACGTTGGCAGGCCGAGAGCAACTCCAAGTTTTTATCTGGTTACTCGAGTAGCTCCTCGAGTAACATTGGCAGGCCGAGAGCAACTTGAAAATGCTTACACTATTACTCGAGTACCTCCTCGAGTAACGTTGGTAGGTTACTGGAAGGTGCCTCTGGTTACTTCAAGTTTTTCTCATTACTCGAGTATATACTCGAGTAATGCCTTAGAAAACTTGCTTCTGATCAAGTTTCTTAGCATTTTCTCTTGGCCTTTCTTCATTACTCCAATGCTTACCTCAAGTGATGCTTATCCATGTTATTCCTTTGTTCAAACTTGTTTATTAATCATTTCCTTTTCAAACCATTCTTTTGTTATCATCAAAAGATGAGATCTAACAAACTCTTCATTTATTTCATTTATATGGCAGTGCTTACTTTCATGAGAGGCTAAGTCCTTTGATTCTTGGTGGATAAGGAAGTGCCTAGAGTTTCAAGGCTTTACAAGGGGAGTTTATTATTTTTCAATTGCTCAATTTATACATTATATCTTTGTGAATTAATTTTGCATTGGGATATGTATGTCTTGAGACTTAGATGAGTGATTATTGGTCTATGTTGGTTAATATCTTGTGTTGAATTTGGTATTGGTGCATTTGAATTTCATTAGACTTATTTTCCTATTGAATTAATGAAGTTATACATTCTATGTGATATCTAGATTGTGTGATGGATTTAATTTAATTTGAATGTCATGATTGTGCTTTCAATTAAGAGGAACCAAGTGTATTAATCCTTTTTCAATACATATCAACTAGGTTTTTAACAATTTGCCTAAGAGGTGACTAAGAATGCAATTGTAGGACAAGTCATTTATTAGGTAGATTGGACTTAATGCGATTGCTTAGGGTAAAATTAATTCAAGTGATTCCTAAACTTTGGAAGGTACCAAGTGGTAATTGGCTGGATTTAGAGAAAGCACACATAAGCAGTCGAGTGACATACTTCAGCACTCCAATGATATCCTAAAAGGTTGGGAGGTACCTGATGGAAACTTGTTGATTCTAGAAAGAAAAAAATATTCACTCGAGTTATAATATGGGAATTGAGTGATGATCAAAAGGTTTGCAAGTTACCTAATGATAACTGGCCTAGTTTTGAACAAACTTAATGAATCCCTCGAGTTACATATCTATCACTCAAGAGATATTCAAACTTTTGCAAGATAACTCTTAGTAACTGGAAAGAGATAACTTGAGAACATCTATTAATTTCAAATATCACCCGTGTAATATCCCGAAAAGTGATTAAGGGCTAATGATTTCAAAAGTAGATGTAATTATTGTTGAATAAACACTTTTGGAGAATGTGTGATGAGAATTTGGATATTTTAATGATTCCAATGGCTTCCTTGTGAAAATTCGTGTGGGGAGAGTGTTTATTGTGAAATTGGAACCATTGGGAACAATTGTGCAAAAGTTGAAAACTCTGTCCATTTATTCTCTGTACAGGGCAGCCGATTTGTGTGGACGTTTTAAATAGGCAATTGGTGTCTAAAAATTATGAAACTTTCCAGCCTTAAATTTCACATCTCAAGCTTCAAAATGGACATATAATTTGTATCATTTCGTTTTGGGAACTTGGAGATATGTCAGTCCAAAGTTTGGGATCAAAACTGGACTCTGTTTTGGAGCAGTGTTGAGTTTTGTGTAATTCTGTATTTGTGTGGTGATTTCTAATAATGGTCCATATTTTTCCTATGAAGAGGACTTAAATACCTTTTATTTGGCTTTCGGACCACTTCATTTCGATTTTTCTAGAATTAGTTATGATATTTCAAATTTTGGGCAGAAAATCTGCCAGAAAATCCGAAAATGGGAATTATGACATCATCTCAATAAAAGATGACATCAGCAAGGAATTAAATATATTCTCATCTTCTTCAGCTTTCATTTCCTGTCGTGATGAACCAGCTGAAACTAGTGAGAGAAAGTTGAGAGCTCTTAGAGAGAGAAAGAGGAGAAATCTCGCAAGGTAAGACGATTTCTCCGACGATCTAGCTCCTAACGCGTATAACCTTGTTCCTAAGCTTCTCTTCTATGTTATTTAAGGTGTTTGAGAAGAAAATTTGGTGTTCAAGGGGCTAGGGTTTTCAGCCACTCTTGAGAAAAGCTAGAAGGAGCTTGAGGTAACTTCCAAACTTTCGTATATTGCTTATTATGGTTGCTGTGGGCAATTTAAGCGGTGAAATTTCGCCGGATTGCCATTGGTTTTAAAGTTTGGAAATGATGTGGCCTAGGGGTTATGCTACCCAAATTGGGTCTTAATGTTAGTTGTAACCTAATGTAATGGTTAATAAAGTGGTTAGGAGTATAAAGGAACGTGTTTACGGAGCCGAAATCGTAAAACCTCGATTTTCCCCGCAGAACTCATAAATTTCGGCCAGCCCTAGAAATGGGTCTTAGAGTTGGATTTTCAATGATTTGATGGTTCCATTGAGTTCAGGGGCGAAAATTAGGTGGGGTTACAGTTGGTCACTTTTTCGGAAAAGGCCGAAAAAGTATAATTACGAAAACACCCCTAAAACCCTTAAAGTGGGGTTGCCAAGGGTAAATTTGTAATTTTACATTGAATTTGATAATTCCGAGTCCGGAAATGGATTCCTTGCACGGAAATATGTTAGGATAGCCCAGATTAAAATTTTGGGAAAAGTGCAACCGGACCGGGTACGGCGGCCCCGGGCCGGGTCCCCGGGGGCATTTTTGTAAATTTTCATTATAGACTCATATAACCTCAAGGAACATTATGGAAGTGTCTAAATGGTGCATTTGGAATTGTAGGATTCGATATTTGCCCTGTTCGTGAACGACCCGTGCCAGAGCACGTTCGGAAAGAACCAGGTAGTGACTCCTCTCTTATACTTTGTGTGAAACATTGTATGTATGTTTGTCTTGCATTGAGAATACATTGTGACATTGTGCAATTGTGATGCTTTGTGATCGCAGCGAAAGCTGACGCCTAGTGAATACTTTGTTAATACATTGAGATCGCAGCGAAAGCTGACGCTTAGAGTTTACAGCCATGAGTGCTGTTGTTTGCGGCGAAAGCCATGATACATTGTGATGCTGCTTAACATGATCATATATGCTATGTGTTTATACACTGTATGAGTGGTTTGTTACTACAGAGATTCTTTTGAATCTCATTCTTTCCATTGACTAACATTTCAGACAGGGCAAGTGGCTCCAAGGAGAAGCGAACCACCAGGAGCGGCTAGGATCTTGTAGAGTGTGTTGTTAGGCTGTTGGTTAACTATTTTGGACTTGGGATTACTGTTTATTTTTGGAGATGTAAATATTACTGTTGATTTTGGTTATATAATCCCCTAGTGGATACTTTTAAACCCTCAGATTATATATGTATAGAACCCGGGAGTTGTCGGGGATTTGGTTATACACTCTGATGTGTGTGAATGTAAATTAACTGCACTGGTAATTATATTCGAATTTTGAAATTGAGACCAGGATAGAGAAGAGTTTTTGAAATTTTTTGGTGAAAACCCTACTATAGTGAGGGAACTTGAAATGATTTTAAGCTATCCGACGGTCTCTAAACCAATTTAATTATGTGATATCGAATTATAATTACGTGGTTAAAGGCAGGGGGTTACAACCCGAGTTATAAAAGCTCACTCGAGTGATACCTATATAATCCAGTTGTCACTCTTTAGTTACTTAATGGTGATAAAGTCTTTTAGAGAAATACTCGAGTGAACTTAGGTGACTTGAGTGATTACTTGATCTTTGAAAAATAGAGCATTAGTTCATATCTTTCAGAAAATCATTAGATTAATCATATAAAATGTTTTTCTTTCATCTAATCAAACTACCTTATAATTATATTAGTTCTTCAAGCTTTTCTAGGTGATCAAATGAAGATTAACATAAGAAATTGAAAAAAGCGTGCTGTTTATCAGAAGCATTAAATGCGTAGCAGAGATAATTAACGAAAATATTCTCTTTCATCAATGGCTACAATATTCTCTAACGGACAGATTTGAATGCTCACAATGATCGTTAAAGACATTCCAACTATAAATTCAGAAGCATTCAAGATGAGCAACCAACTAAAAATAAAATTAATTCTGTTCATTAAGTGCTCTGTTGTTCTGTCTAATATTCTTATATTCTTCAGTATCATTTATCAACTCTGAGAGAGATTCTAAAACCTTGTTCATTATTCGTGTAAAGAGAATCTCAAGGTAGTGGGACCTTAAGTGGGGTTGTCAACTTATAGAGTATAAAGGGGAGTAAGTATCCTATTGAGGAACTTACTTATACTGTGGTATCAAGAACCCATCGAATCATGGAAGTTTAGTGAAAATCTTAAAGGCACTCTGAGGACTGGACATAGGTCAAGAGGTTAAGACCGAACCAGTATAAATCATGGTGTACACTTTGATGATATTTCTCCAACTCTTCTATTTTAATTAAATACTTTAATTGTAACATTTTAAAATTTTAATGTCACCCAATTCACCCCCTTAGGTGAAACCGTTGACATTAACTTATTCAATCTTAAAGCAAGAAATAGTTACACCTCATATATGAATATGCTGGTCCTTGAAGTTAAAATGGGCCTTACTGCTTCTGAAATTGCCATCTTAAACTCCTTCTGCTTCTTTCCAAGTACCAGAATGCCACACTTTTGCTCTCTCCATGATAGTGATACACTTATTATTCCTTGAATATGGTGCACAATGATGTCAAAGTCATCCTCTTGGATAAGTGCTTGAATTTCCCTTCTGAGCCAACTATTTGTCTAATGATACTTTTGAGACTTCCAATATCGTATGTAGGGCAAGATTTTACCACCTAGAGCCCAAAGACAAGGCAGTCACATAGAGAAGGCATAAGAAGACATGTCTAGCCCAAAGACACACCCACTCACACCTATATGTCCCTGGTTAAACCCACAAGCTAGTATGGCATATTAGATCTGAGGCAACAGGGCAACCTCCCCCACAATTTGTGCAGATCCAAAAAAGGTGTATTTGCATATCAGAATGACTTGTTATAAATAGAGGCAGTCAAGTCTAGGAAGGGGGATCGATTTTATTTATTTTCTTTCTCTCTTATCAAGTTCTTCTCCATAAATATGTATTCCATGTATTAATTCCAACTTGCTTCTTATTTGTCATCTTTAATTCCTTGTTTTTGCTATATTTTCCATTCTATTTGGATTAAATCTCCACATTGTTGGTGACCCTCCAATTAAAATCTTGAATACCTAATTTTGGTTCAACAATTTAGCTCCGACTGTGAGGACATGCAATGAATTTCCAAAAAATATTTTTCTTTACTGTTTATTTTGATTATTCATCATGATGGCTGTACCTACTAACCATAGGGAGTGTCTAGACAAACTAACCATTTTGTTGAAGGAGCAGACTGCACAGATTTTCACCCAGGAAAGGTTGGCAGCACAATAGGCCGAATGACTCCAACGTCTGGAAGAGGAAAATTTGAACCTACGGGAACAAATCACTTCCATCACCTTATGAGTTACGTTTGCTTCTTATTCTCTTAAGTGATTTCTAACATCACATGTCTCATATATGTGCTCGCTAGGAACTCCTCACTTAACCGACCAACCAAGGTCGGTAGGTAATGACACTTTGATTAGGAATAATACTAACGAAACTCCTAACACAGGTGCACATGATGGTCTGGATGTAGGGGAGAGCAATAAACCCGTTACCCATAACCCAGCCCGCAGCCCGGTTTAATTGGGTCACTGTGAGCCCACCCAAAATGAGATCATAATGGGGCGGGTTGAAACCCACCCATTTAAAACTTAAATGGGTGGGCTATGGGCACACCTTCAGGCTGCCTGTACCCACCCATTTAGTTTTTTTTAAATTAACCTTACCTTGCCATGCCGACTACCCTCCCTATTGGATACCATTCATACTACTCTTCACTCAATCAGTCACCATTCGTCCATTCCAATGCACTTACTCATACTTTAATTACTTTTTCATTTTTTCACTTTTTTGACCAATCATTTTGTCTCTTTGTTGATTACTTATCACTCATACAGCATGAAATCCTACTCACTCTCAACCTCTTAGTGTTTTAATTAGAAATTTAGAAGTTAGTCTCACACTCACTCAACCACTCCTAGATCCTGCATGCAATCCTACTCTCAGAGTCTCAGTAGTCAGTCTCTCAGTAGTCTCATTCACTCTCGTCATCCTTGAGTTCGTTCTCTCTAGCTGTGATTAGCATTTTACAGATTCGGTCCTTTATTCAAGTGAGTGTTCAAGTTTTTTATCTCAACTTTGATCGATTCTTATCTTGTTAAACGTATTTTTCTGTCCTGAGTTTTTTCTCGTTCGTTCTCGTTGAAGACAAAGTTTGTTTTATTGCATATTAGATTATTAATGGATATGTTTTTTCTTAATTTATTTTGCAGAAGAAGATTTAGCTTCTGGAGCTACACCCCATTCCTCAACTGAATCTGATGATGAAGGTGAAAAATGGGCGGGCTATGGGTTTGACCATGGGCTGCCCAACCCGCCCATTACTCTCCCCTATCTGGATGTGTCCAATAGTGATGCGGGTGAATGAGGTAAAGACGATGAATGTTTTAGTGAAAGGCGACATACAAAGCTGTAGTACAATGAATGATGAAGGATGGAAGTAAAGACGCCAAGAATTAGAAGTGATGATGCTCCGCTTACCCAGTGTACTATTGCCGATGAAGAAAAGTACCCCTAACATCTTTACCGACTCTCCATTCACTAATGATATTGCACTAGTAGAGATGTCCAAAAAGTTTACATTCCCACAAGTATGAGTCTATGATGGTCAACAGACCCAGATAAGCACATGGTGCAGTACCGATAGAGGATACACACTATTGCAATACCTCAAGAAATGCTATAAGATTGTATGTGTAAAGGCTTCGGGTCAAGCTTAATCACACCAGCATTGAGATGGTTTACAAACTTACCAACCAACTTGGTAGGATCGTTCGTTGGTATGAACAAATATTCGTTCTACAATTTTCTAATAGTCTTAACCTCAAAAGGGAGCCAAACGACCTTTATCAGATTATTCAGGGGAAGTGAAAGTCATTCCGAGACTATATTGGTAGGTTCAATAGAGAAAAGATCAACATACCAATTGTGATGTACAAACTACTATTGTTGTGTTCTGTAAAGGTTTGCTTCCTAACTTTGACTATGTTGGCTCAAGCTTGGGCCCAAATCAAGCAGGAAGAAGACAAAAGTTGGGACGTAATACATCTTAAGAGGTACGATTTCTAAACCTTTACTTTTCAAGTTTATTATCAAATTTCTTCATATCTTCCAACCTTATGGGCAAGAACATGATGATACATACTGTAAATATGACCATAACATGTGACCAACACTCTAAGCTATATGGTTTAGTTGTATTTGGTATTCTAATAGAATAAGTCCCACAATCCATTCACTCCATTTCGTTACATGTTTCCTTTATATTGTTTACACTAATAAAAGCTCTCACTAATTGATGTTGGACTATCTAATTGTTGTTAGTTAGTTGGGATTCTCTCATGAGATAGCATTCACGATGTTGTAACCTAGTGAAAATCAATGTTACATTCTGGTCTTTGTAGTGTAGTTTATTCTATTTGTAAGACAAAGGCATTTTTTATGAATCACTTAACTTATTGTTGCAATTGTTGTTTCTTGATTTGTGACTTCCTACTTTACATGTTACGAACTCACTGACTTAATATCTTATGCTTGGTATGTCAAAATGACCTACTGAGTAAAACAAAACATAAGTGATGCATCCTACGATTCATGAGAGCTCTATACCAATACTTCTAAATGTCGAGAACCCAACTTAGGGGTGTCCTATGGTGGAACACAAACTGAGTAACGAACATGTGGCGTACATACCTAATGACCAAAATTTGCGTGCTTGGTCAAACATTATCCCAAGCTCCAGTATGTACTAGCATACATAAACATTCTTGCAAGTAAAGCTCTATACCGATGCTTTTAAATGTTGATGATCCAACTTTTGATGTTTCCTCTTACGGAATATAAATTGGGCCATGAAGATGCAACACACATACCTACTAACCAAAAACCACATGCTTGGTCAACATGATCTCAACACTATAGTATGTACTCATATACATAAGCATTCTAACAAATAAAGGTTTCTACTAATGCTTTTAAATGTTGATAACCCAAAATTAGGGGTGTGTTATGGCAAAACACAAACTAGGCCACTAAGACATGACATACAAACCAAGTGACGAAAATTCTCATACTTGGTCAAGTATTACGACAATATTGCGGATTTGATAACAAAGAAAGTACTACACTGTATGGTGTAAAACATAAAATACCCCAGTTATAGAAGGTTTATTGTCTAACCAAAACCTACATACCAGGGATGACAACCAAACAAACCATAAAGCAAGAGAAGTCACTAAGATAGTTCATCACAATATAAACTAAAGATCATCATGTGCACCAATTGCTGCTTATCCATTGTGTGGTGACAAATGTCTAATATTCGATGTGTAATGATTACAATCACTACAATTGACCTTCTTATTTGAAACTATAATCCAAACATTCATTCTTTTGTTTCACACTTGAAATATAAGTTAGATATCGTTTAGGCATAATGTCAAGTGAAAACATAATGAATAAATAACATCTGATCGTATTTGGATTGTTCATTATGACTCTGTAATGCATTCTGCTTCTGTGCTGATGAACTTAAGTTATTGTGTTACACTTGAGTCCACACTCAAGTTTCAACTTCACACTTGAGTTCTCTTTGATATTTGCATGGCAGTATAGAGTAATCTTGGTCACACTTTCAAGTGCATAGGATAACTTTCAAGTGTTGGTAGCAATACTCGAGTTCTCTATCAACACTAGAGTGCATTTACCAAATTCCCGCTTCCAACTCTCTGCACTTATGAGTGAAGTTGAAAGTTTATTAATGTAAACTCGAGTTCTAATTCCATACTCGAGTTCTCTTGGCTATTGTCATTTTTCCAGGTTGTCTCTACTAAGCACTTGCAAGAGTGAACTTGCACTTTCAAGTGTTTTCATGTAAAACTTGAGTTCTCAGGCTGGCCAACACCTTTTCACTTTGTTACTATCAGAAAGTGTTAAGAACGCACTAAAAGTGTAGCACCAACCTTGAGTGCCTTACCCATACTCAAGTGCAACATTGCATGTCAGATTGATGAAAATTTCTTGGTTATGTTTCTGAATGCAAGTTGCAAGGATGATTAGAAGTGTTGTTGGCAAGACTTGAGTGTTTATTCAAAACTCAAGTGCACTTTCACAATTTCATATTCTTGTTTCCTCACGGGATAACACTTATAGGAGTTCACTTGCAAGACTCAAGTGAACATGTCACCAGAACTCAAGTATTAAGCTAGAACTTGAGTTCTCCAGATAGTTTCTGTTCTGTCTTGACTCTCTATGAAACACTTCTATGGGGACACTTTCTAAACTCAAGTTCTTTGGCACACAGAACTCAAGTGCACCTCTGAAACTTGAGTGTATCAATAAAATTCCAGTTTCTTCATCAATTCTACATCAAGCAACTTGTTTATAAACACCTTTCTCTCTCTCGGGTCTAGTCCTTAATATAAGCAACTTGTTTTTTGTGTATCAAAATTTAAACCACTTTTTCCTTTTCTACCCCTATTAAATACATATCGTTATATTAATGAAAAACTAATTGTCCCTTCATTCAATCATTTGCTCCCCATTCTCTCTCACATGCTCTTTTCATAAATATGAGCATATTTCAAAAATATATAATATTTTAAACACATTTATTGTTTTGAACTAATCTTAACCATCAGTTTCTTTTGCGCAATCGAGAAAAAAGTTGCTTTTAAAAAGGACCAAAGGGAGTAGTATATACTAAAATTTCCTTGATCTTATGTAATATGTGATTTTTTTTGAAATATTGATGTTAAAATTCCAACAATAAGCTCTAGTAAAACTCTAACACATGAATAAAGAGGAACAATATAAAACAAGAATATATATTGAACTTGAAGAGGAAAATCAAATGTTGTCAATACAATTAAAAATTAAGTAGCTTTTTACTTTTTGACCGATTTATAACTAACATTCAACTGGACATTTTTAGTAGGCATATCAAAGGAAAATTAACATGATCAAGAGAGACAAGAGAGAATTGTAGATATGAAGAGTAGAGGAGAACTCTCATTCATATAGCATTTTCATGCACATACAATCCTTTGTGTTAAGCCTTTATATATAGGCCTTCAATTCTCCCAAGAGTTACAAAGTCATAAACATAAGAATTAACTCACATTATGATGGATTTACATTGTCATAGATATAAGAATTAATCTACAACATAAAACTACATAAAACCATGGGAGGTAATAGGCATTATGGAATCCTAAGAGTGTTGGAAATTGTGCCCAAAGGGCCAATCATTGTACTTTAAACATTATTAATTTAATAAAATTTCTCCATTCTGTTATCTTATTATTTGCATGTTAACTGTGATAATTGTATCCTTAGATAATTCATAAAGATTGTCCTAAAATGTCCCTAGTCGGTCATCTATGCGGGAGCAGAGATGAAACAAGATCAGTATGACTTTGATAAGATATAGAGATACGAATCAAAGTCTTAGGAACTTGCAAGAGTACAAGGTGCTGGACCAACCCACTATGAGACAGTTACATGGATCAAGTCATAAGCTTTTCTCATGTATAACCATATCACAATGCCCTTTGACCTGAGGTCATCATGGATTCCTACATGAGAGTTGCTAAGCCTTGAACTAGTCAAAAGTCACCTTTGACAGGGTGATGATAAAGGCTACAATCGGGCTTGGTGGTTTTTCATGCAGAGGAATATGAATAATCAAGATGGAATTTGTCCCTTACATTAGTAGAGAGATATTACTGGGCCCCTCGATGAGTAAGTCTGAGAAATGTATGGCCACACTACAATGGAAAGGAGTTTCCATTTCTATTGTTAGACTACTCAGGAATCGAGAAAGTAATAGTTAGGAATAAGAGGATGACATTATCCATGCCTCATCCTTGACCGATATATTGTGTGACAAAAGGGACGTGGCATGGTTGTATGACAAGTTGTATCGTGTTAATGATCCTCATATGAATTGGGTAGTCGTGATGTCTTGCTAGAGGCCGCTTGCGACTTGTGGGTTAATACAGTTATTAGCCCACTGCCAACTTCATATGGGCCTATAAGGTCGCACACAAGAATGGCCAAACACGAGATAATGTTTAATTAGGGTGGACAAATTTTATATTTATATATATATGTATATATGTAATATAAAAATAAATTTCGTTAATAATATTATATAGATATGTATTTTCGAAATACATATTATATATATATGTGTGTGTGTGTATATATATATTATATTATATTATTATATTGTATTAGTTTTAAATTTAATTTATTAAGATAAATTAAATCTAATAACTAACATGATAGAGATATGGTATCTCAAATTTAATTTATGAAGATAACTTAAATCTAATGGCTCTTTATTTAGTTTAAATAAATAGGTTAAATTAAAACTGTTGGACATATTTAATTTAAACTGATTTTATTTAATTAGCTCATCAAGATAATTAATAGTTAATTAATTTTGAAATTAATGATGATTAATTTTAAAATTTGAAAATAGCCCTCATAGTTTATAAACTTGATAGAGCATATATACTGAGATACACATTAGAATTGAGAGTCGCAAGGGAAACCCTAGGAGACATTAGAGGCGCTAGTACTCAGTCTCGGTTGGAGAGAATTCATGTGGATACCGGTAGAGGGAGCGGACCTGACGTGTTGGCTCCTAGAGATCGTGAAAACCCTGAATCATAAAAGGTATGAATCCTTCCAACTTGGTTTAAACGTCGTTGATAGATCCTCAATTAGGATCAGTAAAATTTTTTAAAATTCTTCCGTTGTGCCTGCCGTTCCTAACAAAGAGACTATAAACATCCACTATCACAATATTCATAATGTAATATCCCAATTTGTGATTAAGGGCTACTGATTTTGAGATTTATTGTAATTTGTGTAATTAAGCACTTTTGGGATTAATGTGATGAGAATTTGGTATAAATGTGTGTGGTATTTAAGATCAAGGGTTAGATTCATTGCACATGGGTCGGAATCCGGTGCATTAAGCTTATGTGAGCTCATAGATGGTGACATATGGCATAGTATGGACTATTGGATGTGGCATATGGGACAAAAGTCCACTTTTCTCTCATTTTCTCTCTCCTATTCAGTGGAAGAGTGTGGGCAAAGGAAGGGAATGCAATCATCATCATCTTCTCCATATCTCAATGTTTTCTCTCTCATCCCTCCATTTTCGATTACCTTGAGCAAGGAAAGAGAAAGAGAAAGCTTGGATGTTGGGTAAGCAATGATCTGCTAATGCCCTAAACCTCTTCTCTAATGTTCTGCATCTCATTGAGAGCTTTAACTTGGTGATTTCAGAATCTTAAAAGGTGGTGGTTTGTGAGTTAGACGAAATTGAAAATTTGAGAATCAAGATTCTGGATTTGGCAAAGTGAAGAGGTAAGCCTTAGATGTATTTTGATATATGGTTTGTGATTTTTGGAATAAGTTTGTGAAAATCTGGAAATTGCCCTAGTTTATGCCTATTTTTGGAATATATGAATTTCCTTGTGATTGATGTTGGAAATGGTCTATTGTGGAGTTATTTGATTGTTGGAGTTGATTTGGAAAGTTTGGATTGCGTTGATGAAATTTGGATATTGTGTGTATCATAGAGACCTAAGTGTTAATTATGGTCAAAAGGGTATTTGGGGGTTTTGGGAGTTGCCAAGGTGTTCTTTAGGCATGGTCAAGTGTGTTTGAACTTTGTGAGAAGTTTGGGAGCCATTGAGATTGTATTTGACCATCTAGTATCGTTCTGTCATTTACTACGTTTCTGGTCTCTGATGCATAACACTCGAGTGAGGGAAGGTCATGCTTGAGTGCTGCATGTGTTTTCCCTTTTCTGCTCGAGTTTTGCCTGGGTTCTATGAGTAGAGCTCGAGTGCACTTCTTGTTCACGAGTGAAGTTGATGATCATGCTCAAGTGAGCTTGGGTTTGCTCGAGTGATGGTGTGAATCCAGAGTTAGGGTTGCTCTAGGGTCCTCACTCGCTGTTCATTTGTCAAGAGTGTGCTCTGACACTCGCAAGCATGACCATTTTACCCGAGCACCGTGGGGTATGCTCGAGTAAGCTTGTCCCTCTTAGGTAGCATGTGCTCTCAGGTTGTCACTCTTTGTGTTGCACTTTCAGGGACTCGAGCATGTTTGGAGTCATCACCAGAATGCAAAGTTTCATGCCCGAGTAAATTGAGCACTTTCAGGTCGTAGTAGTTGCTCACTTCAAACACTCGCGAGTAAGAGCCGTTCTCTCTCGGGCACGAGTGTCTCATCACTCGGGTGAGGTCATCTTCACTCGAGTGATCCAGCCTAAAATCACTGTTTTGCCTTCCAAAAAGGGGTCTTCAGGGTAGCTTCTTCCTACCCTTTAGGCATATGTTTAGGCCTCTAATAGTCACTAAAGAGTCCTAAATGATAACCACCATAGAGTATTATAGAAATATACACTTGAAAAAGAAATTGATTGGTTGTCCCTAATTTGGTATATGATTTGATATCTGTCGCCCTCGTGAGACCACGGTACCGGAACCAATCATAAGGTAGTGACTCTTTCTTATACCTTATGCGATACATTGTATGTGTGCTATATCATTGGTTTATGATGGATCTAAATGCTGCAAGATTTATGAAATTGTGAAAGCACCGCTATACCAATAGTCTCTGAGTCGCTAACAATGGTTCAGGTTAGGACGGTGTGCCTTCCCAGCGGTAAAATGTGATGAGGGTGAAGTGTGATTTGAGTTGCTGTTATGTGATGATTTATTTACATTCTATGTGATTACGTGTGGTCTGAATGATTTGTTACTACTGGGATTCTTTAGAATCTCACTCTTTCTAAATGACTAACCTTTTCAGACAGGGTGAGTGGCTCGAAAGGGAAGCGGACAACCAGGAGTAGTTAGGATTACTCTGAGACTTTAGTGGTTGTTGTTATCTATTTTGGTTTAGGATTACCATTTGTACATAAGATGTAAATGTTAAGTTTTGGATATGTAATCCCCATGTGGTATATAAGCAAGTAACCCGGGGTTTGCCGGGATTTTAGTTACGCACTCTGATGTTTATTAATATGATTTGGTTTCTCAAGTAATTATATTCGAATGTGAATGTGAGACCAGGATGAATTATGATTTTGAACCGTTTTTCAGGAAACCCCATCTCTTAGATGAGGGATTGTAATTTATCACTTTGTCTTATTGATCTCTATTTCACTTAAATTTTATAATCCGAATGTAATTACGGTGAGGGGGTTACACATAACACTCCCTGTAATACCCCAAAATGCGATTACAGGATTTTGGGCTTCAAAAGTTATGTGATTATTGCTAAGCCAACACTTTTGGAGGGGAGGGCGCATTATGGCTTCAAAAGTGAACTGCAATCATAATGTGTTGTGATCGGTGCCTAAACCCTGTACTTAAGCTCAATTATTGATTAACATCTAAATTGAACTAAGATAGAGGGGAGGGCGCATTATGGAAGAAATGCAATGAGAAGAATGTCTTTGGTGGTGGTTCAAGAAGAATTGCCACAATCAGGGGCAAAATGGGAAAGTTACCAACCAGTTGATTAGTTACTGAAGAGTAAACTCATTGGTAGCTTAAAGATCAATGGTTGTGATTGATTGTTAAGAGATCAAGAGGGTGGAATCAAGTGCTTGTGTGTTCATGTAAGCTCATGAAGGGAAGCACAAGATTATGACAAGTGGCAAGTTGTAAGCTATAGGATATGAGTTAAAGTTTCCAACCTGCTTTTCTCTTCCCTCTTTCATCTAGGTCTGTCATCATGCATGGGGAGGCTGAAATTTCTACATCATAAACTTCTTTCTCCAAAACTCCATTTTCGCCAACCTCAAAGAGGAAAGAGAAAGAAGAAAAGCTTAAGGTTAGTGCTCCATATGACTTCTAATGCTCTAAACCTCTTCATTAATCTTATTTATGGTGATGAGAACTTTCTTTCTATGGTTTTAGATTTTTGAAAGAGGATGGTTTAGAGTTTGAGCAATTTTGAGAGGAAGAGAATCAAGGAGATAACTTTGGCAAGTTGAAGAGGTAAGTAATAACTCCCTTTTGGTATATTTGTTGTGGCTATTGAATGAGTTATGGAATTTATTGATTTTGCTATGATTTAGTGTAATCTTGTAATGCATGAGTTGCATGGTGAGTTATGGTGGAATTGGTATTATATTGTGTTATTTGAATATTGGAATGGGTTTGGAATATTGGAAGTAAAATTGGAGAAATTGAGTAATATTTGTAATGTGTTGACCCAAGACCAAACTTGTTGTTATAACAAGAATTTGGTTGTTTTGGTGTGTCCAATGTGTTCCTTGTGAAAATTTATGTGGGAATAGGTTGGTTGTGGATTTTGGGAGCCATTGGGCATTTTGGTTAAAAGTTGGGAAAATTCTATCAGTTGTTGCGTTTTGGCTTCTGATAAGCCTCACTCGAGTGATATGTGGTCTCACTCGAGTATAGCTGAATGTTTCTTCTATCTCCTTCAGTTTTTTGTTGCACTTCCATACCAAAAAGCAAGAATGCACTTTCTCACTTACGAGTGATATGGGTCATCACTCGAGTGAGCCTTGTCTTACTCGGGTGCAAGAGTATTGTACACTATGGGCTCGCGTCTCAGGTCATCACTCGCAGTCCATTTTCCACGAGTGTGAGCTAGCACCAGTAAGTGCTGAGCCATCACTTAAGTGCCAAAGTTAGTGCTCGAGTACACTTCCCTCTTTAGGGTTTCTGTTGCTCTTGGGTAGTCACTTTTTGTGCCTCATTTTTAGGACTCGGGTAACCATAAGGCTATCACTCGGGTAAGGGATTTAGGACTCGAGTGCAGTGGTGACTTTCTATCTCTGATGTTGCTTTCTATCCAACACTCGCGTGAGTGAGCTTCAATGCTCAAGTGCCATCTTATCATCACTTGAGTGATGCCTTCTTCACTCTAGTGCATGTGTCAAAAATCAGTGTGTTGCTTCCAAAAAGGGATCTTTAGTATAAGTTCTTCCAACCCTTTAGGCATTTTTCTAGGCTTCTAAGGGCTACCTAAAGGTTTCAAATGACAACCAATCTTAAGTATTTTGGAATTAAGAACTTGGATTTGGAATTAATCCATCGTCCTTGATTTTGGTTTTAGGATTCGATATTTTCCCTGCTCATGAGTAATCGGTGCTGGAGCATGTCTGGAAAGAATAAGGCAGTGATGCTTTCTCTTATATAGTATGTAATGTATGGTATGTATATTTTATCATTGTTATGAGCTAGTTGTGGATGTTGCAGAGCTTATGGATTTATGTTTGTGAATCTTTCACCAGCGGTCCAACGGGGGTTCTGGTGGGAGGACCTTGCCTGCGGGGTGGTGGGATTATGGGACTATTTGTGAGCCGTAAGGCTATGTGTATACACCCCCACGCCAATAGTCCCTGAGTTGCTAATAATGGTTCAGGTAAGGACTGCGTGCCTTCTTGGCGGTAAAAGGGGATAAGGGTGGGGTGTGATTATGGATCTTGTGACACTAGTCTCGCATCATGTGTGGATCTTATGATGTTGGTCACGCATCTTGTGGATCTTGTGATGTCGGTCACGCATCATGTGTATAATGTAATATCATGATTTGTGATTAGGGCTAATGACTTTGAGATTTATTGTAATTAGTGTAATTAAACACTTTTGGTATAAATGTGTATGTGATATTTAAGATCAAGGGTTGAGATCTATTGGTTATGAGTCGGAATCCTATGCCTTGCGTTTGTGTGAGCTCATGGAGAGAATGGACGAGATATGGACATGTGGCAGTGTAGTGGTTGTTGGATGAGGCACAAAGAGACAAAAGCTCACTTTTCCCTCATTCTCTCTCTCCTATTCGGCTAAGAGGCATGGGCAAGGGAGAGGGGTTGTTTCATCATCATCATTCCTATCCCTAATTTTCTCTCTTTTTCTCGTCCATAATTTCCGGCGATCAAGGGAAAAGGAAGAAGAAAAAGGTGAGATTTTGATGATTTGATTGATCTCTAATGCTTAAATCCTCTTCTCTAATGTTGTGCATCTCATTGAGAGCTTTATTGTGATGATTTCAGAATCTTGAATAGTGTTGATATGTGAGTTGGTTGAAATTGAAAGTAGGAGAATCAAGATTCTGGATTTGGCAAAGTGAAGAGGTAGGCATTTAGTGCAATTTGAAGTATTATTTTTTATTTTTGGATAAGTTTAATAAAATCTAGAAATTTGCCTAGAGTTTATGTAAATGTTGAAAGTATAGATTTCATTATGTTTGATGTTGGAAATGGTCCATTGTGAAGATATTTGAGTGTTGGATTTAGTTGGAATGTGGGAAATGAATTGAATGAAATTTGGATAATGGTTGTGTCATAGAGACCTAAGTATATGATTGTGGTCAAAAAAGGGTTTTGGGGGTGTTTTAGAGGTTACCAATATGTTCCCTAGTTAGTGCTAAGTATGTATGAGCTTTTGGTAGAGTTTGGGAACGATTGGGTATGAATTTGACCATCTGGTATTTCTGTTGTTTTCTACGTTTCTGGTCCTGATGCCCAACACTCGAGCAGAGGAAGATCATGCTCGAGTGCTGTGTGCATTTTCTCTTTTTTGCTTTGAGTGTTGGTTTAGGTTCTTTGAAGGAGGCTCGAGTGCATTTCTTTGTTCTCGAGTGAAGGATGATCATGCTCGAGTGAGCTTGGGCTCACTCGAGTGATGGTGTGAGCTCAGAGTTGGGGTTGCTCTCGAGCCTCACTGGCTAGCCATTGTTCAAGAGTGTGCTCTGACACTCGCAAGCACAGCTGTCTCACCCAAGCACTGGAGGGTATGCTCGAGTGAGCTTGTCCCTCTGATGGTTGCATGTGCTCTCGGGTTGTCACTCGTTGTGTTGCACTTTCGGGGACTCGAGCATATTTAGAGTCATCACCCGAGTGCAGAGCTTCATGCTCGAGTGATGTAAGCACGTTTTGGTCGTTGAAGTTGCTCACTGTCAAACACTCGCGAGTGAGAATCGTTCTCACTCGAGCACGAGATGTTCACCACTTGAGTGAAGTCATCTTCACTCGAGTGATCCAGCCTAAAATCTGTGTTCTGCCTTTGAGAAAGGGGTCTTTTGGGTAGGTTCTCCCAACCCTTTAGGCATATGTTTAGGCCTCTAGTAGTCACCTAAAGAGTCCTAAATGATAACCAACTTAGAGTATTATGAAATTAAGAACTTGGAAAAGAGATTGATCCGTTGTCCCTACTTTGGTTATAGGATTTGACATCTGTCAAACAAGTGAGCCCACTGTGCCAAAGATTGTTAGGAAAGATACAGGTAGTGACTTCTCTCTTATACTTTGTGTAAATGTATTGTATGTTTGCCTTTCATGCATTGTGTGATGCTGCTGTTACAGCTTTGTGCCTTGTGGAGCTTTATGCATTGTGGAACTATGTGCCTTGTGATACGTTGTGCTTTGTGATACCTTGTGCATTGTGGTGCTGCTGCATGGTAATTACCGTGAGAGCGGGATAGTGTTCAAAGCGAAAGCTGGTGTTGAGATTGCAGCGAAAGATGTCATTGTGATTATCGCAAAAGCGGGCATAGTACATTGTGATACAGCTGTGAGTGCTGTCGGTTGTGGCACGAGCTATGACTCATAGTGTTGTTGCTGCTCATGATTAACATACATACTTTGTGTTTATATACTGTATGAGTGATCTGTTACTACTGGGATTCTTTAGAATCTCACTCTTTCCAAATGACTAACTTTTTCAGACAAGGCAATTGGCTCGAAAGGGAGCATCCAACCAGGAGTGGTTAAGGCTTTAGGGACATTTTGTATTTTGGATGTTGGTTATCTAGTTGGGATTTAGGATTACCATTTGTATATGACATGTAAATGATGATTTTGGATATATAATCCCCATTTTGGGAACCTTAAACCCATTATATGTAAGTAACCCGAGTTTTGCCGGGATTTTAGTTTCTGCACTCTGATATTTATTATGTGATTTGATTTCTCAAGTAAGTATATCCGCAAGTGAATGTGAGACCACAAGCAACTATGTTTTGAACTGATTTTTGGAAATACCCCATCTAATGATGAGGGATTATAAATTGTTGATTTCATCATATTGGTCTGTATTTCACTTAAATTTCGTAATCTGGATGTAATTACGGTGATGGGGTTACATATACAGCCGTGAGTGCTGTCATTTGTGGCCCAAGGCATGCATCACTGTGATTATTGTTGCTACTGTGGTGTGATGATTTACTTGCATGCTATTTGATTATATATTATATGAGTGATTTGTTACTACTGGGATTCTCTTGAATCTCATTCTTTACATTGACTAACTTTTCAGATAGGGCAAGTGGCTTGAAGGAAAAGCAAGCGACCAACGGCCGGTAGAGCACTATTATAGTCAGTGGTTGGTTGTTATTTTTGGATTGGGGATTATTGTACATTTGTAAATGTTATTTTGGGTAAGGTCCTGTAATCCCCTGAATGGGAAATTGGAAGGGCGAGTATGCACCATAAACCCCTTTTAGTTATGATATGAAACCCAGTGTTGCTGAGAATTTTTGTTGTACACTTTAACTGTACAGGTGAATTATATTCGAAAAGTGTGTATGAGATCTAATTGAATAGGTTTCTGAGAAAACTTTTGAAAACCCACTTCAGTTCAGGGTGATTCCTGGACGTGAGGTTGGGACTTAATAGATTTTGAATTAACCATTGGTCTCTAATTTAACTTAATTATGCATTTTCAAATCATAATTACGATTTATATGGTAGGGAATTACACTTCCCTTTAGATATTCATAAGCAAATATTGTGCCTCATCAAAACCTTACTAGGAAAAACCTAATGGGACAAAAACCTAGTGAAGGGAAAAAGTACATGATATATATTGAAGTTGCCTCATTAAAAACCTTACTAGGAAAACCCAGTAAGATAAAACCTTGGTTAAGGAAAAGAATACATCATGGTCTCTACTTCCTCTGATGATAATATCGTATTTACTCCTCGTATGGTCTCTACTGCCCCTGATGATAATATCATATCTACTCCCCCTAATAATAACATTACTTCCAATGTATTTTTGAGCATATCTTTATTTTTACTGCTAAACTATAAATGATGCATTGTCACCAAAAGTTCTGCTGAGGTGTAGTCGTCTAACATATCTTCTGGACATGTTAAAATATCAGTACATTCTACCTTTATTATGGACACAATAAAGGAAAATATTCTAAAAATCACTAAACTATATCTTGTATCCACATATTCAGTTTGTTCTGAACAAAATAATATCATATAATATGTTCATAGGACTACCACACCAAATTTCATTTTTGTTATCCACTGTGCGCCTGCAAGAACTAATTTTTATCAATAAAATCATGATAGATGTCAGATACCTTAACATTTCGATATAAACAAGTATAAGCGCACAATTTCATCAAGCGTATGGAAATAGCAGAAACATACTGACATTAAGTACTTGTTTACAATACAGGAGTCTCCCCATAGGGTTTGATAATATATACAATTTTGTCCAAAAATTCAAAATAAACTAATTATAACCAAAAGCTCCATCATCTTCAACTAGAGACCTTAGTTTCCGGTATTTACCGATTTTCCCCTAGAGCTGCTAGTTCCTGCTAGAAAATTTTTTAATTTAAAAAAAGGTGAGATTCAAACGAATCTTAGTAGTAGCATGCAAACAGTCATATAAAATGCAACAAATAATTATGCCCTATACCGTGTAATGCAATATAAAACAAACAACACAGCATGTGCACATGAGTCGGGGCTAGTTTCCTACTACCCATAACACCTCGTTTAGGTTCTTGCTCACAACTGGGTAAGTATGGCTCCACTACTCCAGGCCCACTACCTGTAAACACCTCAGTTGGGTTCTGGCTCACAACTGGGTAAGTGTGCCTCCACACACAATTGCCCCTCCAAGAAAAAGTGTTCATATCACATAATATGGCATAAACAAAACATATAGACAATCACATAGTATATGAAAGAAAGTGCTACTACCTTTTGTCCAATTAAGTCCTTAATTCGATATGGTTCAGGCTTAATAGTTTGTCCCTAAAATTCTTAATTTACAAGAATTAGATTAATACTCATTCATGTATCCCTTTAGACTCTTCCAAATTACTTTTGTTGGTTATATTAGTCTAAAACTGCAAAATTACCAAAATATCCATAGGGACCCGGTCTAAGCCCTTTATTACCTGGTCCAACTGTACTTTTTTAGAAATTTTACCTCAGCCTATTTCTACAAAGTTTATCACTTGGAATCCATTTTTGACCTTGGTTTTCTCAAAATCACTACCAAATGACAGTTTTGCCTTTGACAGCCCCTACTAAGGGTTTTAGGGTTTTTTTTATCACTTCACTTTCTCCGGCTTTTCTTACAACATGATCAACATCAACCCCACACAATTTTCTCTCTTGAACATAATGGAACTATCATATTAGTGAAATTCCAGCTCCTACCCCTATTTCTTGAGCTGGCCAAAACTTGAAGGAAAAGGGAAAAATTTGTGATTTCGTGATCTAACCCTTAAAGCTTGCTCCTTTTCCCTCCTAACCACTTGTTAAACCTTTTAAACACTTATTAGGTATGATTTGAGGAAATTTGGATAGTATAACCCTTTAGGGTTTCACCATCCTAAATTTACAAAATCACCATCCAAACCACAAATCAAGTCAAGAACTACAACAATAACATCATATCCGCAAAAGGATTGAAGTTCTTGAAGTTACCTTTTGATCGTCAAACTTTCTCTCTCTAGGAGTCCTCCCTTTCTCTCTCTTCCCTTGATGTCTTGCTTTCTACACATGATTTACATGGAGGAAAAGTACATAAGAGAGATCCTACACAAGATAGAAAGCATGAACTCTTGAAATCACAAGACTTACCTCAAATTTTTGCTTCTTGTGCTCCCTTTCTCCAAGTTTCCCTAAGCTCTCCACTCTCTCTCTCTCTCTATTGTGGTGTTAGATGTGAAAATGGAAGAGGGAAGATGAAGATGAGGACTTAAAAATATCCTACATCATCTTTAATAGATATTTGTTTAATGGTTTATGACATAAGCTTGTACTTATGCCTTATCATTTGCTAATTGTGCAATAACCTTCCATTGATTTTGAACCATTTTTCCTCCTCTCTTGTTGGGCCAAAATGATGCCAACTAGGGCCCTTCATCAACCTAATTTGGTTCCTTTACTTTGTCCAACCAATTGCACAAGATATTATATTTTATGCTAATTAAACATGTGCTCATATCCTTAATAAATTCTTATTTAATCCTTTGGCTTGAGATAATGACACTTAGCATAATTATTGTCCAAGCAACTATTTTCTCTCCTATTTCCTTATTTAGGTGAAAATGACAAGATTAAAGGAAAATAATAATTGTTTCAACATTTTCCACAATCTCTCTCTAATTAATTTGTGTACAAGTTCTCCTTTGACTTTTCAAACCTTGTACATTTTTCCATAATTGCTCTAAAATTGGGATGTTTATCCATAAATATTTATTTTCCCCTTCTTTTCTTCATTTGGTCAAAAATTTGGCCCCAAATTATTGGGAAAATAATTAGCTCTTGGTGTAATTGGAAAATTATCATTTTGCCCTTATATTTTTGCATTTAATTAGGCCAAAGTGTTTCTTCCTCCTTTTGGGCTGAAATCAACCCTTAATATTAGGCCAAGAGTTGTACTCTTTTATTGTCCAATTTGGGCTTGAACAATGGGCTTTAGTGATGACCTTCTTTTTTTGAAAGACAATAACTTAGTTTATGTCTTGCTTTAGCTCGATTCCATGTGACTTCAACTAAAAGTGTTGTTACCATTTCAATTGCATCAAAATCCACCATCTTATTTCATTGAATGCAATAAGTATTCACAAGGCATATTGGTGAATAAAAATGGGGTGTTACAATTAATACAATATTAGCATGATACAAAAATATTCTCATAAAATATAAGGTACTTTTGGACCAATAAATTCAATATATGTTTACAACAAAATACATTGTGGCAAAAATATGTGATTTTGAAATCATTGATACATTCGATAAGTTGATATACAAGTTAAGCAAAATGCAAAATTACTGAAAGTGCTAGTTTGAGCCTAGCTCGTGACTTGAAAAAGAGAGAGAGGAGAAAGTATTTTTCAATAAATTATATATGCTTGAATTATTTTCAAACTCACATAATATTTTATATATAGAATGATTTTCTTTTATATGCTTCTGGCATTTTAGAACCTTCAAGGATTCTCATATAAATTTAACTATTTAATGAGCCATATGAATAGACTATATATAACAACATCTAACAGATGCAAAATTTTATTTTCATATGCTTCTAGAAATACAAAATTATTATATCCACCAGAAAGTAGTATACCCCATCATAGTCATCTTTAGCATTTATGAAAATCTTTATTTTTACTTAAATATTTATATATTTCATATTTCAGTTGAGACTATAGGTCCATAATTTTCACATATCGAAATAATGTGATCTTATTTTCACTACATCTTTTCCCTCTTTTCCTTTTTGTCCAATCACCATTCTGTCCACTTATAAGACAGATTTATACACTGAATCTGCTATTAAAAAAAAGGAATTCAACCATAAATTTGGGACTTTTAAAAAAAAAAGGGGTTCTAAAGCTTAGAATCATAAATTGAGATAAAAAAAATGTTAGATAAGGCTATTATAACACTTCAATGTTCCCAATTCTCAGATATAATATAGTTCCATATAACGTTTCCTACTTGTAGGAAATTCTGAGCAACTAAATGGAGGTAAAACTATGAATGTATAGTGTTGCTAAATAGTTTTGTTCTAATTAAGTTTCTCGTTTCTCTGTAGTTGAGTTCGAGCTTTATGATAAGGACTTTTTTCTCAGTTACAACTTAGAGAATACTAGGTAACGTGGTCCTCTCTATCTTAGTTATCAGTGCTGCTCATGGGTTTTTCTAAAAACTCTACAAGCTTATATTGAGTAAAGCTGGTATGAACCATATGATTTTAATACTAAAACTGCCTTATAGGACCTTTGTATGAACCCTAGGACTAGATAGATCGATATGTGTGATAATTAGAGACAACCATAGGCATGGATGTGTGAACTAAACTGAATTTCGTATGGTTTTGACTTATTCTTTGTTTCATAATACAACACTCTTGTCAAAGCAAGATTGATGTAGGCTCACCCTAGTGAGGGATATACTTGGTGAGGCAAATGACTTAATAAGGACAAAAAGTGATTTCCATGTTATGATGGCCATAATACTACTGCATTATTTATTCTTCTGTGTTTAATGTGCAAACATGTGATCTTTTGATATATAGTGGAAGTATACTTTGTATATGCATAAGAGTTGAGTTTATGACATTGATTGACATGCATTAGCATGAAAACATATGGAAACCCCTTAAGAATAAAGTGATATTAATGGCAAAGTTAGTGATTAAGTTGTGATTTGTAAAAATTGAATACCATATGGCAGGCCACTAGTTTGATTATTGTGCACCACTAGTTGGCATCTATTTTATAAGAAAGAATTCTCTGATACCATACTCCAAGGGTGTTTGGGCAGTATCCCGGGGCTCAAGCTATAACTTTACTAGAGGAATTCATGGTCCCTATTGTGCTCTATAGTACTTTGGTCAGTCTATATCACATAGTAGAGAGCTCGTGAGAATAACTAGTAACATGGAGTGTACTTAGCCCATGGGTTCAATCGGAGGATATAAGGATGGTTAAGGGTTAATAAAAGATAAAGAGTAACCATTACATTATGACATCTTGTGATATAGTATGTTGTGTTATGAATAAACGTTCTCTAAGGCATATGAATCAATACTATTATACTCCTGCTTATTATGTTTGCTTGCGTACTTGCTTATTATATATGTTTAACATGCCTGTATAGTAGTCCTACCTAGCACCTTACTGGTGGTGCTGGTAGTAAAGGTAGGTAGTGATTATATTATTAAGACAGTAGTCTCATCCCGTTACTTGTCATACTTTTCAGGTGAGAGCTTAAAGGGCACCGTGACTGGGAATACACCTGAGGCCTAAGGCTATAACTATTAGTAACTGCAATGTACTCATTTGATTCCATTTATTGTCACAGTTAGGATCTGCAATTTAAATTCATGATTGTGTTGAACTCTGAGTAGTCCTTTATTTGAATTTTGGTAGTAAAAGGCCTGAGGCCTAAGGTTTTCCTAGAAATGTATTATTATAGCTTATAAATTATTATATTAAAAGGGCATGGATTTTGATATTTGTTCTAAAGGCATGTAATTATGCCCAATGCATGATGATAAATGAAAAGTTTTCTTAAAATTCACTCTAAGAGTAGAAAATATAAGGTAAGGTATTACCTCCCTCCTTCTCCCAGCATGGCTCCTCCCTCTTCCCTCCCTTTACACCGTCGGTCTACATTGCTGCAGGTTTGGTTTTTTTGTGAAAAAACTACAATGCTTTGTATTTTTTGGAATAATTCTAATGTTCTCTTTGTTGTTGCTGTTAGGGTTGAGCAGAGAAAAGAAATTTCAATCCTCCAAATTTGAAGTTGAGGTAATTATAGTTAAACATTGTTGTTCTTTGCGGATGTGCATTGTAATACCCTGAATTCTAAGACTTGAGGCTAGAGAATAAGCCTGAAATAAGTGAATTGCTAAGCCCTAGTTTAGCAAGATTCCAAATGTGGATTAATGGATAATGACTCCAAAAGTAGATGTGATTAGTGATAAATAAACCCTTTTGGAGAATATGGAGTGGATTGTAGTCGTTTGTGTTATGAGCAGCGCCGAAACCCTGTATTTAAGTTTAATTATGGATTAACATCTAAATTGACTTAAAATATAGGGAGGGAGAATATTGTGGTGAAAAGCAAAGATATGAAGTGTTTGGTGGTGATTCAGTGAAAATTACCATAATTAAGGCCAAAACGGTAAAGTTACCAACCGATTGATCGGTTACCAAAGAGAAAGCTCATTGGTAACTCAAAGATCAATGGTTACAATTCATTGTGATGAGATTAATCGGGTGGAATCCTATGTGTTTGTGTGCATGTGAGCTCATGAAGATGAAGCAAGATCTTGACAAGTGTCAAAACATGAGCCATGGATCTTGGGTCAACAATTCAAACTCACATCTCTCTCCTCACAAAAACTTAGGGAGGGAATTAAAGATCTGATTTCCCTTCATCATTTTCACCATCTCATCTTCTCTCTCTCACACTCCATGAATGTCCAACTCAAGGGGAGGAAAGAGAAAGCTATAGGTGTAATATACCAAATTTTGCAATACTAAAAATGTGTAAATATGGAAATAGTAGAATAAAATAAATTCAGTATTTACAATTAATGGTAGAGTTACTTTCAGAATTCCCAGATGTCCATTGTGTCATTCACAGAAATCGAGAAGTCAACATTGTAACAAAACAAGTGTTAGAAGTCGGAGCAAAATTCGTCTGTGGCTGTAGGGTTCAGGGGCGTCAGTTGCGAGATCGGAGGAGTTCGGGCATTTTGTGATGTACCTCGATATACGTGCCACGGTCCCACGTGGGTCCCACATGGAATTCCGGGTAATGCACCGATGGAGCAACTTTATTAAAAAGAACTTCAGTAAAGCATGTAATGATAGCTCATTATGACTCATGATGACACATATTTCTTGTTGGTCAAATAAGGAAATGACAAGTGTCCCGAAATTATTACAAAAAAAAAACATGTTTTTGTGTTGGCCAAATGAGGGGGTGACATGTGTCCCTCATCATTACACATAATTACACCCACTTTAAGCCTTTCATGTTGTCATCTCTGGAGTACACCATCTAGCGTCTGAGTCTAGGGAATACACCGGTCTCCGGCCGGGTCGCTTACTTTATGAGTCGAGCACCGAACTTAGGAGTCCAGGGAAATTGTCAGGCCTCCCCTTCCCCTGACCATTTATGACCCACTGAAGAAAGAGAAAAGTGGAAGACCAATGGTTGCATGACACGTGGCACTTTTAAACCTTAAACTTGTGACACGTGGCAAGATAAGATGAGATCATTTTATGTGATTAAATCACAACCATCCATGCCTAATTAAATGGCAAAATTTCGTGCAAGCATGGAAAGAGAAAGAGAAATCAGATATCTTAAGCTTAAGAACACAAGAAGAGAGAAGGAGGAGTGAATAGTGAGTTTTCTTGACTACTGGAGCCGATTTCAACCCTGAATCACCGTTATTGTTAGGTAAGTCCTTCAGGAAACTTCCTCTACTCATTATAAGCTTCAATTCTATGGTCTTAGATTTCTCATCTGAGGTGTTTTGTGCCAATTAGTCTACCAGAGTGCCGCCGGAATACCGAACCACTTGTAGAAACGCGAAGAGGTAAGCGTAGGCTTTCTTTTGAACCGAATACTTTGTGATTTCATTGAGTTTTTCTTAGCTCTTCAACCACCCATGTATTTCATTCAAGGGGTGTTTTTGAAGAAGGAAGATGTTTTAATCATATATATAAGGTGATATATGATGTTTGGAGAAGTATTAGACTTGTTGGTAGCTAAAATCACAAAGTGGAATTTTTATTGTTTTGGGAGGCAGTTTTCGGTTGGGGGCTAAATATGGTAGAAATAATTTGATTTTGGTATTTTTGAGTTTTCCATTGGATTCTACACGAAAAATTGTGTGGGAATAGGCTCTGGTTATAATTTTTGACAGACTGGTTTAAAGATTCAAAAATTGGAAATTAAGTCTACTTGTGCAACAAAGTTGCCAGTGGCGTTTTTGTCTGGCAGTTTTGTTGTGGTGAAACTTTCGCTGTCCAAAATTCATCTGTTGATTATGATATTTTCCAGAATTAAAGTACATTTATAGACCTTTAATTTGATAGGTATTATGAAGGATTTTGATAAGTATACTAGGAGTTATGAAAGTTTGAAGCATACCATTAAAACTGGTCATATTTTCTGGCAGCAGGGAGAAAACGAACAACTGGGAAGTGTGCGCAGTCTTTCGGCTACTGAAAGTATTTTTCACTTAAAATAGACTTAATAAGGGTTATATATAATTTTGGATCACCCCAATTCGATTTTTCTAGAATTAGTTATTATTTTTCAAAGTTCAGTGAAAAATCTGTCAGCTTTTGGTAAATGTGCGAAAATTCAAAGCAAAGAGTTTTTGTAATAAAATTGGACATTTAAGAGTTAAGTTAAGCATTTGGAGTAGCTTGAGCTCATTAGCTTCATTTTGGGCCTAATGTAGTGACCCTAATGGTAACCAACATAAGAGAATAATTTATGAAGTGTTGGACTAAGAAATAACTCATTGCCCGTAAATTATAATTTATAGGATTTGACACTTGCCCAGGACGTTCAAAGCACGTCAATCAAGATCAAGATTTGGAAAAATTGTCAGGTAGTAACTTATCCCTCACATACTATGTGATATGTTATATGCATGTTTGTACCATTGTGAATTTAAAACATTCAGATGAGAAGGGCTAAGGCCCAGTAGAATTTCCCAGCGCTGTGGCAAGGGACGGTTGTCCTTGAATTGGTAACTTTATGCTTTCTGCATATTGTAAATTTATCTCTGAATGTTGAATATGTTGATTACTGTAACTTTGGTTGACATGGCATGATATATGTGCATTTTATATAAGTGATATCTGTTACTACTGAGATTCATTGAATCTCACCCTATTTTTCCAAAAGAAATTTTCAGCTCGGGCAAGTAGTTCCTCAGGCAAGAAGGTAAACACGGGCGAATGAAGCAAAGGACTTAGAATTTAGTTTTCTGTTAGTTATCTATTTTGGAGATTGTATGTAATTTGTATTTAAGTGTGGTAAGTCTCGTTCTGACATGTATGTAAGCGCCTGTATATAAGCGAACGCGCATCGACATTCGTACAAGTAGTGGACAGCCGTTAATTAAACATAGTAGGTTGGGTTTCAGGAGAGAACTTATTAGTAAACACTCTGATATGAAGAAATGAACCTAAAACGGATGGCTTAAAATAAATAAAAAAATAATATGAGACCCAATCTGAAAATGATTTTGAAAACCCATTCAAGTACAGCTCCACACTCTGCTTGAAATTGGGACTTCCGCTGTTTACAAAAGATTACTAGTCTCCTTTTTAAAGATACTACTACACTTATGCCATCTATATGCTTTCAAAACACGGGTGTTACAATAGGTGAGATTTTGGTTGGTTTATGGTCCTCTTTAGCTTAAACACTCGTCTTTAATATTGTTCACAGTAATGAGAGCTTCATTGCTATGGTTTTGGATTTCTGATTGGAGGTGTTTGATAGCTTGAGGAAAAGTGGAAAGATGAAGAATCAAGGAATTGGTTTGGGAAAGAGGAAGAGGTAAGTATTTGAAGCCTTTTGATCTATGTTTTGTAAGTTTTGGTTGAGTATTATGATTCGTAGAATTTGCCCTGATTTTATGGTATTTTCGAATGGCATGAATTGGCATGTGTGTTGTGTTGTAATTTGTATTTTGTTGAGCATTTTGACCATTGGAATTAGTTTTAGAAGTGAAATGGAAAGAATTGCATTTTGAAGATTTATGTTAGGCTTTGTGTTGACATGTTAGGGTTGTTGTGAAACATGTCAATATGATTTGAATTTGGTTGTTTTGGTGATTCCAATGGATTCCTTGTGAAATTTTGTCTGGGAATGATGTTTGTTGTGAAAATGGATCTATTGGAAGCAAATGTGCAAAACTTGAAAATCTGTCAATTGGAAGTCTGTTTTGGGCAGTCTGATCGTGTGGAATTTTTGACTAGGCAAATGATGTTAAAGAATTATGAAACTTTCCAGTCTTATATTTCACATCCCAAGCTTCAAAATGGACATATGATTTGTGCCATTTTGTTTTGGGAACTAGGAGATATGACTGTCCAAAGTTTGAGGTCTAAAATGAACATTGTTTTGGGACAGTGTTGAGTTTTGGGGAATTCTCTATTTGTGTTGTGATTTCTAGTAATGGCCAATATTTTTCTTGTGTAGAGGACTTGAATATCTTTCATTTGGCTTTAGAATCACCTCATTTCGATTTTTGTGGAATTAGTTATGATTTTTGGAAGTTCAGCCAAGAAACAAGATTTTCTTGGCCGCAGCCAAAGGTTATGGACTGCGGCCCATAACTTTCTGTGGGGCCATTGGCCACGGCCAGTGGATTTGTGGGCTATGGCCAACCCCCAAAAATCAGCATTTTGGACTTTTAAAAGGTGATCTTTGGTCAAGTGTTTCCCAAGCCTTTAGACATGTGTTTAGGCTTTGATTAGCCACCTAGAGGTCATGAATGGTAACCAACTTTAAGTGATATGAAAGTAAGGTTTTGGAATAGAGAATAACCCCATGTCCTTGCTTTGGTATAGGGTTGATATTCGCCCTGGTTGTGGTTCGGTATTCGTTCTGATCGTGAGTATGCAGAGCTGGAGCATACCTGGAAAGAACAAGTGTAGGGAACTTACCTCTCTTGCATGCTTTGATATTTATGTTTGTGTATTGATGCATGTATTGCTTTGCTTATGTGAAACATATATGAATGATTGTAGCACTGTTTCCAGTTATGCTATGGCCATGAGTATGTTGTTGAAACATTGAGCACGCAGATATGTCATTGTGTGAACATGAGTTATGTATTGCAAGCATGTCATGCATTAAACACTTATCTTGCATGCATACTGGTATTTGTTTCCTACTGAGATTCTCTAGAATCTCACCCTCCCTACCAATAGTTAGACAGGGCAAGCGGATCAAGGAGGAAGCAAGCAGCCGAGGGTAGCAAGGACTCCTTCGGGATATGATTGTGGCTATTGGTTATCATAGTTGAGATGTATATTGTAAGAGCAAGCGTTTCACCCAAGAGGGGGGTGAATTAGGTGATACTAAAATTTCGTTGCGAATATAAAAAATTGACGGTGAATATAAAGCAATAAAGAGTAAGGAGAAATATCACCGAAGTGTACACCGAGAGTTATACTGGTTCGGCCAGAACCACTTTGATCTACGTCCAGTCTTCAGAGCTTCTCTGAGAGTTTCACTATAACTTCCAAGATTCAGTGGGTTCTTGGCACCTCAGTACAAGCAAGTTCCTTCGCTTGGACACTCGCTCCCCCTTACAAGTTATAATCCAATCCCAACTCAAGGTTCCATAACCTTAAGTTATCTCAATAACAAATATTGAGTTTGAATCAAATATCTCTCTCACAGAGTGAATAAGAATCACTGAAGCATAGAATTACAAGTATAATGTAAAACAGAGTAATGAGCTTGATAATGCGTTCATGTGTGTTCTTTTTTTCCTTTCTCTGTTTGGATGTTCCCATATATATAGATGTGTTGGTAGTGACCGTTGGAACATTTTCTTCTCGTCCGTTAGAGTGTATGCAGCCACTGTTGACTTTTCCAGTATTTGAAAAATATCCATTTGCGGTAGGTGGCGGTAGGTGGCATTTGAACGTTGCATTTGACTTTCCTTATTTGGTAAGATCTCTTCATTGTTTATCTATGGATATGCTAAGAATACTAAAACAATGAAAGGTTAATCATATAGGAAACAAATCAATGAACGTTGGAATAAATTCTCAAAATCTGAAATTGCATACTCGAGTAGATACTCGAGTATTCATTAAAGTTTACTCGAGTACATATTCGAGTATCATTAGGAAAACTTTGATAAACTGCAAGTCAATAAATAAACATAACATTACT
Organism: Inga leiocalycina; assembly: GCA_963242795.1. NCBI lineage: Eukaryota > Viridiplantae > Streptophyta > Magnoliopsida > Fabales > Fabaceae > Inga > Inga leiocalycina. The sequence continues at coordinate 67,207,439 of OY725326.1, read as the reverse complement.
TGGGTAGTGCATGAAGTAAACGAAATTTCAAACCTTTGGAAATACCTGTTTACTTGGGTACTTACTCAAGTATGGAACCCTTTTCTTCGTAGGTTACTCGAGTAGAAACTCGAGTAATCTTTCAAATAAACTTTAGGTTACTCGATGCTTTAACCCAGTAACGTTGGCAGGATTTCAAGGCCGAGAGCACTTCAAGTTTGATTACCTTGGTACTCGAGTGCTTACTCGAGTAAACATATATTTTTTACATAGCTTACTCGGGTAATGACTTGAAGTTTTCTTCCAACTAACTCTGCATACTCGAGTAGTGACTTGAAGTTTTTCTTCTTAATAACTGTGCATACTCGAGTAGTGACTTGAAGTGAAGTGTGAGAAAAGCATTTTATGTTATTCGAGTAATACCTTCAGGTTTTGCTTACCACAGTGAGTTACTCGAGTAGTTCCTCGAGTAATATTGGCAGGGTTGAAAATGCCGAGAGCAACACATTTCTTAAAACAGAGTAACTTGAGTATCATTGGCAGGGTTGAAAATGCCGAGAGCAATTGGAAGTCTTTGACATGGTTACTCGAGTGCTTACTCTAGTAACGTTGGCAGCCCGAGAGCAACTGCCAGTGATTTACCTGGTTACTCGAGTAGCTACTCGAGTAATGTTGGCAGGCTGAGAGCAACTACAAGTGATTTACCTTCTTACTCGAGTACTTACTCGAGTAATGTTGGCAGGTTACTTGAAGGTTGACCTGGTTACTTCAAGTTTTTGTCTCATTACTCGAGTAACGCTTTAGAAAACTTGCCACTGATGAAGTTTCTCACCTTTTTCTCTTAGTCTTTCTTCATTACTCCAATGCTTACTTCAAGTGATGATTTTGCCCTGTTATTACTTTGTTCAAACTTATTTGTTTATCAAATCTTTTTCATACCATTATTTGTTATCATCAAAACGTGAGATCTAACATTCTCCCCGTTTTTTATGATGACAAAACTTGGTGATTTTGAACAAGATCTTTGAAATTAAGTTATCAAATAAACACTTCTTGAATTTAACGATAATTTTTGAAAACCTTATTAAGTTTAGATTCAAAGTGTTTTTAAAGAAAAAAAGTAACCTTGCATACATAACAAACTCATTAGTCCCACAATGTATTATAACTTAAAAACTTAAATGGACTTGAAATGAAAACATAACTTAAGGAAACTTGCATTAAGCTTAAACATTACATTACAAGATGAAAAATAAGTTTAAAAGCTCCCTAAATCCCATATACACCCATATACCCAAAAAGTAACTCAAACACTCCATAAAATCACTCAAGCTCTTCTCCCCCTTTTTGTCTTCATCATTTAAGAGGAGGATGGGAAGGCTTGACAACAGAAATAGGCTTCATAGGTAGAACCAAAGGATATGAAGAACTAGAAAATTCTGGTTTAGGAAGATTAAGTGGAGGGATATGAATGTCATCTCTGGGAGTAATAGGAGAAGGCTGGTAGACAACCATAGTGGTAGTCTCAACCTCTTCTGGAGTATGATGATCAGAGGATGAGGGAGATATTTTCTCTGTATGGGTAGGAGATGGAATAGGTATAGGAGAGGGTTCAGGCTGAGGTTTGGGTGGTGAATCCTCAATGATGATATGGATGGTCTCATTGGTTTCAGGGTTATCCACTGAACATAGGATATCTTCAGGTCTTGGCTCAGGTGGACTAGAGACTGGAGGAATAAGTGGCTCAACTTCAATGTGATAAAGGTCAGATGGGATGTTCTCTGGAGGTGGTGGTATATGCTCTGGGGATAGTATATGCTCTGGAGATGAAAATGTCTCATGTGCAGAAGATGATGGACTGGCAAAGGTCCAAGACCCAAAGAGTCTAATCGTGCAAGGATCAACTTCAAGGTCTCACCCTGGGCACGTTGCTCAGCTAGCAACTCTTCATGTCTTTTATCCATCCTTTCAACCAGCTCACCTATCTTGTGATTCATGTGAGTTATCAACTCAATATTGGTATTGGCAATGTCCACATGGAATCCCTTAAGCATATTCTCCATAAAGTGTTGGAGTGTGGCATTGAGGAATGAGGGTGTAGAGGTGGTGGCAGCTGGAGCCGAAGACTGAGTGTCATCCATCTTACTCGTCTCAGTCTCGGTCTTCTTCTTCTTCTTAGACCCAGACTCCAGAGGACCCTTGAGAGGAATATCAATGTTGAGCTTGCCAATTTGATTTCTCTCAACCGGAGTCACTCTCTCAATATGCTCTTTGTTCTCCAAGTACCATATCTTATTTTCCTTCAGAATAAGTGGAACAATCTGAGGATATGGCATAGGCGTAGTAGCTTTCCCATCTACTCTGTATCTCTTCATCTCAGAAAATATGTACTCCCCTAAATCTTTTTGTTCCTTTAGGAGTAGGGAAGCAAACCATCTAAAGTCCCTATCAGAAAAGTGGGTATAATTGTTGGCCTTGTACACAAGGGATCTAGAGTATATATACCAAAGAACCCTGTTATGATCGCACATGTCACTAGGCTTGAAGTTCAAAGGGCCTACAAGCTCACTAGGTTTAAGAACAGAGAAAATTTGGATTGAATCAAGTTTGGAGTAAATGTCATCTGGTGGGTTCTCTATTCCTAACCACAGATTGATCCTAGAAGGTGAGATAAGTATCTTTTGGCCTCTAACAGTGGTAGTCATCTCTTCCTCTGTAGAATTTCTATTGGGTTCATCTAGAATCTCAAGATTGCAGTAAAAGTGTGTGACTACTTTTATGCAAAAAGGAAGTCTAATAGATAGCCAAGGCATAAATGGTTCTAAAAAGGGACTTAGATCATGCTTCAATACCTCCTGAAGTACTTTGAGGTCCACATAGTGAGTCTTGCATACTTTTCTCCTTGAGAACTGAGTGAGATACTTCTGGGACTCCTCTAGCTTGTTGACATTAAACCCCTTTAGAGGTTTAGTGATCTCCTCTTCTGGCAATACAGATTTCTTGGAAGACTGCCCCTTATCAAGCTGATTTAGAATGCTAGCTATTGCCTTAGCCATATTCACATCATATTTGGGCTTTTTGGATGGTTTTGGAGTGAAAGAGGGAGCGGATGAATCTGAAGGTGGAGGAGAAGGAGACTTGGCACTTTTGCCTCTCCCAGTAGAGGTGCTCTTCTTGGATTGAGCTTTTGTAACTACTGGCTCTTTAATCACAACACCTTTTGGTTTCGATTGAGGTTTGGGTTGGACTTTAGCTTTGGATCTAGGTATGAGTTTTCTTCTCTTTCTAGGAGGAGAAGAAAGAGGGTCAGAGAGTTGTGGGGATCCAGAGGAATCTGTGGGAGTAAGGTTTTTGGTTCTAACCATTTTGAATTAGTGAAAGACTTTGAAAAACCAGAAAACAGAGTGGAGGTCGCGAGTTAGGTCAGGAAGAATCTAAACAGAATAAGTGGTTTTTGGAGTTGAAAATCAATGGGTTTTGACAGAAATGAAGTAAGAAAGAGATTGTGAAAAGTTTTTGTGAGAGGACTGGGTGATTTACTCAAGGAGATTTTGTGGAAATGACCGAGTTTGCAACAGATAAAGACCTAGAACCCGACGTTACTCGAGGCCTTACTCGAGTAAATATCATGTTAACTCGAGTCCCTACTCGAGTGGTCATACAGAAAATTTCCAAAATAATTCATTTAAATTGTGTACCTGGTATGAATAATATTGTAATTATCCATGTATGTTACCTCGATCATTCTATATCCATTTTAGAGCAGATCTGAGTCGATTCTCATCAAATTTATGATCTGGACTTGCAGTTACTCGAGTAACCTTCAAGTTTACTCGAGGTTCTCCTCGGGTAACCTGTCATTTCTGGTTTGGACTGTTCATTTCTCACCAAATGAACCGTTTGATTTAAAATTCAGGTAACTTGATACGTTACTTCCAGTTTTGGAAGACATTACTCGAGTAAAGTGCTCTTTTACTTCAAGTTGTTCCTCAGGTAATGCTTCACTGTCAGTCATTACTTGAAGTTGGTACTCCAGTAATGATGTCCTCTGATAACCTCTGTTTTTATTTCTCAGAATAGAGTTTTAATCTTCCTGCAAAACAAGTTTCTACATACTCTGATGCTTAAATTAGTAATCATCAAAACATTATCAAATACTTTAATCTAACATTATGAGAAACTGAAATAACTCACAATTCATTGGGATTTACCATTCCCAATTCTCTTCTAATGTATAGAAATTGATCTTTTGCAAGAGGTTTGGTGAATATATCAGCTAGTTGAAAATGAGTAGGAATGAATATTACTTTCACATCTTTCTTTTGGCCATGATCTCTGATGAAATGATGTCTCACATCGATATGCTTGGTTCTAGAGTGTTGAATTGGATTCTTTGCCAAGCTTATCGTACTAGTATTGTCACAATAGATTGGTATTTCTTTGAGATAAATACCAAGATCTTGTAGTTGTTGTTTTAACCATATCACTTGTGCACAACAACTTGAAACTGCAACATATTCGGCTTCCGTTGAAGAAAGAGACACTGTATTTTGTTTCTTGCTGAACCATGATACAAGAGATCCTCCAAGAAATTGTCCTTGTCCACTAGTGCCCTTTCTGTCTGTTTTGTTCCTCCATGATCTGAATCTGAATATACAACTAGATATTCATTCCTTCCTTTGGGATACCACAGACCCAATTCTGGTGTGTCAGCAAGGTATCTAAAGATTCGTTTGACAGTTTTGGCAAGTGATTCATTTGGTGCTGATTGATATCTTGCACATATGCCAACACTAAATTGAATGTCCGGTCTGCTTGCCATGAGATAGAGTAATGATCCAATCATTCCTCTATATTTTGTGATGTTCCAGTCTTTCCCTTTGACATCAGCATCTAGTAACGTAGTTGATCTCATAGGTGTGTCCGTTCCATTTGCTTAATCCATTCCATACTTCTTTAATAGCTCTCTCAAGTACTTTGTTTGAGAGATGAAGATTCCATTCTTTCTTTGTTTGATTTGTAAACCAAGAAAGAAATTCAATTCTCCCATCATTGACATCTCAAACTCTCCCTGCATTATCTCAGAAAATTCCTTACATAGAGATTCATTAGTAGCACCGAAAACAATATCATCAACATATATTTGAACAATTAAAATATCATCACGTTTTCATTTTATAAAAAATGTTGTATCAACTTTTCCTCGTACAAAACCTTGATCAATAAGAAATTTACTGAGCCTTTCGTACCATACTCTAGGAGCTTGTTTTAAACCATATAAAGCCTTTTTGAGTTTGAAAACATGATCAGGTTTAGTTACATCTTCAAAACCTAGAGGTTGCTCTACGAATACTTCGTCCATGATGTAACCATTTAGAAATGCACTCTTTATATCCATTTGATAGAGTTTGAATCCTTTGATGCATGCAAAGGCTAAAAGTACGTGTTTAGCTTCTAATCTAGCTACTGGAGCATATGTTTCCTCATAATCAATCCCCTCTTCCTGGTTATAGCCTTTGACCACCGATCTTGCCTTGTTTCTGACAATAATTGTGGATTCATCGAGTTTGTTTTTGAATACCCATTTAGTTCCAATGATCGGATGATCTTTGGGTCGGGGTACCAAATCCCAAACTTGATTTCTTTCAAATTGATTTAGTTCTTCTTGCATTGCTATAACCCAATCATTGTTTGATAGGGCTTTATCAATAATAGAAAGGTTCAATCTCAGAAATGAATGCAGAAAAACTTACTTCATTGAAAATTATATTTCTAGTTTTGATCCCTTCACTCATATCTCCTATGACTTGATCTAAGGGATGACGTTTATTGTATTTCCATGCTCTAGGTTGTCCTAGTGATTGCTCTTCTTCCTTGGTTTCATCAACTTCTGGAATAAGAGACTTAGAAATAGATTGACCATTTTCTTGATTTAAAACAATTTCCTGTTCTTCATCAATGGTTTTGTCAAAGGATTCAAATTCATCAAATATAATATGAATTGATTCTTCAACAACACATGTTCTTTTGTTAAAAGCTCTATATGCTTTACTTTGGTTAGAATATCCTAGGAAAATTCCTTCATCAGTTTTAGAATCAAATTTTCCTAAGTTATCTTTACCATTATTATGAATGAAACACTTACAACCGAAGATGTGTAGATGAGCAATGCTTGGCTTCCTTCCTTTGTACAGCTCGTATGGTGTCTTTCCAAGTTTTGTTCTAATATATGCTCTATTTGAAATATAGCATGCTGTACTCATAGCATTGGCCCAGAAAACTTGAGATGCATTCTTTTCATTTTACATTGCTCTAGCCATTTCAGTAAGTACTCTATTCTGACATTCCACGACTCCATTTTGTTGAGGCGTCCTTGGAGCAGAGAAATTGTGATCAATGCCATTAGTATCACAATATTCTTTAAAGGCTTGATTTTCAAATTCTCCACCATGATCAGTCCTAATACCTGTAATGGACATACCTTTCTCATTTTGCACTTTCTTGGCAAAAGCAATAAATTCTTCAAAGGTTTCATCCTTTGATGATAGAAAAATAACCCATGTAAATCTGGAAAAATAATCAACAATGACCAACGAATATAAGTTGCCACCAAGACTCTTTACTCTTGCTGGGCCAACTAGATCCATATGCAATAATTGTAGTGGTCTATTTGTTGAAATCTCATTTTTCAATTTGAAAGATGATTTAGTTTGTTTACCTTTTTGACATGCGTCACAAATCAAATCGTTTTTGAAATTTACTTTGGGTAATCCAAGAACTAAATCCTTTTTGAGTAATTTGCCTAGTTAATGAATGTTGACATGAGCCAATCTCTTATGCCATAACCAACTTTCATCGGCATTACTTAGAAAACAGTTTTCAGATTCATTTCTACTAATATCTAAAGTATAGCAGTTACCTTCCCTTTTTGCTCTGAGCTTAGCCTTGATATTCTTCTTATCAAGTAGTAAATCTTTCTTGTTGACAATCAGACATTCCTCTGAATCAAATATTATCCAGTTGTCTTTATCTAAACTTTGACTTACGCTCAGCAAATTATGACACAAGCCTTCAACGTAATATACATCTTTGACTTGTATTCCTTTGTCATTTTTGATTTCCCCAATTACTGCTATCTTTCCGGATTGATTTCCTCCAAATTTTACCTTTCTACCTTCCTTAGGTTGCAATATGGTAAAACTTTCAAAATCTCCAGTCATATGTCTAAAGCATCCACTGTTTATGTACCACTTGTTATTTTTTGATGCTTTAAGACATATCTCTTCTTCTATTTCTTCTTGAGTAACAAGACATATATTGGCTACTTCTTCCTTATCACTTTCTTCGTTAGAGAAGCTATCACCCCATATAGCATATACGAAGGCCTTCTTTTTGTTGAAGAATTTGCCTTTTCTCTTTTCTTTGCTCTTTTGGTTTAGCTCTGGACATTCTGATTTGATATGTCCTGGTTTTCCACATTCGTAGCAAATGATATGATCTTTGCTACTAGTTCCTCCTTTTTGAAAGTGTTTGAATCCTTGACCTTTCTTGTAAAACTTTCTGAATCGTTTTATGATTAAGCCCATTTCATCATCGTCAAATTCCTCATCCTCATCTTGATTCTCTTCTTTTGCTTTTAGTGCTGGACCTTTCTTTTTCTTGTCACCAATGTCATCTAGTTCCCGTTTGAACTTTAGTTTGCTTTCATATTTAGAAAGACTTCCAAATAGAGAAGCAACTGATCTCATTGATTCTCCTTTTGCTTCTTCTATTGTAGTGACTTTGGCCTCCCACTCTTTAGAAAGAATATTCAAAATCTTTCGTACTTGGGTATACTGATCATGAACTTTCCCAAGTGCTGCAAGTTGATTAACAAGATGAGTATATCTAATTTCAAATTTAGATATTGATTCCCCTGATTTCATTCGAAGTAGATCAAATTCAGTGACCAAGGTGTTGATCCGATTCTCCTTTATTCCTGAAGTTCCTTCATGAGCTCTTTCAAGAGCTTCCCACACTTCCTTTGCTCTTGGAAGTGTGCAAATTCTGAAATATTCACTTTGACTCAAGGCACTTTGTAACATCAGAATTGCCTTGCTGTTGAGAGTGATAAGTTTATTGTCATTCTCATCATATCCCGCTGGCGTCTTTGGAATTTTCTGAGAATCTACAGTCTTTGTAGGTTGATAGTTTCCACTCTCAATTACATCCCATAGCCCATATTCAGTAGCCATCATGAATACTCTGAACTTTGCTTTCCAGAAGGAAAAGTGTTCGCCACTAAAATCTGGAGGTCTCTTGATGGATGCTTCGTCGGGAAGAATTCCTTCACCCATGCTTGCCATTGGATCCTTCTTAGGTTGTTATACCTTAACAAGAAGATCTACGCTCTAATACCAAATGTTAGAGCAAGTGTTTCACCCAAGAGGGGGTGAATTGGGCGATACTAAAATTTTGTTGCAAAAATAAAAACTTGACGGTGAATATAAAGAAATAAAGAGTAAGGAGAAATATCACCGAAGTGTACACTGAGAGTTATACTGGTTCGGCCACAACCACTTTGACCTACGTCCAGTCCTCAGAGCTTCTCTGAGAGTTTCACTATAACTTCCAAGATTCAGTGGGTTCTTGGCACCTCAGTACAAGCAAGTTCCTTCACCTGGACACTCGTCCTTACAAGTTGTAATCCAATCCTAACTCAAGGTTCCACAACCTTAAGTTATCTCAATAACAAATATTGAGTTTGAATGAAATATCTCTCTCATAGAGTGAATAAGAATCACTGAAGCATAGAATTACAAGTATAATGTAAAACAGAGTAATGAGCTTGATAATGCGTTTGTGTGTGTTCTTTTTTTTCTTTCTCTGTTTGAATGTTCCCATATATATAGATGTGTTGGTAGTGACCGTTGGAACATTTCTTCTCGTCCGTTAGAGTATACGCAGCCACTGTTGACTTTTCCAGTATTTGAAAAATATCCGTTTGCGGTAGGAGGAGGTAGGTGGCATTTGAACGTTGCATTTGACTTTCCTTATTTGGTAAGATCTCTTCATTGTTTATCTGTGGATATGCTAAGAATACTAAAACAATGAAAGGTTAATCATATAGGAAACAAATCAATGAATGTTGGAATAAATTCTCAAAATCTAAACTTGCATACTCGAGTATTCATTAAAGTTTACTCGAGTACATACTCGAGTATCATCAGGAAAACTTTGATAAACTGCAAGTCAATAAACAAACATAACATTACTCGAGTAGTGCATGAAGTAAACAAAATTTCAAACCTTTGGAAATACCTGTTTACTCGGGTACTTACTCGAGTATGGAACCCTTTTCTTCATAGGTTACTCGAGTAGCAACTCAAGTAATCTTTCAAATAAACTTTAGGTTACTCGATGCTTTAACCCAGTAACGTTGGCAGGATTTCAAGGCCGAGAGCACTTCAAGTTTGATTACCTTGGTACTCGAGTGCTTACTCGAGTAAACATATATTTTCTGCATAGCTTACTCGGGTAATAACTTGAAGTTTTCTTCCAACTAACTCTGCATACTCGAGAAGTAACTTGAAGTTTTTCTTCTTAATAACTGTGAATACTCGAGTAGTGACTTGAAGTGAAGTGTGAGAAAAGCATTTTATGTTATTCGAGTAATACCTTCAGGTTTTGCTTACCACAATGAGTTACTCGAGTAGCTCCTCGAGTAACATTGGCAGGGTTGAAAATGCTGAGAGCAACACATTTCTTTAAACAGAGTAACTCGAGTACAGACTCGAGTATCATTGGCAGGGTTGAAAATGCCTAGAGCAATTGGAAGTCTTTGACATGGTTACTCGAGTACTTACTCAGTAACGTTGGCAGCCTGAGAGCAACTGCCAGTGATTTACCTGGTTACTCGAGTAGCTACTTGAGTAACGTTGGCAGGCTGAGAGCAACTGCCAGTGATTTACCTTCTTACTCGAGTACTTACTCGAGTAATGTTGGCAGGTTACTTGAAGGTTGACCTGGTTACTTCAAGTTTTTGTCTCATTACTCAAGTACTTACTCGAGTAACGCTTTAGAAGACATGCCACTGATGAAGTTTCTCAGCTTTTTCTCTTGGCCTTTCTTCATTACTCCAATGCTTACTTCAAGTGATGATTTTGCCCTGTTATTACTTTGTTCAAACTTATTTGTTTATCAAATCTTTTTCATACCATTATTTGTTATTATCAAAACATGAGATCTAACATATATTTGGATATTTGTATCTTGAATTGGATTTTTATATGTGGATGAGGATTTAATTATGTGTATTTGAGATGAGATTTGTGTAATCCCCTATAAGGGCTTGCAATGGGCGAATGTGCCCTGTAAAGCTTGAGTTAATGAATAGAACCTGAGATTGCTGGGATTATTACATTGCGTACTCTGATATATTTAAATGTGATTTATCTTCGTATAGTGATTGTATTCAAAATGTGAATGTGAGATCAGGTGAATTAGATTTTGAAAGGTATTTGTGAAAACCCCATTTGGTAGATGGGATTGTAAATGAGTTTTGTTTCTTATTGGTCTCTATTTCACTTTAATTGTGTATTTCGGATATAATTATGAAAGGGGGGTTATATGCATTGAATTAGTTAAACTTTGTAAACTTGTATGAATGTTGATGCTTTGAAGTCCATAATTTATAGTTTATGACTTAGACAACTTAGCTATCATTTTTATATTTTGTATTAATGAAATTGCTTATATTGTCTTGAATTGCCTCAGTTAGTTAGTTTTTTTTGAATTAAGCTGAAATGGTTTGTTATTGTAATTTTGGGATGTCTTACTTTTAAGGATAAATGATGCCAACATTTTTTTTAAAAATTGAGTAAAAGACAATATCTTTGTTGACAATTGTTTTAAACTTTGAGTGTTTTGGAAATAGCTTAGGTGGTAATAAAATGGATTATAGGTGGATGAATATTTTGAGAACTAGTGAAGAATATGAGAACGGGGTGGATGAATTTATTGAATTTTCTAGAAGGAATACGCTATAAAAAATGGGATGTATTTTTATCCTTATATCAATTGTTTAAATGAAAGTAGATAGGATATTGATGATATAAGGGATCACCTACTTTGTGATGGAATAAATCTTCCATACACAAGGTAGATATGGCATTGTGAGGAAGTAACTACTTGTCTATCGCAATGGGGAAAATTATTCATGATGTTGAGGTTGAATTCTTTGAACAATCACATGAATATAATAGCCTATGGAGTGATACAGAGATACCATTATACCATCGGAGTAAGTATACATGGTTGACAAGAACCTTGCATTTAGTCAACTTAAAGGCACCTTGTGGGTGTACCGATAATAGTTTCACATTGTTCTTGAATTGCTATATGATATGTTTCTAGACGATAATGTACTTCCAAATTATATGTATGAGCCCAAGAAAATCTTATCTATGATAGGTATAGAGTATAAAAAGATACACGCTTGGCCTAATGACTGTGTATTGTATAGAAAGGAGTATGAAGGTCTTAGTGAGTGTCCATTGTGTAAAAATTCATGATACAAAGTAAAGAAAGATGGTGTTTGTGGTAATGGGACAACTAAAAGGTAACCTTTAAAGGTATTGTGGTATTCTCAAATAATACCGCAATTTAAGAGTTGTTTGTGAGTGCAACAAAAGTGAAGAAGTTGAGTTGGCATTCTGATGAGAGAATATCTTATGGCAAATATCTTAGATACCCGGCTAACTCTCTACAATGTAAGAAAATAGATGAAATATTCCCTTAATTTGGCAGCGAGCCAAGAAAGCTTCTGCTTAGGCTTTGTACAGATGGAATCAATCCATATTAAACTCTTAGTAGCACACGTCATGCTTGGCCAGTTCTCCTTGTAATATAAAACTTATCTCCCTGGTATGTATGAAATACAATTATGTGATGCTTTCTATGATGATTTTTGGACTAAAAAGCCAGGGAATGATATCAATGTCTACTTGGATCCTTTGATTGAGGACTTGAAATAGTCCTCTAAGCTAGTGCAATGATTTTCACCACGATAAATGACTTTCCTGCATACTAAAATTGGTTAGGATACAATGTGAAAGGTCATAAAGCATGTATGATGCGATACCCTAAAAAGTGATTAAGGGTTAAGAACTTCAAAAGTGATTGTAATTATTGATAAACAAATACTTTTGGAGAATGTGATTTGAATTGTGATCCGAATGCGTAATAATTAGTGCCTAAACCCTATATTTATTTTTAATTGTGGATTAATATCTAAATTGAATTAAAATAGAGGGAGGGCACATCATATGGTGAAATGGAATAATAAAATATGTTTGGTGGTGATTCAGTAGGTATTGCCATAATCAGTGGCAAAATGGAAAAAAGGAAAGTTACAACTAATTAGTCAGTTACGGAAGAGAAAACTCATTAGTAATATAAGAGATTAAGAAGTATGACAATTGCCTAAGTTGGCATGTGCATGTGATAAGTAAAATATTTACATATTTATTTTCCCTTATATGATGATTTTATGGACGATATTTGAGTTTAATATAATATATTTGGGTGTAAAATAAATAGTATTTAAAAAAATAAAGAAAAATATAAAAAAAGATAAGTACTGTAGCGTCGGGCACTATTCATGACAGAATCACTGTAGCAGGACGTTACTGTAGCGGACGAAGGTGACTGTAGCGGAAGGAATCACTGTAGCACTGTAGCAACACGGGAAAAATACGTAGGTTTGCTAAAAAGTCATGTTCATACGTGAAATGAAGGTAAAAATACTGTAGCACCTGTGGAAAAAAAAGAGAAGCAACAGACGCACTTCGCTTGCCTATATATACATGTGTGCTCTTTGAAAAAGAAGAAGGAGGAGGAGAAGGAGAGAAGAAATATAGTGGAGATATTTCTCTGACAGTCAGAGACCCTTCTCTGACAGGGAGAGATATTTTCTCTAACAATTCTAAATAAATTGTGTTATTTTTTATTTTTAATTTAATGTATTGTATTATTTTTTTCATGCCTCCTACATGGAAGGCTTAGTATTATATTATTTTCTGCATGCCTCCTACATGGAAGGCTTAGTATTGTATTACATTTTTCATGTCGCCTACATGGAAGGTTTTACCTCCTAAAGGGACGGCTAGATTTGTCCATTTTTTTTATGTATCTTGTTGGTTATATATTTATGTTTGAGAATTTAATATTCAAGTTTATGCAGTATTTATGAGGATTTCATTCTAGTTTTATATAATGTCAATTTATTTTGATTTTGTTTTTTTAATTTTATCATGAGCTAAATTTTCATTTTCCTAGGGTGATGACGTAGCTTACTAATAACGGATTGAATCTTAACTTATTAAATCTAGTTTGAATTTCTCCTTCATGATTGAGTTTTAATTATTATTCTTAATGCTTTTGATTGACTGGCCATCTTTTGAATGATTTCAATATACATGTTGAGACCGGAAGGAGATGCATGTGTGTAGATTCTATAATTAAAACCATGACTTGCATATGAAATAGGAATATATTCATATGAGTTGTGTAGTCTTATTGAGTTTCATAAATCTTAATGCATAATTAATTGCTTAAATTCATATAGGAATATATTGGATTAGCAATTAATTATAAAATTGCTTGACCTTGGAAGAGGCTAGTAATTAAATTAAGGAAACTCGACTATCAACCATGTGGAATAAATTGGGCTAAAATAGATAAGTGATTCAATCTGGAATTTGTTAAGTGAAATCTAATCCCTAGGACTTTTTCTCATATTTGTTTTCATATCATCTGCACTCATATTTAATTATTTTTCTTTTATTTGTACTCTCAATCACCCATTTTATCGATTGACTAAATAGAATTAAAATTACCCATTTTGGTACTTAGTGATCAATCCTCGTGGGAACGATACTCTACTCACTTCTATATTACTTGATTACGACAGTGTACACTTGCACTATTTAATTGATCATCCACACTCGTAACAGCATGCAATGAGTTGAGAGGAAGCTCAAGATCGTGACACTTGTCAACATGTGAACCATTGATTTTGATCAAATTGTCAAAACTCTTCCCTCTTTCTTCACCTCTCTAAGTCGGCCAAGAGAGCCATTTGAAGCCCAAAATCTTCTCATCTTTCATCATCTTCACTCTCTCCCCCATTCTCAATTTTCATTCAAGACCAAGGAGGAAAGAAAAAGGAAAAGGTGAGATTTTGGCTTGTTTGATGACCTCTTTAGCTCAAACGCTCTTCTATAATATTGTTCATTATGATGAGAACTTCATCTCTATGGTTTTAGATTTTTGAAAGGTGTTTAGCTGCTTGAAGAAATTTGAAAGTGGATGAATCAATGAGCTAGCGTTGGAAAGAGGAAGAGGTGAGTAATAGTTGCAGTTTGACCTATGTATTGTGATCATTAGATGAGTTTTGGAATTTATGATTTTTTCCCTGATTTTAGTGTGATTTTGGAATGAATGAATTTCCTAGTGTAGTGTGGTGGATTTGGTGACATATTATGTCATTGGAACAATGGAATTGGTTTGGAACTTGGAATGGAAAGGATTTCAATGTTGAGACTTGTGTGGTGATATTGTGTTGATAGTTTGTGGCCAATGTGGAACATGTTAATGTTATGTGAATTTGTTTGTTTTGGTGTTTCTAATGGGTTCCTTGAGAAAATTTTTGTGGGAATAGGTTAAGTTGTTGATTTTGGAGCCATTGGACACATTGGTTGAAAATTTGAAATTCTGTCTATTGAAATTCTTTGCTGGGCAGTTGGGATGCATGGACTTTTTGAATGAGCAAATGGTGTCTAAAAATTCTAAAACTTTCCAAGCTTAAAGTTCACATGTCAATCTTAAAAATGGATATATAATTCATTTTATTTCGATTTGTGAGCTTAGAGTTATGATTTTTCAAAGTTTGGGGTTGAAACTAGAAGCTATTTTGGAGTAGTATGGGATTTCGTGTAATTCTGTATTTTTGTGGTTATGAACAGCATTGATTCATATTTTTCCTGTAAAGAAGACTTAAATAGCTTTCCATTGGCTTTAGAATCACCCTATTTCAATTTTCCCAGAATTAGTTATGATTTTTTTAATTTTCCTTGGCTACAGCCCAAAACTTTCTGGGTTGTCTTTGGCCGCAGCAAGAAAATATTGGCTATAGCCAAAAACTCTCTATGCAGTTTTTAGCCATAGCCAGATGATCTTGGCTATAGCCAAAAATTTTCTGTGCAATTTTTGGCCTTAGCCAGAGATTTCTTAGCTGCAGCCAACCCCTATTTTCAGTGCTTTGTGATTTTGAAAAGTGGTTTCTAACCTAGTACTTCCCAATCATAACCACCTAAGGAACTCAAATGACAACCAACCTTAAGTGTTTTAAAGTTAAGAATTTGGAAAAAGGGAATAATACTCTGTTCTTGATTTTGATTGATAAGATTCGATATCTGCCCTGAATGTGAGCAGCCGGTGCTAGAGCACAATTGAAAAGAACAAGGTAGTATGACTTTATCTTATACTGTATGTGATGCATTGTATGTATGTGATGTCATTGAACTACGTATTGCTAATGTTGCAGAGCTTGTTGTTGTGTGTATGCTGTGAAGATATGTGTATATTGTGACGTTGGTCACGCATCATGTGTATATTGTTACATTGGTAATGCATCATATGTATATGCCTTTGAGTTGCATCGCCACACCAAGAGTCCTCTGGTAGCTAATAATGGTTCAGGTGAGGGCTATGTGCATCCCCGGTAGTGAAAGAGAATGAGGGTGGGGTGTGATAATGAATTCATTGTGTATGTGAAAGTCGAAAAGCTATGTGTAAGCCATAAGGCTATGTGATTGTTGTGAAGATTATATGTATGCCGTTAAGGCTATATTTATACTGTGATCATTGCTATTGTGCTGATTGATGACTTGCTTGCATGCTATGTGATTATATACTGCATGATTGATTTGTTAGTACTGAGATTCTTTTGAATCTCATTCTTTCCATTGACTAACCTATAAATAGGGCAAGTGTCTTAAAGGAGAAGCAGGCAACCAAGGGTTGATAGTTCCTTATTTTGGTTGTTGTTTGGTTGTCATATATGGAATGGGATTACTGTACATTTGTAAATGTTATTTTGGATATAGATATGTAATCCCCTGAATGGGAAATGGTAAGGGGCAGAAACTCCCCATAAACCCTTTATTTAATATATGGAAACTCAGGAGTTGTCGAGAATTTTGGTTTACACTCTGATTTGTTTGAATGTAACTTAACTGCACAGATTAATTATATTCAAAATGTGAGTATGAGACCGTTCGAACAAGTTTTGAAAGAAATTTTGAAAACCCACTGCATTTCAGGACAGGTCTTTATCTTGAAGCGGGAATTTAAACAGATTTTGTATTAATCATTAGTCTATAATTTAACTTAATTATGCATTTTTAAATTATAATTATGGATTATAAGGCAGGGGGTTACATCCGATATGTGAACCAGGCACACACTTCCATCAACTTAAGAATGATAAAAAATAGTCTACCTTAGTCACGGGCGGTTTCTTTATTGGTTCCACATGTGTCATAGATTAAGAAAATGTTTCAACTTCTTGCTGGAGCATGGAGGGCTTTAAGGCATTAATTGAAGAGGAAGTTTACATTCGGGTGGAATGTATCAATGTCATCTTTGGTAAGAATAAGAAGATTGTGGGTAAGAACAACATGTAGAAGCAGAGATTAATTTTCTTTAATCTTCCAGATTGGCATAATCTTGATGTGAGACATAGTATTGATGTGATGCATGTGGAGAAAAACATTTATGATAGCCTTGTCAATATGCTTTTGCACATTTAGGGAAGACTAAGGATGGAATTAGTGTGAGACTAAACCTGGTTGATTAGGAATAAGAGAACGGTTACGTCCATAACTAAGAGATGATTGTAAGAGGACATACATAGAGCCAGCAATGCATACACTATTAGAAGCTGAGAAAAAAAGTTTGTGTAGGTGTTTGCATGACATAAAGGTGCCACAAAGGTATTTTTTTGATATGTGAAGGTGTGGCTCAATGGGTGATTTGAAGTTAGTGGAATGAAGTCCCTTAATTATCATGTGTTGATGCAACAACTATTACCATTAGTTATTACAGGCATTATCAAAGATGAAGTGCGAACCACTGCAACAAGATTGTGTGTTTTCTTTAATGTTATATGCAATAAAGTTATTGACACTGAAAAGTTGGATGAATTGGAAAATGAGGGTTATATTATTTTTTCCAAACTAGAGATGCATTTCCCTCCTTCATTTGTTGATATAATGGTGCATTTAATAGTTCATTTGGTGTGGGAGGTAACGCTCTAAAGTCCATTTTACCTAAGGTGGATGTGTACTTTCGAGTGATACATGAATATTTTGAAAGGGTATTCTAAAATTCTTATAGACCTGAATGCTCAATAATTGAAAGATATATAGTTGAAAAGGCTATGTACTTTTCCAAAGATTGTCTATAAGGGGTGAGGTGCAATCTCAGCATGAAGAGGGGAGAAGCAAAGGAATACGAGGACTTAAAGTAAAGAATATGCCTCGTGTAAAGGTGTTGCAATCACACTTGTATATCTTGAATAATATGGAAGAAGTTTAACTGTATATAGATGAACATAGAAAGAGTTTGAAGAACATGAATCCAATGAAGAATGACATGCAAATAGCTAATAAACAAATCAAGACATTTATAGAGTGGTTCAAGGAAAACGTTTTGCATGAGACCGGTGTGTCTAAGACAATCGAGTAGTTAACTTGGGGGTTTTCTTTTCAGGTCATCACTTAGAGTGGTTATGATATAAACGGGTATTCTTTCAACCTAAAAGACCAAGATGATAGAAGTACTATACAAAATAGTGGGGCGATGGTAGAAGCTGAAGCCATGCACTTTTCCAGTTTGAAAGACAAAAACCCAATATTAACATCCATAACCTATTTGGAGTTATTGAAGAAATATGGGAGATGACCTACAACAAGTTCAAAGTTACTTTATTAAAATGTAAGTTGGTTAGCAATAATGCTATTATAATAGATCAACAATTTAGATTTGTCTCACTTGATCTTTAAAAAGTTTGTTACAGAGATTAGCACTTCATTCTTGCAAGCTAGGAGAAACAAGTGTTTTATGTCACATCCTGTAAATAAAAGAACGTCCATTGTACTTTAAAGTAAGAAATAGAAGTATGGTGATTCAACCTTCAACCTTGATGACACACCACCTTTCACAACAAATCTACCTAGATCAAGTGAAGTAGAATTGGTAGACGATGAATGTAATACCCTAACTTTTGAGACTTGAGCTTAGAGAATAAGCCTGAGATTAGTGGATTGCTAAGCCCCGGTTTAGCAAGATCTCAAATTGTGATTAAGGGTTAATGACTCCAAAAGTGGATGTGGTTAGTGATAAATAAACCTTTTGGAGAATATGATGTGATTTAGCACTCGAATATGATTCGTGTGTGTTGTGAGCAGCGCTAAAACCCTGTATTTGAGTTCAATTGTGGATTAACATCCAAATTAACTTAGAATAGAGGGAAGAATTGAATGGGGTATTGTGTTGGAAATGGTGTCATAGTGTGTTTTGATGTCATTGAAATTGGTTTGGAACTTTGGAATGGAAAAGTTGCAATATTAGGTTTTGAAATGTGAATTATGCTAACATGCTGATATTATTGTGAACACATGTCAATGAGATGTGAATTTGATTGATTTGGTGTTTCCAATGGATTCCTTGTGAAAATTTATGTGGGAATGATGTTTGGTATGAAAATGGAACCATTGGAAGCAAAGATGCAAAATCTGAAATTTTGTCCAGTGAAACTCTATTCTGGGCAGTCAGATTGTGTGAACGTTTTGAATAACAAATGGTATTTAAAAATTCTGAAACTTTCCAGTCTTAAATTTCACATCCCAAGCATCAAAATGGACATATAATTTGTGCCATTTCATTTTGTCAGCTAGGAGATATGACTGTCCAAAGTTTAGGATGGAAACTGAACGCTATTTTGGGGCAGTGATGAGGTTTATGTAATTCTGGAATCTTGTCGTAATTTTGGGTAATGACCCATATTTTTCCTATATATAGGACTTAAATACCTTTCATTTGGCTTTGGAATCACCTCATTTCGATGTTTCTAGAATTAGTTATGATTTTCCAAAGATTGGGCAGAAAATCTGCCAAAAAATTTGAAAATGTCAATTTTAGAATTATGACATCATCATAATTAAAGATGACATAAGGTAAATGTTATAAAGTCATCATCCTCTTCCTCCATCAGCCAAAAACCGTGCAGCACCATGGAGAAAGAGAGAGAGGGAGTTTTAGAGAGAGAAGAGGAAGAAAACTCGCGAGGTAGGTCGATTTCTTCGGTGAATTCATACCTAACGTGTATAATCCTTCTCCTAAGCTTCTCTTCCATATTATGTAAGGTATTTGAAGCACAAATCTTGGTGTTTTTAAGTTAGGGTTTTCAGCCACAAGAAGGAAAAGCCAGAAGGATGAAGAGGTAACTTCCTAAACTTCGTATATTGACTATTCTGGCTGCTGTGGATAATTTAATCGGTGAAATTTCGCCGGATTGTCTTTGTTTGTAAAATTTGGAAATGTTGTGTTAGTAGTGTTATGCTGCCAAAATTTGTACTAAATGGTAGTTGTAACCTAATGGAATAGTCGATAAAGTGGTTAGGAGTATAAAGGAACGCATTTACGGAGCCGAAACCGAAAAACCCCAATTTTTCCCGAGGAATTGAGAATTTTGGCCAAGCCTAGTTTGGAGGGGATAGAGATGGATTTTCAATGATTTGATGATTCCATTGAGTTCAGGAGAAAAAATTAGGTGGGGTTGCAGTTGGTCACTTTTTCAGAAAAGGCCGAAAAAACATAATTACAAAAACGCCCATAAAACCATTAAAGTGGGGCTACCAAGGGTAAATTTGTAAATTGACATTGAATTTGATAATTTCGATTCCAGAAATGGATTCCTTGGGCTAAAATATGTCATAATAGCCCATGTCAAAATTTCAAGAAAAGTACAGCCGGACCGGGTACGGCGAGGCCGGGCCGGGTCCCCGGGGGTATTTTAGTAAATTTTCATTATAGCCTCATATAACCCCCAAAAATACTATGGAACTGTCTAAATAGTATATTTGACATTATAAGATCTAATGTGAAGCCCCGAGTTACTGGCACACAAATCGAGGAGAAAAGACTGGAGGTAGGGGACTTACCTTAATTGCATGTATTTAATATCTTTACTTGTGTAGTGATGTATGTGATTGCTTTACTTGATTATGTAGAGCATATTTGAATAAATGAAGCTCTGTTTTTGTTTTACTGTGGCCATAGTTTTGTTACATGAAACATTGAGCATGCAGAAATGTCATTATGGGGCATACATCTAGATAAAGCTAACATGTCATACACATAGCATCTATCATGCATGCATTATGG
This sequence comes from Inga leiocalycina, assembly GCA_963242795.1. Classification (NCBI taxonomy): domain Eukaryota; kingdom Viridiplantae; phylum Streptophyta; class Magnoliopsida; order Fabales; family Fabaceae; genus Inga; species Inga leiocalycina. Next base: position 67,186,970 of record OY725326.1, on the reverse strand, counting down.
TATCTGTTTCCTACTGAGATTCTCTCAAATCTCACCCTCCCCTACCAACAATTTAGACAGGGCAAGTGGCTCGTGGAGGGAGCGGCTAGAACTCCTTCAAGATGAGAGTTGGTAGTTGGTTTTCAATGAGTTGTGAAGACTGTATATGATTCGGTTGAATATATGGTTATGAATTTGAGATGAGATTGTCTAATCCCCATTTGAAGAATTGTAATGGGCAATTGTGCCCTGTGTATCTTTAGCGAAGGTATGTACCCAGGATTGCCGGGATGATTATGTTGTTCACTCTGATATTTATATGAATGTGATTTATCTTCGTGTAGTAATTGTATTTGAAATGTGAATAGAAAACCAAGTTAATTAGATTTTAAATGGTATTTTTGAAAACCCTATCTCAAGGATGGGATTTTAAATGAGTTTTGATTATTATTGGTCTCTATTTCATTTTAATCGCGTATTTCGGATATATTTACGGAGGGGGTTACAATGAAGAATAAATTGCAAGAAATGATTATTGTGAAGGAATATGGAAAACCATATATGGCTCGTGAAGAGGTGTTATAAGCACCAAAGGAAGTTATAACCCATCAGAGGAAACACTTGGTGACCCTTCTCCCACTCCAGAGCTTGGAGAACCTTGCACTCTCTATTTGGATGTCCCACTGTTACATCTGGTTACCGGTACTCTTATCACACACAAGCTACCACCCACCATCATAAGCAAATTTTAGATGATTTATGTAGGGTTATTGTGACATGTGTTCGGAAGGAGGAAGAAGATATAGATGTCTCGGTTCCTAATGAAGAGGTTGCCACACTAGGTTAGGCTATAGGATCTTTCATCCTTTAGCTAAAATATCTTATTCACACAACGACAACACCTCAAATGGTAGGAAATACCTTACTATTACTTGAGTTTTCTTGACATCCTACTATTAATATGTATTTTATGTTTTAATAGGATATACAAGATGTGACAAAAATTCCCTAATACCTTACTATTACTTGAGTTTCCTTGGCGTCCTACTAATAATATGTACTTTATGTTTTAATTGGATCAACAAGATACGACAAAATTTCCCTTCTTGGCACCATTGCAATAGCTCCATGATGACATGGGCCAAATTGACATATATATACCTTATGGAATTGTGGGCACAAGAGTGTCAAATCCCTTTACAATTGACAAGAAAGATCTTAGGGAGTTCGTAAATTTGGAGGAGATAAATATAGGATGGGTTACACTTGCACTCATGTAAGTTTTTTTTTATTTCTTCCTTTAATTAATTCATGGTTTTTTGATTTTATGTATTCAATAATTCATTTATCATTTTAATTCTATTATAGCTTCTTCCATAACATATGCGTCGAAATGGAAGAAATGGTTTATATGGATTCATATGTCCTATAAATGCGATAAAGAGGAATAATAAGTTGTAGCTAAGGATGACCTATGTAGGCTACACAATAGAGAGACTAAATTGACTTGTTATCTAGCACCAATTCTTGAAGGGTACGTAATTTAGTTTTGTCTATTTAAGATGTTTAAGAATAAATTGCCTTGTTATATAACTTTATTTTAATCTATATATGTTGTTATAGTTACTATTAGAGTCTGTGTCTTATTTCTCACATCATAAACACCCTCTATTGGTTAGATTCCTTAGGTTACAGGCAAAAAGAAGAAATAAAATCCATCTTCAGCACATAAGTTAATTTTTTTGTAAATCATTGATTCTTGACTTAAATTAATTGTTTTAATGTTTGTTGATTTCATTTTAATAATAGTGCACTTAAGACAAATAGACTACTTGGTGGGACACGTGAGGGTAAAAGAAGAGAGCGAAAGTAGTTTTATCTGAGAGTAAGTAGTTTCAATTCAAGTTCTTTCATTGACAGTAGCTTTAGATATGTCTTTATTCATTTTAACTATTTGCTTTTGATTTATAGTGCCCTTGACAACTAGGGAGCACTGAGTACGAATACTGTATTATACTTTATATATATAACATCATTCAGAACGGAGTTACTACAGATTTTGAATAGGTAATCGCTTCTTCATTCTCAAATGATAATATTTTTACTTTTGTAATTGAATTGTTAATTCATTCATTCACTTTATTGATTTATTTTAGCTTATTTTCCAATTTACAGATTTTTGGTAATGATAATGCCTACTTTTTGCTGGACATCTTCTTCAACATATAGATGAGTAAAGTTTATTTTTGAATTAGTTAGTAGTTGTGGAGACAACTTTTTGACATTTTGTGGTGATTATTGTACCTAGTAGTAGCAGTAGTTGTAGTAGTAGTAGTAGTAGTAGTAATGGTAGTAGTAATAGTTAACACTTTAATTTGCTAGTGCTAGATATTTTCTTAATATTTGTAAGAAAAATTTTGGTTTATAAAGAATTGTTCGATGATGTTTCTGTAGGGTTTAATTACTGGGCAGTGAAAAATATACAAAAAATTTTTTAAGAAAAAAAACTTTCAATTTCAATTAAAAAAGCGATGTTGGAAGTCTATTTTGTCAAAAGGGATGCCTTAACTGACCGACTTACATTGTCCTTTTTGTGAAAAAAGGATGCCTTAAGTCTCTTACTGATTCTGGGTAGATGGTGCGAACCCACAAGGGAAGATCCCATGAACCCACAACCAATTCTGAAATATACACACCCTAAGAAAGCTAAACACAGATCGACGATCCACTTGAACCCTTGAACACGAACGAACAAGGACCCGAAGTGTTGGAAAACGCCACAAGGTTGATCAAGCCTTGATAGGTTTGTTAGTTCTAAAAATAACCCTAGAGAGAATCCACTCTCAAGAAGCAAAGTGCAGAAGTACAACTTTCATTTATAATTCAAATATGAATTGTGTCCGTTACAAATGAAGAAGCACCAAGTATTTATAGAAAAATATGACCTAATTGCAATAAGTGCAATTTTGAAAACAGCTAATATAAATTGTAAAACCATGTGCTAGGAAACCTAAAAGTCTAATACAATAAACACAAAAGTTTAATACAATCTAGAAGAAAGTTGAAAAATCAAATACAACACGCTAAAGAAAACAAAAGCCAAATATGCCACCAACTCCTTGTTAATTTTCGCACACCTAACTTCAAGAAAATATAGTCAGCAAATTAAGGCTCAAAATATGCTTATTTAGGCCCAAATGAGTCCTCCCATGTGTAGTACTAGGTCCAAGCTCTTTGTTTTGAAGTTTCCAAGCCCAAAACTTGATTAACAACTCCATATTTAGCACAAATGAACTTAGTGACATTTTCAGCATCTTTGTTTTGTAAATCAGATTTATTGATCCAATTGCCATTTGATTTACAACAACTTCTTCAATTATCCCAATCAATGCTTCCTTGAATATTTTAGCTTGTGCTCGCATGATTTGTCCAGCTGGAATTTGATAATGATCATTTGAAACTGAAGAGATGTCACTTGAATTTGAAGGGACAACTTGTTGATTCTAGATCGCATCAGTCCCTCTTTCCTCAAAAGGATTCATCCTCGAATCTTGACTTGAATTTGGAGAGTTAATTTGTTGATTTTGGGTCACATCATTCCCTCTCTCCTCAAAAAGATTCGTCCACGAATCTCCACCTGGATCAAATGGACATATACCAGCCACATTAAAAGAAACAATATACTCACAAGCTAGATCAATCTTATAAGCATCAACAAGTTTAAAAAGAATAGAGCTTCTTTGTTTATTGCCTTTGGATGCATAATGCTCAATTTCACAAGGAAGAAACAATTCAGTAAAGCCAATATCATTTCCATACATTTCCTCAGCATATTCAAATCCAAGCAATTTGGTATTTAGAGAAGAAAGAGCACTATACCTTCTTGACAATACTTCAACAACAACATTCTCTTTACCTTTCTTATATATGATGACATATGGAAATGTCTCGATAAATTTCAGCTAGCATGTATGCCTTTTGTTGAGCTTACCTTGACCAAGCAAATACACATAACAAAGGAAATCAATGTTTTCCATGCAACAATCAGAATTTTCCATAATTGAAAACAATTGTTCCTTTCTCAAAACTTCAAGAACACATAGAAAATGATTCACATGCTCATCATGTTTGTTGCTATAAATAAGAGTATCATCAAAACAAGCTACAACATGCATATAAGAACACCTACAAACTGTAAAATCCATGGGACAATGAAAATTCAAAGTGTTGAGTTCAAGGCATCTTAAGGGCAGCAGCAAGTTATCAACAATATTGAACTTTAGAGAACCAGAATATTTTTCAATGTCACCTGAAGGAAATGAAAGTTCAATGCTTCTTGAAGACAAGAATCCATCGGGTGGCTTCTTAGGAATCAAGTCCAATAACACCTGCAACACATCAAAATCAAAAGGAAAATAATGATTAAGATAATTAGTAATCAAAACAATATCCTTGCAATAACTCTTAACCTCACTTTTCTCACTACTCTTTTCATCTTTATTTTCACTGACTTCTTCACTCTCATTTTTACTCTCTTTATTTTGATAGCACTCTATGCTCTCAATATCTTGTTCTCTCTTAAACTGATTTTCTCTATTTAGAAAAGATTCACTAAAATCACTCTCACTCATATTTTCACTTTTCATTTCATGATTGAGAGGAACTTCTTCAATCACAAGATTTGTATTTGGAATAAGAAGGTTTTCTTTCACACAATAGTCAGCAAGACTTTCAACATTCACTATTTTTTCCTCCATAGTTAGCACTTGCTTATCATTAGAAACTGTAACAATGAAGCTTTCAATCTCCTTTGCATTAGAGCTACTTTCTGAACATCTTTGATGCTTCATTTTTGCTCATGCTCAGCAACAAATTGAACCAAAAGATCAATGTCCAAGAAGGTAAGGGTTTTTGCAAAACAAGCTAATTCAGGATTTAGCCCATTCACGAATGATCCTTAGTGGCTTTTGAAGTTTCTTTCACTCTAGCTCTAGTCATAGCTAATTCCAACTCTTGAAAATATTCATCAACAGTCATGGAACCTTGTTTCAACTCCTGCAACTTTCTTTGTAATTCTCTTTTTGATTTGGAGTTGTGACTAGACATCCATTGCTCTGCTTCATCATTAAAGCTTTAGAGTCCTTTTAGTAAGGAGTCAAAATATGTTTGAAGTTCTTTTTCATAATGCATATTGAGGATACCTGAAAAGTTAGATTTAGAGAAAAAGGGACCTCACTACTTTACTCTCGTATTTCACTCAAACAATTTTGTGTCACTCGTGTTTCACTCAAATTTGGCTTTTAAATTGACGTATTTCACTCTTGCCTTTTTCCACTCTAGATTCCTCTTGAGGCGCTTTAAAGAACTAAACAATTCATAATCAAAGCAATCACAATTTTGTAGAATCAACACAACACTTAGAAATATGGAATATCAAAGTAAGTGTTGGAAAAGGAAATTCAAGGAAATCAAGAGTTTAAATGACACAAACTTCACAAATTATATGTATGACAATAGAAATTACTCAAAACACTTCCAACACAATCCTTTTTTTTTCAGTATTTTTTTCTTTTCTTATCAAATTTTTTTTTTCTTTTTCTTTTTCTGATGCTCTTGTCTTTTTTTTTCTCCTCTACTGAAATTTAAAGAGATTGCAGAATCTATCACAAACAACAAAACTCAAGAAATCTGAACCCAGAAATTCCAGAAAAGTGTCTATATTGGGTTGAGATGATACCAAAATGAACAGAAAAATGAGATTCTAAACTATGAAAATGACCTATTGATTATGTAAAACACAAAGGAAAAGAGGTTAAACAAGGACAGAATATTTTAGGACGTTCTAGAAAAACGAAGAAGAACAAGCCCAAAATTTTCCAGAAAACACAACTAGATTAAAATAGATAGAACTCACAAACGACAAATCGGATTGAAACGATTCCAAAACGAGATGAAAGAAGAGATTCTGAACTATGAACTTGACATACTAAATATTGGAAAACACAAAGAAAAACTTGAAGAACAGAAGTAACAAATCTGGACACAGACAGACACAATAACAAAGCACAAAACTTGAAATGAAAATGGAAACGAAGAACAGATAGATAAGACCTGAATTTAGATCCGAAGCTCTGATACCAAGATGGTGTGAACCCACAAGGGAAGATCTCACAACCCACAACCAATTCTGAAATATACACACCCCAAGAAAGCTAAACACAAATCGACGATCTACTTGAACTCTTGAACACGAAAGAATAAGGACCCGAAGTGTTGGAAAACGCCACAAGGTTGATCAAGCCTTGATAAGTTTGTTAGTTCTAAAAAGAACCCTAGAGAGAATCCACTTTCAAGAAGCAAAGTGTAGAAGTGCAACTTTCATTTATAATTCAAATCTGAATTGTGTCCGTTACAAATGAAGAAGCACCAAGTATTTATAGGAAAATATGACCTAATTCCAATAAGTGCAATTTTGAAAACAACCAATACAAATTGTAAAACCATGTGCTAGGAAACCTAAAAGTCTGATACAATAAACACAAAAGTCTAATACAATGTAGAAGAAAGTTGAAAAATCAAATACAACATGCTAAAGAAAACAAAAGTCAAATCTGCCACCAACTCCTTGTTGATTTTCGCACACCTAACTTCAAGAAAATGTAGTCAGCAAATTAAGGCTTAAAATGTGCTTATTTAGGCCCAAATGAGTCCTCCCATGTGTAGTACTAGGTACAAGCTCTTTGTTTTTAAGTTTCCAAGCCTAAAACTTGATTAACAACTCCATATTTAGCACAAATGAACTTAGTGACGTTTTCAGCATCTTTATTTTGTAAATCAGATTTATTGATCCAATTGCCATTTGATTTACAACAACTTCTTCAATCAACCTAATCAATGCCTCCTTGAATATTTTAGCTTGTGCTCTCATGATTTGTCTAGCTGGAATTTGATAATGATCATTTGAAACTGAAGAGATGTCACTTAAATTTGAAGGGACAACTTGTTGATTCTAGATCGCATCACTTATGGTGCCCTTTTTTGAACATATGTTGTTCCTAGAATTTTTCTACATTGCTCACTTAGGCGTTCCCCTAAAAAGGGATGTAGAAAGGGTCTAAAAACAAACATTAAAAGTGCTTTCTGTAGTAGTGTTGGTTTCATGATAGATTTTAACAATTCAGTGAATTGATATATAGTTGCTTTTATGACATCAGGTTATATTATAACATTCACTCACAATGTCATTGATAATATGGGCACACTATTATTCCAATCCTAACAAGACAACTATATTCTTTTTCAATAGCTAAACCTCAATATTATTGTCTTTTGATTGTCAATTTTTCTTATGCAATGTGATCATATTCATTATCACTTTTGTAGAACTATTATTTGCTTTCAATAACACATCATCGATTTCTTCAAATATTAGTCTTCAAGATCATAGTAAAATATTTCAAAGCTACATATTTTTATTTTTTGTAATTTGATATTAGGTTAAGGTGCAAAAATGCCTATATATTTTTCACAAAAGTGCATCCAACACCATACACTTTATTTGCATACAAAAGTGCCCATAAACTTTTGAAAATGGAGCAAAAATACAACTTGCGTCAAATTTGACAAATGGTGTTACTTTTAGTTGTGTGGGCCCCGCATTATTCTTTTTTAAATGATTATTTAAAGAAAGCCACACCCTCTCTCTTCTCTTCCCTCTTCCTCCCTATTCTCCCCACCTCCGTCCCTTCTCATTTCTCACAGTTTCTCAACAGATACGAGAGAAGGTGTGGCCTTATTTAAATAACCATTTAAAAAACAATAGGGCGGGCTCACACAACTAAAAGTAATACCTTTGCCAAAATTAATGGAAGTTGTATTTTTGCTCCATTTTTAAAAGCTCATAAGCAATTTTTCACCCAAATAAAGTTTATAGTGCTAGACGCACTTTTGTGAAAAAGTATATAGGTATTTTTGCACATTAACCCTTTGATATTTGAACCTTTAGCCTTCTAGCCTTTGTAACCATTAGACCATCAAATTATCAAAAATTTTCCTTGCATTGTCATCTCATTTATTGGAACACATAATGTAACGCCCTTATCTTATTTTCACTTTTCTCAGAGTGTTTGAAGGCAATTCGATGGGCACACAGAAATAGCACAAAATTACTGATAATAAATGCTTGATTACATAAATTCCCCATAGGGATTGCACATAATAATTACAAAAAATGTAGCTGTACAACAGGGCTACTAGGGTGTCTGAACCCATTTAATGAACTCATACATCTTTTCATCCTCGTTCCACCATAGCATTCCTCTGCGTGTAGTCCTCTTTTCTATTCTCAACATGCCTCCTATGATCACCTATCTAAACGGTTGGTGGGGGGAGGGTGAGATTTAAGAGAATCTCAGTAGTGAACAACACCAATATACATGCAAGATAAGTGCTTAATGCATGACATGCTTGCCTTACCTAAACTCATGCTAACAAAATGACATTTCTACGTGCTAAATGTTTCGAACAACATACCCATGGCCATAACATAAATAGAAACAGAGCTTCAATCATTCATATATGTTTCACATAATGAAGCAAAGAAATTACATGCATCAATACACAAGCATAAATATCAAATACATGCAGGAGAGGTAAGTTCAATACCACGTGTCTTTGAGCCCTCCTCTTGTACCTTTCCTTTTCCAACCATTAAAGATGTTTCCTCTTGAATTATCATGGTCCTAAATAAATAACCATATCATAAAGCCATGAAAATGAATGTCCAACAAGGAAACATGGGCCTTTAGGACATGTCTCTTATATTTGGGCCCATATTGGCCTAAATTACTTTAATTGTCATAATTTCGTAGGTTTGACCCACTCTACCAATTTTGCTAACCCAAATTTGAAAATTCATAATGAATTCTACAAAAATCCAAATAGGTTCATTTCAGGTTCTATAAAAATTTATTGAAGTCTTCTTTCAAAGAAAAATATTACAGAGCATCAATTACGGCCACACATGTTCCAGAAATTCGTCATACTCAGACTGGGACAGATTTCATTCCAGAATCATGGTCAAATTTTGAAAAATCATAAATTTTAATCCACTAGACTAAATTTCTTGTAATATATATCAAATTCAATCCCAGGATGTCTACTTTAATGCTGTAAAATTTCATAGCATTTGGACTAAGTTTGATCGATCAAAAACACGTTGCAAGTTCTCTGCCCCCAAAAAATAAATTCAGGCAGATTTGAACATAAACTTCCAAAATCATCATAAAACCTCTTTTAACATCATTATCATTATCATATGAACATCTAACCCTAAAAGACTCTCTCTGGCCAAAATTTTGGGTTTTAGTATCTCAAGAAATACTCAACAAAATCACAGGATATTCGGTTTAAATCAAAACATAGACTTACCAGAACATGAATCTATGATCTATTCTTGATTCAAACAGCTCCTCCTTTGAGTAGATGGAATCAAACACCTCTAATTGAAAATCCAAAACCATAGAAATGTTACTCTCTATGAGAGGAACAACATTAGAGAAGACTCTGGAAGCTGGAAATGCCAAATCGGAGGTGAAATCAGCTCCAAAGCTCAAGAACTTTCACTATTCATCCTTTCTCTTTCCTCTTCCATTTTCTCTTGATTTTCTTGATTTTCCTCTCTTATATTAATTGCTTCTTGCTTTATTGGTCAAAGACCATTTTGCCCTTACATTTTTTCCATTTTTGCACTTTGCTGGAAATCTGTTAGAATTTTCATTAAAATTTGAAAATTCATATATTTATTTATAGATATCCAATTGGTATGATTCCAAAGGCTGTGTGACCCTTATTAAGTATAGTTTTAGGGAAAAATATAAACTTTAGCCAACTGGAAGCTTATAATTCTTAGAATTTCCATCTTTGGATGCTGTCACATAAGCTGGTTAGTTTTATTGGGCTAATTTTAAAAATTCATAACTCTGTGTACAGCTCTAATTGACTTATATGACCTATCAAATTAAAGCTTGATAAGTCTACTTTCATTTTGGAAAATATCATAGCTATTGGACATCATTTACCTGTTTAAAAATGTCACACAACTAGACTACCACGCTGGAACAATATACTGGCAGCAAACCCTCAGTTTACAATTTGTGTTCCAAATATAATCATGTTATGTGTGACCATTCATTGCATGATTCTGTCATTTCATGTGCTCTTTAATGTACCATTTTATTCCCTTTAATATAAGATATTTTGGTTACTGAAATTCGGGATGTTACACATAATGTTCTTTTGCACACAAAAGAACCATTTTAAAATTATGTGACTTCTGGTCATCTAATCTCATAATCAAGAATATTGTGGTTGTTCACCATTCAATGAAATTAAAATAATATTGTAATGAAAATAAATTAAGCAAATTCAAATTCATAATCAAATATAAACTCATATAGTTAATAATCATATAAAACAATATAATATAAATTACATAAATGGATAAATATAAGCCAACATCATCAATTGTGTATGTGTGTGTCAGTTATAGTTCTGAACATGATAGTAAGCAACTGAAAGATAACATAAAAATAGATAACAAAAGGAAAGATTAAAATAGATAGCATAAAGAAAAATAATAGAAATAATAGGAAACAACAAACAACGTAAAATTAAAAGGTAAAATAATGTTAGAGAGAGAAAAACATTACATCATAAATATAGATAACGAACAACATAAAGAGACACTACTACAGATTCGCGCAAAATTGACACTACTACAGATTCGCGCATAATTGACACTACATACTTAACAGTTTTCATAAAATTGAGAAATATACAGAGGCAGAGTTAAGGGAATAAAATAGATAATGGTTATTTAAGACAATTGTTAAGTATATAAGACAACATTTGATGGTTTTATATGAGTATCGTGATATTTAAGTTTCTTCAAAAAAAAAAGCCATCATTTTCTTGACGGTTGTATCTAAAAAACCGTTATATATATGCTACCAATATATGGCTGTTGTTTATCAAAACATCATGAAACTTAAACCCATCGTTTACTTGATGATGGTATATAAAAACTGTTATATATATGCTACCAATATATGATGGTTGCTTATAAGAACACTATGAAACTTATATATTTAATGGCTTTTCAACATAAACCATGAAATGTATGGATTTAAAATCCCTTTCTGAACCATATTCTTGCAATTTGAAAATTCCCACGATTTCTCCACGTGCTCTCAAACATCTTTGACCACTCTTTTCTGGCATTACATCATTATTTCCCTTTCTATTGTTGTCAAAACCATGATTCTCCTCATTCTCACATTTTTAGTTGTCTGTGAAATCGTTCATGCCTTGTTCTAGGTTATAGGCTCTTCAAAACTCTAAACCTAATGCTAATGATTCAAACTTGAATGAGAAGCTATGAAATTGATTTGAACAAGAAGCTCTGGGTTCTTTGAAGCTCTGAAATTGATTCGAGCTTGTTTTGGGTTATGGATTCTTTGAAGCTCTAAAGTTTTGAATTCTTTCATGGTTGTCTATGTGCATTCGTCCATTCACATAAAGGTGAAAAATTTCATCCCTAAACTGGAGTTAATGATTCAACTTGATGCTATAGTCATATATGCATAATAATTTATTTGTGTTATAGGTTAGTTTAGGGTTCTTCAAAACTGAAGAACCTATATGCTTGTTGTTCTATTTGTGCTCTTGGGTGTTCTTACATATTCTCTAATATTTTATAGCTTGACCAGCTTGTTAGATCTAGGAACAGTAGTTGTTGCTTGCTGAGATTATTGTTTTAACCTTCTTGCTATAGTTTTGTAAATCAAATTTTTGAGCGTTTACATTGCATTGGGTTTGTGACTTGCAATTTTGATATTATTAAATTGAGTTTTGACGAAACTTTTACTTGCTAAAAATTGGTATTGAGCTATCCAAAAGTAAATGCAAGTAGAATTTCTTGCAAGTTATTACCTATATGAACAATTGTTTTGTTTTTGGCTCAAATTCTAAATCTGAATATGTATGTTCTTGCTAATTGTTTGCTAAGCATTTATGATTGGAACCTAGATTAAAGGTGGTTAGTTAGTAATTGTGATTTTGCTTAATATGTTAAGATTTACTATATGTTAATATGTCGGCATCCTATATCGATAGTGGCTCAAGTATTGAGGGTCCTAGCTCCTCCACCTAAGTTGCCCCCTCCACCCATGTAGCTGCCTCTACCAGCCCCTCTAGTGCCCAGAATGATTGTAACACCCCAAATTTTATTCACCAATATGCCTTGTAATTAATTTTGGCATTTAATGAAATGGAATGGTGAATGTTTGTGATCAAATGAATTAAACACTAAAAATTGGAATGTAACAGTGCTACCAGTGAAATTTCCTATGAGGCAGTGAGGTTTTCTGGTGGTTTTGGATGACCAATGATGTTCAAAAATTGTGAAATTTTACCAAATGAAAGTAGACATCCTAATCTTTAATTTGATAGGTAATAAGTCATTTTTGGAGTTGTGTGCAAAGAGTTATGGATTTTTTAAGTTAACCCAGGAAAACTGGCTATTTTCATGAACAACGTCTAAAGATTGAAATTCTAGGAATTGTGAGCTTTTATTTGACTAAAGACTATATTTTTTCTTGAAACTAGACTCAATAAGGGTTTCATAACCTTTGGAATCACTCCAATTTGATTTCTACAAATAAAGTTATGCTTTTTCAAAAGTTGGTCAGAAAATCTGCCAAAATTGCCAATTGTTGCGAATTTGAAAGAAAAATTAATGGTAATTGTGTAAATTATGGAATAAAAAATAGGAGGGGAAAAAATAATTATTTGGCTTATAAACATGCCAAGTGTCATCAATCCAATGCAAAGGATTAATTTATAATTGTTAAGGTTGTACATGTGTTAATTAAGCATAAAATACAATATAATTGTACATGTAGACTGAACTAATGTAATGAAGCCCAAAATTGGAGTGTGAAGGACCTATTGGGATGTCACTTTGGGCCAAGGAAAAAAGGAAGGAATTGGTTCAAATGTGATGGAAGGTTATGACATAAATTAGCAAGGGATAAGGTCAAACAAAAAGCTATGTTAGAAATTCAATTTATTAATAAAATTAATCAATGAAAGATGGAGATATTTTGGTTAAACCTTCATCTTTCTCTTTCCTCATCCTATTTCACATTCAACCAAGAGAGAGAGAGAGAGAGAGATCTTGAGAAAACTTGAAGAAGGAGGAGCAATGGGAAGAAAATCTCAAAGGTAAGGCTTGTGATCTTGTGTTCAAGCTTCCTCTTTTGCATAATAGTTTCTCTAATCTCTTCTTCTCCAAAAATCACCATGCTAGCAATCTAATCTCAAGCTTAAGGAGAGAGGAAAGTGACCCATAGAGAGAGGGAGGGAGAGAGGAAGAGAAATCAAGAGGTAACTCCATAATCTCCTTCTCTTTGATGTTGTTGTTGTTGTTGAAGCTGTTTTTGGATTTGTGGTTTATTGTTTGAATTTGTAAATTTGGGGAGTGATAACCCTAAGGTATCATGCTGCCCAAATTTCCTCAAATCATGTATGTTAGTGTTTAGAAAGTTAACCAAGTGATTAGGAGTGAAAAGGAACAAGCTTTTGGAATTGAAAATCAAAAATCCAATTTTCCCTTTTTATTCTATATGTTTTGACCAAGTCGGAATTGGGGGTTAGGAACTAGAATTTCATGAATATAATGGTTCCATGGTGTTCAGGAGGAACAATTGTGTAGGGTTGATGTTGAGCATTTTTTCAGAAAAGCCCTAGAAAGTGAAATTACAAAAATACCCCAAAAAACCTAAGCTGAGGCTGTCAAGGGCAAAATTTTCATTTGGCAATGACTTTTGTGAAAATCGAGGTAAAAAATGGATTTACACGTAAAACTGTGTAGAATAGCCTGGGTCAAGATTTCTGCAAAAGTACGATCAGACTAGGTTCAAAGGGGCCGGACTGGGTCCCAGGGGCATTTTAGTAATTTTTCAATTTAGACTAATCTAACCAATAGAAAAACTTTGGAAGTGTCTAAAATAGTCCATGAATTGGTTTTAACCTAATTCTTATACTTTTGGAATTTTGGGACCGAATTGATAGCCCGAGCTGTCAGAACAAAATCCAAGGTACGGTCTACAAACAAAAAAGAGGTTTAAGGTAGTAACTTTATCCTTCATACACTATGCCATTGTATATATGTTTGTGTATGCTATCGTTTATAGTTCAATTAATCAACATAGTTTTGCCGTGAAGGGTCAGTTAGTGTGAGAAGGGCACTTTTACCTAGTTGTTAAGTACTAATCCAACTAAGGTGTATGGAAAGTGGGGATTCAGCCCTTAACGCTTGTATATATCTCATGATATTGTAAATTAATTTGTACATAACATGAATCATAACATATTTAATTTCACATTTTATATAAATGATTGTATGTTGCTACTGATATTCTTGTGAGTCTCACCCTTTTTCAAATAAATAAATATTCCAACAAAAGCCAGTGGCTTCAAGAGCAAAGCAGTAAATACGGGCAATTGAAGGGTGTGGATCCCGAGTTCGAAGCTGTTTGGTTATACATAGTCTATTTTTGAATATTACGGATAATTTGGGATAATTTGTATATATTATCAAACTTTGTAGGGAAAATCGGTAATGTAATCAAGTACATTGTATCAATCTATCAGTATATTTTTACTATTCCTGTGTTGCTCACTGAACTGTACCAAGCACTCTGAAAAATGTAAAAAAAAAAAGATAAGGGAATGACAATGATGACGCATAACTTATAGCACGAGAGAAAGAGCACCAAGGAAGGGTCTTGTTGTGATAAAGGCAGTCCAGAAAATAAAGAGAGAGGGGAGGAAAATTAATATGAGATGGAACAAGAAATGCCAAGTTGTAAAATCTGACAAGTTCATTAGCTAACTCAGGCATCCGGCAGAAAGCAATGTGCTTATCACTTTCAACAATTGAAAGAAGGCAACTAAGTCAAAAAGGAAGGTGTATGGGATAAATGGCGGTAAGATATTATGCTACATAGTTAATAATATCTTGTTAACTAGTATACCTAACACTAACAATGATTTGTGTGTTTTGTATTCTAGACTCCAGATAAATAATGATAAGAAGGATTATGTGCTCAGGAAGGCTGGTAGGGCATTGCGCCTGTTCTAATTGTTTGTGACAAAGAAATATTTGTTAGAACCTAAAGATTTAGATTAGTCATTGGTTTTGATGCTACTAAAGGAAGTTGTCAAATAGCATGAATCGACTGCTTTTATATGGTCACAACACAATAGAGTGTTCAAGGTAAATTAAGTTAAAATGTCAATGGTACTTATGTATTAATGTAATGTGTAACTTTGACATCTTTAATGTCTCTTTTCATAGAAATTAAGCAAGGAGAACTATGAGAGGGTGAAGAACAACGTATACCCATATCGTGGAAGCTGCATGGGGTATACGAACATCGGGCAGTATTAGATAGAGAGGCAGAGGTCAGTCATGGATGTCTCTATCAACCGTAGAGTATTTTGGGTTGCTACAAGGTAAAACAAAGAGGGCAGTATTGACCATCCTCGTGTTCAGGAGGCTGTCTCAAGAATGATAAGTACTAATGATTTTGATTCAATTATAATTGAAATTTTTTATGTAAAAAGGTATTTAATATTTTATTTTGCTACAAGAGAGACCTTAAGTCAAGAAGTAGAGTGAGTCGAGCTTCTTGGGGACGAGGATATCTTAGAAAGGGCATTGGGTTCTGACCTCGATGGTCTTTTAAGTAGTGTCGGCTATGGAGTCGGCAGAAAAGAATAATTTATGAAGTGGAACAGGCTTATAAGGGTGCCTAATTAGAAGCTTTAACAGTATATGGAGATAACCGAGATGCTAAATCAGCAGCTTGAATCACAGCAAGCTATTATTGATCATTTCAAGAGCCGAGACCTAGCACAGAGCAAGGAATGGCTAATACCCTAAGTGCCAATGATAGCTGCACATCCATGCCCCTCTCAGACTCTACCTGGGGTAGTATGACTAATAACGAAAGCGTAGGCTTTATTTACTTTTACTTTATACTAATTGTATTTTTTCTTTGTTTAAGGCAAGGTAGAGATTAAGTGTGTAGCAGATAGCCTCATGCGGCATACGGTTGCTATAGGCCGCATGTATAACTTGCAAGAGGAGAATATGATTCACAATATAGTTGTTCCTCATATAACCATGTTAGGGTAGAGTTGAAGACTTCCAATAACCCTAAGTATTCCCTTTTGATGGCCACCCTAGATGCAGATTGTAACACCCCACCTTATCGACCACCTTTTATCGACATTAATCAAAGTAGCAAGGTATAGTTCGGTGGGCACACAAGAATAGCATAAATATACTGATAAAAAATGCTTGATTATAGAAATTGCTCACAGGGATTGTACATAATAATTACAATTAATGTAGCCGTATAAGGCTACAAAGGTGTCTAAACCCTTTACAACAAAATGCAGACATCTTCTCGTCTTCGTTCCATTACTGCATTCCTCTCATGCAGTTCTCTTCTTTGTTCTAGCATAGCTTCTATCTTCACCTGTCTAAATGGTAGGTAAGGGAGGGTGAGATTCGAGAGAATCTTAGTAGGTAAAGGGTTACCACAATGCATGCAAGATATATGCTATGTGCATGACATGTTAGCTTTAACTAGATGCATGCCCCATAATGACATTTCTGTATACTCAATGTTCCATGCAACAAAACTATAGCCACAGTATAAATAGAAACAGAGTTTCATTACTCAAATATGCTCATCAAAATCAAGTAAAGCAATCACATACTTCACTACATAAGTAAAGATATCAAATAGATGCAAATAAGGTAAGTCCCCTACCTTCTGTCTTTAAGTCTTCCTCTTGTACATTTTCTTCCAACCATTGTAGCTTCTTGGAAATTCTTCCATTGCTTCTTCCTTAACTTTTCATGGCCTTAAATAAATAATGACATTATTAGAGCCATGGTCAATGAACCTCTAGTATGGCTACACTAGCTCCAAGTGCTCAACTTAACCCTTAGAGTTCAAAGAAATTACATTTGGCCCTTTCCTTCTTAAATTCACATAGTAGATAAAAGCTGCCAACATTTTGACTAAACTTTGAAAATTCATAACTAATTCTAATAAATTCTAAATTCAGTTATCCAAGTCCTATGTAATCCTCATTAAGTCTACTTTAAAGGAAAAATGCCTTCCATAATCTTTTATCCACACATCATTCCCAGTTTTCATGATTTCCCTTGCTGCCAGAAAATCTGTCCAGCTTTAATGGTCTAACTTCAAATACTCATACCTCTTAGTGTACTTATTCGATTTTTATCCATTACTTATCAAATTAAAGGTCTTTATGTGTACTTTAATACTGTCAAGTTTCATAATTTTTGGACAAGGTTTGACCTATAAAATCCATTGCATAACAATATTGCTTCACTGAATTCAAGTCAAACAACACCTCCTTTCAACTTCAAAAATTTCCAAATTTGCATACAATCATCCAAAAATCATGAACACATATATTCCCATACTTTTTTCCCTTTTAAATCCAATATAATTATCAAAAATATAAAATTACAACTCTAACAGGACAAAAATGCCCCTGGACGAAAATCAGAACCTTAGAAGAAAATTTGTGTTTTCTTGATTTCTCTTGATTAATCACTTCCTTTTCACTTATAATCACAAGATTAACCATTTAAACACTTAATAAACATGATCCATAGAAATTTTGACAACATAACATTCTCGGGTTTCATCTTTCAAAATTCCAAAACCAAGCAAAATCAACCAACCAACCAAATCACCAAGCAACCAACAACAACCAATATTCATCAAGATAAGCTACGTTTCTAAACTAACCTTGATTTCTAAGAATTTCTCTCTATAAAACATCAATGTTCACTCTCTCTTCCATCTTGAT
The DNA here is from genome assembly GCA_963242795.1 of Inga leiocalycina. NCBI lineage: Eukaryota > Viridiplantae > Streptophyta > Magnoliopsida > Fabales > Fabaceae > Inga > Inga leiocalycina. The sequence goes on along the minus strand of OY725326.1, from coordinate 67,169,006 downwards.
TTTGCTTGCTAAACATGATATTTATGGAGAAAAAGAGGTTAGAGGATGTTCAAAGGTGATTAGAAAGCAAAATCACCAAGATTACAGGCTTTTATCTTTGATATTTGCTCTTGGAACCCTAGCTTCTTCTTGGTGTTCTTCAGTTCTTGAAGCTCTTCTCTCTCTCTATTCTCTCTTACTCTATTGAAATATGGAAGGAAAGAAAAGGAAAAGGTGTATTAAAATATCTCCTCTTGCCTTTTGAAATATCATTGTTAAATGTAAATCCAACATGTGTAATTTTACTTGGCCCAAATTTTCCTTCTTGAATTAATACCCACCAAGCAATTCATTTTCCCTTCTCTTTCATTTTGTTGGACGAAATTGTGGCCTAAGGAGGAAGGATAATGATTCATTAAAATATCATAATTTCCACTTCCTTATAGCATGAGATATTTGACTTATGCTTTCATCTTTTGACCTTGTCTTAAAGTACTTCCAATTATCACTATTATGTCCAACCATATATTTTCTCTCTCCTTTCCATGTTGGACAAGATATTGCTTCTTGGGGGAGCTAGTTAGCCTCTTGCAATAGCATTATCCATCTCCTTGAATATAATATTTAATTTCCAATTGAACACATGTCTTGCTTTTTGATTTTTTCGCTTCAATTTGCTTGGCCAAAATTGCACTAACTTCTAAAGTATTTATTTCAAATATTTATTCCCTTTGCCTCTCTTGTTGGACAAAATTTATCCATGAGAAGGGAAAAATTAATTAGCTTCTAGATTTATGGAAAATCTACCATTTTGCCCATACTTTTTTTTTTGTAATTAAATTGGGCTTTCTTCTTTCCCTTTGTATTGGGCCAAAAATCACTATTAATTGGGCCCAAAATTATGCTCTTCCAATATTTATGTTTTAGGCTTCAACAATAGGCCTTTATGAAGACATAAATTAAACTTTTATATCTTATTGTGGCTCAATTTCATGTGGTCACTATTTGACCATTCAAAGTGTGCCAAAATTCACCATTTTATTCCCTTAAATATGAGGAATTTTGGTGACCGAAATTCAGGATGTTACACAGATACAATAGTAGGAGTTGTAATTGGCTTTGTTGCATGACCTGACCACCTTATTATCATACCATCTAAGATAAAAAAAGGTATATCATCATCTTATAACTTGCTAATAAAGTGTGAAATAGCTATTTTGCTAACTTCTCAACTTGCTTAAGCAAAGCGGGGAAGAGCAATATGGAAGCTCAGTCTGGCCATGGTTTGATGTCTTGTGTGTCAAAGAAGATGGATGAGCTTGTGCCTTAGCCGCCTATTTCACTAGTTTCCCATAAATACCATATAGCTCTTGAGGCAAACAATAGCATATTTGCTGAAATAAACCCTAAGAAAGAAGACTAAAGCAAACAAGTCCCCTTTGAGCAAGATATTTATGGGGTAGAAGGCACATTTGACGTTATCAACCAGTTGTTAGTTAAAGAGATCATCATAGGCGATATGGCAAGCTTGACAGCTTGTAACCTTTATGTTCGGTATTTCTTCAATTGTGAATGAATACTTAGTTACTCATAACATTTATATACATTGATTTGCTTGTTTTTGTATGTAAGGTACCTTCTCAAGGACCACGTAGCCTACAATAGCCTATAGAACACGTTCCTGTTCCTTATTAATGCCCCAAAATGTGATTAAGGGATAATGACTCAAAAAGTGAATGTAATTAATGTTAAGCAAACACTTTTGGAGAATACAATATGAGTTGTGGTTAGATGAATAGTAATTAGTACTCAAACCCTGTGTTTAAGCTTAATTGTGTTGTTAAAGCTTAAAATGAGCCACAAGAGGGGGAAGGGCACATGAATGAGGGAATGGAATGAGAAATTGTGTTAAGTAGTGATATAATGGAAATTGCCATAGTCAGGGGCAAAATGAGAAAGAGAAAAGTTATTGGCTAATTAGTCAGTAACCGAAGTGAGCACCCACTAATAACTCAAAGATTAATGGGTGAGACTAATTAGCAAGGGAAATAAGAGAGAGTAATCACATGTTGCAAGCTTATTGAAGGAGTCACAAGATTGTGATACATGGCCACACCTCATACCATTGATGAAAGTCAAACTTTCAACATGTTTTCTCTTCACTCTCACCTCCAAAGTTGGCTAAAAGGGGCATGGGAGAGGCAAAATCTGATCATCATCTCTTATTCTCTCTCACCTCAGCTACCATTTTTGTCCAACCAAAGAGGAAAGAGAAAGAAGAAACTTAGGTAAATTCTTGACCTTTTAGCCTAATAGATGACCTTGTATGCTCTAAACCTCTTCATTAATCTTGACCACCTTGATGAGAGCTTTAATCCTATGATTTTATATTTGCAAGAGGAGGTGTTTGAGTTCTTGAGAAAAATTGGAGGTTGAAGGAACAAGGAACTACCTTTGGAAAGTGCAAGAAATGAGTAAAGACTACATTTTGATATATATATATATATATTGTAACCATTGTTGAGACTTTGAATTTACGGATTTTAGCCCTATTTTTCATATAATTAGGGTCTTAGAGGATTCATAGTGTTGTGATGGTTAAAATGGTATTTTGTGTGGTGTCTAGGACAATGGAAATGGTTTGGAATGTTGAATGTGAGTTTAGCAATGTTGGGACTTTGTGTTATGGTTTTGTGTTGCAATGTGGTCAAAAAAGGACATGTGTAGATGTGATGGGAATTTGGCTATTTTAGTGTTTCCATTGGTTTCCTTGTGGAAAATTTTGTGAGAATAGGTTTGGTTGTGAATTTTGGAGCTATTGGACACTTTGGTTAAAAACTGGAAATTCTAAAAAATTGCTAAGTGTAAAATGTTGTGCAGGGGACCAACTTTGCATGGTGATTGAAATAGCAAATGGTATTAAAATGTTATGAAAATTTTTAGTTTTGTAGTTCACATTGCAAGCTTTAGACTGATGTAAAGTTTGGGTCATTTTGATGTCTGTGCAAGAAGTTATGGTCATTTCAAAATCAGCCAGGAAACAAGCCAAAGGTTAGCCATGGCCTATAGATGTTGGCCATTTCTTGGCCACGGCCCAAAACTCTCTGACCTGTTTTTGGCCATGGCCTAAGGATGTTGGCCACGGCCCAAAAGTTTTTGACTTGCTTTTGGCCACGGCTAGAGGATCTTGGCCGCGGCCAGTGGATGGTTTGGCCGTGGCCAACCCTTAAAAAATGACATTTTGAACTTTCAAAAGGTGGTCTTTGGTCAAGTCTTTCCCAGCCATTTAGGCATTTGTTTAGGCTTCTGGTAGCCACCTAAGGTCTCAAATGATAACCAACTTTAAGTGTTTTGGAATTAAGAACTTGGAATAGAGATTAACACGTCATCCTTGATTATGGTTTTTAAGATTTGATATTTGCCTTATATGTGATCAACCAGTGCTGGAGCATACCCGGAAAGAACAAGGTAGTGACACTTTCTCTTATACTATGTGTAATGCATTGTATGAATGTCTTATCATTGAATTGTGTTGATTGCCTATGCTATGGTGTATATTGCTATAAAAGTTATGTGCATACAGTCGTGAGTATTGTCGATTGTGACGCTGGTCATGTATCATGTGTATATAGCCGTGAGTGCTATCGATTGTGGCACTGGTCACGCATCATGTGTATACAGCCATGAGTGCTTAAGTTTGTGATGAAAGTCATGCATCACTATGATCGTTGTTGCTACTGCTGCTTGGTGATTTGCTTGCATGCTATGTGATTATCTCATTTTTTCTATTGACTAACCTACAGTAAGGGCAAGCATCTCAAAGGAGAAACAAGCAACTAAGGGCGGCTAGCACTTCGCTAGGCATCTAATTTTGGTAGTTGGTTGCCATATTTTTGTTGGGCTTACTGTATATATTATAAATGTAAATTTTGGATAGTTTTTTGTAATCCCCTGAATGGGAAATTGATAGGGGCGAAAATGCATGTAAACCCTTTAGTTAATGCATAGAACCCAGGTGTCGCCAGGAATTTTGTTTACACTATGATATGTATAAATGAAACCAAACTACACAGGCCAAATATATTCAAAATGTGAATGTGAGACCAGGTTAAATAGGTTTTGAAAGAAATTTTTGATAACCCTGTCTTGAGGATGGGAATTTAATAAGTTTTAAATTATCCGTTGGTCTCTAATTCAACTTAATTATGCATTTCTGAATTATAATTTTAGATAATAAAGTAAGGCGTTACACCTTAATCCCTACCACTATTTAGGAATGTTAGGCATAGTCAATAAGGCAATTTAGCGGAGAGAAAAGTGAGGGAATTGGTGGATATGGTCATTAGAAGAGCACTAAAGAAGAAGGATAAGTTTTTCTTGGTGCTGTACTGCTAGGGGTAAGTATACTACTTCATTAAATTGTTTGTTAATTAAGTAGATTTTTCTTGTTTGTTAATTGATTGTTCTCATTTTGTTTATTGTACTTAGGTGTCATTGGCTCCTCATCGTGCTAAATCCCTTCAAATAAAGGATTTAGTACTTTGATTTGGTTCATGGGGATGTGGACAATCGACCACAGATGGTTAAGGTTTTCAATAAGTAACACTACTAAAAAAATACGAGCTATGGCACTTAATTTAGAGAACATTATGGCGCTTAGGAAGTGTCATAGCTTCCAGTGCCACTAAAATAAGCTATGACGCTTCTTGAATATCCGAAGGCACCAAAGCATGAGTTTTTTTTAATAAAAAGCTATGGCGCTTGTCCAGAGAAGCGCCATAGAAAGTCCACAAAGTTTACTACAAAGTACCATTGGAGGTGCTATACCTCTAACGGCCCTTCCCAAGGGAAGCGCCATTAGAGGTACGTTTTTTTTAACCACCCGTATGCATTCAATCCACAACAATTTACATTTTACAAATCCACAGCAGCAAAAACCAACCTAAAATCACACTAAATCAAAATGAAATAACTCAAATCAAAATAATTAATTCATAAAAACAGTACTAATGTAATTTGATTACAACGTAACAAATAAGGACAACTAATTGTAAGTACCTATGTATGTAGAATGTAGGCAACAAATAATATTAATGTACAACTAATTCATAAACAACCAAGATGAATATGCAAGAAACACTACTATAAAAAGGTTAAAAGGTGGCGCACATTTTGTGGCCCTTCTTTAAAGAAGTGCCACAACTTCCTTTTCTTTTTTTTTATTTTTCTATATATATATTTTTTTAAATTTTGGGTACCAGTTGTGGCACTTAGTGGGATAAGGGCCATAGTTGGGATATGCAGGCGCCATACTTGGTGCCACAAACGCAGCTGGGCCAGGCACCACACATGCCCTTATTTCCAATTGTGGCGCCTGGGAATATCCTGGCGCCACTACTGGTTAAGCAAGTGTGTAAAGGCAAGTGCCACACTTGCCTATTACTTTTTTTAAAAAAATTTCTAAATAGGATAGTGTAATCCATCTCCAACCAATAGAAATCCACCCCGCCCCAACCCTTATCTCTTAATTTCACTTCCCGCGTAGTACGTGGTCCCGCGTCCTCATTCCCTCTTTTTTTGACTACTACTCTACTTTAATTATTCAACTACTCTTCCTCCATTAAACTACTTTCCCTTTCTCATCTTCTTAGTATCCGTCGCCCCCTCCCTTCATTTCCTATCATCTTCACTCTAAAAAACACACCCACACGCTCACACATCTTCATTAGCTAATTTATACTTTGTTTTAATTTGTTTCAACTGCCATCCATCCCCACTCATGTTCCTTCCCTTGTCTTTATGCTGTCTTCCACTTTTGGTTCCCACTCCATCCAGTTGGTTCCAACTGCTCAAATTTCCTCCTCCTCCTCACTCAAGATTGCGTCACCAACGGGCAACATGGTCCCCCAGTGCACTGCACTGATCAATTAAGCTGTAAGTTCAACGCGCTTCCTTTTTTTTCAAATTGATCTGCTTTCTTTTGTTATCACACGCACGTGTGTGTGTGTGTGTGTGTGTGTGTTGATTATATTATATTCTATGATATGCTTTTTTTTCTTTTTATGACACGCACGTATATATATGTTAAATATATTAACTAGAAATATAAGGAAAAAAACCTGAAATTTGACCTTAAATATATTAACTGATCAATTAAGCTGAAGATTGAAGAGTAATGGTGCAATATTAGAAGTCGGTGAGATTTTAATTGGCGGAGATGGTTTCATGTTTGGTTGTTAGAACACAAAACAATGTATCTTTGACAGGGAAATTTGACCGCTGTGCTGGACACAAATTAAGAAGAGAAGAAATGATTGCAAAGTCTAATATAAAGAGCTTTCCATATAATTATATGCTCATATTTTTTTTTTGGGATGATTTTGAAAAACATGTTTTCTCTCCAAAAATTTTAACTAATAATAAAAGGAAAACATGTGAACCATGTACGTCTCCTTTTCTCCTTCACTTTTCATTTCTTCTAATCTTATCTTGCTAATCAAATAGGTCAACATCTATTTTCTTTTCTTATAAAAAGAACGTTATTTTCTTTGTATTCTCTTCTCTAGTTAGTTTTCTCTTTCCCCATTTATTCTCCATTCAAATATGGGGCTAAGGTAATTCAACTGGTAAATAACTAGATTTTAACTCTATATGGTTTGATATTTCTTTTATCGAAAGAAGTCCATATTGCCTTGATGAGAAAACAACTAAGTACAACAATAAAAGGGTAATGAATTAAGTTATATATATTAAATAATTATTTGTTTGTATCATCTTGAAGTTATCTATTATTGTTGTTTGCTTTTCTTCATTCTGCAGTACTGCGGATATAGATACAAAATGTTTATTAGACCATGTAATGTGAAATACTGTACAATTATGGGAGATATGATCGAACTAAAAATACTAAAAAAAAAGAGTTTCAATGGCGCTTTTTTAAATAAGGGCCACAGGAAGAGCCCAAAAAAAGAAAAAGAAGAAAAGAAAAGAAAAAAGACCCTCCTGTGGCGCTTGCGTCATCAAGCGCCACAGGAAACCCCCTCCTGTGGCACTTGCTCCCACAAGAGCCACAGGAGGGTATTTTTTTTAAAAAAAAATTATGATGTTGTGGTGCTTACCAGCGTCACAGCTTCTTTTAGTGGCGTCCAGATATGTAGCACTTCTCTAGTGCCATAGCTAATCAATTATAAGCACCACAGCTTTACTTTTTTGTAGTAGTGAAACAATCTACATATGTACCTAAATATTAGCTAATTCCTTGACCATATATTCACACCATTCTTCAATGATTTCATCTATTTGTTGGTCAATCAATTGGTCACAACATTGATCTTTATAGTACTACATAAAAGGCATGCACACAAAAAATTAAATTCACTACAAATTAATTAACTTAGACACTTGTTGTCATACCCTTATCTTATATTAACTTGCAGTGAAATATTAATGCGTGGTTTGTTGGGCACAATAGGAATAGCAGAAATATACTGATACTATTGATACAAGGTGCTTGATTATAATATAGAAATTTCCAATAGGGTTATATATAAGATTACATACCTTTAAAATAGTTTAAAGTTTGTAGGTAACCAACTCCTCTTCCCGGTCTGAACCAGAAGCGTATGTGGCCAGAACTTACATCTTTACCCTTAGAGCCACTTTCTTCTGCTTCTACCTGTCTAAATTTTTGGTAGGGGAGGGTGAGATTCAAGAGAATCTCAATAGCAAAACAGTACCAATATGCATGTAACATAAGTACTTAATGCGTGACATGCTTGCATTACATAAACGCATGCTAACATAATGACATATCTGCGTGCTCAATGTTTCAAACAACACACTTATGGCCATAGCATAATAGAAATTGAGCTTCAATCATTCATATACGTTTCACATAATCAAGCAAAGGAATAACATGCATCAATACACTAACACAAATATCAAATACATGCAGGAGAGGTAAGTTCCTTACCTTCCCCGTTCCTTAAAGAGGCTCCTCGAACTTCGTGTTCCTTGATTTGTGTGCCAATCCCTTAGGTTCTCAAATTGGCCTTAAAATGTCAAATGTATAGTTTAGACACTTTTGTAGTGTTTCTGATGGTTATATGAGTTTGTCGTGAAACCCGGCCTCACCATACCCGGTCCGACCATACTTTTCCCGAAATTTAGACTGGGGCTATTCTGACATATTTTTTCCCAAGGAATCCATTTTCAGACTCAGAATTACGAAATTCACTACCAAAAGATGAGATGCCCTTGGCAGCCCTGCTTTAAAGGTTTCAGGGGCATTTTTGTAATTATGCTTTTTCAGGCTTTTCCGAAAAACTGGCCAACTGTAACCCCACCTAATTTCCTCTCCTGAACTCAATGAAACTATTAAATTATTCAAAATCCAACTTTAAGGCCCATTTATGCCCCTAGTTAAAATCCTCTTATTCCCCGGGAAAAATTGGGGTTTTTGAAATCTAACTCCACAAATGTGTTCCTTTCTATTCTTAACCACTTTATTGACTATTCCTTTAGCTTAAAACTACCATTTAGTACCAATTTGGGCATCATAACCCCTAAGGAAACCCATTTCCAAATATTACAAACAAAGATAATCTGGCAAAATTTCACTGATTAAATTGTCCATGGCAGCCAGAATAGTCAATATACAAAAGTTTGAAAGTTACCTCAAGCTCTCACTAGCTTTTCCTCAATATGGCTAAACCCTAAGTGTTCAACATCCAAATTTGAGCCTCTAAACCTTAAATCATATGAAAAGTAAGCTTAGGAACGGAGTTATACGTGTTAGGAACTGATTTACCGAAGAAAGTACCTACCTTTGTAAGCTTTTCTTCCTCTTTCTCTTTCTCTATGCTCTCAATATTTTCTCTCTCTTTCATCTGAAATAAGACATTGGTTTTGAGCATATGAGGAGGAAGGTGATGTTTTATTATGCTTATGTCATATATACTTCAATTATCTATTTTCCAAAAATACAAATTTTGCCTTTATGTACATAAATCCCTATATACATATAACCTTGTCCATTAAGCCAACCTAATATTTCCTTCTTCAGGCTACATGTAGGAGACACCTAAGGGTCCCTCCTAATGGTCTCAATTGACTTCATAACTTGTTCCGGTTACGTATATAAGTAAAGTCTCAATTTTGATCAAACTTGTACTTTTTGCTCAAATTTCCATCAATTCATATTAAATTGACCAAAATATTCTAAATATATTTTCCCCCTTTATTTTCCTTAACTAATTGAAATTAAATTCAATTAATTGGAAAATAATTAAGTTAGCACTTGTTTGGCAAAATTACAAGTTTGCCATTACATTTTTCCCTATTTTCAGATTTCCTGGTAGATTTTCTATCCAAATTTTCAAAAATCATAACTAAATTTGTAGACATTATATCGGAGTGATTCTAAAGGCTATAGAACCCTTATTGAGTCTAGCTTCAAGGAAAAATATAACCTTTAGCCAAATAGAAGCACAAAATTCCCAGAATTAAGTTCTTTAAATGTTGTTCCAAAAAATTAAAAGTTTTTCTAGGCTAATTTCAAAAATTAATAACTTTTTGCATATAGCTCCAAATGATTCATATGACCTATCAAGTTAAAGCTTAGGATGTCTACTTTCACGCTGTAAAACTCCATAATTTTTGCTCATCATTGGATTATACAACATCACATGACAAACTCACTGCCTCATAGGAAATCTCACTGAAAACGTTGTTCATCTTTCCAAAATTCATCATTGTATTTCCTTTAATACCTCAAAGATATAAGAAATGTTAGGGAATATGTTTGAGACACCTGCTAAACTAGGGCTTAGCAGTTCGCTTAATTTAAGCTTATTCTCAAGCCTCTAATCCCAAAATGTGGGATATTACACTTGTCAATTAAATTTAAAACACAGTAACTGGAAGTAAAAGAACTTACTTGTGTAGGAACAGAAATGTTATCATGAGTAACTACATCTTTCATAAATTTCATAATGTAATAACTGCAATCATTATTGTTTGGTTGGAATGGGCACTAACAATACAATGAAATAGTTAAGTAAACATTTGAAAAAAAAATTTAATAACAAATTGGAGTAATTAAATTCATATATTAGTACTGCAATCTTCCTCTAGGGATAACTACTAGCTGGGTCTTTGCCTGTAGAATAGCTCAATCTAACATTGCTTCGGTAAGCAGTCAATGCATTAACAAAACTAGTAGTGACTGATTAATTTTGGTAATTCAATAATGACAACTATTTACACATTTACCCATGCACTTACTTATTGATTATAATCTACAAATCATACCGGTTGTCTGGATAACCAATCTTTATAGAATCCAAATAGTAAATCCCAGGGACTCCAGGTGACGCTGGACGGACAACAATCAAAATCCAATATCCCCTAAAATATTTTAAAGATTTTACTTTGACAATCATGTTATAATAAAAATTGAGAGAATAAAAAAACACACATTAAAATACTGTTACAAATAATTTACCTCGAATTGTATGGCACGATAAAGAGGATATTAGGGGTTGCGCTTTACATGAAGATATCCTTAACATTATTAGATAGTGCTTCCACATCTAATCTATGCTGGTCAAGAAGGTGTGGGCTGACAAATATAAATCTATGCCACTTTCTGTGTACAGTAACATATCGTAGTACAAGTGCCTTTCTAGAAAATAACCAATGTCATTGAAACCTAAAAAAATAATGAATAATAATAATAATAATAGTGATAGATGATGATGATAAAGTACCTAATCTATATGTTTACGGTCGTCGCACTCAGCCAATCACGACTAAGCATATCGATCATTACACTACCAACGACATAATCATCTATAACAGCATGATAGACGTCGATATCGAAACGTATTGACTGACCTCCTCGGCTAATCAAAGCTGATGCCATTGACACTAATTATTGGTGATATGAGGGCAACTGTTGGTTGCTTCAGTTCCTAGTTGAGGGTTGGGACTTATGTTCAGTTATGAACACTTTAAGTTCTTCACACACCCTTAATTCATTTTCCTTTAAGATGAGCAGCAACCTAAAAATATGATGAAATTAAATAATGTGGTTTTAGATGGAAGTGTATAGAAAAAGTAAAAGGAATTGTAAATTAACTACATTTTCATATGGCTTAATCAGACTTATTGGCCATGCAACATAACCACCGACGATATCTTTCACCAATGTTGCTTCATCCAAAGAAGGGATTGGTGATGGGGCATCATCATTTGTGCATACATTAACCCTAACTCTGAGTGTGTTCGGTGGCAATGGTGAATTATGCAAGATATCACTTTCAATGTTGTAGGCCATGTCGACAGCAACCACGTGCTTGAAAGAATCATCAATGTGCAACTTGCAGTCCGATTTGCCCTTATGAAAAATGGAGTTAAATATATTAAGGTACATTAATATATCACGCACCAAAAAATTGAAGTGCAGAAGAAATTAATTACCAAAGGAATAGGGACTTTAGGCATGGAGGGCCAACTATCCCTCGCACTTATGCTGTCACACACTGGACTCGGTGTTGGCCTAGACTGTAGTAAGGCCTCAATTTGTGCCTTCAATAACACGTTTTGCTCTTGCATCAAATGCATATAATCGGTGAATTGTTCTATTTGATGCTCATAGCCACTAATCTTCTAATATACATGATGCTTGTAGTCAGAAATTTGCTCTTGTACTTGTAGTAAGTCATTTTTTATGGCTTGCTTTTTGGGTCCTAGTACGATGTTTGGGTCATGCAAAACCAGTACCCCGAACATGACCATTATACTTAGGAACTCCAAGTGCTCTACTGAGCAAATCAACGCGACCAACATAAAGCACCAAGTCTGGCTGCTCCTACGTCATTAAGTACTAACACAAAAAGAATTACATTAAAATTAATTATTATAAAACAGAATTAGTTAAGTAAAGCTAAATCTTTATTGTATGTATAATCCACTACTTACACAATACTCGACAAATTTTCTGTCTTCTTTGCTGGGAATTTCACCTTTTCATTCATGTAGCCGACCAGCCACAAATCATGCTGAGGTATATGTGTGACATCATTAGAATGCAATTCTTGCAGCTATATATCAAAGTTAGTTGTAGTTAAAAATAAGTCATAGATATTATATTCATATGAAATAATGATTAGTTCATACTAATGGTTGCTCCAACGTTGTATATGAGAATGATCCTTTTATGTACTGGTATGGTGTGTTGGATGCGTTTTCATGATTTTGCTCACTTCTTTCATGTTTAGATCCAAATGATTCATATCAATAAATAGTAATTACTACACAATACAAGTATGTAAAGGCTAATATTATATTACCACAAATTGCAGAGTAGTATGTGAGGCCACAAACTCATCCCACTGCTCTTAAGTTATAATTTCATCGTACATCTCTGGCGATGTATGAATGATAATGTCATTGTTGTCCTACAAGTAGAATTTGACAAGAGCAGAGCAAAAATTTCTCAAAAGTATGCCGCATTTTTGTAGCACGAATTTCTCTTTATCTTCTCCAATTATGAAGCAAGACTAGAAGAAAAACCACATATAATTTGTTTGATTGAAATTGCATGATACAAAACAACCAGAATAATAAAGTAAGTAATGTTTACCTTGACTGAATCGAAGAGCATATCACCATAATCTTTCTTCGCGTGGTGCCAATCTAAAACTGTAATTAGGACTCTTTCTCTGACCGATGTCCTAATGTAATTAATAATAGAGTTGGCATTCGGTCAAACTGGATTTCCCTTTTCATTCCACTCAAGCTCTAACCTAATGCCCTTACTCCTTAGTTTGATAAGTTTTTTCATTACGATCTTGCCTCGAGCTACCTCAGCCTCAAATGCTGCCTAATCATAATGTTCGATGGGAACAATATCATCTCCGATGTGAGGAACTATTTTCCTACAAGTTAAATAAACCAAAAAAATATCAAAGCATATACTTGACTAGTTCTTTTTTGTTTGATTTAAAAACCAAGTCCCCTCTTTATGATCATGTCTCATGTATAAGGGTTCGTCTTCATTTTCATCTTCATCTATATCAATATATTTTAACCACAACATTTCAAAGGAGAGATCATCCTCTAATATATTCATTATTTTCATTATCAACTAGTTCTTGATGATTCTTGTTTGATGGAAGTACAACGGACGAGTTCTTCTTAGAAGGATCTGAAATGAAAAACACCTGTTGTGCTTATGATGATAAAATGAAAGGATCATCTTTATAGCAAACTTTAGAAAGATCCACTTGAAAAACCCCTAAATTATCTGTCCATAATCCACTGTTGTTGTTAATCCACTTATATCTGAATATAGGGACGCTCAATATAGTATAATCTAACTCCTATATTTGTTCAATTACACCAAAGTATGACATTGTTGCGTAGATAGGGTGTACATCTTTGGCACTGGATCTATGCCACGAATCAGCAACAAGTATTACCCCACTGTTCTGCATCGTGCTCCTTGTATCATGTTCTTGTGTATAGAATGTGTAACTGTTGATTTCATTCAGTCACTGATAACTGGATTATATCATTCCTAGTTCTTCCTTTCCTTGATCTTTGCTTATCATGATGAGACTTTGGGATCCCTACAGGGTTAAAATTTGATAAAAAATTAGCACAAAAGTCACTTACTTCTTCAACCATGTAATGCTTAGCTATATACCCTTTTGGTTGATATCTATTTTTCACATACCCTTTTAAAATTTTCATAAATCATTCATTCGGGTACATCCATCTCAGGTACACTAGACCGCACAATTGAACCTCTTTCACTAAGTACATAGTTAGATGGACCATAATGTCAAAAAATGAAGGTGAAAAATACATTTCAAGTCACATAGAGTACAAACAATCAGCCTTTGTAAATCTTGTAACTTTTTTGAATCACCCACTTTTTTTGCAAATCAACTTTAAGAACAAGCTAAGTTTAGTTATGGAATTCCTTACTTTTTTGGGTAAGATTGGTCGTATACCAACCGGTACAAAATTTTGCATAAGCACATAATAATCATGAGATTTAAGGTTCTTTAGTTTCAACTCTTTCACTAATACAAGATTCTTTGTATTTGAAGAATAGCACTCTGGAACTTTGAGTCATTCAAGAAACTCATAAAATAACTTCTTCTCTTTCCTCGACAAAGTGTAAGCCACTGGAGGTAGATAAGTGCGGTGCCCTTGCTCAATCAAAGCCAACTTTGCTCTGATTCCCAGGTTATCCAAATCCAACCTAGCATTGGCACTGTCCTTACTTTTCCCTTGCATACTGAGCAACATGCTTATTAGACTATCACACACATTTTTTTCTATGTGCATCACATCAAAAAAATGTCACACATATAAGGACTTCCAATATTAAAGTTCAAAGAAAATAGATTTCTTCTTCCAGCCCCTTGTCTCGATTTGTCTTGCAAAAGGCTTGTCAAAATTGTTATCCAAATGTTTGACCTTCTCAAAAACCTGACCACCGGCCAACATCTTCGGTGGGCTACCTTCTTATCACTCACTATTGAAAGCCTTTTTCCAGTTCCTCCAACGATTTTTCAATGGTAAGAATCTTTGATGTCCTATGTAGACATTTTTCTTATAATGATCTAGTTGAACTGAATGAGTGTTATCTTCACATATAGGGCATACACAATATCCTTTAATGCTATATCCAGACAAATTACCATAAGCAGGGAAATCATTTATTGTGCCATACAACATGGCTTTTAAAGTGAAACTTTCTTCCCTGTACCCATCATACACATTGACACCTTCCTCCTAAAGCAGCTTCAAGTCATCAATTAAAGGAAACAAGATATATCTATTTCATTCCCGGTTGCCTTAGCCCAAAAATTAACATGGATAGCATCATAAACTTATGGTTCATGATTAAGTGCGGAGGAAGGTTATAAATCATCAATATTACTGGCCACGTACTATGTGTACTACTTTGAACCGCATGGCGATTAATTCCATCAGTTGACAGTGCAATGCGTAGGTTCCTTGCTTTACTCGAGAAGTCAAGGTAGTCATGATCAATTTTTTCCATTGAGGGTAATCTGCAGGGTGCCTAAGGTTTGTGTCTTCAACCCTTTCATCGGTATGCCACGTCAATAGCTTAGCAATCTCTGCATTACTATATAGTCACTTGAATATCAGAATAATGGGAAAATATCATACTGCCTTTAACGAACATTTTCCTTTCTTCTTCTCATATCGAGATGCATTGCATTTAGGGCACTTCTCTAACATTGCATACTAATTCTTAAATAATATGCAATCATTAGGGCATGCATGTATCTTCTCATAACCCATACCAGTTGTAGAACAAAGTATTTGCTTTGCCTCACAAGTCTTAGTAGGAAGTAAATTTTCTTCTGGGAGCATATCTTGTACAAGTTCAAGCAGTGTAGTGAAACTCGAATCACTCAATCCATATCACGCTTTAAAGTTGTACAATTTCAACACTGCTAGCAATCTTGTATATTTACTGCTATCCACATATAATGGTTTCTTAGCATCACCTTTCACCTTCTCAAATTCTTTAGGAAAGTTATAAAGCACCCCTTCGACTACATTTAGCATTTCTTGAAGACCATCATCCTCATCATCACATATGCTTGGGTCAAACTCATTAGAAGGACCAGTCGTGGTATGCACTCGATCAATACATGTATCATCCTTCTCACCGTGCCTTGTCCATCGTGTATATGATTGATCAATTCCATGAGACACTAATAATCTAGCAAATCAAGTAGACTAATTCACTTTCCATAACAACAAGATAAACAAGGACACAAGATTTTGTTAGGATTGTTTGTATGCTCGCTTGCAAATCTAATAAACTCTTTCACCCTATCTATATATTCCCTTGAGCATCGATCAGATGATATCCATTTTCGATCAATCTTTACCTTAAACATATATATATTTTTAAAAGTAGTTAGTTGCTTACCTCTTGCAGTTACTAATTACTGTTATCTTCTACCATTGATTTTTTTACAAAAAATTAGGCAGCATAATGTCATTAAATTTAAAGTTTTTCAAGTATTAAACACTATTAAAGTCACAAATAATCGACCAATTAATTCTCACAGCATATATCATACTAATTTTTCACAACTCAAAACAAAAATAAATCAAAAGAATATTACATAGTTTAATGATATTTAATGCTCTGACTAGCTAGTTCGATACTACTTTAATTTAATGATTGGCAAGACACATAAGAAATCTCAGGCAATCAACTATTCTAAATTGATGACAAATCTTCAGGTACCTAAATTTAAAAAGGTGCATGAAAATGTACGACTTAAGGTTCTGTAAAAAATATATACTTGAAGACTTACAAGCTAGCAAAAACTTCTGTAAGAGGCTGAGACAGAGGAAAAAAACAATTAGGAGACCAAGCTTTAAGAAGACAACTTAAACTTCAAATAAATACCTAAAAAAATCATGCGACAAATTTTACCAACAATAAAAAGAAGAAGAAGAAAACGTACCTAAAAAAACTTAGGAACTGGGAAACTTCTTGTATGAGGATAAGACAAAGCAAAGAACATGTGGGTAACCAAGCTTTGTACTGTAACAGAAGTGCAGTGACCAAAATTTTTTAAAGAAATGCGCACGTGAAGACAAGGAAAAACAAACAGTGGGACCAATAAAGCTTCCAATAGTTGCCATCAAATAGAGGAGGGTGTGGGGACAATGGATAAGGAAAGGTAGAGTGGGTACTAGTTAGATCTAGAAAATGGAGTGGGGGAGGATGCGGGAGAAAGATGAAAGACGACGATAATGGCAGGGGCAGCAAATTTGTATACCTTGTATGTCGCTTTTACCTTAAGCAGCATAGAAGGTATATAAAAGCTACGGTACTTGGACACCAAGTGCTATAGCATCCCTTTAGTACATAAAAATAAATAAATAAATAAAATTAAATGGTGAAGGGATCTATGGCGATTGTTGTACAAGCACCATTACATCCCTCTTTAATCTATCTTAGATGCCTTATTATTATTAGCCTTCAAATGTAACCTTAATTGATATAGAGTAACTATTATTATTATTATTAAGTCAGACAAATGAAAAGTAAATGCCTTATTAATATTAGCCTTCAAACATAACCTTAATTGATATTTAGTAACCATTATTATTATTATGAAGTCAAACAAATGAAAAGTAAGACTAGAAAGTACAGTATATATTATTGCCTCCATTATTCACGTGAAAGCTAAGTGAAGAAATGAATGGTGATAGTGAAACTACCAACTTCTTAGCTTGTAATTAAATGAAAAAAAAAATTGGATAAGTTAAAATAATACAAAAAATATAATCTAAATTCCCCTTATTGAAATAATTCTAAGGGAAATTAAAGCATTGGCAAATTAAATGGAAGTAAAGATAATATGACAATTAATGCCAAAACCATATAAATTAAATAAGGAAAGAAGGATACTGGCAAAATAAATAAATAATTAAATAAGGAAAGAAGGTGTTGAAGCTTACCTTAATTAATGGGGTGCCTTAGCTAATAATCAGCTTGCATGTCCTTAGCATATGAAGGAAGAATGAAGGTGATGATTAAAGTTCAATCGCCTTCTAAGATCTCTCTGCTATGGTGGTAGTAGCTCTTAACTCTCACTCTAAGTTTCTATGTGCGTGGTGTCTAATCTTTCATTCTCTTATTAGTCTAGATAATATATAGATCGAGAAGGAAGGCAACATTTATGCATGCAAGGCTAAAAGGTTGCATTGCCAAAAGGCTACATGCAATTGACAAAAAAAACAGGCTGCAACAGTGTCGGCAAGGGGTCTTAGCCAGCGCTTGACCCACTAAGCGCTAGCCAAGGTTTATCCACTAAACTTTGGCTGGCACTTGGTGGGGCAAGCTCCGGCTAAGGAGGGGCAGCCAGTGCTGGCACTTGGTGGGGCAAGCGCTAGCCAAGGAGGGGCACATAGCACTGGTACTTGCGCAAGCAAGTGCCAGCACTGGCCCTTATAAGGCCACAGTAGCCTTGACGAAACGCCAACATTGACTGTGGCCATGTGCCTGCCAAGGCCATAGTGGCTTTGGCAGGCACGCGAATGGGGGAATAACGTGTGCATGCATAAAGCAACATTGAATTCATCCGTGAAGTAGCAACATAAGAAACATACCTAAAGTAGAGATTAGGTATGTTTTATATGAGAAGAATTTAGAGGGGAAAACATGAGGAGACAATAAGATATTCAGTAATAAACCATATGGAAAAAGGATGAACAATGTACTATATTCTCTCTATTGATCGAGAAGGAATTTACGGAGCCAATAGCCTATTGCTCCAAAAAATAAAAAGAAAAATAATTTCTAAAAATAACCCAACTATGGCGCTTTCTGAAGAATGTGTCATAGCTGGGACTTTCATATTTCTTTTTTTTCCTCACTATTACAGAAAAGGGTTTTTAGATCGGTTAAAATCGAATTTTTAGACCGGTTTTGGATCCGGTCTTGATACAGCCGGTCTTAAAAGTCTAACTTTTAAGACCGGTTATATTAATAACCGGTCTAAAAGTAACAATTTTAAGACCAGTTGTCATGAGAACCGGTCTTAAAAGACCTATGGGGGAAGGGGTTTTAGAGAAATTTTTAAGACCAGTTGTTAAAACTAACCGGTCTTAAAAATTTTAATTTTAAGACCGGTTCTTTTCAACAACCGGTCTTAAAATTACTTTTAAGACCGATTATTTTTAACAACCGGTCTTAAAATTACCTTTAAGACCGGTTATTTTTATAACCGATCTTAAAAGTGTTATATTTTGTTTTTTTAAAATGTGTGATTAGGTTTTTACCAGAACGCATCCTTGAATTGCTACCTGTAATGCCATACTTGTTAAGTGCCATATGGTGTTCAGTTTGCTTCCACTTACAATGTCCTTTTGCTTTAACTTTTCACTTACCATTTCCTTTTGCTTTATCCTTCTACTTACCAGTTCCACTTACAATGTTCAGTAGGCATAAATAAATTCAACCATGTCATATATATCATGCAACCAACAAGCTAGTGAATTCATCAAAATATACAAAAATAATCTTAAAACCAACAAACATGTCAAATCATGCAACCAACAATATTTTCACCCAATTAACCACCATGTCAATTCATCAATATACAGAAAAAAATTCCTCAGTTTTACAAGAACTCACTGTTGTAAAAGTTCATAAATGAATTCAGCACAACATTTGCGAATGTGCTCAATATCTTCTTCTGGAAAAGGGTCAACAAGTTCAAACATCTGAAACACTAGAGCCAGGCAAAACATTAAATTCAATTAAAAAAATAATAGTACAAAATTTTTGAAATATATATATATATACATTTACCTCTTCAGTAAGTTTTGCCGTGCCTAGGGTAATAATATTATACATGTGCCTCAGAATATACATCCCACACAAGTTGGACCCCGGTGGTTGCCTACGGGTCTGAAAAATAATATGATATCATTAAAACAAGTATAAAATTAAAGCATGACTTATTATTGAATACATTCTTAAAAAAAACCAATATGTAACTAACCTCTGGCAAGATCCATGTAGGGTCTTTTACCTCACGCATAGGCCTACCACAAGTGTGTTGGAATGTCCGCATAGCCCTATATCATCAAAATCACAAAGGTTACTTATTTTACACAAATTCCATAAATTTTACACACGAAAGGTAATTAATAGTGCAAGAAAACTTACGAGTTCAAGCTTTTCTTCAATTTACTAGTTGGCTTGCTGAGGTGGAGGGAGCATAAGAGGATAACAGAATAACTCCTCTTGCACAAAATAGCCAACTGCCAATGATCATTGAAAAAAGGGAAAACTTTTAAGTAAATATAAAATATTATGTATAGTATGAAATATAAATTTGTCTTACCCATGCAAATATGGAGCCAAGAAACACTCAATTGCAGTTTCACTAAGCCTATGCGATAAGTATGTGTGTCTGATAGAAGAAGTGGTCCCTTTGTCGTAGAGTTGATGAGGGCATAGGAGTCCAAATTTATCGATTTTTCCAGAGACAACCAACCTGCGATACATCAACCTACAATAATTCAAGCAGGGACATTAAATCAAAGTTTAACGGCGTAATTTGTAAACTATTAACTTCCAATTTGAGAAGATACTTACATCAAAAAGAGCTGGACAATGTAAGCTATTGTAAAGGAGCTACCAGGGACATTAAATCATCCCTCTTAAGATAGCAGTGCGCTCCTGACTTGCCAACAGCTGACTCAGTAGGCCAATCTCTTGGTCAAAACGATATATCATATGCCATCAGAATCACTTGCTGCATGACATTCAATGGAGGCTATGAAACATCTTAAGTGGAGGGAGGTGGAGGTGGAGGTGGACGCAGGGATTCCTCAGCTCGATTAGAAACTAGGTTCTTTGGCTACAAGATGAAAGAGTTGATGACATCGCCCGCAACCTTGAAGTATCAACAGGGATAGGGAGAGGTGCATCTGCAACGATCACCTCTTCAATTGCCACTCTGACTTGATCATCCTTTATTTCTTGGTGGTGGACAGTTGATCCCAAGTTGTGCATGCTCCCCCATGCAACCAATCGTCTCAGAGGTTCCTCCACAAACAAGTCACAAGGCTCACCAATTTGGCCCCCAGGACCCTCTGATGACTGACTAATGCAACTCCCTTTAGTGCTCTGTTTAGAGTTTAGGGAATGAGCCTAGGGAGCACTGGTATTTGCTTCTCTTGTACTCATCATGATCATCCATTCCTCCTTCATCTTGCTGACCCTTTCTTCAAATCGTGCATCAAATGATGCTTCTGCCTTGGCCCTAGCTTCCGCCCTCACAGTGGCCAATATACACTCCATCTCCTCCCTAGTCACCACTTGAGGAACGGCGTGAGGGTGCTCCAAAATAATCCCTTATGCCTACCCCTCCTCCAATCCCCCTGACACGGCCGGGATGCTCAGGTTTTCTTGTAGCTATGGTCAAGATATCATTCCTCCCATCCGAACTAAACAATCTCTCAGCTTGTTTTTCTTGAAGCTCCTCCTATAAGACAAATGACAAATGTTAGTAATGAAATTTGTTTACTAAATAATTAATAACAATACTTACAATTTTCTCACCGACTACACGAGATTGTTCACTCTTATAAGACCCACTCCTCTTTTGGCGAGCGAACAACGACTTCTCTTCTCGACGTATCGGAGATGTGGAAAAGAAGAAAAGAAGGATAGGATTGAGCTACTTCTTCCAATCTCTTCCGTTTGGCTGCCAACAAGTCCTTTTCGGCCTTCGCATACCCCCCACGAGACATTGTATGGGGGCAATCATTCTTTCTACTACTCTCTTGGGCCTTTTTCCTTTTTTCCTGCGAATAAGAAATCAAAATTAAGTCATTGTAAATCAATAAAGACAATTCATAATTCATAAGCAAATCAATTGCAAAATAAGTCAACAACTCACCAATGCTTCTGGAATAGTTCGAAGCCGTCTAAATTCTTGCCAAGTCTGTTCGTCAATGAAAGAATACTGATCGCACGGATTAGGAAGAGGCTAACCTTCTTCCACCTCGATATGCACGTAATTGTTGGCTAGATTTGTCTTAAACTTCCTCCAGCGTTCATCACAATACGTCCTTGTCTTGCCATACAAAACTTCACTCTCAGGAATATCGTAAGTGAGCTGGATAGTTTCCCAAATATGTCACTTCACACCTCTATCGACATTTCTCCACTGTTCTATCAAGATGCTAGGCTTGTTGCGTGCTAGGAGGCCGACAAAACTCCTATACCGTTGGGCATTAGGCCCGATTGGTTTCCAATATCTATCAAACTCAATCGGAATCTTTATCTCGGTATTCTGATTGAGAGGAATGTCTCTCAATCGAGTGGCTCTTCTACCCCTTTGTCTAGGCCGATTACGTGGCTTATTGTGTTCCTGACTCAGAGCATTGCTAGGCTCGCTTCAATTTGGATTAGTTGGATCAGGAGTACCCTCACTAGGACAACTCATTGTCTAAAAACACTTTAAGAACACTATTTAAGGCAATTTTGCTACACGGTGCTTATTATTATAACACGGCACTATCTACAAAGGAATCATTCAAAAGAAATTTCCAAGTTATGCAAACATGAACAAATAATTGCAATGCACAAGGTAAAGATTTTCAATTCAAATCGTAGGGCCGAATCAAAAGAAGGAAACCAGAAGCTACAAAATCAATATAACAGAAGCAACAAGCTTAAACCAAACAAAATAATATAACAGAAGCTACACCACTAGAAGCAACAAGCTTAAACTATAGTCTTCAACGTACTAGGATCAAAATCATCACTACGACTCTAAAAATCATCACTTTCAAATAGAATAATTAATCCAGGTCCACTAGAAGTAACAAGCTTAAACTATAGTCTGTAATGCAAATGGAAAACCACCAAAATAAACCCACGTCCTCAATTTCAGAATAATTCAACTGTACCTTAAACCTTTGCTTGAGGATCCTCTTATTCCTCTGGATTTGAACAGTCCTTGGCCACTTGCTGCAGGAATCGAACAAAGAAAATGGAGGATAATTAATCTCACAATTTCAATGAAAAACCCAAAAGCGAAATGGAAACACAAACCTGACAATAAAAACGAGGTTGAGAACGAAACCAATCGAAGGGAACAAACGACGATAGCCTTCCGACAATGAATTCAACAGTAAATCTCTGTTGACGGCGGCAAAGTTAAGGACGGAGAAGAGAAGGGGAAAGGAGGAGCTACCACGAATAGACGCAGGGGTTTCCCTGATGTGCTTGAGTCTTGAAATGAAATTTCAGAGCTAAATTTAGGCGGGTTTTGAAATCCAGGTCAGTTTTAAGACCGGTTGTCAATTAAAACCGATCTTAAAAATAACATTTAAGACCGGTTCTTTTTTAAAACCAGTCTTAAAATATATATTTAAGACCGGTTATTAATTAATAACCGATCTTAAAAATTGAAACCTTTTAAGACCGGTTATTAATTAATAACCGGTCTAAAATTTTGAATTTTTAAAATCGGTTCTTATTTACAACCAGTCTTAAAAATAATAAACATTTTATTTTTATGATTGTCTTTAACTCAGATAATATTTTCTAGACCGGTCTAGAAAATATATTACATTTTTTTATTTTTTTTATTGTATATATTTTAAGACCGGTTGTTTTGTAACCGGTCTGAAAATTATTTTTAAGACCGGTTGTTACTATAACTGGTCTTAAAAGTATTTTTAAGACCGGTTATTTTAATAACCGGTCTTAATATTTCATCATAATTACAAAAATGCCACCTTATCCGATGTAACCGGTCTAAAAACCCTTTTCTGTACTAGTGTCTTATGAATGTTTTGTATGCCTCTTGTTAAAAAGAGTGTCACACAAGCCTAATACAAGCTATGACACTTATTATAGGAAGCGTCATAGCTTCTTAACTTGTTTTTTTTTTTAACAAGTATCTATGGCTATGACTATTTATCGTTGTCAATGAATTGGAGTATAACGATGTTAACTATAGAGTACCATTTTTTGTTTAAATGTATGTTAGTTTCTTTGTTTAGCTAGTTTAGATTTGGTTTTGGCTTTTGCTTTAGTTCCTACTTTTAGTTTTTGTTTTGTTTTATCTCTTGTTGTAATGGATTTGCTTTTGGATGGTAATTTGGATTAGCTTTTGGTTGGTTTTGGTGTTGGTTCTTATATGTTCATAATAAGCCATTTTAACGACTGGAATGAATCTGTTTGGTTTTTGTATATGTATAGGTATAATTGTCAATGTAATATGAATGGGGCTAATAAAAAATAAAAAACCCACTTTTTTTTTAAAAAAATTGGCCATAATACTTCACAAATATTAACTAATAACCATCATATATTCACTGCAAAAAAATGACTTTTGGCGGCGACATTCTAAAAATTGCTGCTGAAGGTTTTCAGTGGCAACAAAAAAGTCGTTGATGTTGTGACTGTTGCTGAAAGTTTTAGCTACAACAATTTTTGTCGCCGCTGAAAGTATACTTTTAGCATAAAAGTGTCAATTTGTTTTTTTAAATATAACATTACGCCGACGGTGATCAACAACCACCCGTCGCTAGCCGTCCATGTCATCACTGGCCAGCTGTCGTCCTCATCATCACTAAGGCCCGCATGTTGCCACCTCGTTGCACCACATTTGTGTCAAAATCAACTCATTTATGGTCCCTCTAAGGTTTGAACCCAAGACCACATCTTTTTATATCCATGCCATTTACTACTAATCTAGAAAGAACCTGTTCATTATTATTGCAAAATAATATATATCTATAATAGATATATATTAAACAACACAAACATAAATAAATATATATTATGAAATATTATTTATATTGTTAAATATATATTATTTATAATATAATAATATATGTAACAAATACATATATACATACACACACACACACACACACATATATATATATTAACATGTGTATATATATACTGATATAATATTTTAAATTATTTTTGAATAAATCAAAATAAAAATTTATTAATATCCCATTATTAATTAAAATGTACTAATTTTTAATATTTATTTAACTTATTAAGTGTGTTTATATAAATGAAGTAATTAAAAAAGAAACCCAAGTATAGGTCATATGTATTAATTGATACATTTATGAAATAATTTGTTTTAGATAAAAGTGTCATTACATGTCATTAATCTATAGAGATATATTGATGGGAGTGTGGGGAATATATAATAAATCTTGAAGAACTTAATAGATGGTAGGTTTGCTTATGTGTTTGAAATTTTAGACTTTACCTAACAATCGCTTGTTATCATATATATTTACGATTTGAGTTAGCTATATGTTAGTTTTGTTCATTAATTTATATTCTTCTCCTTTGAATCTAATTTCATTTCATCTATTCATCTTAATATGTAAGTGTGCAAGAGAAGGAAACTTGTGTAGAGAAATCCCAAAGACATGAAAATGTATAATTATCTTAGTTGTTTATAATAAATAACATATTTAGTGTCCTCAAATGTTAAATATCATATTTAAACAAAAAATATGAAAAAAATAACATTTGTTGGTCTTAAAAAAATCCATAAGAAAAATAAGTTAAAATTGACTTTCCACAGCGACAATTAAAGTTGCCGCTGAAAGTATGGTTTTTGGCGGTGATAATAGAAAATGACACTTTCAACAGCGACTTAATTGCTGCCGCTGAAAGTTTCAGTTTCAGCGGTGACTATTAAAAGTCGCCCACTACTACAAAAAAGGGAAATAGTGGCGCACATTTTGTGGCATTTCTTTAAAATAAGCATAAAGATGTTGTGGCACTTATTTAAGTTTGTAGGTATCCTTATGTGGCGCTTGGTCACATGACATACTAGAACAGCTGTGGCGCTTCCTCAAGGAAGAGCCATTGCTGTGGAGCTTGTGTGGCGCTTGATAAACCAAGCGCCACACAAGCTTATAACACTATTAATAGTGACTGGCTCAATCAGCGACAACACTAGAGAAGAAGAAAGAATTCTGATATTAGCGAAAAGTGCAATGTCCCCTGCACTGAGGCAGAGATGGCTTCAACCTTCCTATCTGTCACTATCGTCTTTATCTTCGTACATGAAGCTCGATAAACCCCAGAAATCGGATGGTGGCGAAGAGGTTGACAAAGGGTTGGAATGGTTCATTCATTGTCGCGAAGACGCAAGTCATTACGGAACCAAATGATAGAAGCTCAATGAATTGTAGCCCCATTAGACAGATCTAAGGACGATGGGGGCCCAAAGTAGAGTATGTGTGCCGGTGGCTTATTGTGGTAATGGAACAGAATGCGTGCCGATAAGAGTAAGATGGAGACAACGATAATGGAGTATGTGTGTCGATGGCTGATTATGGCAATAGGAAAGAATGTGGAGGCGGTGGTGCTGGAGATAGAAGGAGCGAAGGAGTTCGGTGGGCTGATAAAGCACACGAGCTTGTACAAGAGTAGTGAAGAGTTGAGAGGGAAGAAGGTTTTGGTGGTTGGCTGTGGGAATTTAGGCATGGAAGTTTTCTTAGATCTTTACAACCATAATGCTAGCCCTTCTCTTGTGGTCAGAGACACAGTAAGATTTTTGCCTCCTCTCTCTCTCTCTTGCCTTTTCCTATCACTATTTTGAGTTTTTCCTCTCTTCTTCTCTTGTGGTCAAAGACGTCAGCTTTCGTTCCATAAAGCATATGGGTATGTATGTTTTGGTCCAAAACAAATCATCACCCTTCTCTATTTTCTTTTTTAGCTTTAAAAATTTGCGCAAATTACCATATTACAAATTTAATTAATTTTATAATTATAATTTTTTTAATTTTTCAAATAAATTTAAATGTTTAATCTTGTTTATTTATTAAACTTACTTACAAGTTATAATATAATCTTTTAAATATATATGTTGGCTAAAATGTTTTACAATCAAATATTTGTATTTTCAATACAATTACAAAATTATAAAATGATATAATTTTGAGATCCTTATATTAATATATTATAATTAAAAATTTTTAAATATACTTCATTAACATATGTTTGTTAAAAAATTTACAAAAACTTTAAATGAACTTGTTAATATTTTCAAGGTAAAAATTACCTAATTTTGTTAGTATTAATATTAAATAGATCATTGATAAATATTGATGTTAAAAATATAAATTAGGGATTTTGTATAATGAGGGGTAAATTAGCAAATAAGGTTTGTTCTAATATGGATTTTAATTAAAAAATATACCTCAAGAATATTTTTAGAATATTCTTTAACCGTGTTAATGGTTTGAACTAAAATATATGCTTTCAAAATGGAGGGGAGTTTTGTGAAATTAAATCAAAATAGAAAGGTGGTTAGATTATCTTACTCTAAATTTTATATTGATCTATTTTGGACTTCTAACTAAATTGTCCAATAAATTTTCTTCAACTTTTTTTTGGGAATGAATATATCTACATTTTTTTTTATTGACGGAATATATCTAGATTTAATAATGATGAAAAACATCAATCCGGCCAAAGGAGAATAAATACATTGATCCCTCTTAATTGATATGACAAATTGACATTTGACAAATGATGGGCTATGTGTGTGGGTGTGTTTGTGTGTGTTAATACAAGATATTTTCAAAAGTATAAAATATTTTTATTTACTTGAGTATGTTAATAATTGAGAGAGAGAGAGATTTTATGTAATTATTTTTCGAGACTCATTTTTAATTATTGAGATTATGATATGCGTAAAAAAAGATAGTGATTTGGGATTTTGTGAAGAAGTTGTGGACTCAGTTTTCTATCATTTTCTTGTTGTCACTTGCCATTTATGTTTTGTTGGTTTCTTTCTTGTTCTTTCTGCTATAAACAAAACATGAGTGGCTACGTATATACTTAACCCAATGCATAGGATGGTTGGTGGCATTAAGATTTCTTTGATGTTGAAAATAAAATCTAGTAATTTAATCTAAAACTGAAATAATTTTTCATTTTTTGAAAAATATTAAAATATTATTTGTAATATCCAAACATAAAAAATGTTGAAACCTTAATTAACATTAAGATTATAATTGTTTTGAAATTTCAAAGGATATATTATTTAGTTTTAATAATATGTCATTAATTTTTTTTTAATTTGAAAATATTTTAGTCTAATGTTTCTCTTAACTGTTAGTCCTTATATTTTAATTTTCATTGCATTATCTCATGTTGAAGTAAATTAGATCATTCTTTTGATGCTAGAATTTCAAACGAAATTGTTGGGTTATCATTTTAGGATATATACAATACAATTAGGGGTTGAAATATGTCAAACATTTAACAAAGGCCCATAGCCTGATAAGGCCTGGCACGTTTAATAAAGAGGTTAGACTTCTTATCTATTTAAAGGCTTATTTGATTAAATATACTAGACTTTTTTTAAAGGCTTAGCTAGCCTGCAAAAATGCAAGCTTGGCTTGATCCACACACACACACACACTAGCCTGCAAACATGCAAGCTTGGCTTGATCCCCACACACACACACACACACACACACACACACACACACACACACACACACACACACACACACACACACACACACACACACACACACACACACACACACACACACACACACACACACACACACACACACACACACACACACACACACACACACACACACACACACACACACACACACACACACACACACACACACACACACACACACACACACACACACACACACACACACACACACACACACACACACACTATTTTTGTTCTAAAAATATGTACATTTTTTATTCAAAATTATAATTTAATTTGAGACTTAATTTTACATAGGGGTAGAAATATGTTAGGCTTATTTAATGTAGGCTTTAGAGCTTAAAGCCGACTTATGGCCTTTAAAATTGAAATATGAAAAGGCCTACATGCAAGCATGCCTTATAAAAAGGCTTTAGGCATTGGTAGGCTTTTTGAAGACTCGGGTCAGAATTTTTGCTCCTATTTCAGACCTATTTCGCTAAAGTGTTGCCTAACTAGACCTATTTCCCCCTTACGACTTCCTTTATCGTTGAGAATTGTTAGAATTCTTTTGATAGATGCACACTAAAAACTTGGGCAAGGAGTGTCTTCACTAACCCCATCTCCAATCCCTCTTTTCCACTCAACGTCTTCATTATAAGATTAAGTTTCAATGGTTAATATTTATTTTTAAAAAATATTATTGTTATAATATTAAATATTAAATAATAGATAAATAAATTATTATATTGATGCGAATAGTTTACAAGTGTCTATTTTTATTATATTTAATATTATAATTGTTAAGGAAATATTATATCATTATTAGAATTATTCTATCATTATCAATTAGCATAATTAGCGAGATTGAGTGACCGTTACAATCCCCTCATTTAGGAGCAATTAATACTCAGACTCCTCACTCTTTGTATATATATATTGTATCGTTCTGTGAATAATATAACACAATTCAGATGTACACAATTCAGATACTTTTCTTACATGGTATCAGAGAGAAGGGTTTTTTGAAATTATTTTTTCCGGCACGCACTGTTCATCGGTGGTGGTACTGTGCGTTCTCTGAAATTATTGTCCGGTGCGACTATTCATCTGCGGCAGTGTTCATCGGACGGCGGCACTATTCCAAAACATGGTAGCG
The DNA here is from genome assembly GCA_963242795.1 of Inga leiocalycina. Classification (NCBI taxonomy): domain Eukaryota; kingdom Viridiplantae; phylum Streptophyta; class Magnoliopsida; order Fabales; family Fabaceae; genus Inga; species Inga leiocalycina. The sequence goes on along the minus strand of OY725326.1, from coordinate 67,139,807 downwards.
GCGCTGTTCATCGAGTACTGTATCGGCACTATAGCGCATCCTTGTTCATCGCGTACTGTACCGGCGCTGTAGCTCGTCACTGTAGCGCGTCCTTGTGTCATCGCGTACTGTAGCGAGTCACTGTTCATCGTTCTGTAGCGGTACTGTAGCTCGTCACTGCGCATCACTGTAGCGCGACATTGTTTCGGTATTGTTTTACTGCTTTGACGATGTTTTTGCACTGTTCGAACATTTGGACTGTTTTGGTACTGTTTTTGGGTACTGTTTGGTACTGTTTGTGTCTAAATTTGGAGATTTTCTCATTTGTTGGATTTCTTTATTGTTGTTCTTCGCTTCTGGACTCCATGGCTGACCCTAAGACCCCTAAAATGTTACCCATCATGTCGGCTAAGATTACTTTCTCACAATTGAACTAGACTAATTATAGTGATTGGAGCACTACTGTTAAGATCTATATTATGGGTATTGAGAAGGAAGAACATTTAACTGATGAACCCCCTAGTGACAAAGACAAACTAGTTGCTTGGAAAAGGGCTGATGCTAGAATCTTATTTCAGATTAGAAATTCTATTGAACCCCGGATCTTGTCTTCAGTGAGTCATTGTACTTCGGTTAAGGAAATAATGGGTTATCTGGAATTTATGTTCTCTGGTAAAGGGAGCCTTACTCGGATTCATGAAGTTTGTAAAGGTTTTTATCCCTCTCAGCAATAGGGTTGTCCATTGAAGGATTTCTTTTTGGATTATAAACGATTGTATGAGGAAATGAAAGTTCTCATGTCACCACAAGCAGATCTTGAGACTCACATTAAAAATCTGGAACTATAGGCCATCATTGGTTTTATCGAAGCCCTTGATCCATCTTATGAGACCATCCGCTCTCAAATCCTGTCTAGTCAGGAGCTCCCATCCCTCGAAGATGTGTTTGCACGCATCCTTCACACTGATGGTATGACCCACCCGTCTGTGGATCCCAATGCGAGTGCTTTGGCCGGTCGGGGCCCCTTTTACAATAGGAATTCTGGCTCCAAACAGGGTTCCAGTGCCCCGAGCATGACTTCTGGCGGTATTATCTGTAATTATTGCAAGGAACCTGGCCATATCAAGAAAAATTGTCTAAAATTGCAGTTTAAACAATAACGTGATCAGTAACGTGGTTCTGCTCATATTGCCCAGACCTTTGATCCATCTGCCCCGGGTTCACCATCTGCCACTGCCTTATCTACAGGTACTCTGCCCTCTGGTCTTGCTACCACTTCCTCGAAGTGGGTCATTGATTCTGGTACTACTGACCACATGATATGTAACCATCGTTTATTTTCGTCGTATGCCACCTATGCTAACCCATCTTCCATCTACGTTGCCAATGGTTCCCCCGTCCGTGTAGTTGGATCAGGCACTATTAACCCCACCCCCTCTATTTCACTATCTTCTGTTCTTGATATTCCCGATCTCACCTTTAATCTTCTATCTCCTAGTAAACTTACTCGTTATTTGAACTGCTTTATCACACTATTTCCTGACCATTGTTTGAACCAGGATCTGTCGACGAAGCATATTATTGGTAGAGGTTATGAATCTGGTGGACACTACATTCTGGATGATCAGGTGCCACATTCCGTTGCATGTTCTGGTGAGTCATCTCCCTTTGAAGTTCATTGTCATCTTGGTCATGTGTCAATTTCGTCTCTAAAGAGGTTATATCCTCAGTTTTCTTCTGTATCTGCTTTGGATTGTGAGTCGTGTCAGTTTGCCAAACACCATCATGTTCATTTGGCACCTCGAGTCAATAAATGGGCTGCGTCCCCCTTTAAATTAGTACATTCTGATATTTGGGGTCCTTGTTCAGTTTTATCTCAAACTGGTTATCGTTATTTTGTCACTTTTGTTGATGATTTTTCCCGAACAACTTTGCTTTATTTAATGAAACAGCGCTCTGAATTGTTTACTCATTTTCAAAACTTCTGTGCTGAAATTCAAACTCAGTTCCATACTCCTGTCAAAATCCTTCGAAGTGATAATACGAAAGAATATTTTTCCGCCCCTTTTACTGATTACATGCATAGCCATGGTATTCTTCACCAATCCTCATGTGTCGATACCCCTGCTCAAAATGGTGTTGCCAAAAGAAAGAATCGCCATTAGAAATTGCTCGAGCTCTTATGTTTCACTCTAGTGTTCCTACACCGTTTTGGGCTGATGCCGTGTCTACTGCATGTTTTCTTATCAATCGCATGCCTTCAGTTGTTCTTAATGGTGAAATCCCCTATTCTGTTTTGTTCCCCACTACTAAACTCTTCCCTGTTGATCCGAACATCTTTGGTTGCATTTGTTTTCTTCGGGATGTTCGTCCAAGTGTCAGTAAACTCGATCCCAAGTCTTTAAAGTGTGTCTTCCTTGGTTATTCTCGAGTCCAGAGAGGTTATCATTGTTACTCTTTTGATCTTTGTCGTTATCTTGTGTCTACTGATGTCACCTTCTATGAGACTTCTTCTTTCTTCAAGTCTTCAATAATCTCTGGGTCTTCCTCAGTCATTAATCCGACGGATGATTTCTTGGTTTATCGTATCCCACCAGTTCAGGCTGTTGTTCCGGTTCCTGATATCATCACTAATGTTAGAACCGGCTATCACCCAAGAGGGGGGTGAATTGAGTGTATAATAAAAACTTAAGAACTTTTGAAATCTTTTCGTATCTTAACGAAAGCGGTAAGTATGAAGGTTTATAAATCAACAGTTAGATTAAATAATATATGCTGGAAATATAAGAGTTTAGGGAAGAGAATATGCAAACTGTGATTTATCCTGCTTCGGTCCAATCTGTGATGGCCTACGTCCAGTCCCCAGGCTCCTCCTGATATTTTCAAATCCACTATCTGCTTGTTTAATCCGGGCACAAGAAAAGCCTTTACAATCCCACAAGTTTAGCCAGGTACTTGTGAAACCTTTTACAAATCTCTTACTAAAATACTCCCCCTTACGGTAAGTCTTACGAGCAGAGCAATTCCGAAGATCTTCCTCTCTTGCTTACTCATGCAAGTCTTACGAGCAGCAACGTTCTCTCCTGCTTACACCCCTGTAAGTCTTATGAGCAACAACGTTCTCTACTGCTTGCACCTTGTAAGTCTTACGAGCAAAATGTCTTACTGGCAATTCTCTCTACAGCTTCTCCGTAAGAAAATCAACCCTCTCAAGGTTCCTCTACCTTGAGATCAACTCAGAAATATAGATGAAAGTGTTTACAGACTCTCTCACAGAGTGGATATAATACTCACTGAAGTACAATACAAATGATCACTCTCTCATTAATAAGTAATATAGAAGCTGGAAAACAAAGAGTGTTTGGGTAGAAGCAGAGCATTCACATTTCTATCATTTTTCTCGTAGTTGCTCGTTGTCTCTATTTTCTCCGTTTTTTCATCGACGTTGAATGCTCTCTCATTTATAGTTGATGAATATAATGACCGTTGTAAGCATTCATCCGTTGGAGTCATTTTGACCATTGAGCATATTTGAAAACGAGCTACTATCCGTTGCAAATTGGAGCGTTTCGTTGAACAGCAGGAAGATTCATTTTGAGCTATAGTAACGTTGTGGAGCGGGATGAATACGTTTGAGTTTCCAGACAATCTCTCATGGTAGGTCAAACTTTTGTCGTGGTAGGTAGTTGATACTTGGTGTGTAATGATGCCGCCCGCCACAGTTGACTCTTTCATTTGAATATGTAATCTCAACGTTAAATTTCTTGTTTCACACTGCAAAATACTTAATCACTAATATGATGAAATATTAGTCATGGGTATGTTGGATCATTGGTCAAAAACTGAATTTCTGGCTTCTGGGACTCATCACGTGGAATGAAGATATTCGCCGTGACCTCTGTTCTTGAAGATACAACCCAAATATTTAATCTCCTGTTTTATACTTGAAATATATGTTAGTTAATGTTTAGGAACAATAACAAGTGAAAACATAATGATTGTATAACATTTAACCACGTTTGGATTGATGGCCGTGAGAGTCTGTTTCGTTTCTGTTAAGACCTCACTCGAGTGCAATATGACTCACTTGAGTGCAGTTGATAATTTCACGTTTTGACTTCCTCTCGGGCAAGCACTCGCTGTACTTCACTCGCATCTGCTCGAGTGAATTCTCGACATCACTCGAGCACAACCAGTCATGCTCGAGTCTGTTTCATGCTTTCACGTACAAGCTTCTTCTCGGGTTATCACTTCCATGTCAAAACTTGCATGTGCTCGAGTGAGAAATCATCCAATGCTCGAGCATGGATCCTAGTGCTCGAGTGATGCAATTTTCTTCACGTTTCAGCTGCTTCTAGACATCACTCGCACAACATTTTCAGAGAGAAAGTTTTTGCACTCGCAGGTGATGTGGGGCCACTTTAGAAAAAAATTGTTTATTTGATTCAAATGATGTATCATAAGAATGCTCTTGCCATATGCATTCCAATGCAACAAGAATCAGCTCCAAACTCCTTGTATTCTACAAGTTATGATCGAAAGAGTGTATATTTCGCTAGTTTGCACAAGTGTCAACTTCTAGAAGGCATAGCTCCTAGAATATACGTTCAAATTAGGAAAATTACCTATCCATGGAAATGTCTTTGAGTCTACTTTCATTTGGCACTGGTCTCGTCTCAATCCGATGTGTAGTTTGTAAGTTCCGCTCAAAATACCGAACATGTGTCAAAAAGTGACGGTGATTTCAGTTTCATTTTCCGCGATTCATATCTCCTTCATTTGATCTTATTTCAATGTGATCCTGGTGCCCCTTTTACGTGTTGGGAGTCTTCTTTCATATGCTACTGGTTTCGGGTCAATCTGATGTGGTGTTTGAGAGATATGACCAAAATACCAGACCTCGCTCAGGCTGAACGTAAAACAGAGTAGAACAGTGTGTTCATCCCGTGCTCGAGTGAGTTCTTCCTGTGCTCGAGTGAAACACCTCGTGCTCAAGCATAACACCTCTGGAAGTGCCAAAACTCATATAAGTCATCTTAGCTTCCTATTAACCTATTCCAACCATCATTTGATCATAGAAAACCTCCGGTATCATTATAGAAACCTCCAATATCACATCTAACAACTTGAATCTTGATATTCATGATAGATCTTCCAAGTTCTTCATTCTTCAATATCTTTCTTCTTGGTTTTCCTCTTGATAATAATTCTCCATAACCAAAGTAAGCATCTCCTTGACTATCTTCAATTTCTTCCTTCTTCTTCCTCGTGTTCATTTTCATTAATTCAATCTTCTTCATTCTTTGCTTGACTAATCTACAAAATATGTAACATTAAATATAGTAGTTAGTCAAAGAAATACATTATATAAACTTTTTGCTCTTATCATTTCATATCTATATTTGACATCATCAAAACTAATCATATCTAACATTCTCCCCCTTTTTGATGATGACAAATCCTTTAAGAAAAATATGTTTGAGTGAAGTGCAACATACATATATAATGTAAAGTGCAAACATACATATTATATATAATGCAAAGTGAAACGTACATATTTTTCTTACATTTTTCTCCCCCTATTTGACATCAGCAAAAAGTTTGAAATATATAAAGAAGTAAGGCTTGTGAAGAAGTAAATAGAGTAGAAATTACTTTAATCAAAATGAATGTACCAAGAAAAACAATTTACACTCCCCCTATGTGAAAGTACTTTCATTTTTAATGAGAGGGAACTAAAAAAGATTTGGAGAGGTTTTCAAGAAAACTTCTATAATCTATAACCAAGAAAAACAATTTACACTCCCCCTATGCTCATGTAGATTTGGAAATTGATGAAGCGCTCCATGAAGTCTGTTGCTTTATCCTTTGGCAATGCTAGTTCATGATGATATACACCACACTTCTGTTATGCAACTCAATATATATTCATGTTGTTGCCAGGATTCTCCAAGTAGCTTTCCCATGATTCTGAATCCATACCTGGACTTGAATGATAGTATGTTTGATGAACTTCCTGATGACTTGAAAAAGAAGATTGATCCAGAGAAACTGAAGCCATTTGCATATCCTGAGAGATATAGAAGATTGGTTGGAAAGCTAAATTACCTGACAGTGACTTATCCGGATATAACCTTCTCGATTAGTGTACTTAGTCAATTCATGGCATCTCTAACAGTGGCACAGTGGGAAGCCTTAGAACATATCTTGCACTATCTGAAAGGCTCACCATGTCGGGGCATTCTCTATTCGGATTTTGGGCACACTAAAGTTGAGTGTTTCTGTGATGCAGATCATGCAGGATCTAAGGCCACGAGACGATCCACTATGGGTTACTGTGTGTTTGTTGGTGGCAACCTGATATCTTGGAGGAGTAAGAAACAAGGGGTTGTATCTAAATCAAGCGCAGAGACAGAATACAGAGCTATGTCACAATCCGTACAAGAAATTGTATGGGTACTTCAGCTCATGAAGGAAATTGGCATTGTCACGACATTACCGGTGAAGCTTTGGTGTGATAATAAAGCAGCGCTTCATATAGCATCAAATTCTGTGTTCCATGAGCGGACGAAGCACATTGAGATCGACTGTCACTTTATTCGGGACAAGATCAAAGAAAATGTTGTATCTACAGGACATGTGTGATCGGGCGACCAGCTAGCAGACCTTTTGACAAAAGCGTTGACTGGGATACGAGTTGAGTATCTTTGTAACAAGTTGGGCATGATTAACATATATGCTCCAACTTGAGGGGGAGTGTTAAGGAAATATTATATCATTATTAGAATTATTCTATCATTATCAATTAGCATAATTAGCGGGATTGAGTGACCAGTACACCCCCTCATTTAGGAGCAATTAATACTCAGGCTCCTCACTCTTTGTATATATATATTGTATCTTTCTGTGAATAATATAACACAATTCAGATACTTTTCTTACAATAATAATGATTTTTATAGTATTAAATATTAATCATTAAAAGCCTATCCAATGGTACATGCATAATAAATGGAGAGGAGGGGGAAACAGGAAACTGGAAACGGGGTTAGTCAAGTGGTGATACTCTTCTCCCCTAAAAATGCATTAGTCAAGTCCCGAAAAATTGTAGAAAAAATTACCAAGGACATGAAAGCCATTAATTTCCTTATTGGAATGTAACCATGGTTATGCCAAAACTCAATTAATTGGTACTCTAAAAGATAAGAAGAACCGAAAATTCTTACTTTTTAAAACAAAGATGATAATAGCTTTATCTCATTATATACAAGCTCACGCCCATGAGCGCAATTATTCAAACATGTAAATGAACAAGAACAAAGACCACTTTTTCATCACAAACATGCCAAGAAAGATTACCCAACAATACCACTCATCGAAGTTTTTGATTTTATAGACAGGGACTTACTTGAAAACAGTGAAACCATAGTTTGTGATTGTGTAGCCACCATCTGCCACAAGATTATGGCCACTCACAAACTTAGACTCATCACTTGCCAAGAAGAGAGCAGCCTCAGCGAAATCCTGAGGTTCAATCTTAGCACCTCTCAGAGGTGCATATAGATTATGGATTTCCTCTTCATTAAGCCCGAAGAAATCCTTCGCCATGGGAGTCGCCACCACGTACGGCGATACGCAATTCACCCGGATCCCGTGCCGGCCGAGCTCAACCGCCGTGTTCTTTGTCAGCCCTAAAACACCATGCTTCGAGCCCGTGTACGCATGTTACGCCAACCCACCGGTGATGCTGCAGACACTAGCGGTATTGATGATGTTGCCACGCCGTTCCGGAATCATCACCCTGGCTGCGTGCTTGGTGCCGAGAAACACGCCGGTGAGATTCACGCTAACGACTCTCTCAAAATCCTCCAAGTCCTTTTTGAGGGTGCTGTCTCTGTTCACAGCGCTGTTAAGATCGGCGTTGTTGAACATGATGTCGAGCTTGCCGTACTTTGAAACGGCCGTATCCACCGCGTTTTGTACATCTTTCTCTTTTGTGACATTGCAGTGAACATAGAGAGAATCAGGTATGGTTTTGGACACAGCTTTACCTAAGTTGTCGATAATGTCTGCAATTACCACTTTAGCCCCGTGCTCGGCGAAGAGTCTTGCCGTGCACTCCCCGAGTCCTCTTGCCGCGCCGGTGATCAGGGCCACCTTTCCTTCAAGTCTGTAACATTCAAGCTTCAACTACGTATATTAGAAAAAGTTCCATTGATGCGGTGAGAGAGTGTGTGTGTGTGGAGGTGAAGTTATAAGTTTTGGTTACCTTCTAACGGCAGGTGGGGAAATCTGAGATGCACTTGCCATTGTTGAGATAGTGAGCCTTCTTTTGATGCTATATGATCTTCAACTGCACACAGGTGATATATTAGCGGATATGAATTTCCTTCACTGTTTGTTCGTGCATACATACATAGATGTATGCGCATAAATATATATATATATATATAATTGATTCGTAAGTCTTTTTTTAGTTTTACTTGATTAGGTCGTAGTTTTTTATTAGATCTTTATAGTTTTCTTCCTTAGAGGCATTAGTTCCCATGTTTTTAGTCAATTATTAAGGCTAATATGAATGCTGACTAAGTGATATATATGTTCCTACAAATTAGAGTTCAAAATAAAAAACGTTTTTTCAAAAATGAAATAATTTTTTTTAAAAATATTCTCATAACGTTCTCTTTGTACTTATTTGTAATATACCTGATATTATTTAAACTAGATCCGTGTGACAAAAAATTAATCTGTGTATGCTTAGTGAGAGCCACATCATTAGTTACTATAACATATTTTTTTTCTTACAAATTAACAAATTATGAATATAGAAAACTGGTACCTATAGTTTAGAGAAGGGTTAAAGTGCAAATCTGTCCCAGGAGTTTTTGCTGAGAAGTAACGTTGTCCTGGAAGTATTTTTAGGTTAAGTGTCATCCTGAAAGTTTCAAACCGTAGCAATGTTGCTTTATTCAGCTAAAAAACTAACGTTTACAATTAAAAAACTGACATTGACTGTTAAGTTTTTAACAAAAATAAGCAATATTGTTCCATTTTAACACTTCCGGGGCAACATTAAACCTAGAAAGCCTTTCAGGGTTACATTGCTGCTTAGCAAAAACTTCTAAAACAAATTTGCACCTTAAGCCTTTGGAGAATTATAAAGACTCAATAAAAGACAAGAAAAAAAATACTACAACGACTAATTATATTTAAAATGAGGTGAAGAGAGTGTGTCTCAGTAAATTCAATTGCAGTGAACATGCATGTATGCCGAAAGAAGCCAATATGAAGGAGGGTAATATGAAGGTTGTCAAAGTGGTCAGAGAAGATAAGTTCAAAAGGATAATTAAGTTAAGCTCAACTCAATGTCAAAATTGGTCATTATTGAATGTGAGTAGTCAAGTTTAAAAAATGATGAATAAATTCTTTATTCATATAAAATAACTTTTAATTTATAGTACTCTTTCGGGCCCTATATATAAGGTTCCATTTTTTTGAATGAGCTTATCCCTTTTTGCTAGGTCCCATTTGAGTTGGTCTAAATAATAAATGCATTTTTACCATTTTTACCCTCAATTAATTTCATACATTACATAATTAAATTATTGATTCATACCCTTTATTCTCTCACATCATCTTTTCCTCATACATTCTCTTTCATCATTTTCTTATTATTACTCTCTCTTATTCATAAATGTATGTGTTTTTGGAAAAAGAAAATTATATTTCCAAAATATTTATTACTTTTAACTAACTTTAATTGTTTTCTGGAACTTTGCAATTTGGTTAAATGACCTTATAGATAGAGAGATTGAGTATCTTTTTTCAATACTCATTAAACAAGTTAAATTTGTAAAAGTCAATCAATTTAAGGCATATTAAATAGCCTAACATCCATTTTTTGGTATGTGAGATTTAGTCTAACTAAACTTATACTCCCTTCTATTCTTAATATAAGACATAGTTAAATTTTTTTTTTGAGAGATTAAGAAAGCTAAATAAGTGACTTAATCATAATATATGTTGTGTATCATTAGATTATATATTAGTTTATAAGTTACACAAATTAGTTTGTTGGACAAATGATAAATATAAATACTCTAAATTAATTTATTTAGTTTCCCCAATCTTTACAAAAAAATCAACTATATTTTATATTTAGGACCAGAAATAGTAATATCCCCCCAAACCCCGATCCCAAATTTAAGCCACTTTAACTAATTCATCAGAACCAAGAAATGATAGTTAACTCATTAAATATGTCCTGAATTGAACATATGTAATTTCCAATTTTATATATATTAAATGAGATTTTGATTAAGAGAGAAAGAAATACAATAAGTCATATTTAAACATTAATTATAGGGACAAAATTGATAAAAATAAGCATTAACTGCTTTACAAGTGACTTATATTGTAAACTAAACCATTCTTCTAAAAGTGACTTGTATTGTGGATTGGAGGGAATATGGACCAAAGAGGTAGCATTTTGTGAATGTTCATAATCTCATAAAATTCAAATAATTTAATAATATTGTAATGACTTTCATGAATCACTATACCTTACAACTCTAGTCTAATTTATAAGTTCAGATTACTTGATTCTCACATACAATGGAAAGTTAGTTAACTCAATAAATATGGACTAGATTGATAAATGTTTCTAATTTTACTTTCACTTTATGAATGCGTATTTTTCACATATTTCTTCTCTCTCTACCCTCATAATCTTAATTTAAATTTATAAATAGTACCAGAGTAGTATATAACTATTTATTTTTCTCCTCCATTCATGAATCAAGTGCGTGTAGGAACATTGATCGGTGTTGAATATACATCAATATTCATTAATTTTGGGAAATGGACATTGCAATTAACACTAGATTTTGTGCATCAGCATGAAACAGACTTTTTATCTCGCCCTCGTCCACATTCCACAGAGGCAACAAAAACGTCTGGGACAAGGGTTTTTCAACAACCACATCTTCTCTCATATAGTACGTTTTTTAAAAATGTATATATATTCATTATCTTCTATTTAATCGAATTATATAATAGAAGAGAAAATTCAAAATATAAAAATAAAAAATCATCATATTTTTAAATTATATATTAATAATTATTATTTGAGATTGGGTTAAGGGGAAATTTTGCTCCGGATATTGTCACCGCGGGGTAAATTTGCCTTTGTAATTTTTCAGGGAGCAATTTTGCCTCATTCGTTATCCCAATTAATTTTGACCACTAGTTGAATAAATATGCTGTGAGCTGGCAATCTACATGTTATTCATATCATTTTTGTTTATGTGCAAATTTGGCCGGAAGATAATATGTCATCTACTTTATTAATTTTCAAAGTTGGATTTAAAACTTCCAGGGCAAATTTGCTCTTTCACAAAAATGATGTAGATGAAATGTGGATTGTGAACTCATCATATTTGGTCAACTAACTGTCAAAATTGACTGGAATAGCGGTTAGGGCAAAATTGCCCCTCGGTGGCAACTTATGGGACAAAATTGCCTCTTAACCCTTTGAGATAATTGGTTAAGTACGCATATGATTGTTAATTTTATATTGATATATTTTGAATTTCTTACTAAATTTCTTAATAATTTTTCTTCCCTTTAATTTTTTAAGGGAATGAATATATCTAGATTTAAAAATTAGAAACGTCAATAAATAAACACATTGACCTCTCTTTGTTAAAGTATCTTAATTTGATATGACAAATGCTATATTGATATAGGATATTTTCAGAAATATAGAATATTTGTATAGATTAAGGTGTAAATTTATTCTAGAAGATTTCACTAAAGAACAATGTCGCCGTGGAAGTTTTTTTATGTTCAATGTCACCCTGTAAGTTTCGAAACATAGCAATGTTGCCCCATATATACCATTAAAAAACTAACATATTGATCATTAAAAAATTGACATTGACCGTTAGCTTTTTAACAAAAAAGGGCAGCCCATTTTAACACTTCCGACACAATTTTAAACCTAGAAAAACTTTCAGGGTCATATTACTCCTTAATGAAAACTTCCGGGATAAATTTACACCTTAACCCTATTTGTATTTACTTGAGTATATGTTAATTGTTATTGAGATTGTGATATGTGTAAAAGGGATCCAGATTTAGGATTTGATGAAGTTGTGGACTCCGTTTTCTCTCATTTTCTTGTCATTACTTTTGTATTGTTGGCATCTTTCTTGTTCCTTTTGGGATTGATTTCTCTCTAATATCCTTCCCATCTTTTTCCCTTGTTTACCCTCATTTACCCTTATCCACCATTAGATTAAAATCTCAATAGTCAAGATTTAAATTATTATCATTTAACTTATAACATAAAAAATAAATTTAAGTTACTAAAATTTAATTTGAACAATTGATAGATGCTGTGAAAAAATGAGAAGAAGTTCTACTCTTCATAATATATACCTATTCAGATCTGTTGGACTTTGGGTCCAAGTCCGCCTTGATGGGCCGGACTATTTGATTAGGATATAAGTAGCCTAATCAAATAAGAATAAAATCATCATTAAATGCAGATTGGAGAATAATTCAGCAATAATTATGGATTTGTTAAATGAGGAACAAATCACCATAATTAGGGAATTAATTGAGAATCAATTAATTGCTGTCTTGGAGGGCAAGAAGGAGTGCACACGTTTCCTAATTAGTGGCCTCCATAAACCACTATAAATAGGGTGTGCCTCCTCAATTGCAATTCACCCTGCCATTGAGTTTTCTGGCAATCCTCTTCTCTCCTACCATCTTTCTAGTTCTGGTGATTTGCTGTGCAAATCACAATTAGGCTCTAGTAGTCTAATAATTATGTGGGTACAAGTATGGAGTATTGGAGTTTTGACTTGGATCCGAACATGGATTCGCCCCAGTCTGCCAAATCTCCTTTTAGTTATATTTTTTCTTACATTGGTATCAGAGCCTGTTGATCCTGTGGATGTGTGATTTATTCTTTGTGAATAATAATCTGATATAATTTGTTTATATCCCCATCTAATTCTGATGTGTTGTTAATACGCGCGCATATTTCTTCTCGTTCTCATTCACGCAGTATACATAATAGTATGTAAAAATATGAGTTTGTGAATATGGAATGCCTACATATTAATTTGCTCATGCCTGAATCTTTTTTGGGTATCTGTACATAAGTTTTTTTTTCAAAAACATGAACATGTATATGTATATATTGCTTCTACGTTTTTTTTAAAATAGCCTCAAACATGACATTTTAGTTATGAATGAATACATGTATGCTTTGTGCCTTACATTTGTACACTAAACTCCTCCAATTAGTATATATATATAACACGCATATATATATGGCGTGGGTTTCATCTTCTCCTCATATCTTTGTTCATGTTAAAGTTGAGTCTTTGGGACCTATGTGGAACAAAAAACAAGAGCCTTTAACCCTCAAAGGCTAGGAAAGCTTTTGAGATACAGAGGACACACATCCAGGTAGGATTACGCCGCACCGTCAAAGTTGAGAAAAGATGGGGTGTTAAAAACTGAGTGTTTTTGCCCTAAAAGAAGCCATAGATGTATAGATCTCGAAGAGACGATTCCAACGATGCTTAGAACTCGTCAAACGGAATTCGGATGAGGGAGAAACAAAGGAAAGAAGTTCGTGGGTCGTTAGTCGCCGCCGCAACTTCACTCGTGATTTGATCAATGAAACAGAAGTTTTAAGATCAAATAAATGCCATGGATTTGTAGTTCGCTGAACTACGATTCAAACGACACCAAGAACACGAAAAACGTAGCTAACATGAGGGAGATATGGCCTCCCGAAGTTTGCAGGTCGCGATGACCCGCCGGAGCTCCAACTAGGTTGGGTTGACCCGACCGGAGGGTGAAGATGATGACGTGGCAGTCAACGCCACATCATTGGTCAACTAATGCCACATGGCACCAATAAGAGGTCGACATGTCAGCAGCAAATGCCACGTCAGCATAGGTCAACGAAGGCCACGTCATCTGTTGACCAGCCACGTCGACCGAGACACGTCGTCGACACGTTAGCAGTGACGAGTCAATGTTGGCCAGTCAACGCTGACTGGTCAACAGTTAGCACTGGCAAAAAAGACAGAGGGAAATTGACAAGGGGCGCGTGGGGCCCACTGGGTTCTCCGTTTGACATGTGGCAAGTACAGTCAGAAAGAGGACGGCGTGTGGAGTCCTATGGGCCGGCGTGTGTTGTCAGTAGACGGCTGCAAGGCGGCGCGTGTTGGTCACACGCCGTCGTCGAGAGTGGCAAACACTGAAATTTTTCAAATTTTTCAGGATTTTTTGATCCAGACACCTTATAGGGGTGCATATGGGTGCTTGGGACCTCCGATTGAGATGCAGTTTGTTCCTAAAAATCCCTAAATTCGAGAGCTTCAATTTGATATATAATTTGCATATATTTGGAGCAAGTTTGGATGTAATTTGAGTCAGAAAGGTGCTTATGTGCATTTAGAGGGTCCCAAAAATGTTGGAATTGAATCAATGTTGGTTCTCTTGTTTTTTGGGATAGGTTGGCTTTTTTTTTTTAAGAGTATTTTCAGTGGCAACATTAGGTCAAATGCTGAAAGATTCTTTAAAAGTAAGGGATTATTCAAATGAGTTTTTGAATATAAAATCCTATCCAACCTTGACTCAAACTCTTAGAGATAAAAACATGAAAAATTGCAGCAACTTAAAATTATTCAATAATTATTGAATAATAATAAGTCTTCCCATACTTCTAAACATATTGATATACTTGGATTGAAGCAATGACTTCTAAAAGTTAACCTTTTATCACATATGTTGTGACAAAGGACAAGATAGAAAGAGCTGTGAGAATCATCTGATCAAGTGGGAGGTATGCTATAAATACATCCAAATGAGTGGATGTACACATGGCAAAGAGAAGCTGGACATTGTAGCTAGACACTACATGAGTTAATATGGTCAGAAAGGCCTATTAGAAGGAGAATCTAGTTAAGAGACAACAACTTGAGGCTTAAACTTTTGAATGTTCTTGTTTTTCATTGAAATTATGATTAAATTCTCTATTTTTTTAATTGAATTAAGTATGTTCTCTTCCTATTTCCTTGAACATTCATGCTGATTAGATGATATTGTGTTATTATCTTATTGATGTAACTGCCTTTGATTGAGTGGGAGTTTCTGGAATGTGTCTAGAAATCTAAAAGGGGATGTGTTCAATAAAGATTTTGGTTAAAAGGGTGATGAGCTAACTAGCATGATTGGGATGGGAGTCAACATAGTTGTCTCCTGAACATGAAACTAGTGAACTTATTATCTAATTATCCTTTGTCTTATTTAAACAAATAAGATTTGTATACCATAATCGTCTGAGTGACTAATTATGACCAAGTTTATTTGACTGAGCTTATGAAGACAAGCTCAACAGAGATATCTGTGGAGTTAAAAACTCTCAAATCTCTTTCATTCAAGAAGAATGAGATGTCAGGGACATCTTATCAACTACTCTACAGCATTTAAAGGTTGAAGCAACCGAAGGATACAAAAGGTTTATGCTATCAAGTATAGAAAGAACAACATTGCTTAAACTTATGTTGGTATGAGTAATGTAACCTTATCCAAGCCATGTGGATGGAGTTGGAAGATAGTGAAATAGGTGATCTTCTTCCATAAAGTTGAAACTAAGTTAAGTTTTAACATAGTGTACTAAGTCCTAACATGTTTTTTAGGCAACACTTGAGGTAGATGTCAAACTAAGAAGTTGAGACAAAACTAAATGCCAAGTTCTTGCTAACAAAAAACAAGTGTATGTTGTGATAAGACATCTCCCAGTGAGTGGGAGGAAGCTATGTCTCCCAGTGAGTGGGAGTGAGCCATGTCTTCCAGTGAGTGGGCGTATACGAAAGTAAATATTGCCTCTGATATGCATATTGTAACCTTCAGTAATGTAATTCACCACATTGAACTTGAGTGTGAAAGACTGAAGGATTCAAGATCCATCAGTCAGATGAACTTAGCTAAAGAATGGGAGGAATCATCCTCCATACCTAAAGGTAAGAAACCTATAAGGTAAACTTGATCTAGAAGAGGTCAATGGTTTCTGTAAAGATAAAATGCTACATTGATAAACCTTTAAGGGTTGTAAAAGTAGCAATCCACATGAGTTGTGGATGTTTTACAGAAGCATATGGCTTCATGTCAAATGCAAAGCAATAAAGAGATAGAATCAAGGGATTTGAACTTGCACGTTAACTCTGCATAGATAAACCACCCTGATTCACTCCATGCAATTGCAACTGACAAAATCACATCTTTGCTATCTCTTTAGTTAGGATCGATAGGACTATGATTCTCAAATCTTTCGTTGGATTTTGATGTTTCTTTCTAGGGATAAAAGATTCAATTTCTTGCCACATGTACACAGTGATCAAAGGGAATGATCAAACTAGCAAAAGAGTATTTGCTAAACAATGTGTGCTAAGCGTTAATACCCTTATGAATAAGTTGAAAACTTATTCTACCTGGCAAGAAAGACAAAGAAACATTTTTTAGAAATTTCACTACAATTGGCAAAATATGACGTTAATGAACCAGTAAACGTGAGGGTAAGACACAAAGCTTGGTGTTTCGTTAATGTTGTGGACATTTACTCGAAATACAGTAATGTTTACTTGATTTTTGGTAAGTGTAAAGCTGTTAGATAATGGTTGAACTAGCCAGGAATCAGTAAACTGAAAGAATAAGACCTTTTAAACTAATAAGGGTTTAGGATACCCATGTGATTAGTTCAAACAGTTTTGTGTACAATAAAGGCATTGTTAGGCAAGTATCAATACCTAGAACCCTTCAACATAGTAGAGTTGTTGAAATGGAGAGATAGACCTCTCCTTGATTTGGTTGTGAATATAATGGCATCAATGAGGCTATCAGCCATATGTTGGTAGCTGGACCCACAATTATTATATTCACACTTAACCAAATGCCCTCTATGTCAGTCATGACCTTACCTTATGAATCGTGGATGGGCCTTAGACCAGGGCCAAGCTTGTTAAGACCATAAGGGTCATCAACTTTATATTCACAATTCTTCTTATAAGTAAGGAAGATTAGGGCTAAGGTATACAAGGTATCTCTTTGTGAGATGACATGAGAATTTGACATGACACGTCTTCATTAGTGAAAATGATGACGGTTCAGTGACTAAGAGAAAAACGTGGGCCACAACGTTCATAAACCTAGATTTCCTAGCAGGAAATGAGCATTAATCACAATAAATCTCTTTAAGAGGTTCGCAAGTGACAAGGAATAAACATGTGTTCCTAAGTTCATTGATCCGAGTGGGAGGATTGAGACCATTTTCACAACAAAAGAGGTAAGAGGTAAGTTACGAGAGAATTACCTCACTCATACATAGGAAAAAAATCCACCTCGGAGTAAATTGTCATCAAGCGAATGACTATAAGGGATAGATTCCCTAATGGATTGAATGCTCTCTTCATCATTTAAAAGGTGATGATAACTACCTATAAGTGTCTGAAAGACACTAAAAGGACCTGGTAAGATGAATTGCAAAGTGCCATGCAAGAGGATTTGGATTTTTTTTAAGCCAAATATGTGTTTGGGTAATTTGTCACCTAGACGAGAGGCGATTGGGAACAAGTAGGTTATCAAATCTGTTGGGGGAATGTAGAAGCTAAAACACTTTATGGCTAGGGGGTAATACAATGGAAGGTTGTCCGTTGTGCGTTTTAACTCTGAACTTTGGCTATGACAACAAGCTTAGTCTTGAAATTGCATCAAGATGATGTAAAGGCCACCTTCCAATTTGAAATTTTTGGAAATTGGATGATGAACTCTACATGAAGCAGCTTAAGTGCTTCGTAGAAACAATCACCCAAATAGTAGTATATGAGGTTTTCACAAGGTGAAAGCCTCACCAACTTCGAAATAATCGAAGAACACTACATAAGTCTCAAGCGGTCTAATGATGATTCTTTGTGAAGTCATCCTTTGTCAAATGACATATGAAACAAGTGTCAAGGGAGTCAAAGGAATAAAGGATCAGAGAATCCTTAAATTCTGAGTTAAGAAAGTCATGGGTTGAACAAATATCTTGAATGACAAGATAAACAGGGATTGCACAAGAAAGATACAGTCTTTTCTACCTAAGACATGTACAAGTGTAATCCTTAGACATCTTAGGATGTCAAACTGCAAACCCATGGACACCCCTTAAGTCAAGGGCATGAACCTAAAGAGGTTACATGTCCTATAAGGAATCCAACATAAGAAAGGCGGATAGAGTCCCATGTGAGACTATAGTTGGTAATATGAATGTACACATTGGTGCACATAAGACCAAATGTTTTTGGGTCAGACTTGGAAGTTGTTTTTGGTCCTGCTGTAAAAATGGGTTATGAGATTAGGTTGTTAAGACAACAACTTTCCTTTGAAAGGATACTGCAATACAAGACCTAGGCAAATGGTGATGGAGTAAGGAAACATACAAAGTATTTTTTTCCTGTTATCCATAGAAATAGAACACAGGGCGTGTTCTGCCATCATTTAAAGTACCATATGGCTAAAGTAATTCCTATGAGAGATTGGGAATGAATGGTGGATAGAAGAACCCAAGCAATAACATCTTATGATGAGAATCCTAAGTATCACAGCAAGAAAAAACATACTTTTTGATATATCTCTTTGAGAGATATGCTTTCAAAGAGGAAAAGTGACAGTTCAATGACCTTCTACTAACAGAATATTGGTAGAGCCCCTTACTAAGCCCACAGCTTGATTTTCATTGAGTTAGTGAAAATCTTAGGACGTGAATAAAATGTAAGGTCATGAACTTCTTTTATATGAACATAAAAGAAATAGTATGTATGTTATGAGTTAATAAATATAAGGTATACAAGTTTGTATGTCGTACAGGTCAGATAAGCTTGGTTCACTCACACGAACAACCATCTTCCCATGTTTTGCGGAGGCATAGGAGGGTAAGACGAGCAAATGATCACCATGAGATGGTTAAGAATCTTTGCATTTGAGTCGCCTCGGTTAGACTGAGATGAGATCTACATGTATGTATATACACAGAAAATGGATCGAAGCATGAATATAGACCTATAGCCACGCAAAGAACTTTTTTTTTCACAAATGAGATTGTAAAAGAGATATTGTGAAAAAGAAAGTTCTGGTTTGAATGTTGAGTACATTTTGGAACTAATGTCTGTATGGTGAAAGATAAAGAAATCAATGTACACCTCATCGTAGCATGCAATTCATACTGCATGTGCTTAAGAGTTAAACTGCAACACAGGATGTAAGTGAAAGATCCCTAGTTCACTACAGTGTGAGTCCCAGGAAGGAAAAATCCTTCCGCAATGCCCTTAAGACTTAGACGGCATCTTGAAAGCTTGGTTTGGTGACAGCTACTTTAGCTAAAGCTCCATGATCACACTTGATTCGGTCAAACGAGTGAAAACTAAGAAAGTGACCAAGTCAAGATGGACTGATGTTTAGTCAAAAAGGAAGATTTACTCCTAGAAACATAAGATGTGCTAGTATCTGTGGTTGACCCCTTACTAGCTCTATGTGTAGCTAGTAAGTGCGGATACTATGTGCGTAGAAGGCAATCTGAGTTAATCAACATATTAACTCGAGAGGGATTAGATATGCCATGAGTAATATGTATGGGAGAATATGAGGCATATGAGGCAATGAACATATAGCTTATGGTTACATATAAAGGGTGTCCTTGGATGCTGATCCAATATATAGCTAGTAAGTGCGGATGTGTAGCTAGTAAGTGCGGATACTATGTGCGTAGAAGGCAATCTGAGTTAATCAACATATTAACTCGAGAGGGATTAGATATGCCATGAGTAATATGTATGGGAGAATATGGGGCATATGAGGCAATGAACATATAGCTTATGGTTATATATAAAGGGTGTCCTTGGATGCTGGTCCAATATGAGGGATTTCTAGTATCACAAGCACCAAATCTTAAAGACATTTTTGCCCACGCAGTCACGGCAGACGCCAAGTATGAAACAAGAAAGAGTAATGCACGCACGATGGAAGGCCTATCAAGTGCGAGTTGGAGATGTTGGACTTTGGGTCCAAGTCTGCCCTTGATGGGCCAAACTATTTGATTAGGAAATAAGTAATCTAATCAAATAAGAATAAAATCAGCATTAAATGCAGATTGGGGAATAATTCAGAAATAATTATGGATTTGTTAAATGAGGAACAAATCACCATAATTAGGGAATTAATTGAGAATCAATTAATTGTTGTCTTGGAGGGCAAGAAGGAGTGCACACGTTTCCTAATTAGTGGCCTCCATAAACCACTATAAATAGGGTGTGCCTCATCAATTGCAATTCACCCCGCCATTGAGTTTTCTGGCAATTCTCTTCTCTCCTACCATCTTTCTGGTTATGGTGATCTGCTGTGCAAATCACAATTAGGCTCTAGTAGTCTAATAATTGTGTGGGCACAAGTATGGAGTATTGGAACTTCGACTCGGATCCGAACATGGATTTGCCCCGGTACGCCAAATCTCCTTTTAGTTATATTTTTTCCTACAAGATCAAATATTTGCACTTTAAACTTATTTTTGTATTTTTAAATAAAATTATAATAATATTTTTATAAGATGTTAAATCTGGACTGTTAAGATTTTAATTCAAAGATGCATAAGGAAAAATGAGGGTAAAGGAATAAAAAGGATGGGAAGGATATTGGAGAGAAACCAATTCCGTTCTTTCCACTATAAACAAATAATGAGTGTGGCCAGTTTTGCTTTATACCGAACCCAAGGCCTAGGATAGTTTGTCCCCTTCATATTTGTTTGAAGGAGAAAATAAAATCTAGACATTTAATAGAAACTGATTTAATCTAAATCTGAAATTAATTTTTATTTTTAAGAAATTATTAAAATATTACTTGTGAATATCCAAACATCAAAATAATGTTGAAACCTTAATTAATTTTAAGATTATAATTGTTTAGAAATTTTCAAAGGATATATTATTTAGCTTTCATAATATGTCTTTAGTTTGTTTGAAAAATAATTTTTATAATGAATCTTTTAACTTTGTGTCCTAATATTTCATTTGTTCTTTCATTATCTCAGTTTTTCTTGTTGCGGCAAATTAGATCATTTTTCCAGACTGAAGGCAACAAAAATCATTCTTTGAGACTAGAATTTCGAACTAAATTGTAGGGTTATCATTAATGAATGAGGCCTAAATGGGGTGAATTATTTCATCCCGTCCGGAAAACTGAGATAATTGATGGCGTTCTGAAATATCTTAGATATTTTATTATTGAAGTATGATTTTGCTGGTCCCACACATAATTGATCTGCAAATACAAATAAATGAACATCATGTTTCTCTAAATGCTATCCAAATCTTCAACCTTTTGAATTTCAAAATTCAAATACACCTGAAATAAAATGGGTTAAAGCACATTTTTGTCCCAAAAGTTTTTCTTTATGCGTAATTGGCGTCCTAACTCTCAGTTGGAGCAATGTAGCCCATGATGTTTTAATAATGGTGCGAAAAATGCCAAATGTTTACTAGTATTTTGACACAACAATGCTTATGTCGATAAAATTAGACTACCAAAAACATAGGGAAAAGAGGGGAGGAGCACAAGAGAAGCAGCAAAAACACTTTGTTCTAATAGGATTTCAAGGTTTAACCACTATGGGCACGTTTTTAGAGCATCAAATCACTGAAGTTATTATTTCTAATCTTCTGCATCTCTCTCATATTCAATTTCTTGTAGTTTTCTGAGTGCGTATCTGGGTTTTTCGTATTTAGAAATGATTTCAACCGTTAAATTTAACTTTTAATGGTTAATTTGATGCTTGGTCTGGCAAAACCTTAGGTTGAATATTAGGGTTTTGGGTGTTTTGGAGAATGGGTAGTGAAATCTTGATACCAATGGTTAATTAATAGATGCAAAAATACATTATATAATATGAAAATGAATATAGAAATGATGTTGAAGGGAATGAGCATTAGGATTAAAGTAATTATTGCGTATTGTAGATGTATATTGATGTTTGGACAAAAAAAAAAGCTGTATATTGATGAGGAATTCTTGTGAATTGTCTTCAAGTGTTAGCAAGTGGCATTGCTCAAGGTTTGAATATCTTAGCAAGGAGTTGAGGTACCCATTGCTCAATTTTCTTGTGTAATTTTATGATTAACTATTGCTCAAGGTTGTGTCTAAGATACTATCTTTAAGAGTTATTCCTCTACACACAATAAGAAATGCATCAACTCCCCCAAGAATATGATTAAACAAATCCTTCTTACAGAAAAAACAGGAATATAACAACCATGCTTTTATAGGATATTGATACATGTCATTGGGACGGGCTTTTTATGTGTTGGAACCATGCTTTTATTAGCCCAATTTCACATCTTAGGATATATACACTTATATGTCATTCCTTTAGTAAATTAAAGACTTACAACCTGCCTTGATGGTAATTAAGGCGTGACCTCTTTAATAAACAGATTAGACTTCAAGTTTGTTTAAGGGCTTGTTTGTTTAAAATATTTTGTTTTTTTTAAAGGCCTATCATATAAGCCTGTAAGCTTGACCTATTTAATATGTATATTGTTTATTTTAAATTATATTTTAATTTGAGACTTGATGTTTTCCATAGGGGTGAAAAGAGATGTAATATCCCAAATTTTATTCACCAAGAATATATTATAATTATTATATATATTCAATGAAATGGTGAATATTTAAGGCCAAAAGAATTAAATATTGAAAATTGAAGGTTGAATAGTATTTTCAGTGAAATCGACTGCGAGACAGTGAGATTATCATATAGTTTTGGAAGACCAAATGATGACCAAAAATTATGAAATTTTAGAGGGTGAAAGTAGACATCCTAAGATTTAATTTGATAGGTCAAATGACTCAATTGAAGCTATGTACAAAAATATATGAATTTTTGAAGTTAATCCAGAAAATCTGGAAAGTTTCTGGAGCAGCGGTCAAAGATTTAAAATCTGGGAATAATATGATCATTTCCAGTAAAATTCCATATTTTTCCTTGAAACTAGACTCAATGAGGGTTCCATAGGCTTTGGAATCGACTTGAAACGATGTCTACAAAATTAGTTATGATTTTTCAAAGTTAAGGCAGAAAATCTGCCAGAATTGGCATTATTCCGAAAATTGAAAATGAAGTGTTAGAAATTGATTAATGAAATTAAAATGCCAAGTGTCATGAACATATGAAGAGATAAGACCCAAGTACACTCATGATCACAAAGTATGACATAAAGTGGAGGGAGTATGGCATAAAGCAAGGTGTCATGATGGAAATTAAAGTGTTCATGAAAGGTGGAAAGATCTTAACCATTGGTTAGATCAAGGGCTAGGATTAAAGATGAAGGAGGACAAGTAATACATATTTTCCCTTCCTCCTTTTATGCCATTCACGCACAAAGAATAGAGAAAAGAGAGAGAGAGTGAGTTTGGGAGCTCTTGGTGATTTAGAGAGCAAAAGGAGGCAAGAGGCAAGAGTTAAGGTAAGCTATGATTTCCTTAAGGTTTCTTCTTCTAATCTTCCATAAATCTCTTCTCTAATCCCTTCCTTTCCATAAATTCCATGGATTAGCAAGCAAACCTTGAGCCAAAGAGAAAGAGAGTGGAGAACTTCTAGAGGAAGAAAAAGAACTCAAGAAGGTAACTTCACAAATCCTAAGATTATGTTAGATGTGGTTGTTGTTGATGATTATGGTTGGATTTGGTTATATTGTTAAGTTTGTAAATTTGGAAAGTCCTAATCCTAAGGGGTTATGCTGCCCAAATTTCTTTGAATCATGATTAAGAAGTGTCTAAATGAGTTAATCAAGGGTTAGAAGTGAAAAAGTACAAGTTTTAGAAGCTAAAACACAAAGCTCCATTTTTCCAAATTGTGACCAATATTTCGGCCAGACCAGATCTGGTAGTAGGAGTTGGATTTTCATGAAATAAATGGTTCCATTGGACTCAGTGGGCAAAAATAGGTGGGGTTACAGTGGACACTTTTTCGGTAGAGGCCGAAAAAGCATAATTACGAAAATGCCACTGAAATCACTAAATAGGGGCTGTAAGGGTATTTTCGTAATTTGACTATGAATTTGGCGATTTCGAGGCCGGAAATGGATTCCTTGGGCGAAAATAAGTCAGAATAGCCTTAGTTAAAATTTTGAAAAAACGTGCCATCGGGCCGGGTACGGCAGGGCCGGGCCGGGTTCCCGGGGGCATTTTTGTAAATTTTCACCATAGACTAATATAACCACAATAAACACTATGGAATAGTCTAAAATGATACTTGGATAAGTTATGACCTATTTCTGGTACATTTAATATTTTAGGACCGAGTCGGACGCCGGGACAGCACACTTTTCGAGACACCACTAAATAGGGAATATCACAGCTCTGAGGTAGGGACATTATCCTTCATACACTATGCCATAAGTTATGTGATTGTGTGGATGCCATTGTTTTGTAAATGCACTTAATTAATAACATGATTTGCCTAGAGAGAGGCTGTTAGTGCCAGAGGTGCACTTACACTGGGAGTTGGCAGAAGTCCAATTGGTGTAGATTGTGGGGCTGGGCCCTACTCATGTATACATGACGATGATGTGTTTATATTGTTCATTAATTTGTGCATACCTTGGCGCATGACATATTTACTTTTCGCATTTTCTATGAATGATATTATGTCTCTACGGAGATTCTTCGGAATCTCACCCTATTTTTAAACAAATACCTCAGCGGGTACCAGTGGGCAAAAGGGCAAAGACATTGTCGTTGGGAAGTGAGCAGCGCGTGTCTCAAGGCGAGGTCAAGAACGTGGGCATAATTAGTCTATTTTGTGATATTTTGGGTGAAATTTGTAAATATTAAAACTTCCGCTGTATTTTCTGTTTCCGTCGACGAACAATATCATATTTGTAAACGTACGACGTTTGAATCGTAAACGAATATTTCTATCAGTATAATTGTACTTTTCTGTATGCCCATTGAATTCCGTCGTTATTACTCTTTGATTATCGAAATGGAAACGGGTGTTGACATAAGCTTTAATTTGATAGGTCATATGACTCAATTGAAGCTATGTACAAAAATATATGAATTTTTGAAGTTAATCCAGAAAATCTGGAAAGTTTCTGGAGCAGCGGTCAAAGATTTAAAATCTGGGAATAATATGATCATTTCCAGTAAAATTCCATATTTTTTGGTCATCATTTGGTCTTCCAAAACTATATGACAATCTCACTGCCTCGCAGGCGATTTCACTGAAAACACTATTCAACCTTCAATTTTCAATATTTAATTCTTTTGGCCTTAAATATTCACCATTTCATTGAATATATATAATAATTATAATATATTCTTGGTGAATAAAATTTAGGATGTTACAAGAGATTAGGCCTATTTAATGTAGGCTTTATTACGCTCTTACAACCTTTAAACTTGAAATATGAGGCCTTTTAAAAAGCTTACTTACAAGTTTACTTCTAAAAAATTTTTAAGCATTGACATGCCTCCTAGCATAAGAAAACTAACGTGAATTTAGGCTTAGGCCTAGACTAAGACTCTATGCCTCTATTGCAGGCTTAGACCTAAAATCTAGCATGTCATAACCTATTTCTACCACAAACTATGACTTCCTTTAACCTAGAAAATTGAGGGAATTCTTTTGATATACACAACTAAAATTCTAGAAAGGAGTGTCTCCACTAACCTCTCTCCAATTTCTCTGCATTTAATATCTCCATCATTAAATCAAGTTTCAAAGGTTGAGTTTTATTTTACAATTATAATATTAGATATTAAATGATAAAACATAAATAAATAAATTTATATTGTTAATTAAAATTTGATATGAATAGTTTACAATCGTAGATTTTTATTATATTTAATATAATATTTTATAAAATATTAAATCTCAATCTTTAAAAGTCAATTCAATGGTGGAGAAATTAAGTGGAGAAAGGGTTAGTGGAGACACTCCCCTAAAACTCCATTAGTTAAGTCCCAAAAAAAATGCAAAAAAATTATCACTACAAAAAAACTTACTATTACAAAGGGAATATTTTCCGTCGGTAATGATGGAAAGTCCATTAGAAAAATTACCGAAAAATTATCAATAGAAAAATTCCTTTGCTAAATTCTTTACCTGATAAAATTACTGATGGAAAAAATTCCTTTAGTAATTACCGATGAAAAAAAATCTGTGGGTAATTTACTAAACTCGTGGAATTTACTGACAAAAAATCTGTTGATAACATTAATAATTTTATATTATTATATTTAATATTTTATATAATATAATAAAATAATATAAAATATAAAAATATAAAAATATAAAAAATAAATAAATATCATAAAATTAATATGTAATATAATAGATTATATATATATATATATATTAATAATAAATATTTAAATGAAATAAGAAAATATAAAATATAAAAATGAAATATATAAATATATAATAATTTTTTTTTAGTTGTTATATTATATACTTAATTATGTGAATAAATAATGTTAAAACAGCTCAACAGTCAAAACTGAATTCATGGGTAACCTAGAGACACAAGGAACCCGCAAATTCTCACATTAGAAAACAAAGTTGATAATCATAACTTCATTGTGCTCTAAGCTCACGCCCATGAGCGTGATTATTCAAACATGTATATAAACAAGAACAACGACCACTTCTTCATCACAAACATGCCAAGACAGATTACCCAACAATGCTACTCATCGAAGTTTATGTTTTTATAGACAGGGACTTGCTTGAAAACAGTGAAACCATAGTTTGTGATTGTGTAGCCACCATCCGCCACAAGATTATGGCCATTCACAAACTTAGACTCATCACTTGCCAAGAAGAGAGCAGCCTCAGCGAAATCCTGGGGTTCAATCTTAGCACCTCTTAGAGGATTATATAAATTATGGATTTCCTCCTCATTAAAACTGTAGAAATCCTTCGCCATCAGAGTTGCCACCGCATACGGCGACACGCAATTCACCCGAATCCCATGTCGGCTGAGCTCCACCGCTGTGTTCTTTGTCAGCCCTAAAACACCATGCTTCGAGCCTGTGTACGAGTGTGATGTATGCCCACCGACGATGCTACTCACGCTAGCAGTGTTGATTATGTTGCCACACCGTGCCGGAATCATCACCCTCGCCGCGTGCTTGGTGCCGAGAAACACGCCGATGAGATTCACACGAACGACTCTCTCGAAATCCTCCAAGTCATTTTCGAGGATGCTGTCTCTGTTGACAGCATTGTTAATACCGGCGTTGTTGAACATGATGTCGAGTTTGCCGTACTTTGAAACTGTTGGGAATTGGGCTTAGTCCACCCTTGGTGGATTAGGCCCAAACCCATTAAACTTTAAGTTTTTTGGGGCCAAATAAAATACCCAGAAAAATATGGGGTATTTATTTGTAATTTTCCCCAAAGGTTCAAAATTAAAAACCACCAGAAAGCACTTCCCCGTATAATTTGGAGGGAACAGTTATTTGGGAAAAACTGATGTGTGTGTGTGCATGGATAAGTACACAGATATACACCAGACAAGACACAGAGAAAAAATAATATTCTCTGAGAACTCTCCTCTCCAACTCTTCTCTTCTCGTGCGATTGCTGTGTGTTATAGTCGAAATCCTGGTGATTCGACTCGCGTGGGTACCAGAAGAACTTGAATCGACACTTCAGGTACGCCCAAAAACCGACATTGGTATCAGAGCCTGGTTTAAGTTTTTTTATGAGCCCTGAATGATGTTTCTGCTATGCGCCTGAGTTCTTTAAACATTTACTGTGTCCAATTTTTTTTCGTTTTATGTTGAAGATACACATGTACGTACGGTAGTCTAATTTCATAATACGTGAGAGTATATGATTCTGTTTATGTATACTTCCCTGGATGAGATTAGTTTTTCGGTTCATGTGCTAAAACGAAAATATAAGATTGGCTTTCGGTTCTCTGTTATGCGTTCTTTTTTTTTCGGTAGTTTACTGTACAATTCCCCTTTCGGTGCACTTCAGTTGTATGATAATGTTTTGGTTCTATGAGCATTAGGATATTGAAAAGCATCATAAAACCCTATAGAACCAGAGTACCGATAGGTTGTACAAAATACAGAAAAAAGAACATAACGCAGAAAAGAGAATTGAATTGGGTCTCCATAAAATGAGGTTTTTAGGGTTTAAAAATAATCCCATTGCGTAGAGCTCGAAAAAACAATGAAGATGGACACCAATAACGCGCAAAACGGATGTCGGACGGTGAAGTTACAAAGGAGAGAAGATACCGGGTCGACGGACCCAACCCGCGAATAACATCGGGTCCGGGTCGACCCGGCTGGAGGTTGAAGAAAACCTCCAGCGACATGAAACGGCGCCGTTTTGCGCCTTCAAAAAAAAAAATCCGGATCGGGTATGACCCAGCCCGATCCGGTCCAGTTATTTAAAAAAAAAAAACAGATCGGGGCCCAACCCTATCTGGTGCAACAAAAAAAAAATAAAAGGGACAGAAATGCCACGTGGCGCGTGTGGCCACGTGGCAGACCCGATTGACACGTGGCGGACATAGACCGACTGCGGGCGGCGCGTGGAGTCTATCCAGCGAGCGCGTGTGAAGATCGGAGGCCAGCAGCGTGGCGCGTGTAGTTCACGCGCCTTCAGTGAGAGTGGGTTTTATCCATCTTTTCATTTTTTCCAGGATTTTTCCTTCTCGGGGCACGTGTAGGCACGTGGGAGCTCTGTTTGAGATGCGGTTTGTTCCTAAAAATCCCTAAATTCAAGATCTTCATGTTGATATGCCATTTGCCTATTTTTAAGGCATTTCAGGATCTGTTTGTGAGGTTTTAAGTGCTTATTTAGGTGTGTTTTATACATTTAAATCATGATAATGACTTATATTTGTTTGTGTAAGTCAAAGAAGAAGCAAGAGGCTTCTAACAGCACTGAACCACTTGAGTATGGGTCATTGAGCATTGAGTATGTGGATGATCAAGCTCATATGGATGATCCTGAAGAGGAACCTGAAGAATATGAAGTTTTTGAGGAAGATCCTGAAGAAGTTTTTGAGGAAGATGCTGATGAAGGTTTTCTGGAGCCTGTTCCAGTGGAGCCTCAAGTGGTCTACTCTGACTCTGGACCTAAGTCTGTGCCCTCCTGTCCTGATGAACCTCAAAATTTGGAAGAAGAGGTCGATCAACCATATTCTGCTGCTATGGCTGATAAAATAGTTGAACTTGACGCGGACAAAACAGCTAGAATAAATGATATAAAAATCATATACTCAATCATTGCAAATTATGTTGAAAGCATAAAAGACAAAAAGAGTGCAGAGTTCTATGTGAGTGTAATGATGAAGTATCGCGTAGCTGTAAGGGCAAGGGGCACATTTCCAATGACTGTTGGTTGGGTTGATGCTGTGACGAAAACAACAAAATTCATGAAGAAAAAGAAAAGATTCTTTATGAAACTAAGGAAAGCCATCATTGATTATTGTTGTTCTGACATTTAATGGTGTATTATGTTACTATTTCTATTTATGCTGTTTGTATTGAGAATATGACTCTAAATGTTATTGTTTGTATGTTTTTATGTATGGATATGGTATTATTTTCATGTAATGAATTATGTTTGTCATACAATGTTTTTTTTTAATTGTGCATTATGATACCATGTATCCCTGATGAGTGGGAGCTATTAGAAGGTGAAACTTCTAAAAGCTGATGATTTATTTAAAGTACTTATATGAATTCTTTTTGGAAAATAATTAGTTGCTAGTATTTGTTTGATGGGAGGTACAAACGTATTCTCCTGATTATGGATCTAGTAATGAACTTATTTTCTGGTCAAGAATGATATAAGTACAGACGTTGTATACCGTTCTATGCTACATAATCGTTTTTGGTTACGTTCTCTTAAAGAGAATAACGTTTCTAAATGTGAAAAACGACACTTCAGAATTGACAAAAATGGCCACGAAAGGGATCATTGCTGAACTGAATAAGGGGGAGAAACTGAATGGCGACAACTGGGACATCTGGCATCGTAAGGTGCAGTACATTTTGGAGGAACAGGAGGCTGTTGAACCACTAACCACTATTTTAGTGGAACCTGAAGCTGGGACTACTATTCAGCACAGGAGAAACTTGGAAGTTTACCAAGAGTGGAAGAAGAAGAACAGCATTGCAAGAGTCACCTTATTGAGCACAATGGAGAATGACCTGATGTGCCAATATGAGAAATACCAAACTGCTCAGGCTATGTGGGCTGCACTCAAGGATAGGTTTGGTGGCACATCAACCACTAAGCTTAGAAGGTTGACAATCAAGTTTGATACCTACAAGCTTAGAGCAAATACTCCTATGAAGCAGCATCTGAGAGAGATGTCGAACATGATCAGAGAACTTCAGGAAGCTGGACACACCTTGACTGATGAATAGCAAGTTCAGGCTGTAATCAGGTCGCTTCCTTCTAGCTGGGAGCACATGAAAGTGAACTTAACTCATAATGACAATATCGTCACTTTTGATGATGTAGTCAAACATCTTGAGCTTGAGGATGAACGCCTTGCGGCGTATAAGGCTTCTGCTCAAGCCTACTACACTGAAAATGCTGGTCCTTCTAATGCAAAGCCCGATTCCAAAAAGGGCAAGAAACCACAAAAGAAAGGCAAGAAGGATGGCTCTAATTTCAAAAAGGGCAGAAAGCAATTCAAGAAGAAAGGAAAGAAGGGCGGGAAGAAGAAAGTTGACCTGAATAAGGTCAAGTGTTATGCCTGCCAGAAAATGGGTCACTTCGCGTGGGACTGTACTGAGCGAAACGACCGTGAAAAGGTACTAGTGGATTATGTGAATTCACACATTTCTTTTGTTTTAAGTACTTCTTTTCTAACAGAACCTGTTTGTTCTTCTTGGATTTTGGATTCAGGCTCAACAGACCATGTGACGAGGGATCGGGGATCCTTCGTGGAATACCGTCGGTTGCCGCATCTAAGCAAATGGCTTTACGTGGGCAACAATGCAAAGATCGAAGTCAAAGGAATTGGCACCTGCAAGTTACCTTTGCGTGGTGGGAAGACTTTGATCCTACATGATGTTCTTCATGCACCTGACATCCGACGGAATTTAGTTTCAGTACTTTGTTTATTGGATTATGGGTTTGATGTAAACTTTCATGGCAAAGTTGCAGACATTTTTAGCAACAAGACCTTTTATGGTTTAGCTTTCCTTTCTAGAAAGTTCTTTGTTATGGATATTGTTGGTAATTTTAATGTGCATGACTCTTTCGTTATTTCCTCTAATATTACTGTTGATATGAATATCTGGCATTCTAGACTAGGACATATTAATCAAAATAGAATGATTAAACTAGCTAGAGAAGGTTTCCTAGGTGAAATTTTGAATATGGAAATGTCCTTATGTGAGAATTGTCTAGCTGGTAAGGGAACTAGAGCTGAGATTCCGTTGCAATTAATCCATTCTGATATATACGGTCCAATGAGTGTGAGGGCGAGATATGGAGCCTGGTATTTCATTACCTTCATTGATGACTATTCGCGATATGGTCACGTCTATTTGATCTCACACAAGTCTGAAGTTCTTGAATACTTTAGACGGTACATGTATGAAGTAGAGAATCAAATGGATTGTAAAATTAAACCTTTGCGCACTGATAGGGGTCGTGAATACTTATCTGATCAGTTTAAGGAGCTCTGTGAAGAAAAATGGATAATTAGGCAACTAACCATTCCTGGCACTCCACAACAAAACGGAGTTGCTGAAAGAAGAAATAGAACTCTTCTAGACGTGGTTAGCTCAATGATGGCTCAAGCACATCTGCCAATTTCATATTGGGGTGATGCTTTACTAACGGCTGCCTTCATTCTTAACCGTGTGCCCTCAAAATCAGTCGCATCTACGCCCTATGAGTTATGGACAAAACGCAAGCCAGATTTAAACATCCTCAGACCCTGGGGGTCTGCTGCGTATATTCATAATGATTCCCATAAGTATGGGAAATTGGGTCCTAGAGGGAAAAAGTGTATCTTTATAAGATACTCTGAGCAATCAAAATGATATGTTTTCATAGGTGAAAACGAAGATGGAACTGTGACTAAAATTGAATCAAGAGATACCGTATTTCTAGAAAATGAATTTCCTAGCAGGGGAGATATTGATCGTACAGTATCTCTTTATGAAACACAAGAACAAGGCAGTACAGAACAAAATCAGACCAATGATCCTCAATCATCTCAATACATTGACTTGAGTGGGAGCTCAGAAAGGCCTTTACAAAGGCCTAGACAAGAGAAGCGAAAGAGACAAGAAGTTCCCACAAGAAGGAGTGACAGGGGAAATGTACCTAGGAGACGCTTCTCCATAGAAGGAGAGGCACTTATAGTTACTCCAGACGGAGATTATGAGCCTCATTCTGTGCAAGTAGCCTTATCAGGTCCTGCTAAGGATGAATGGAAGAATGCAATGGAGGAAGAAATTGATTCAATGA
Source organism: Inga leiocalycina (assembly GCA_963242795.1). Classification (NCBI taxonomy): domain Eukaryota; kingdom Viridiplantae; phylum Streptophyta; class Magnoliopsida; order Fabales; family Fabaceae; genus Inga; species Inga leiocalycina. Next base: position 67,107,241 of record OY725326.1, on the reverse strand, counting down.
AGAAGAATCAAGTTTGGGAACTAGTTGATCTACCAAAAGGGCGAAAAGCCATTGGGAACAAATGGGTTCTCAAAATTAAAAGAAAAGTTGATGGATCAATTGACAAATACAAGGCTCGATTAGTTGTAAAGGGGTACACACAACAGGAAGGGAGAGATTACGAGGATACCTTTTCACCTGTTGTACGTTTCAATTCTATAAGACTTATTCTGGCAATAGTAAATAATTTAGATCTGGAACTGCATCAGATGAATGTAAAAACCGCATTTCTAAACGGTGATCTGGATGAAGAAATCTATATGGAACAACCATTAGGTTTCATTAAGACAGGAATGGAGAGTAGAGTTTGTAAACTCAAGAGGTCCATTTATGGACTGAAACAATCATCCAGACAGTGGTATTTGAGATTTCATAGAGCAATAACCTCTTATGACTTTCAAATGATTGAAGAGGACCACTGCGTCTACATTAAGCGGTTTGAGGGTAATTTTGTAATATTATCCTTATATGTAGATGACATACTATTAGCTGGAAATAGCCTAAGGTCGATCTTAGCTATTAAAGAATGGTTATCATCGAATTTTGAGATGAAAGACATGGGTGAAGCAGAATATATACTCGGAGTTAAAATCCAAAGGGATCGCTCTAAAAGAATTCTCTCTCTTTCACAAGAGAATTACATCAAGAAAATTCTTGAGCGATTCAATATGAGAGACTGCAATCCCTTAGATACCCCAGTAGCTTCAGGTGTAACCTTAAGTCTTGATATGTGTCCCAAAACTGAGTCGGCAAAGAAGAAAATGGAAAGAGCTCCCTATGCTAGTGCCGTTGGAAGTTTGATGTACGCAATGATATGTACAAGGCCAGATATTTGTTACGCAGTTGGACTGGTTAGCAGATTCCAGTCAAATCCCGGTGAGCAACACTGGAAAGCAGTGAAAAGAATTTTGAGATACTTGATGGGCACGTCAGATTATGCACTATGCTATCAAGGAAGCGATCTGCGCTTAGTTGGATATTCTGACGCTGATTTGGGTGGAGATGAAGTTTAACGAAGATCGACTTCAGGATACACCTTCTTGCTGAACAATGGTGCCATATGTTGGAGCAGTAAGAAACAGACGTGCATTGCCCTACATCCTATGGAAGCTGAATTCGTGGCATGCACTTCAGCAGTGCAAGAGGTTATATGGCTGAAGAGATTCATTGAACATCTTGGATTTGGAAATGAAAACACAAATCCGGTGTTAGTGTATTGTGACAACACCGCGGCCATAGCCTATATGAAAGATCCCAAATACCATAGCAAGACCAAACACATAGATATAAAGTATAATTTTGTGAGAGATTATGTAGCACAGAAAGTTGTTACTATACAACATATTTCGACCAAGAGTATGGTCGCAGACCCCCTAACCAAACCCATAGCCAAGGAAATGTATGACATACATGTAAAGGCTATTAGGATGCATAAAATGTGAACTTGTAGACACTATGTAAAATGTTTATGGTTAATGAAAATGTTTCTTCATAAAATTTTATGTGTCTATATATAAAGGTATACAATGTCTAGTATGTTGTACAGGCAGGTAAGGTTGGCTCTCTCACACGAGCAACCGCCTTTGATACTCAGGACGAGTATGCAAAGATGAGACAATTGTGTTCACCAGTAAAGCAACAGGAATGCTGATATGGTAGAGAAGAAACACAAATTATGTCACCTCGAAAAAGTGTAGTATATCGAGATGAGATCCAATAAGACATAATATAAATGTGGATCGAATCATGGATACCCACTTCCATGATGCCTGTTGCCAGATAACAAATTCTTCAACATTGACGTCATGATAGATAAATGGAGTAGAAGAATTTGGGTTTAGATACTGGGAGCATCTAAACTAATGTCTGTACGGTGTTAATAATAAGTTTCAAAAATGACGTATGCTCTTATAGTGCAGAGTAACACCGTAGCATGTGATTCATACCACATGTGCGTAAGAACCGCAAACAGGAAGCAAGTGAATAGATCCCTGCTTCATTGCTGTGTGAGTCCCAAGAAGGTTAAACACTTCTGTGATGTCCTTTGACTTTGACATTGTCATGGAGATATACTTCAGCGCCTGCTACCTTAACATTCGTCCTATGATTACGACTGATACAATCCATGGTATTATGTTAGGAAAGCAGTTGATGTATATCAAAATGATAAATGAGCGAAAGGAAGGTTACTTGAAATATACACACCTATGTTGGTGTCTGAGACATGTCCCTTATGATATTAATATTTGGTAATTTCATAAGTGTGGACACTAAGCATATGAAAAGGCAATCTAAGTTTTATCTTGACTTGAGAGGGATTAGATCTGCCATGTGAAAGTGTATATTGGTATATCTAGGACATATGAGGCATAATATTAAAATTCAAGCTACACAAAAAAAAAAGGTTGTCTTGTGCTGGTCCTATGAGAGGGATTTCTAGTACAAACACCTAGGAGACGTCATGCCCATACGGTCACGGCAAAGCACCTAGTATGAAAGAAGAAAGAGAGGGAGACAATTCTTATGACATCCAATCCACCAAGTGTGAGTGGGAGATGTTGGGAATTGGGCTTAGTCCACCCTTGGTGGATTAGGCCCAAACCCATTAAACTTTAAGTTTTTTGGGGCCAAATAAAATACCCAGAAAAATGTGGGGTATTTATTTGTAATTTTCCCCAAAGGTTCAAAATTAAAAACCACCAGAAAGCACTTCCCCGTATAATTTGGAGGGAACAGTTATTTGGGAAAAACTGATGTGTGTGTGTGTGTGGATAAGTACACAGATATACACCAGACAAGACACAGAGAAAAAATAATATTCTCTGAGAACTCTCCTCTCCAACTCTTCTCTTCTCGTGTGATTGCTGTGTGTTATAGTCGAAATCCTGGTGATTCGACTCGCGTGGGTACCGGAAGAACTCGAATCGACACTTCAGGTACGCCCGAAAACCGACAGAAACGGCCGTGTCCACTGCGTTTGCTACGGCTTTTTCCTTTTTGACATCGCAGTGAACGTAGGTGGAATCAAGTATGGTTTTGGACACAACTTCTCCTAAATCGTCGAGAATGTCTGCAATTACCACTTTAGCCCCGTGCTCGACGAAGAGTCTTGCCATGCATTCGTCAAGTCCTCTTGCTGCACCGGTGATCAGAGCCACCTTTCCTTCAAGCCTGTAACATTCAAGCTTCAACTACTTATATTAGAATAACTTCCATTGATGCTGAGAATGTTTGTGTGTGTGTGTGTGTGTGAAGGTGAAGTTATTAGTTTTGGGTGTTACCTTCTAATGGCAGTTTTGGCAATCTCAGAGGCACTTGCCATTGATAAGATAGTGATCCTTCTTCAACTGCACACAAGTGATATATATTAGCTTATATGAATTTACTTCACTGTTTTTTTTTGCATGCATTCATACATAGATGTATGCATGTGTGGTATCAAAAATTAATTCGCAAGTTTTATTTTTTAAGTTTCGTAGTTTTTTGTATTAGGTTTTTATAGTTTTCTCAATTAGAGGCATTAGTTCCTTTGTTTTTAATGTATTATTAAGGCAAATTTGAATGCTAACTTAGTGATATATGTTGCTACAAATTAAGGTTCAATTTTTTTTAAAAGAAAATATGGGATAGTCAATATGTAAGTCCTTATAGTTTCAATCAATTTTTAATTAGTTCCTTATATTTTTTTTCTTTTTATCAGCCCCCTATATTGTCATTTGTTTTAAATCAAGTCCCTATAGTTTTTTATCTTTTAATTAGGTCCTTATAGTTTCATATTATTTTTAATTAGCTCCTTATAAGTTTTTATTCTATTTTGTTATTTATCCTATAAATTTTAATAATATTCTTATATTTTTTTAGAGTCTAATAATATTATTTTAAAAATATAAAATATAATATTATTAAGTATAATATGCTTTAATATTATAGTATAATAATAATATTCTATAAATAATAAGTTATTCTAATAATTTTATTTTAATATTTTTTTAACTAAACGTACATTTATATTATTTATTTTATTACTCTAAATTTTATTTATTCGTATAACTATAAAATTTGAATCATAAAAATAAAATTTTCTTAAAATAGAATCAAACTATAATTAATCATTTTTATTAGATTAATAATTTTTATGGTATTAATTTGAATTTATATTTTAATTTTATTTGTTTATTTACTTTTAAATTAACTTGATAAATAAAAAACTACAAGGACCTGATTAAACATCATATGAAAATTTAAGGATCTAATATAAATTAAGAAAACTATAGGGACCTAATTAAAAACAAATGAAAGTATGAGAACACAATAAAAATAAAAAAAATATAGGGACCCACTTAAAAATTAGTTGAAACTATAAGGACTTGTAGATTAATTATCCAAAAAATAAAATTAGCTAATATGAATTTGCTTCACTATTTTTTGCATGCATACATAAATAGATGTATGCATATATATATATATATATATATATATATATATGGAAAATACTTAGGTCAAGTTCATTATATTCATTTCATCAAGTTCTGCAATCACATATGACCATATGTCCTATTTTTGAATTATTATGATTTAATTATAAACCCATATGAAAAAAATAGGACACATAGCCATATGTGATTGAAAAACTTGATGTGATGAATATAAGGAACTTGATATAAGTTAGGTGTGTGTGTGTGTATCTGTGTATCAAAAAATGATTCTTGATTTTTTTTAGTTTCACTTGATTAGGTCTTAGTTTTTTTGTGTCAGGTCTTTATAGTTTTCTCAATTTGGGGTATTAGTTCCTTTGTTTTTATTGTATTATTAAGGCTAATTTGAATGCTGGTTAGTGATATATGTTGCTACAAATTAAAGTTCAAAATAAAAGAGTTTTTAAAAATATAATATAAAATGATGGAATAAAATTTTATATTATCAATATAAAAATTAATAAAATATTCTCATAACTTTCTCTTTGCATCTATGTATAATTATTAATTTGTAATATACTCGATCTTGATTTCATTTAGATCCGTGTAGCAAAATTAATCTATGTGTGTGCCGAGTGAGATCCATATCATTAATTACAATAACATTTTTTTCCTTACAAATTAACAAATTATGAATATGGAGATCCGTACTTATAATTTAGAAAATTATAAAGACTCAATAAAACGGAAAAAAACCACACTACAAGGACTTAATTAAAGTGCGTTAGAGAGAGAGGCTCAGGAAATTCATCTGCAGTGAACACGTACGCCGAATGAGGATAAGGAAGTTTAGAAAACAGAGAGAGAGAGAGAGAGAGAGAGAGAGGCTAATATGAAGCTTGTCAAAGTGGTAAGAGAAGATAAGCTCAAGTCAACGTCAAATCGGTTAGTATTGAATGTGAATAGCAGTTGGCAGGAAGAAATATGAAAAGTATCTAAGTTTAAAAAATGCTGAAGAATTCAGGTAAAAAAATGCTGAAAAATTCTTTATTGTGGAACCCTAACAAAGTCCAATCGCACTTGAAATCTTTGGCTAGAGTTCTTGATTGCCATTTTCGAGCTTCTTGAGTATAGGCAACACCTCATGTGGTGGCTAGTTAACCATGAGAGAAATATAAACAGAGAGGTTGCGTTGGGACTAATTCCTGCAGAATCTACTATAAGTGCGAGAGAAAAAGATTGAGTTGATAATGTTTTGAAGTTAGGTTTTTTGTATTCCCAGTAACTACCCTGTTTTTGGTATTGCCCAATCTTGTAAAGGGATTGACAATTGCTGTTTAACTTATTCACCAATCATAATATTTTGGAGTCACTTAGTTAGGCAGGGTATTTTCATAGTCACTAATCTTGCAAAGTGATTCGGAATTGTGGTCTTTTGGAGTTTACGGTTATTGTACGCCGGTTGACTAATAGTGTGTTTGGTTTGAGGGGAGGGGAGGGGAGGGGAGGGAGGGAAAGAGAGGGGAGGTAAATTACCTTTTTGGGTTGAAAGAATTTAAATTTTGGGCGGGAACCCAAAATTTAAAAAAAATGAGAAAGTAAATTTTGGGCGGGAAACCAAAATTTAAAAAAATGAGAGGGTAAATTTTAAGTTTCTTTTGTCCAAAATGGTAATTTCTCCACCCTCCCCTCCCCTCCCTCCCCTACCCTCCCCTCAAACCAAACACACCCTAAAGCTTTACATCTGTGCCTTTACTACTAATTGTGGAATTGAAAACAATATGACTAAAGGAGTAGACTACATTAGTATAGATGTTGGCTTAATCAGTAATGGTTTTGACATAATGATGGTTTTGACAAAATGAATAATGGTTTTGACTAAATGAATAAATATATTGACTAAAAGAATAATAATTTTTACTTAATGAGTAATGGTTTTGACTAAACACTAGTAGAAAAATGACTTTTTAGACCGGTTCTATATTAGATCTTAATAAAGCAGGTCTAAAAAATCTATTATTTTTTAGACCGGTTGTTATAACCGGTCTTAAAGGTCACACTTTTAAGACCGGTTGTGGGCACAACCGGTCTTAAAAGTGTGACCTTTAAGACAGGTTGTGGTCACAACCGGTCTAAAAGGGCAGACATTTAAGACCGGTTGTGCCCACAACCGGTCTTAAAGGTCACACCTTTAAGACCGGTTGTGGGCACAACCGGTCTTAAGGTAATTTTTAAGATCGGTTGTGACTACAACCGGTCTTAAAGTTTCATTTTTTTAAAAAAACGTCCCTTTTATTTTATGTACACGCACAGAATGCTCCAATTTTAACAGCAGTACATAACAATCACTTATTTCAATTTCAAAATTCAAAAGCCAGTACAGTCTATAGCAGCAACAAATTAATGTTCATACAAGTCAGTATATAGCAGCAACAAATTAATGTTCATACAAGCCAGTACAGTCATACATTGATGATTCATTTGGCCATTAGACAGTAAGGATGACCAAATGACAACAGTAAAACAACAGCTTCTTCTTTTGAAGTTGATTGTACCTTCCCTAGTCCCCAGTGTCCCTTTGGTTGCCTACACCAAACATGAAGTTTCTAGGAAAAGAACCAAGCAAAGAAATGAACATGCCATAAAAACATGTAAATAATTTTAAGAATTAGAGAATGAAATAGAGCAAACACGCAAGAACCAACAAAAGCAAAATGACATTGGCCTCAATTCCTCTTTGCTTCAAATAGCCCTTAGCGTCAATTATGTCCTGTACAAAAACCCAAATAATCAAGCAACAGTATGATTCATCAAGAATCCTATTCTAGGAGCAATATCTTGCCACAATTAACCCATCATATAGATACAAAAACACTAGGACACAGCCATCACAATTCAATAATGTACAATGTAACGTTGGATTCAAAAACTCACTATTTGTGTAATAGCTCATAGATGAATTCAGCACAACATGTGCGAATGAAATCAATATCTTCTTCAGGAAAGGGATCAGCAAGATCAAACATCTGTAACACCAAAACCAGACGAAACATTGACTTAGTAACTTAAAAACAATAAAGTAAAACAAAAGTTCTGAAATATAAATTTACCTCTTGAGTAAAATCAGTCGTGCCTATAGTGATAATATTGTAAATGTGTCTCAAAACATAAAAACCACATAAGTTGGACTCCTTTGGTTGCCTACGGCTCTGAGAAAAAACATGATATCATTAAAACAAATATAAAGGCATGTCTTATTACATTCTTTAAACAAATCCATATGTACTAACCTTTGGCATGATCCATGTAGGGTCCTTTAAATCACGAACATGCTTACCACAAGCACTGTGTAGGAATGTCCGCATAGCCCTATGATCATCACAATGACAAAGGTTATTGGTTTTACACAAATTCCATAAACTTTGCATACAAAAGGTAAGAATGCAAGAAAACTAACGAATTCATGGTCTTTTTCAAAATCATTCCCTGGTTTGAAGTGGAGGGAACATAAGAGGATGACAGTGTAACTACTCTTGCATAGAAGAAGTAACTGCCAATGATCACTGCAAAAAATAGAAAAATATTAAGCAAACATAAAACATTATATAAATTATAAAATATCAGTTTGTTTCTTACCTATGCACATATGGAGCCAAGAAACACTCAATTCCAATTTCACTAAGCCTCTCTGACAAGTATCTATGTCTACTAGCAGCAGTGGTCCCTTTCTCTTGGATGTGATGGGGGCATAAGAATCCAAATTTTTCGCTTTTGCCAGAGGAGACCAACCTATGATACATGTACCTACAATAACGCAAGCATATAAATAAAAATTAAACGGTGAAACTTTTACAATATTTACTTTGAATTGCAGAAGCTACTTACATTAAGAACAGTTGGACAATCCCTATCGTAAGATTTTGTCCAGGAGCTACCAGGGACATCAAATCATCCCTCTCAAGATAGCATGTCACTCCTGACTGTCCAACAACTGAATCCGTAGGCCACTTTCTTGTTTTGAATGATGTATCATATGCCATCAGAATCACTTGCTGCATGATATTCAATGGAGCCTGTGAAACTTCTTGCTAAGTGAAGGGAGCTGGACTTGGTGGGGCTTTGATCGGACTTTCCTCGGCTCGACCAGAAACAAGGTTCGTTGGCCACAAGATGAATGTGCCCAAGACATCGCTAACGATCTTGAATTCATCAGAAGGGATAAGGACAGGTGCATCTGCAACAATTACCTCGTCAACTGACACTCGGACTTGGTCACCTTCCATTTGTCGGTGGTGGACAGTTGATCCCAGGTTATGCACACTACCCCGTGCAACTAACCGTCTCAGAGGATCCTCGACAAAAAGATCACAAAGCTCAGTAATTTTCGGGTTAGGACCTTCTGATGACTGCCCGATGTTGCAACAACTACCTTTAGTGCTCTGCTTATTAGGATCAATCGATTGTGGCTGGGGAGCACTGGTATCTTGTCTTGAGCTCATAAACACTATCATTTCCTCTTTCATCTTGCTCAACCGGGTCTCTAATAGTGCATCAAATGGTACTTCAGCCTCAGCCTTTGCTTCTGCTCTTGCAATGGCCAACATAGTCTCCAATTCCTCCCTAGTCACGATGTTTGAGGAATGGTGTACGGGGGCTCCAAAGTAATCCCGTATCCCTACCCCTCCTCCAACTCCCCTGACACGGCCTGGATGCTCATCTTTGCCAGTAGCAACTGTTAGAATATCATTCCTGCCCTCCGACTTAAAATAGCCCTCAGCTTGTTGTTTTCTAATTTCATCCTGTAAGATAATACAAATTAACAAACATAAGTAATAACGTATGTTCCTTATGTAATTAATTACAATAACGATATATACTTACAATTCTTTCACCAACTATACAAGATTGTTCACTCGTATAAGTCCCGTTCCTCTTTTGGTAGGCAAATTGCCATTTTTCTTCTCGACGAATCAGAGATGGCGGAGAAAGAAGAACAGAAGGATCGGATTGAGATGCTTCTTCCAATCTCTTCCGTTTGGCCGCCAACAAGTCTCTTTCAGCCTTTGCATAACCCCCACGAGACATTGTATGAGCGCAATCATTCTTTCTACCACTCTCTTGTGCTTTTTGCCTTTTTGCCTGCGAATAAGAAATGATACAAAAGGAAAGTGTTAGAATCAATTAAGATAATTGCTAAGTAAATAAAACGAAAAATAAGTCATCTAACCAACGATTCTGGAGTAGTCCGAAGCCTAACAAATTCTTGCCAAGTCCTTGATCAAGAAATGTATACTGGTCGCACGGATTAGGATGAGGCTGACCATCTTTCACCTCAATATGAATGTAATTGTTGGTCAGATTTGTCTTAAACTTGCTCCGGCGCTCATAACAATACGTCATCGTCTTGTTGTACAAGATCTCACTCTGAGGAACGTCATAGGTGAGCTGAAATGCATGCATTGAAGGAGTAAGTGACAAATTTGTGACATTTGATAATAATTAATTACATACAGATGAGAATTGTATACTTAAATAGTGTCCCAAATATGCTACTTCACCTTTACATCAACATTTCTCCACTCTTCTATCAAGATGCTCGGCTTGTTACGTGCAAAGAGGCCGACGAAACTCCTATATCGTTGTGCATTAGGCCCGATTGGTTTCCAATGTCTATCAAACTCAATCGGTATCTTTTGGCCTGCACTTTGATTGAGGGAAACATCTGTCAACCATGTGCCATGTCTACCCCTCCGTACAGACTAGCTACTGCGCTCACTATGACCCTTGATCGGAGCATTGCTAGGCTCGCCCTGGTTAACACTAGCTGGCTGACTCTCCTGAGCACTAGGTGGCTGACTCAGAGGTGTATGAGGTGGCTGATCCTCTGCACTAGGACGCTGGGGATTCGTCATTTGCCTATAACGACAACAAAGAAAGATAAATCCTAAGCTATGACATATGAAGGCTATATCGATAAAATAACTAAACATATTCTTCGGATATAAATCATAATCATAATTACTTTAGTTAGTTAAGGTCAAAGTAGTATCATAAAGAGATATCCTCCCATATTCCCTCGTGATGATCATTTTTTTGTGCCGTGCGCATTAGCTGCTTCATCTTCTTCGTTCAGTTCTGGTAGACCCCTGGAAAAAGAAGGAGTCTCAAGAAGATCATAATTTGAGTGACTTTTCTCGTCAATATCAATGACCCTTTTTCCTTGGAGAGCTACAGACCATATTTTATTTGCCTGATCAGTGATATAGAACACTTGTTGCGGCTGATCTGCCATAATGAAAGGTTCATCTCTAAAACTTCTACTATTCAGATCTACTAATGTAAATCCTAACCTATCGATCTTCACACCATTATTGACATCAACCCACTTGCATTTGAAAATGGGAAATCTAATTTTAACATAGTCAACCACCCAAATCTCTTCAATCACCCCATAATAAGGTATGGCAGCCAATGTAGGGTTCTTATCTTTCGAACTAGAGAAGTGCATAGATTCAGCCACTAATACAACACCACTGTTCTGGACGGTGCTCTTACCATCTAGGGACTTCGTGTAAAAGTTATAACCATTGATCACAAATGAAGTCCAACTTATGACATCAACTTCAGGACCACGTGCTAACCAATTTATTGTATCAGAAACACATTCTTCTCCGTCAACCTTTTGTTTAAACCAATGTGCGAAAGTTTTGTTATGCTCCCTTATTAACCTTTGTTCAGTCATTCGACTATTTTTTTTCCGTACAATTTCTTTATGGGCATTCATGTAATATTGAACTTCATCAACAACATTATTCAAGATGTACAAGTAGACTTGTTGCAATTCATCAGCATCTATGCTCTTTACTATTGCCCCGCGTCTACCCCCTTCTTGATCATGATGTTTAGGAAGGCCAATATGTCATACATTTGACAAATAATGTTGACAAAATTCCATAGCTTCTTCAGAAACATATTTTTGAACAATAGATGCTTCAGGCCGATTGGGGTTCTTCACATACCCTTTTAGTATTTTCATAGTTCTTTCGATCGGGTACATCCATCGAAAATAGATAGGGCCACACAACTTTATCTCCCACACTAGATGAACAACCAAGTGTACCATGATATCAAAAAAGGAAGGAAGAAAAAGCTTCTCAAGCTGGCATAAGATCATATATCCTTCATTTTCTAATTCCTCCAATCTTTCCGTGTCAATGACTTTACAACAAATGACATTGAAGAAGAAACAAAGTCTAGTCAATATGTGTTGAAGATCATATTCGGCAATGCCTCGAATAGCTACTAGGAGTAGTTGTTGCATTAAGACATGACAATCATGAGACTTTAGCCCTATTAACTTCAAGTCTTTCATCGATACAAGCTTTTTAAAATTTGAACAATACCCTGAGGGAACTTTAGCGCCATGTAAACACTCACAAAAGCTTCTTTTCTCAACCTTAGACAAAGTATGAGCAGCTGGAGGACAAAAAGTTTTAATACCGTATGGCCTTGGATGTAAATCTTCTCGTATTCCCATTTCTTGCAAGTCTAATCTTGCCTTCACGCCATGCTTAGAACTTCCTTGTATGTTGAGCAGTGTCCCAACAATACTATCACATATGTTCTTCTCCACATGCATGAAATCAATACAGTGTCTGACGTCAAGATTGCGCCAATATGGAAGATCGAAGAAGATGGACCTTTTTTTCCATATATTTTTCTCATTTCTACTCTTAGATGACTTACCAAACATAGTATTGATATTTTTCACCTTTTCATAAATTTTCTCCCCAGTCAATGCCTCTGGAGCATCTTCAAACTCTTGGCCACCGTAAAAAGCTTTTTTTAATCTATGATAAGGGTGGCTTCGTCTTAGAAATCGCCTATGACCAAGGTAAACCGTCTTTCTTCCAAGTTGAAGTTGATGGTAGCATGTGCCTTCTTCACATATCGGACAAGCTTTGTGGCCTTTAACGCTATATCCTGACAAGTTCCCATATGCAGGGAAGTCATTTATAGTACAAAAGATCATTTCTCGCATATTAAAAGTCTCCTTCTTGTTCGCATAAAAAACATCAACACCTTTATCCCACAACTCTTTCAAGTCTTCGATCAAGGGTTCTAGGTAAACATCTATGTCATTTCCGGGTTGCTTTGGTCCCGAAATCAACATATACAACATTATGTACTTTTGTTTCATACATAACAAAGGAGATAAGTAATAAATTACCAACAGAACAGGCCATGAACTTTGTATACTGCTTAGGCTACCATAAGGATTCATACCATCTGTGCTAAGCCCAAGCTTGAGATTCCTAGGTTCTTCACCGAAGCTAGGAAATAATTGATCAATTTTCTGCCATTGAGAAGAATCAGCTGGATGTCGAAGCTTTCCATCAGAAATCCGTTCATCTGCATGCCATCTCAAATTTTTGGCATCAATTTCATTAGCAAACAGGCGCTTGAACCTTCGAATGATTGGAAGATACCACAACACTTTTGCAGGGCCCTTATTTGATTTATACCTCGGAGTTTCACATATTAGACATTGCTCCTTCTCTTCATGATCTTTTCTATACAATATGCAATCATTAGGGCAAGCATGGATCTTTTTATACTTCATCCCTAGTGGACACAGTATTTTCTTAGCATCATAGTATCGACAAGTCAACACATTATCATCAGGAAGCATATCTTTAAAGGCCTCAAGCGTTTCTGAAAAACTCTTGTCGATCCATCCATGCCGTGCTTTCAAGCTTACCAATTTCAATACAGCATTCAGCAATTGGTATTTTTTACACCCCGGGTACAGCTGGTTCTCAGCATCACTGCACATATTACCATATGCATGTGATTGTTCAAAAGCCTCTTCTCCTACATCACGAATAATATCCTCTATCTAATCATCCATATCCGTGTCATTATCATCACAAGTCACTTCCCCCTGTTGAGATGCACTTGGCATTTCTAATTGTTCACCATGCCATACCCATACTACATACGTCTTACAAAACCCTTCACAAATTAAATGTGTATATATATCTGCAGCACTTAATTGCTTCTCATTCAAACATTTTACACAAGGGCAATAAAACATCCCACTATCATCATCGGCATTTCTTTTTGCAAAGTCTAAAAAACCCCTCACCCCAACATCATATTCAACACTCGTCCGTTTAGCTTGTATCCAACTACGATCCATATATTCCAACACCTTTTTTTTGTTTTCTACTTTTTCCCCTGGAAAAGGTAGGAGTATGATGAGAATGGGTCATCTTTTTTCTTCAAGCATAAACAGGAGTGTTGAATTTTTTACTTATTTGAAATATAAGAAACATTTTGGCCACAAATTTATATGAATGGGGTTAAAGAAGTTAGATCTCAACCCCATTCATGCACATTGAATGTGAATGGCCAAAAAACCAATAATGATTAATATAGCACCCGGATCATTACCTATATATATATGATATATTCCTATCCTTCCCAATTATTTATGTTCTTATATTTTATTCATCATAAAAGAATGAAGAATTCATTCCTCAAACAGAAATAATGAAAAGCCTAAGCCATGCTCGTGATCTACAACAAGCCTTTCATCAATCAATACACACACACACACACACACATATTTGCAGATGTATACTTCCATCCATCAATAAATATATACATATATCATTGTGAAAAATCATTATACTATTAGGGAAATGTCGCAAGGGACAAGTGTAAATAGGAAAATGAAAGCTAAGCCCTTAACTTGCTTACCAGTTTTGGCTTTAGCTGTTTTCTTAGAAACACTTTTCGAGCTTGTTTCTTCTTCTCTTCTGACTTCAATTTGGTGAGACTAGGCCTGTATATAATCACTGTCCGACCGATTTGACCAACGGTCACTGAACCCGTTAATTGTTGACAGTGTGCTTGAGAGAAGATAATGAATTAAGCAGTAATTAGCATAATATACAAAGCATATAGAGCAAAAACGCATATGAATGAATGAATAATAATTGAACAAAAGGCCATCTAATAGGCCATCAGCAACAACTCTATATAGGCTATTTAATTTCTCATCATGTGAGCGTTTAACCACATAGTTATTACTTCTTCAAGTTCTTTCCCATCTCGTTTTGTCCTATATGTGAGTTTCTCAATCCAATTGAGGTCTTATGAGTTTATGATCCTGGTTTTGTTGGGATTCAATCACAGATGGAAAATGTGAGGGTGGACTTAGAAGGGAAGCAAAAGAGGCAATAGAAGTGGGAATGATGAAGAGAAGGTGAAGTCACCGTACGTGGCAGACAATTCTTTGATATTAGTTTGTTTTATGTTTTCATTTTTTTTTCATTTTCAAATAATTAATCAAGCCTAACAATTCTTTGATATTAAACTAAGCAATGTATCAAGACAAGCTTCCATTGTAAAACTGCCGAAGCATGTATCAAACTTGGTTGGGCGTCGGGTTAGTGAACTGAACATGTCTGATAATGAACAAACTTCCTCACAAACAAATAAACAATTCATAGAGGGGCGTTCTCATCTTATAACAACATTCAAAAACTCATAATTAGGCCTCACGGACATAACAGCTTATACCGAATATAAATGTCTTCAATTTCTCCTTTCAAATATTTTATCAAACACCTAATGTGCATTCACATTCAACAATAGAACAGAGGAGGAACATACCTCAAAAAAGAAATTGAAGATGAAGATGTCCCGGAAATGCAGTGAATAAGCAGGGACGACAGCACCCACTAGTAGCTGAAGCAATGTATGAGGTATGTTCCTCGACAGCACCCATGAGCACCCACGATAGTACAGCGGCCGAAGTGTGACGACGGACTCTATTCAGAATGGGATAAGGTAAGGGACGGGGATTCGCGCTAAGGAGAGAAAATATTGGGAACAAACTTGCTTGGGTGATTCAGAATGGAAGGGATCGATTTCAGATTGGAAGAGGCAGGAGTGTAAGCTGATGAGGCAAGGATCGAAAGTAAATTGGAACATTTTTTAGATCGGTTAAGAGAATAACCGGTCTTAAAAGGGGACTTTTAAGACCGGTTTCTAGGCAACCGGTTTTAAAAGTCCCTTTTTAAGACTGGTTGCCTAACAACCGGTCTTAAAAAACCTTTTTTTAAGACCGGTTATCCTCTTAACCTGTCTAAAAAAAATATATTTTAGATCGGTTCTCTTAGTAACCGGTCTAAAAAATAAAATCCCTAATTTTTTTAGACCGGTTAGAATAGAACCGGTCTAAATAATCTTTTTTAGACCGATTATTAGAATAACCGGTCTTCCAACTTGTTTATAATAACGAAAATGCCACCGCGCATTTCTTTTAAACCTGCATCCACAACAACCGGTCTAAATGGGCCGGTCTAAAACACCTTTTTTGTACTGGTGAAACCAATAAATGTATATTGACTAAATGAGTAAAGTTATTGACTAAGAGTAAAGATTTTTACTTGATGAGTAATAGTTTTGACAAAATGATTAATTGTTTTGACTAAATGAATAAATATATTGACTAAATAAGTAAAGTTATTCGTTAAAAGAGTAATAGGTTTTGCTTAATGAGTAATGGTTTTGACTAAATAAGTAAAGTTATTGACTAAAAGAGTAATGATTTTTACTAAATGAGTAATAGTTTTGACAAAATTAAATGAGTAATTGCTTTGACTAAATGAATAAATATATTGACTAAATGAGTAAAGTTATTGACTAAAAAAGTAATGATTTTACTTAATGAGTAATGGTTTTGATAAAATGAATAAATGTATTGACTAAATAAGTAAAGTTATTGACTAAAAGATTAATTAATGATTTTTACTTAATGAATAATAGTTTTGACTAAATGAGTGAAGTCATTGATTGTAGGATTAAGGGTATTGACTAAATCATTAAATGTAATGACAAAATGAGTCATGATTTTGATAAAATAAATAATGGTCTTGACTAAATGAGTAATGGTAATTAATAAACCTAAAAAGTAACATATGCATGATTTTTTTCACCGTTGACAAAAAAGGCTTTGACAAAAAAGCCAACTTTTTCATGACAACAACTACAATACATATATTCCAATAACAAGTGAATATTAAGATTCCACCTATTCCTAATGTTTTATTGTCATTCCCACCAGAGAACATGTTCATTTCCATATACATTACTTACAATAAAATGCCACTATTCACTACAATAGATTTGAACATTTATAACTCCCAACACATAATGGTTACAGTTAATAAACATCAAGCATGTTGAGGAAGAGGTCGTGTAAACATAACGGCTAATTATGTGCACCGTCATGTATTGTAAGAGGGAATTCGTGAAAACACAAAAATAATGATTGTAGTTAATAACCATTATTTATATAGTGACAAAAGTGGCTGCACTTTCGAAACAGCCACTATATAACACTTACAAATGATTTGACATCCCACCTCTTATATCAATGAAGACAAAACATAACGGTCTTCAGAAACAACCGTCGTGTAACATTTTCAAATGATATATCTTCCCCAAGTACTAGTTCATGGGTCATAACCCTTCGTAATATCGTCAGACTTTCATAAGTCATAACCCTTCATAACATCCATTAGACCTTTATTTAATTTCACATATTCCTTGTAATTCTTACTACTTTTCTTCATCAGCCTCCTCCTTCCCTCCATCATGTTAACATCCGAGGGAGCTACTCTGCCACCTCCACCGCCGCCGCCTCCTCCTCCACCTCCTCTTGAAATGGAAGCTCTGATGCAACTGTTGGTAGGCCTTAACTGCCACACAAGGCATCTCACAGTATATGCCAACAGGCTAAATAAGAAGTTGAGCCTCACACTTTATCACAATGCGGTTGAATATGACTTACAATCAAACCCTTCGTCTCCTTCCTCCGATGATGAGAATGAAGAGGAGGAGGAAGACGGTAGTAGTGGTGATGATGACTAAATACAACTATTGTATTTGTAAAATGATTTAAAAAATAAGTTGATAAAAAACAACTTCATACTTCATGGTTATTAATCAATAACTGTAAAGTATCTTTTTCCTTGATTTTAAAAAACCAACATATTTAACGGTTCTAACGTAAAAAATATAAATTAAAGCTTTTAAAACATTTCATCTTCCCTGCGTTGATCAACTTTGGGTGCTACCTTGTTACCCAATTATCGTTAGGAGAACCAGGTACCCTTTCATTACATCTTTTTCAACTTCCGTCCCTTACAGAGTTCTATATGTCTATTTAACCTCCTCATTTTCATTTCTTTTTCCTATGTTTTCTTCACCATCATCCTCTTTTTGTTCTCTCAATTGCAAAGATGAAACATCATGCAGAAGAATTGCCAGAAAGCTCTTGGCGTCATCCTCCACCTCCTACTTCTCCTTCCCAAGTTATATTTCTTCTTTAAGTCACTTTACAGTAAATTTATAGACCCCCAAAAAATTGTTGAGGTTGCAAAAAAAAATCATACACACATTGTGTGAGCTTAAGATTTATTTTTCTCCAGCATCTTTGACATCATGGTCCACCTAACAACTCATTTAGTTAGAAAGGTACAACTTTGTGGCCCATCCTATTTAAGGTGAATGTACACGGTTGAACGTTTCATGAAAATAATGAAAGGGTTTGTGAAAAATCAGAGTCATTTGGAGGGTTACACTATTGAAAGATATATCTTTGAAGAGGCCGCTGAACTTTTGCCACATAGTTAAAGCATGCAAGTGATATTGGGCATCTAGTGTAATACCCCGACTTTTGAGACTTGAGCTTAGAGAATAAGCCTGAGATTAGTGGATTGCTAAGCCCCGGTTTAGTAAGATCCCAAATTGTGATTAAGGGTAAATGACTCCAAAAGTGGATGTGGTTAGTAATAAATAACCCTCACTACAAAAAAAATGTGATTTAGTAGCGGTTAAAAATAGGTATTAGTAACGGTTTTAACCACTACAAACAACATTAGTAGCGGTTAGGTAAACCGCTACTAAATCGTATGTTGCAAGTGATTTTGTAGCGGTTATACAAAACTGCTACGCAAGGAACATAACCGCTACATACTTTGTAGCGGTTACAAAAAACCGCTACAACATCCCCTTGAACGAAATTTTTTTCAGAGATATTTGTAGTGGTTATATAACCGCTACAAATATAAAAAATTGCAATTTTCAAGGCGGGAAAAGAAAAATGACATTTTTTCAATTTCGTAGCGGTTAAGAAACCGCTACTAATTTTGAATTTTTATGAAATTTGTAGCGGTTATAAAACCGCTACTAATTTCATGAAATTCAAATTTAGCGCCAAAAAATTTAATTTGAGTTTAAAAATGCACGTTTGTTAGTAGCGGTTTAATAACCGCTACAAATATTTAAAATTTTTTTAAAAAATATACAATCATTTGTTTCTGTTCTTTTAATATTAAATTAATTATTTTCTTTTTTTATTAGTTTATCTAATTTAATTAGCTTATTAATAAATTAAAAGGATAAATTTAATTTAATTGGATTAGTATAAAAATTATATTAATAATATTATTAAGGATACGTAGGTAATAAGGAATTATTATGTTGTCTAATATAATGTAATTGTGTATGAAAAATAGATGAAAATGAGATACAGTTCTAAAATATCTGGAAAAAAAATGGTGATAATAAATTTTACATAAAGGAAAGAAGTATTGTAAAAAAAATAAAAAAAATTGTTACCATATGTGATCGTATTATTCAGCTCCTCTACTCATACAAAAGAAGTTGTAAATGAGAGAAAATGAAAGAAAGGTAAGGTGAAAAGAAATTGGAGAGTGTTTGAAATGAGTTGTGGTAAGGGTATTTATAGGGATCCACGTACTATTTGTAGCGGTTAATGCGTCGATTTTGTAGCGGTTTTTATTTAGTAGCGGTTATTGTTACTATTGTAGAGGTTTAATAACCGCTACAAATATTATTTTACTTTTTTAAAAAATTTTGTTTTTTTAAATTTTATTTTAAAATTTTTTTTCCAATTTTTTTAAAGAGAAAAGCATAATTTGAATTTAATCACTCATCGTCGCCATCCCTACAGAAATTATGTAGAAAAATTATTATTATGGATGTTTTATTAAATTTAAAAAATTTAATTTAAATGACGTGGACTTAAAAAAACTTACCGCAGTAGAGGTAAATTGTCATCGCCTTCAGGGAAGTAGTTTTCAAAATCGGCTAGCTGAAATGGCTCACTCTCATAGGCGATGTTATCGCCTTCACCCATGTCGTAAAGGTCTCGTGGCTTTAGATGAACGACCATGTGCTAATCCCTGTGCCTCTCGTCCTCGACATAATAAACCTGATGTGCCTCTGAAGCTAGAATATACGGCTCATCATCTTGAGAAATACCAGTATGAATCGGCCGTGAGAAATTGACTGATGTGATCCCTAAGTCATCAGTTGTCAGTCCCCGAGAAGTAGTGGTATTTGCCCACAAACACTTGAACAGCGTCACGGTGAAACGGCCTTGATAATTAAATTCGACCACATCAAGAAGCTTGCCATAGTAAGGGACGGCTCCGAACTGCATGTTAGCGTCACTGCTGCTCGCATAACTACTTGTCCCAAATGTGCCATAAACACCCGAATTCTGAGTTTGCAATCCTTGATCCCATGAAACCGTGCAAAACTTAAAACCATTGACATTGTATGCTGTAAACCTTTTTGCATGATCAAGAAGGCCGATTGCGAGAGCTCTAAAATCTGGTGAGTGTGGGTTGTGGTCATTTAGTATTCTGCGCGCAAACCAGCTCGGGAATTCTCTGTCAACCCTCCTATCAACTTCCGAGGATGTCTGTGCACGGATCCTGAGTTGACGATTCACATGACTTCTGAATTCCCTGCAATTAATAATGGAAAGACAATAGTGAAATGAAAGTGAGAAATGTTATGAAAGATATAGATCGAATAACATGTGAGTGTACAATTCTTACCGTATGAAAGGTTCAATTTGAGTGCAATTAATCAAGACATGTCTATGTGCTTGGAACTTCTCAGTTGCCGTTAGTTTGAAGTTCTCAGTTGCTCCAACTGGTTTAGGGATAAATTCTGCTAATGTCGGCGCAGGATCAGGACAATCGTCAACACGAGGTGGGCGGTTGAAAGCCGTCTCAAGATCATCAAAGTACCTTGAGTAAAAATATAGTACCTCATCCCCTATATAGCCTTCAGCTATAGAACCTTCTGGCCACGCCTTATTCCTTAGGTAAGATTTTAATTTCCCAAGTAACCTATGAAGTACAGATGAGAAAATTGATATAAAATGCTGAAAAGGACGACTAGTAAACATTAAATACAGAGAATAAAGCACATATTTAAAATGAGAACCTCTCAATCGGATACATCCAACGATATTGTACTGGTCCAGCGAGCTTTGTTTTATGAATGAGGTGGACTGTAAGGTGAACCATCACAGTAAAAAAGGACAGATGAAAGATCATCTTTGAATGACAAAGCGTAAGAATAATTTTGGACTGCAGCTAATTGAGCTCCTCAACCATCAAAACCTTAGAACACAACTTCCGAAAGAAAGAACAAAGTTCTACCAAAACGATGGAAACATCAGGAGGAAGTGTATTCTTTATAGCCAGAGGGAGTAACTGCTGCATAAGAACATGTGAGTCATAACTCTTCAGGCCAGCAACCTTTTGAGCCTGCAAGTCATCACATCGAGAAATGTTGCTTGAATACCCATCATGAACTTTTAATTTCTTCAACGTCATGAGGAAGACTTCCTTGTTCGGTTTTGTGAGGGTAAACTTTGTCGGTTGAAATCTGTCATGCTCATCTGGCCCAGCGTCTTCACGAACTCCCATGTCGAGTAAATCTTTCCTCGCTTGAAGGTGATCTTTTGTCTTGCCGGGTTCATTAAGCAGCATATACAGCATATTGTTGCAAACATTCTTTTCAATGTGCATTACATCAAGACTGTGGCGAAGTAAATTAGATCTCCAATATAGAAGATTGAATAAAAGACTTATCTTCTTCCACTGCTGAGGCGCCGAAGTCCTACACGTCTTTTAGCGAGTTTGTGCTAAATCGTCGCTTTTTCCAAACTCAAAGTCAACATACTCAAGCTGCTGGAAGATATCTGTACCAGACAAAGTCTAAGGAGGTCCTCGTTTTTCTGGTTTCCCAATGAAGCGATTCCGTTGCAATCTGAACTTATGCGTTCCATCGAGAAACCTCTGATGCCCCATAAAGCACCACTTTCGGCTGTAGGGAAGGCGTACTGCGTCTGAGTCAAAATTGCAAACTGGACACGCCGACCAAGTATGCACATTACAACCAGATAATGTGGGAAGGCCAGGAAAGTCACTAATCGTCCACATCAAGGCTGCACGCAAGTTGAACAAAGTCTTACCGTAAGCGTCGTACGTCTCCAAGCCGACATTCCACAGGTCAAGCAATTCCGTAATAAGTGGTTGGAGATACACATCGATGTCATTGTCCAGCGTCTTTTTGCCTGGAATGATCATAGACATAATGAAAGAGCTTTGTTTCATACACATCCAGGGGGTAAGTTGTAGGGAACTAAGACTACTGGCCAAATACTGTAACTTGTGCTAAGATTCCTGAAAGGATTGAAACCGTCGGTTGCCAACGTAAGCTGAACATTTCTAGGGTTAGTCGAAAAATCTGGAAATTCGTTGTCAAACGTTTTCCAAGCAGCTGCATCCTGGGGATGTCTTAATTTACCGTCTTTGTTGTTAGCAACGGCATGCCACCTCATGTGCTCCGCAGTTTTAGACGACATAAATAATCTTTGTAGATGAGGTTTTAAAGGGAAGTACCTGAGGATCTTTGCAGGTTTCTTCTTCTGCTTTTCCCCTTCTGAATTGTCTTGTACCTCGATGTGTGACATCACTTACAAGTCTCCCTGCTGGAATCATCTCCCCAATACAGCATACAATCATTTAGGCATGCATCAATCTTTTGATAATTCAACCCCAACCTGTTGATAATCTTCTTGGCCTCGTAGAACGTTGTAGGAATCTCAGCGTCGGGGAATGCATCTTGTAATTAGTCAAGCAACATCGACATTCCCTTATCTGTGATCCCACACAAGCACTTGATATGATACAATTTGATCAAGAAAGATAATTTAGAATATTTGCGACAACCTTGATATAAAGGACGATCTGCTTCATCCATCAATCTGAAAAAATCATGAGCTGCTTCATTCCTCATAAAAACCAGCTCAGAACCGTGCACTTCTTCATTGAAGTTGTCGCCTTGAAATCAAAACGCATCACGCACAGCATCATTTACAGGATCATCTTCATCTATTTGAACGCCTACTTGAGAACTTCGAGGAAGAGCATCGTCATATCTATTGCTGACCTTCTCACTATAAACTGCCCAGAACGTATAGTCCTTAGGGAAAGGCTTCATAAGCAAATGTTCCTTCACAACATTTCGTGCATGCCACTTCTTGAACTTGTATTTCTGACACAGACAGACGATCTAGTTGTTACAGCTGGCGTGAGTGAATGCGAAATCCAAGAAACTGTTTAATCCGTACAAATATTCAGGAGAATTGCGTGGCAACCTGATCCATGATTTATCCATAGCTACTAGTGAGAGAGAAGAAAGTATAGAGAAGAAGATGAGTGAGTGGAGAATGACGAATGCCAATAACCTTATATTCTGAAATTCCGTTTTCAATTTTGTAGCGGTTCCAAAACCACTACACTAACCGCTACAGACCTTAAATATTTGTAGCTGTTATACATATAAAACCGCTACTAATTTTTAAGCCGTTGGAATTTTGCACACATTGGTGGGAAATTCAAAATTTAAACGTTGAATATTTGTAGTGGTTATGTGTACACAACCGCTACTAATATTAAAGCCGTTGGACAACATATTAAATTTTTTTTTTAAATTTGTAGTGGTTATACATAACATAACCGCTACAAAGGTGTAAGGCAGCAAATTTCAAAATTCAAATGATGAGTATTTGTAGCGGTTTTTATTGTAAAACTGCTACAAATATATATATATATGTTTGTAGCGGTTTCTAGTGTAGAACCGCTACAAAAATATATATTGTTGTAGCGGTTTTTCTTGTAGAACCACTACAAAAATATATATTTGTAGCGGTTTTTCTTGTAAAACCGCTACAAAAATATATATTTGTAGAAGTTTTTAAACAAAAATATATATGCTTTTTTTTTAATTTAGAAATATAAATAATATTGTTGCAATTAATTCATAAACTCAACAATGCGGTCTAATAATATAAATATAATTATATTAAACACAATAAGAATTTAAGTTCTAAAATACAAACTCATATATATATAATTACAAATGTTTCAAGAACAAATAAAGAAAAAGATGTCCTAAACTAAGTAGCTGGGGGCTGATTATCTGGTGCTCCCTCAGGTGCTGCTGGATAGGGTAGCTGCGCAGAGTGAACCGCACCATCATCATCAACAGGAGTAGGAGCAGGAGCAGGAGTAGGAGGAGGAGTAGTAGTTGCAACGACGTACCGAGGGACAGGGGGAACCTGTGGATACTGCTCGTCCGGGAACAGGTGACTCCATGACCGCTTAAGCATGTTGTTCGCAATATCACGCCACTGCGTCTGCTGAGCGTATATCATATCAGCTTGCAGCTGCATCTGCTGCAGATGCAGCTAGTGCATCTGATGCTGTTGCTGCTCCTGCTGTTGTGCTATCTGCTACTGCTGATATGCCATCTACTGCTCTAAATCTGACCGCAGCAGGTCAATAGACTCGTCCCTCAGACGTCTGACCCCTCTAGAGCTGCCAGCCTCAGAGGCGGTGCTCCTGCCGTAGACCATGCTAGATCTGGCGCCAAAACCCATCCCCCGCACGCGTCCGGGGTGCTCAGCCTAAGCCAAACCCGCCTTCAAAGGAGCCGTCGGGTCCACTGACCCCTGTGACTCATCGGCCTGGGTCTGTCGCAGCTCAGCCTGCGACTACTGTATTCGCTCCTGCAATTTTATGAAACAATTACTCATTAACTTTTTTCATTATTAAGTTGGTTTTATAAAAATTATAATAATAAAATTACTTACAATGGCTGCCTCTGCCTGCTGAGAGGTCGCAGTCCTGTCACGGTGTCTTTGTGTGATGGCGTACAACTCCTCATAGTCCGTTTGACGGTTCTCCTGCTGTGCCTTCGTCTCCTGAAACAATTACAAATTTCAATTAGTATTATGAAATAACCAGCTAAAAGTCAGAGATATTTTGAAAAGTTACCAGCTCGCTATAGGTGACTGCAGAGGTTTTTGATCCTGCTGTGTGGTGGATCGTCTGCTACGCACAAATCCTGGTGTTCCTCTGAGAAAGCTCCTGGAGAAAAACAATATTAAATGTATTAAAACAATAAAAAACATTTAAAATTAATAAAGTTCAAATTAAATTGAAATTATAATTTAATAATTAACAATTACAAAATTATATATAAAGAATCTAATAAATACATTACCTGCCCCTCAGGGCTCCTTCTGAACTGGACGAAACTTGCCCAGTCGTTCGGCGGCACGCCGTCTGGGACACTCTCGATCAGCTGCTCCAGAGGCATCGTCCCGTCCTTATCCACCTTGTGGAAGATACGGTTCCTCCTATTCCTCCAGCCGTCACCCATCTTCACGAGGGTGTACCTCTTCCGGTTGGCCCGGACGGCAAACCGTAGCTGAAAAAAATTATTTCAATATCAATAATTATTACAAAAAACATAATTTAAAAAATATTAATTAAATATAATTAATTACAAAAAATATTAATTAAATAATTTTAATTACCTGAACCACCTCCTCCCAAGCCTGGTCCTTCAGCCCCCTCGGAACGTGCCACCATGTCTTGAAGTGAAGGGGGAACCACATCCAATTCACGCCCTGGTCGTTCAGGAAGTGATTGAATAGGTGACCCCCATTATCGATGGGCTGGTCAGTGCCCTCATTCCTCGGCACTATAACTCACAAGGTCCGATCCATGCTGTTCAGACTGGCCACGTCCAGCCTCCTCGTCGACACGTTCCCCTGCTCATCTGCACAGTTTATCGCACATTAGATAAATTATAATTCAAAGTTAACATTTTGAATTTAAATAAATAATTTATTAAATTAAAAAAATTTATTTACCTTGGACCTACACCTCAAACCCAGTGGACCGTGAAGACGACCCTCGTGGGTTGTTCTGCTCGCGAGCCTCCTCATCATCGAGGAACTACTCCATCTCCTTGATCCCAATCGGGATCTCGAACTCCTCCTCGTCGAGGAAGTCCTCGACGCTGATATCTGGCCCCCCAACCTCAAGCACCTCTGGTGCGGTCGTCTCCTGTGGGATCGTCTGTGGTGTCTGTGGTAGGGCTGACTCCTGTGGGGGGATGGGCTGAAATGTCGCGGTCACCCTGCCTCCGTGCTGCCCCCTCCCTCTACCCCCTGCTTGGCTGCTGCCACCCCTTAAAATCGGTCTGGGGACCTCAGGGGCCTTCCCCTTATCCTCTCTTGAAGTCATATCAACTGTAAAAATAAAAAAACATTAGTCACATTATTATTAAAAAATCTAATAAAAATATAAATACAAATAAAATACGTGTTATATACGTACCTCAAGTGCAAATACTGAGAAATACTGTAGCAAAAACCCCTACACAGACGTCTGAATGCTCAAATCTTGAAGAAACCACTCAGAGAAACTTCAGGAAACAAAATGAGCAAACGGAGAAATGAGGGGCGTGTGGCCTTAAATAGGCCAGACATTTGTAGCGGTTATTCCAATAACCGCTGGAATAACTGCTACCATAACTGCTACAAATCACCCAGGGCGCCTTAAATTTGTAGTGGTTTTATAATAACAGCTACAAATTATAAGAACCTTTGAAATTCTGTAGCAGTTTTGGCCCAGAACCCTACAAACGTGGAGACTCCTGAAATTCTGTAGCAGTTATATCCCTATAACCGCTACAAATAGCTGACGTTTGGTATTTTGTAGCGGTTTTATTGCTGTAACCGCTACAAATCACCGCTACACTGTTGGCGGGTCTTGGTCACCCCAAGTGGCGGGAATATTATAGCGGTTTCTGTGTATTAACCGCTACAAATTTTGGCGGGATTTTCGCACCAAATTTCTAGCGGATTTTTCTACCTAACCGCTATAAAACACGCGGCTAATAGTGGCGCGTAGCTTGCCGCTACAATTTTGTAGCAGTTTAGGTTAAAACCGCTACAAATACTATAATTTGTAGCGGTTTTATATAACTGCTACAATTCCACCACTACAGAATGCCATTTTTTTGTAGTGCTTTTTGGAGAATATGATGTGATTTGGCACTCGAATGTGATTCATGTGTGTTGTGAGCAGCGTCAAAACCCTGTGTTTGAGTTCAATTGTAGATCCAAATTGACTTAGAATAAAGGGAAGAATTGAATGGGGTATTGTGTTGGAAATGGTGTCATAGTGTGTTTTGATGTCATTGAAATTGGTTTGAAACTTTGGAATGGAAAAGTTGCAATGTTAGGTTTTGAAATGTGAATTGTGTTGACATGTTGAGATTGTTGTGAAGACATATCAATGTGATGTGAATTTGATTGATTTGGTGTTTCCAATGTATTCCTTGTGAAAATATATGTGGGAATGATGTTTGGTATGAAAATGGGACCATGGAAGTAAAGATGCAAAATCTGAAATTATGTCCAGTGAAACTCTATTTTGGGCAGTCAGTTTGTGTGAACATTTTGAATGACCAAATTGTGTCTAAAAATTATGAAACTTTCCATTCATAAAGTTAACATCCTAAGCTTTAAATTGGACATATAATTTCTGCCATTTCGTTTTTTGAGCTAGAAGATATGACTGTTCAAAGTTTAGGATGGAAACTGAACTTTGTTTTGGGGCAGGATTGAGTTTTATGTAATTCTGTACTTTTTTCATAATTTTAGGTAAAGGCCCATATTTTTTCTATAAAGAGGACTTAAATACCTTTCATTTGGCTTTATAATCACCTCATTTCTATTTTTCTAAAATTAGTTATGATTTTTCAAATTTGAGCAAAAAATCTGCCAGAAAATTTGAAAATGGAAATTATGACATCATCGAAATAAAAGATGACATCAGCATGGAATTAAATATTTTCTCATCATCTTCAGCTCTCATTTCTGACGTACTGAACCAGCTGAAACTAGTGAGAGAAAGTTGAGAGCTCTTAGAGAGAGAAAGAGGAGAAATCTCACAAGGTAAGCCGATTTCTCCGATGATCTAGCTCCTAACGCGTATAACCCAGCTCCTAAGCTTCTCTTTCATGTTCCTTAAAGTGTTGGAAGCTCAATTTTCATGGTTAAGAAGGGTTAGGGTTTGAGCCACTCTTAAGAAAAGCTAGTGGGAGCTTGAGCTAACTTCCAAACTCTTGTGTATTGACTACTCTGGCTGCTGTGGACAATTTAAAAAGTGAAATTTCGCCAGAGTGTCATTGGTTTCACAAATGGAAAATAGGTATGTGGGGCTGTTATACTGTCCAAATTGGCACTAAATGGTAGTTATAACCTAATGGAATAGTCAATAAAGTGGTTAGGAGTATAAAGGAACGCGTTTACGGAGTCGAAACCGAAAAACCCCAATTTTTCCTGGAATACTTGAGAATTTCGACCAGCTCTAGAAATGGGTCTTAGAGTTGGATTTTCAATGATTTAATGATTCCATTGAGTTCAGGAGCAAAAATTAGGTGGGGTTACAGTTGGGCACTTTTTCGGTAAAGGCCGAAAAAGTATAATTACGAAAACACCCCTAAAAACCCTTAAAGTGGGGCTGCCATGGGTAATTTTGTAATTGACATTGAATTTGATAATTTCAAAGTTGGAAATGGATTCCTTGGCTGGAAATATGTTAGAATAGCCCATGTCAAAATTTTGAAAAAAATACAGCCGGACCGGGTACGGTGGGGCTGGGTCGGGTCCCCGGGGTTATTTTAGTATATTTTCAATATAGCCTCATATAACTCCTAGAAACACTATGGAAGTGTCTAAATAGTACATTTAACATTGTAGGATCGAATATGAAGCCCCGAGCTGTTTGAACTTAGATTGAGGCACACGTTTCGAGGCATAAAAGGGTTAAGGTAGGGAACTTATCTCTCCTGCATGCTCTGATAACTGTATTAATGTGTTGTTGCATGTTATAGCTTTGCTTGATTATGTGAAACATGTATGAATGATTTGAAGCTATGTTTCAATATATGCTATGGCCATATGTGTATCGTTCGAAGCATTGAGCTTATAGATTTGTCATTGTATGTGTGCATGAGTTATGTGATGCAAGCATGTCACGCATTAAACACTTATCTTGCCTGCATATTGATAATGTTTCCCAACTGAGATTCTCTCGAATCTCACCCTCCCCTATTAACAATTTAGACAGAGTAAGTGGCTCGTGGAGGGAGCGGCTAGGACTCCTTCGAGATGAGAGTTGGTAGTTGGTTATCAATGAGTTGTGAAGACTGTATATGATTCGGTTGAATATAGGGTTATGAATTTGAGATGAGATTGTGTAATCCCCATTTGAAGAATTGTAATGAGCAATTGTGCCCTATGTATCTTTAGCGAAGGTATGTACCGGGGATTGCCGGGATAATTATGTTGTGCACTCTGATATTTATATGAATGTGATTTATCTTCGTGTAGTAATTGCATTCAAAATGTGAATATGAGACCAAGTTTATAAATGATTTCGAAAGGTATTTGTGAAAACCCCGTCATGTGATGGGTTAGTAAATGTTATTTGATTATTAGTGGTCTCTATTTCATTTTAATCGCGTATTTCGAATATAATTATGGAGGGGGTTACATCTAGTGTCTTGGCATAAGGGAAGAAGGATTGATAGGGAATGGATCTTGGGTAGAAAAGTTGTAACCATCTTAGACCAACAGTTGGAGCAAGCACACCTATATGAGTTACACAACTCCGAGGGGTTGACGAGTATGTGCGCAATC
Organism: Inga leiocalycina; assembly: GCA_963242795.1. NCBI lineage: Eukaryota > Viridiplantae > Streptophyta > Magnoliopsida > Fabales > Fabaceae > Inga > Inga leiocalycina. The sequence continues at coordinate 67,077,811 of OY725326.1, read as the reverse complement.
ATATGTAGCAAATTTAGAGGGAAAATCCCTACAAAGGATAAAGATGGTGTCCTCAACAACACAATAAACATTGTACAACATGGTTTAAAGATCAAGTCCTTGGTGAGCATAAAGCTAATCTTAAATCAGTTTCCAGCAAATTGAAGTTCTTAACATACGGTCCAAGTAATCAAATGACATCTTACACAAGCTACATCATCAATGGGTTCACCTTCTACACCAAAAGCATGATGATCAAAGAAAAATGCAAAATAGTGGTATAACTCTTGTAGCTAACACCATACATGCATCGAGTTTCAAAGATAGAAACCCTATCTATGCAAAGATGTCAAACTTTTGGGTTGACTGAGGACATCTGGGAGTTTGATTATATCATCTTTTGGGTTCCAATTTTTAGTTGCAAGTAGGTTGACAGGTATGATTAAACCATTGAATTTTGATGAAGAAGATGCTTTATATGTCAGGTATGATCATAATGAAGGCATTTGGGTTTCAAAGATGGAAAATTATTAATTGACAAGAGAAGAATTCAAGCTAAAAAAAGTAACTTACAAGAAGCTAAAACTAGGAAAAGAAAAAGATGTACTTAATTTCTAGGTTTTCACTGTACATTGCTGTTGTTTTGCTGCTAGGTTGGGTTAATTTATGTGTTTTTATGGATGATCTATTATATTTTGTTTATTTATGTGTTGCTTATGAAAGTAGGTGGAAATCAACAGGAGTACCCCCTAATTTATGTTTTAAAATAATGTTGCAGATATTTAACCATTATTAACTAGAAACCATAATATATGTTTTGAAATTACCTTATGGTTTCTTACAATAACTATTATATATGTAATAACGGAGCATACACTATGGGTGATATATTTGGACCGTGACAAAGTTCCTTTATTTAAACATCTCTTTGTTTCTCCATTTCTTTCATCAGTACACCATCTTAGCCTCTTAGGTCAAATGTAAACCCCCAACCCACTAACCTCTGAACCCCACTACTCTGGTCGTCTTTTCTAGTTGTCGACCGTCATTTTTAGTCAAACCACACCATCCATAAAGCCTTCTTTGTGCTTCTTAGCGACAGCTACTCGAGTTGTTGCTCAAGCCCTAACACGTGTTTTCATTTATTACTTGCATTTTTGTTCTTTAGCCCTAGCCAGGTAGTATTTCTTTTGCATGGTCTATTCTAATCATATAAAGCTATGACTTTCCATTTCCATTCTACATTCTCCATTATTATTCATTTTGTGTTTTTTAGCTAGGCTTTGACCTAAGTTGTGCTTATGTTTTTCCCTTAAAAAATCTCTGTTCAAAGGTTCCTCTCTTATTACAGGAAATTGTTAAAGATTTATAAAGATTTCACTATGATGAGTGTGTGGCAGATAGCCCTAAGCGGTGTATAGTTGCTATATGGCACATATATAATTTACAGGGGGAGAACACGATTTACAACTGTTTTTATTGGCTACATGCATAACCTACAGGGGAATAACATGATTCACAGCTCACCTCTTCCTCATAATCATGTTAGCCTAGAGGGTTAAAGGTTGCCATTGATCCAAATTAGCTCTTCTAGTGTTCACCACAACATGCTAGTAGGAAGAACTATGTGTTGTGTACTTGAACTTGTTACTTGGCCTAGCCACCTTATTGTCATACCATCTATAACAAAAAAAGTATTATATATATATATATATATATATTTGCATTAGATAGAGTTTCTACTTTAGCTTTGCTTGTTATATTTGACTACATATTATAATAGAAGCTCACACATCTAGTGTGTGTGTGTGTGTGTATACATATGCATTAGATAGAGTTTATGCTTTAGCTTTGCTTGTTGGATTTGACTACATATTATAACAGAAGCTCAAACATCTAGTATACCCATGCAATCTAGGATGGATCAAGGCATTCCCTACTTTGTGGCTAGGCTCAATAGAACTCCTTACTGTAAAAGGCTTAAAGGGTATGCAGCCTCGAGCAAGACTTGATAGAGAAGGAGTGATAAGATCTATAGAACGCTATATGCTCCCTAACGAGGAGGAGCATATGGCGGACGATACATCCAACCCTTCTTTCTCTATCAAATCTTGCTCGAAGCTGCATACACCTTAAGCCCTTTACAGTAGGGAGTTCATTGAGCCTAGCCATATAGTAGAGAATGTCTTGATCCATCCCAAATTGCATGGCTATATTCGATGTGTGAGCTTATAAAATATACAAATTAGCATACAATTTCATTTTGCATGCAGGGGCAAAAGGAGAATCCCCATTTTTTTAAAAAAAAATGGCTCAAAAGATAATGGTTATTAAATAATAACTGTTATATATTTATACAGTATATATGACAATTGTTTCATTAGACCCGTTAGCATTTATAGCAAATAAATAACAGTTGCTATATAGCAACCATTATGTATGCTAAACTTTTATATAACGGTTATTTTGAAAGCACTGTTATGTATGTTACAGAGTTTTATAATGGTTGTTTACTTGAGACCATTATTTATTATGACATAATTACATATAGAATAGCCTCACCACATCTTAATGCATAACGGGTGTTATAATAGAATAAATCACGGTTTGGAACCATAATGTAAATGCACTGAGCTTTTGTAGCACCCGCATATATGACGGTTCGGAACCGTTATGTATGACAATTAATAACTGTCATATATCATGGTTTCTGTAGTAGTGATTAATAAAACTTGTAATGGTAATGACATGTTCAATGAAGGCATTTATAGAAGACTAGATTCTTCATAGCATCAACTACAATACATATAGTCAAATGACACATGAACATTAAGATTCCATCTGCACTTAATGTTTTCTTGTCATTCCCACCAAAGAACATTACTGGGAGATCTATATAGACCCCACAAAAGATGACATCTTCTAGTAAACTATTGAAGAATTGTCTCATCATCATGACTAAGCTTTTTAGATTCAATATCTAAATACTCCAAATCTTTGTGAATAGCTTTGTGAAATTTAAATATAGTATCAATGGGTCTTTCTGCAGAGTTATCACAAGTTATTATTTGTTTCCCATATGAAAAGATTAGAATTTATAGATGGAGATGAAGAGCTGAAAGACAAGGAATATGAAAGACAAGGAATATGAAGAGCTGAAAAGATTAGAGTTATCACAATGGGTCTTTCTCCGAATATGACACTCGAAAGAGAGTTACGGATATGGCTAGAAGCATACATGCAAAACGAAAGACCTAAAAGAATTATTAAACCTTTTTAGGGTTTTTCAAGTTCAAATGATTTTTAACTATCTTTTTTCCCTTCTATAATCTACTCATGCATGGATTAATCTAACCAATCATGTTGTCTTTTATTTCTTTTTTTGTCTTTATGTCACCTATTACATGAGTATTGTTGTAAAATTTTCTTACTCTAGCACTGCCTCATATGGGTAAAAAGAGAACATAAGTTTAGAATCCCAAAAAGTACATTTGTTGGAAGAGACGAAACTTTTTATACTCTAAGATTTAAAAGGGGAAACCCTTAATTGAATAAAAAAAATTGTACCACACTAATCTTATTATAAGTTCAGTTGGTCAAAAATTTTTTGTTCTTAGTATAAGTCCACTCTAAGAGTCATTAATGAATATTTTTTAATTTTACCTTTATTAATGAAAGAAATAAGTAAGACAAAATGTATAGCTTATTTTTTCAATACTCATTAAATAAGGTAAAGTTGGAAAAGTCATTCAATTTAAAACATTAATTGTCTTAAAATCCGGTTTTTTTGGTTTATGAGATTAGGTCAAACTAAACTTGTAATATATATGATCTGTGTGAAAGTATTTTGTGATCTCACTAAAATTCAAATAATTTAATAATATAATGACTTTCATGAATCAATACACCTTATATATTTTCCTCCCCCATTCTGAACCCAAGTGCGTGTAGTAACTTTCATCTGTAGTTCTGTACTGAATATACATCAAAATTCATTGATTTTGTGAGTCAGCGTGAAAGAGAAAATATTCGACCTCATCCACATTCCACAGTGGCAACAAAAACGTCCTGGACAAGGGTTTTTCAACAACCATATTTTCTCTCTTATAGGACTTTTTTAAAAACAAAAATATATTCATTATCTTCCGTTTAATCGAATTATATAAGGGAAAGTTCTAAAAAAATATTATATTTTAAAATTATATATTAATATTATTATTTGAGATAATTGGTTAAGTACGCATATGATTGTTGATTTTATATTGATATATTTTGAATTTCTTAGTAAATTTTTCATAATTTTTCTTCACTTTAATTTTTTTAAGGGAATGAATATATCAACATTTAAAATTTAGAAACGTCAATCCAAAAGAGAATAAATACATTGACATCTCTCTGCTGAAGTATTAATTTGATATGATAAGGGGTTTATTGATAGAAGATATTTTCGAAAGAATAAAATATTTGTATTTACTTCAGTATATGTTAATAATTGAAAATGAAAGAAAAAGATTTTGTGTAATTATTTGATGTGACTCATTTGTAATTATTCAGATTGTGATATGTGTTAAAAAAAATCGAGATTTGGGATTTGATGAAGAAGTTGTGGACTCCATTTTCTCTCATTTTCTTTGTTGTTACATTCGAATTTGTTGGTTTCTTTCTTGTTCTTTCTACTATAAACAAAACATGAGCGTGTCCAGTTTTGCTTCGTACCCAACCCAAGGCCCAGGTTGGTCCCCTTCACAGTTGTTCGTAGGTGGAAATAAAATCTAGTAATTTAATAGAAACTTATTTAATCTAAATCTGATGGTAAAAGAAAATATTTAATCTAAATCTGAAATTAAGTTTTATTTTTTAAAAAATATTAAAATATCATTTGTGAATATACAAACATAAAAATGTTGAAACCTTAATTAGTTAATATTAAGATTATAATTGTTTTGAAATTTCATAGGGTATATTATTTATTTTTCATAATATCTCCTTAATTTGTTTGAAAAATAATTATTAAAATGTTTCTTTTATAACTTTGAGTCCTTATGTTTCTTTCCCCCCCCTCATTATCTGAGTTTTTTCTGTTGCAGCAAATTAGATCGTTCTTTTGAGACTAAAATCTCAAACTAATGCCCCATTTGCTACAGTAAAAGAGTTTTTGTGGAAGCATAAATGGAAGTAGAAGCGGCATGGAAAGTGGAAATAGAATTTAAAAATTTTTTTGGTATACCTATGAAAGTATAGTGTTATTTTAATTTAATATTTTTATTTATAATATAAAAAGACTTGTATGCCCTTGAGAATACAAAACCCTAGCTAGCCACCACAAAGGATCACAAGCCGTCATGGATTGGGTGCCATAGAAATGCCGGCCACCATAGACACCGGCACAGTGGAGGAGGCAACTAAAGTTCCACCCTCCAACTTCCCGAATCTCTCTCTTGAACAAAACAAATCACACCCCCTTATCATTATTTGTTTTTAATTTCCCTCGTTTGTTCCATGAACCAAAATCCTAAACCCACTTTCTTTGATATATTAAATAAGAGTGCAAAGCGCATGCATATAGAATATGGCATGAATCAGTTTAATCTATACATATATAAACAAACAAAAAGATCAAAAGCTGATTGATATGAACTTTCTACACAGCCAAAGTAACGTAACTTACAAAGTGATAATAAAGGATGGTGTAATGAGTACGAGAGACGCTCTGCTAGGGTTTGACGGTCTTTAAGCTTGTCGTCGTCCGTTGAGGCGGCGGCTTGAGTGAACTCCGGCACCCACTGTGCCAGAGAGTAAAGAGTGTTCTTGGATCGTGCTTTGTGATCCGGAAGCTGTGAGGTTCATTATGGGAGAGCTAGTTTCGAGGATGGAGGTGAGTTTGGGAGAAGAGGGCAATATGTCGACAGAGGAGAAGGATGAATTGAGCCGAAGTAAAAGGAAGGTTCGAAGGGAAGAGGGAGTATATTCTGGCGAGGTGTCAGTTAAACCGAGAGTAGAGGACTGGATGGAGAGTGGTGAGGGCTGAGGGAGTGAGACATTAGAGGCCAAATCGTACAAGGACTCTCTGCTACATCATAAGTCGAGTGGGTCAAGGTGGTTTGTGGAGGAAGAATTTGAGGTAGATACTGATTTCGACTCAATCGAGGATCTCAGGGATGGCATCCGTGTGGATGGATCAAACCCATTGTGCCCAAATATTGTTCTGGAGGACAAAGAACGGTACAGGTTAGCATTGCCTTTTAATCAAACTTTGATTGTGAAGCTTTTAGGAAAATCAGTAAGTCTGCGATTTTTGGGGCCAAGAATAGAGCAGCTATGGGGAAGGAAGGGGAAGGTTGAGGTAGTGGATGTGGATATGGACTATTTTCTGGTGGACTTTGTAACACCCCGATTTTCGATTAAGGACTAATGATAATTATTGAGATTAAGCCTGGGATTAGTGGACTGCTAAGCCCTGGTTTAGCAAGAGTCCAAATTGTGATTAAGAAATATGAAAATGAGTTGATGGTAATTCCAAGTGAATTTCCATAATCAGGGGCAAAACAGTAAAGTTACTAACCAGTTGATCGGTTACCGAGGAGGAAACTCATTGGTAGTTCCAAGATCAATGGCTATGATTGATTTGTGTAATTGAGCAAGGGGCATAATCATGTGTATGTGTGTGCATGTGAGCCCATGAGAGTTGGAATGAGATGGTGACAAGTGGCAAAGTGTGGACCCTTGGATGGGTCATAAGTGTGACACATCATCATCATCTCCATCTCCTCTCTTCTCTCTCTCTCGGTTTCTCTCTCTTCTCTTCCTTCCTCCATTTTCGCTGAATATGCTTGGAAGAGAGAAAGGAGAATTTGGTTTTTGAGGTAAGCAAATGGCCTCTTTAGCTCAAACTCTCTTCTCTAATGTTAATCCTTGAGTTGAGAGCTTCATTGTGGTGGTTGTAGCTTCTCCATTGGTGGTGATTTGAGGATCACGAAAATATGAAGTTTGGAGAATCAAAGAGTGTCTTTGAGAAAGTGGATAAGGTATGTGAAACCAATCCTTCTATCTATGTTTCATGCCAAATGATTATGTTTGGAATTTCTGGAATTATTGCCCTAATTTCGAAAATATGGGTAATGGGTAGTTTGGCATGATATGGTTATAGAAATGGTATATTGGTATGAGTTTTGAATAGATAGAATGGATTTGGGATTGAAATGTGTAAGGTTAGTGATTTTGGAAAATGATGATTATGATGCCCTAGACCAAAGCATGTTAATGGAATGGGATTTTGGTAATTCTATTGATTCCATTGAATTCAATTAGGGATTTTGTGTGGGAGTAGCTTTGGTAGAGGTTTTGGGTCCATTTGGATCAATTGGGCAAGAGTTAGGAGAATGTGGTATGTTGCTGCGTTTTCCTGGAATCTGATAGATTCACTCGAGCAGACAGGGGTGTGCTCGAGTGAGGGATGAATATTGCTCGAGTGAGGAAGATCCTGCTCGAGTGATATGTGAGTTTTCCCTTGTTTTGCTGCGAGTGCGCCTGAGTTTTCATGAACGCTGCTCGAGCACATCGCTTTGTGCTCGAGTGAGCGAAGAACATGCTCGAGTGAGCATGGTCTGCTCGAGTGATAGTGGGAGTCCAGAGTGAAAGGTTGCTTTCTGGTCTTCACTCGCGGGCAAGGTGCAAGAAGTGTGCCTTCTCACTCGCGGGTGGGGGGCATCTGCTCGAGTGAGAGGTGTGTGCTCGCGGGTGAGAGGTGTGTGCTCGCGGGTGAGAGTGGTGTGCTCGAGTGATCCAGTGCTTGGAGAGCGTTGGGGGCTCTCGGGTCCTCACTTCCTGGATTTCTCTCGCGGGTGCTCGAGTGAGGCTTTTGGCCTTGTGCTCGAGTGAGCTTGTGCCTCAGGTGAGGGTTGTGCTCTCGGGCATGTGCTTTCTGTCTCACTTTCTCTTGTGCTCGGGTGTTGTCCGTACCAATGCTCGAGTGAGAGCATTTGTGCTCGAGTGATATCCGTACTTGTGCTCGAGTGAGAGCTTCTGTGCTCGAGTGAGGCAGTGAAAAATATCAAGTTTGAGTGTTCAAAAGGGGATCTTTGGGGATAGTCTTCCAACCCTTTAGAGCTTTGGATTGAGGTGTTTGAGGGCACTTAAAGGGCAATAATGATAACCAACTTGAATGTCTAAAAGTTAAAGAATTGGAAAAGGGATTAATCCTATATCCTTGATCTTGGTTATAGGATTTGATGATTTCCTGAGCGTGAGCAGCCGGATCTGGAGCTTACGTAGAAAGAGGGTAGGGAACTTACCTCTCCTGCATGTATTGATAATTGTATTTGTGTATTGATGCATGTTATTGCTTTGCGTGATTATGTGAGACATATGAGAATGATTGTAGCTCTGTTCTATTTATACTATGGCCATGAGTATGTTGTGTGAACATTGAGCATGCGGATATATCATTATGTGAGCATGTGTTATTGTGATGCAAGCATGTCATGCATTAAATACTTATCTTGCATGCATATTGGTATTGGTTTTCCTACTGAGATTCCCCAGAATCTCACCCTCCCCTATCAACATTTTAGACAGGGAAGGAAGATTGAGGATGAGCAAGCATCCAAGGACGAAGAGGACTCGTTTCTGGGTGAGAGCTTAGTGGTTGGTTATCAATACGTAATTGGGATTATGTATGTGTATGTTTGGACCAGTATTTGGAGTATGTATTCGAAAGAGATTTGTGTAATCCCTATTGAATGAGTTGTATGGGCTATTATGCCTTATGAGTATTGAGCGAAGATATGATCCCGGAATTGTCGGGAATTTATATTGCGTACTCTGATAATTGTATAAATGTAATTTATCTTCGTATAGTAATTATATTCGGAGCGTAAATAGGAGACCGTGTTTTAAATGATTTCGAAATGTGATTGTGAAAACCCCGTCTGGTTGATGGGTTTATAAATGATGTTTTGACTTATTGGTCTCTATTTCACTTTAATTGCGTAATCCGGATATTAATTACGGCAGGGGGTTACAGACTTTCAGAGCAGAGAAGATTATGATATGGCACTGACTGATGGACCATGGGTTGTAATGGATTCCTATCTTGTCTCAATGCGTTGGAAGTCGGGTTTTAATCCTACAAAATAGTCTATTGATAGGGTTGCAGTTTGGGTGCGTTTGCCAGTTATCTCAATGGATCTCTATGATAAGAAGGTACTATTTCATATTGACAGTGAGATTGGGAGAGTTCTGAAAGTGGATGGCCCTACAGCTAGGAGGAAGAGAGGCAGGTTTGCTAGAATATGTGTGGAGGTTGATTTAACTAAGCCTTTGTTACCTTATTATGCGATCAATGGTGAGATATATCCAATTGAGTATGAAAGTATGAGCTTGTTGTGCCTAAATTGTGGCATTTTTGGACATGTAAAAGAGTATTGTAAAAGGGACACTAATAGGCAGAGACATGGAAATGAATGTCAAGAGGCTAGTAAAAGCTTGGAGGATAGTGGGAAAGAGGAAATATGGAGAGTTGTCCAGAAAGTAAGGAGGGGTAGAAGAGTGAGACCTGGTGATGAAACAATAGCTGGCCCTAATAGATATGGAGTGTTAAGGGCAGAAGGGGACATAAATGGGGAGGTGCAGGGTGAAGTGAGACAAGAGTTGAGGAAGAGTGTGGGTGATAATGAGTTTGGGGAGAGAAGGCCTTTCCGTGATGCAGGGTGAAGTGAGACAAGAGTTAAGGAAGAGTATGGGTGATAATGAGTTTGGGGAGAGAAGGCCTTTCCGTGATGTGTCTAATGGAAGAGGTCAAAGGAGTACAAAAGAGAATAAGGGAGCATTGAGAATGGGGATTGAGAAGATCAATACTGAAAAAGAGAGGAAGAAGGGGGGTGAATATTTTGAAGCAAAAAAGAGATTGGAAGAGAGGAAGGAAAATGTTCCAACCGGAGTTGTTTTGGATGAGGGGGGACCACTTTGATGGAGGGTGTAGAGAGAAGTGTGCGTGTGGATAATATAGTTGTCAATTCAAACGGTCGTGCTGGGTGTGAGATGCTAGGAGAACATCAGGATGCAGAAGGGTTTGGTAGTGTGCTGTTACATTGGGGGTGTAAAGTTGAGGAAGACTATGGGTCCGGAGTGAGTGCTTGTTTGGAGGATATGTCCGTCGGTGGACAAGGTAAGGGGTACAATAGTCCTTACGTATTTTTTTAATGTCTGTTCTCTTCTGGAATTGTAGGGGTGCTGCGAGTAAGCAGTTTACCTTGACTTGTCGTAATATGTTAAGTTCTAAGAAACCGGAGTTTGTAGCGTTGGTTGAACCGAAAATTAGTGGAGGAAGGGCTTATAACATTTTAAAAGGATTAGGGCTGAAATTTTCTGTACGAATGGAAGCCAGGGGGTTTTCTGGGGGAATTTAGTTCTGTTAGAGGGAGGAAGGAAAGGTAGTTAAGGTGATTGAGAAAACAGAGCAATATCTCCACTTGCAAATAGAATCTGAGGATGGGGTGTGGTTTTGTACTGTGGTCTATGCCAATCCTCAAGGAACTGATAGAGAAGAGCTTTGGAGGAGTTTGAAGAGGGTGGCCGAGGTAGTTTTGGGGCCTTGGCTAATGGTTGGAGATTTCAATGAAATTGCTTCACCAATGGAACAAAAAGGGGGGTTTGAAGCGAGTTTGAGCAGATGTAATAGTTTAAGGACTAGATTCAAGACTGTGGTGTTATCGACATTGAGGCGGAGGGGCCTTTGTATACAAGGAGAGGGCCCAAGTGGCAAGGAAGAGATAGAGTTTTCAAGAGATTGGATAGAGGGTTGTGTAATAATATATGGCAGCAATACTTTCCGAACATGGTAGCAAAAGTTTTGGCTAGAGTCTATTCAGATCATCATCCTTTGTTGTTTGAGTTTCGTTTGAAACCTCCTCCTACACACTTGAGACCGTTTCGTTTTGAGGCTATGTGGTTAATGCATGAAAGCTTTTGGGAAATGCTTAAGAAAGAGTGGAGAGTGGACTGTAAAGCACATAAGGCGTTAGATCATCTAAAAAAGCCGTTGCAAATTTGGAATAAAGACGTGTTTGGTCATATTGTAGAAATGAAGAAGTCGCTGATGGCAAGACTTAGTGGTATTCAAAGAAAGCTTGCTATGGGTAGGAATTTATTTTTGGAGAGATTGGAGGATGAGTTGAGGGTGGAGTTACTGGAGGTACTGAGGCAGGAGGAAGTTCACTGGTTCCAAAAGGCAAGAGGGGAGTGGTTACGGAATGGTGATAGGAATACTAAGTTCTATCATCAGAAAACAATAGCTAAGAGAAGAAGGAGTAGAATACATATGCTGAAGAATGGAGAAGGTAGATGGGTGGAAGAAGAGGAGGAATTAATAGATATGGTTAAGCATCATTTTTGCACTCTGTTTACCAAAGAGATAGAGCAGAGGAGTTGGGTGGCTACAAAGCATTCATGGTATGAATTAGAGGAGGGAGAGGCAAGGCGTATGGAGAGGGAGGTAGAGGGAGAGGAAATCAGGCGTGCAATGTTTAGTATTGCACTACTACAGAATTGAGATATAACCACCCCTAAAGACGTCTCAAATTGAAAATTGGGTGGTTAAAAAGGGAGGCGGTGGCATTTTCGTAATTATATATGTGTAAGGGAACCTTTAGGCGTCCCAAATTTGAATTTGGGACGTCTAAAGTGCTTCCTGGTGCGAAATATAAATTTCATAAATATTTTTTAGCACCAGGAGCTGGGTTTAGGCGTCCCAAATGGCATTTGGGACGCCTAAAGTCACCTTTAGGCATCTCAAATACCATTTGGGACGCCTAAAGGCGTCCCCTGCATGTCAGACACTTGTCTGACATGCGGTCTTCTCATCACCATCACACCCTCACCTCACATCCTCTCAACAACTTTACTCTTCTTCCTCCTCTCCCACCCACACCGTCGGCCCTCCTCCTGAGTATTTTTTTTCTTCAACTCCTCCCTCCTCCCTTGTTCAAGCTCCCTCCTCCACCATAGGCCCTAGCTTTGTTGAACTCTTCCCTCCTCCCTTCTTCTTCTTCCTCTTGAACGACTGCAACCTCACCTCCTCCACGGCTGCAACCTCACCTCCTCCACAGTGGGTTTTGCTCTCTCCTCCATTGTTGTGCGTGGGTGGAGCTCCAACATCTTCTCTACCTCTCAAACATAGTAGCTAGGGGGCGCCCTGATCAGGTTGGTTTATTTTCTTCGTTTTTTTTTGTGTCAATTGTTTATGGTTTATTTTGCTTTTGAAAAATAAATTAAATGGTTGAGATTGTGCTTATTAATTTCTTCGTCGGCCCTAGAATATGGTTTTTTTTGTAACAGAATATGGTTTACTCCCCTGTTTCAATGTGCCTCTCGTTAATTATTGAGTAAACTTTGTTCTTATAAGATAAAATGTTATATTAAATAGGGATGTAGTTAGAAAGGTTTTAAATTTAAAGGTAAAGTTAATGAGATTTAAAGATTTCTTTGACTATTGTGATCATGTTAAAAATGAATTATAAGAACGATTAGAAGTAGAGTATTAAATTTTAAGACAAAGTTTTTGAACTTTTATTTATTTATTTGTTCAAGTGTAACATAATGAAAGTGGCTCATAAAAGTTTCTTCCAATAATTGATTAGTGTATGCCACATGAAACCAATACAATTCATAGTTGTTCATGAAACTGTTAAAACCTCTCATTAAAATCCTACCATGAATTTGGCGAAACCATTTGTTATCTTTAACCCCGTTTAATTTGAAACCTCATAATATGCTCAATATGTTAACCCTGTTAATACAAAGCCGTTTCTACGGCTTTTCTAAACGTATAATAGATCCCTGTTGTTCAGTTTTAGGGAAATGTAGCTTTTATAAGGCAATGGAGATTTATCCATACACACGTAGTGGCACCACCCCATTTCATTGGTCTTGTTCCTGCACCATTAATTAGTATATATAATAAAATAAAATATGATTTATTTAAATTAAAGAAATTCTTGTATTAATTACACACAATTGTTTTGTTAATTCCAAATTCTTGAATTATGAAGAATAATTCAAGCCAAAACTTAAAATGAAAACGATAACCCCAATATTCATTAAATGATTTTTATCTAAATATTTTCAATAAAACAATTTTATTTTTGGAAGAACTCAACTTAAAATTGTTTTGTTAATATGAAACTCGTTTTGTTTTTAATTCTTCCAAACCTCAAAAAAATTCTTTAATTTAATCTTATTTTATTATACATTAATTTTATATACATATACTTATTAAAAAAATAAGTTACATAGCACTGAAACCCTTTTAATAGGAGAGATGAGGCTAGGAGGGGGCAATAAAGTTATTAAGCCCATATTTTAAAATCCTAAATTGGGTTGATAACTTAATTAGGCAATCCCATCATATGTCCTTGAGAATTGTACTAAACGCGTGAATGTTATTGGTAATGCCTTAGGTGGTAACAAAATGGATCATAGTTGGATGAATGCTTTGAGAACTAGTGAAGAATATGAGAAAGGGGTGGACGAATTTATTGAATTCGCTAAAAAGAATGCTCCTGCAAGAAATGGGAAGTATTTTTGTCCTTGTGTCAATTGTTTGAGAGTAGACGGGATGTTGATGTCATAAAGGATCACCTACTTTGTGATGGAATAAATCTGCGATACACAAGGTGGATATGGCATGGTGAGGAAGTAACTGATTGTCCGTCACACAAGAAGGAAGCTGTGGATGTCATAGATGAAGATAGAATGGAGAGAATGATTAACGATGTTGAGGCAGAATCCTTTGCGCAGTCGCAGGAGTATGACAGCCTGCGGAGTGATGCAGAGACACCATTGTATAGTGGTAGTATGTACACGCGGCTGACAGGAACATTACATTTGGTTAACTTAAAGGCAACTTGTGGGTGGACCGATAGTAGTTTCACATTGCTACTTGAACTATTGTGTGATATGTTTCCGGAGGATAATGTACTTCCAAATCGTATGTATGAGGCCAAGAAAATCCTGTCTACAATGGGTAAGGAGTATAAGAAGATACATGCTTGCCCTAATGACTGCGTACTGTACAGAAATGAGTACGGAGGTCTTAGTGAGTGTCCTAAGTGTAAAACTGCACGATACAAAGTGAAAAAAGATGGTGGTTGTGGTGATGTGACAAGTAAAAGGCAACCTTTAAAGGTTATGTGGTATCTTCCAATAATACCACGTTTTAAACGTTTGTTTGCGAGTGCAACAAAAGCGAAGAAGTTGAGATGGCACTCTGATGAGAGAATATCTGATGGGAAATATCTTCGGCACCCAGCTGACTCTCCACAATGGAAAAAAGTAGATGAAATATTCCCTCAATTTGGCAGCGAGCCGAGAAACCTACGGCTTGGGCTTTGTACAGACGGCATCAATCCGTATAGAACTCTTACTAGCACACATAGTGCGTGGCCGGTTCTCCTTGTAATATACAACTTGTCTCCCTGGCTATGTATGAAACGTAAGTATATGATGCTATCTATGATGATTTCTGGACCAAAACAGCCAAGGAACGATATTGATGTCTATTTGGCGCCTTTGATTGAGGACTTGAAGAAGTTGTGGGAGGAAGGCGTAGATGTGTTTGATGCTTATAAGAAGGAGTCTTTCAAGCTACATGCAATGATTTTCACAACGATAAACGACTTCCCTGCGTACGGAAACTTGTCAGGGTACAGCGTGAAGGGTCACAAAGCATGCTCAATATGTGAAGCAGACACACACTTCCAACAACTAAAGCACGGAAGAAAAACTGTCTACCTTGGCCACAGGAGGTTTCTTCATCGGTTCCACCCGTATCGTAGGCTAAGAAAGCGGTTTAACGGCTTACCGGAGCATGGAATGGCTCCAAAGTCACTAATCGGAGAGGAAGTCTACAGTCGAGTGGAACGTATCCATGTCACTTTTGGTAAGAATCAGAGGATTGCGGGTGAGAAGAACATATGGAAGAAGAGATCCATTTTCTTTGATCTTCCATATTGGCGTTCGCTAGACGTGAGACACAGTATTGATGTGATGCATGTGGAGAAGAATGTTTGTGATAGCCTTATCAGTACGCTTTTGCATATACCAGGGAAGACTAAGGATGGGATTAATGCGAGATTAGACCTTGTCGATATGGGAATAAGAGAACGGTTACATCCACAACTAAGAGATGATGGTAGGAGGGCATACATGGAGCCAGCAGCGCATACACTATCAAAAGCAGAGAAAAGAAGTTTGTGTGGGTGTTTGCATGAAATGAAGGTGCCGCAAGGGTATTCCTCGAATGTGAGAAGATGTGTCTCAATGGACGATTTGAAGTTAGTGGGAATGAAGTCCCATGATTATCATGTGTTGATGCAACAACTATTACCAATAGCTATTAGAGGCATAATGAAAGATGAAGTACGAAACACAGTGACAAGATTGTGCGTTTTCTTCAATGCTATCTGTAACAAAGTCATTGACACTGAAAAGTTGGATGAACTAGAAAATGAGGGTTACATTATTTTGTCACAACTAGATATGCACTTTCCGCCTTCATTTTTTGATATAATGGTGCATTTGGTAGTTCATTTGGTGAGGGAGGTAAGGCTATGCGGTCCAGTTTACCTGAGGTGGATGTACCCTTTCGAGCGATACATGAAGATCTTAAAAGGGTATTCTAAAAATCCTTATCCACCAGAAGCCTCAATAGTAGAAAGATATGTAGTTGAGGAGGCTATGGAGTTTTGCAAAGATTATATGTCAGGGAAGAAGGAACAATCTCGGCATGAAGAAGGGAGAAGCAAGGGAACACGAGGACTGAAAGTGAAGAATGTTCCTCGTGAAGAGGTATTGCAAGCCCACTTGTATATCCTAAATAATATGGAAGAAGTTCAACCTTACATAAATGAACACAGAAACACTTTGAAGAACAAGAATCCAAGGAAGAATGACATACAGATTGCTATTGAGCAAAACAAGACATTCATGCAGTGGTTCGAGGAAAAGGTTTTGCACGAGATCGGTGTGTCTGAGACAATCGAGTGGCTAGCTTGGGGGCCTTCGTTTCAGGTCATTACTTGGACCGGTTATGATATAAATGGCTATTCTTTCTATACCAAAGAGCAAGATGACAAAAGTACCATGCAAAATAGTGGGGTTATGGTAGAAGCTGAATCTATGCACTTTTCCAGTTCGAGAGACAAAAACCCCATATTAGCGTCTATGGCCTATTATGGAGTTATAGAAGAAATATGGGAGATGACGTACAACAAGTTCAAAGTTGCTTTATTTAAATGCAAATGGGTTAGCAACAATGCCGTGGTAATAGATAAACAATTTGGATTTGTCTCAGTCGATCTTCGAAGAGTTGGCTATAGAGAAGAGCCCTTCATTTTAGCAAGCCAGGTGAAGCAAGTGTTTTATGTCACCGATCCTGCCAGCAAAAATATGTCCATTGTCCTTAAAAGTAAAAAACAGAAGTATGGTGATCCGACCTTCAACCTTGATGACACACCACCTTTAACAACAACTACACCTCGAACAAATGAAGTAGAATTGGTAGATGATGACGAATATGCTGTAAGAAATGACCATGGTGAAGGACTATGGGAAACAATATAGAGTAAGACCTTAATTTATAAACGAGAACTGTGTTTTTTCTGTTTTACTTCCCGTTTACTATATACATGTGTTTTCATTGCAATTTACTTACGTTTCTGATTATGCTTTTTGTGTTAACAGGAATATGGACAACGTTAGTGATGACGAGAGGCGTAGAGATGACGAAAGCTCTAGCAATGACGAAATGCCTAGAGTTGAACCCCCTGCAAGAAGGAGGGTTAGAGGCTGTACAAAGATGGGAGCATTGGTTGCACGTCATGAACATCAACAGGAGAGGCTGCATATAGACTTCGATGACAATCTGAATCCAGTTGGTCCTGAGGAAGACCACTTCATTAGCTACATAGGGCTTTTGGCTCGAAGCAAAGTGCGCATTACCTACGATAATTGGAGATTGGTTCCCCCAAAAACGAAAGACATGATTTGGCAGCAACTTTTGGTATGAAGTTTTGCTGTATTGTAGCTTTGTTCTTATTGTTTCAAATATAATAATCTTATGTTTTACCTTGCAGCAAACATACGATGTCCCCGACACCACAGAGATGCATAGGCACTGGATGGATGAGGTTCGTGTACGATGGAAAGGTTTCAAGAACAAGCTAACAAAGCATTATATTCGAGGGGCCCTTAGGGGTAACGATCCATGTGCACAGTATACATATTTATCTCCAGAGGACTGGAGGTTGTTTGCGGCATCACGAGCAGATCCTGAGTTTTTGGTAAGATTTCTATCATGATATAGAACTACTTATATCGTTGATTTCATATACTTTATATCGTTGATTCATTTTTTGTCATTTTTCATTCATAGAAATTAAGTGCAGCAAATGCCCAGAGGCAAGCAAAAAATAAATATCAACATTTCATGTCTCGCGGTGGATATCGGAAGCTTGAGCGGCAAATGATGGCAGAAGAGTTACAGAAAATGAAGGAAGCAGCGGAATCTGATCCTAGCGTTGTTATCCAGCCACCGGCACCTCCTCCACGTCACAAAAAATGGAAAGCAGGGAGGATTAAGGCTGGGAAGTACATAAATCCGACTGTTGCTGAGGTTGCTGCGAGGATTGTAAGTAGTTATACCATAAGTACCTAATTTTTTACATATCGCGAGTGGTTTCGATACATTTACGATAAACTGCATGCTACAGGATAACCTGGAAGAGCAGAGTAGCCAAGCTTCATTCAATCCAAGTAGACGGATGGACATCTTGTCAACGGCTATTGGGAAGGCAGATGACCTTGGTCGTGTTCGAGGAGAGACACGGCGAGTTAGTGCCGCGAGGTATTTTGGACGACAGCCACGTTATTCGTCACAAGCTGGACCTAGTAAGGACGTTGTGGCCAAGATTCGAGAGGAGCTCGAACGAGAGATCGAGGCCAACCTTCGTGACAAGCTCCGACAAGAGCTGTTGCCAGAGCTTCAACTTGAAATGGCAAAGATGTTTGAAGCACAAAGGGCAAGGGACGAGGCTCGAACTCAGGAATCCCCGGCCTTCAATAGCACCAGAGGAAGTTACAACCCTCTGGAGCAACCACTTGGCCACCCTTCTCCCACTCCAGTGTCAGGACCACTTGGCGACCCTTCTCCCAATCCAGTGTCGGGAGACCCTTGCACCCTCTATTTGGATGATCCACTGTTGCGTGTTGTTGCTGATGCTCTCGTTCACACATGTGCTACCACCCACCATAATCAGCAAATTCTGGAGGATTATCGTAGGGTGAATGTGACGAGTGTTAGAAAGGGGGAAGAAGGTACAGCCATCCCTGTTCCCGATCCAGAGGTTGGCACGTTAGGCCAAGCGATAGGATCTTTCATCCTTTGGCCTCGTAATCTTATTGGTTCAGACGCAACACCTCCAATGGTAGGAATTACCTTACTGTTACTGAAAATCTGTTGGCATCCTAATAACAATTTGTTTTTTGATGTTCTAAAAGGATGACGAAGCTGCGATCAAATGGCCCTTCTTAGCACGGCTGCAACAGATCTACAAGCGCATTAAACAGATTGACTTGAAGATGCCTCCAGGGATTGTGGGCCAAGTGGAGTATCCCTACACGATTGACAATAAAGATCTCAAGCAGTTTATCAGGTTGGAGGAGATAGATGCAGGCTGGGTCAAATTTGCAGTCCGGTAAGTTTTTTTTCAATTTTCCCATAGAATTCATTTAGTGGTTTTTTGTTTTCATACATTCAAGAATTGATTCCTTATTTTAATTCTATTATAGCACCTTCCACGATCTCTGCACAAACATGGAAAGAAGTAATTGGTATGGATTCTTATGTCCTGCGAATACGACAGGGGATACTTGTACTGTGGCGCATAGGACTCACTATGTCGGCTACCAAATGGCACAAAACAAACTTCGTTGTTATCTAGCACCAATTGTCCAACGGTTCGTATTTACATTTTGTCAATTTCAGAAGTTTACTAAATAATTGTCTTCTCACTCATCTAACTTCATTTTAATGTGTACATGTTGTTAAAGAAACCACTGGACTTTGTGTGTTATATGTCCCCGCCGCAACATAGTCTATTGGTTTGATTCGTTGAGTAACAAGCCAGACAGAGATACAAAATCCGTCTTCGACACGTAAGTTATCCTATTTGTATTTCATTGACAACAAAAATAAATGAATGGTTCTAATTTCTGTTCATTTTGCTTTTCATGATAGTGCTTGTCAAACATATAGATTCCTAGGTGGGTCACGCGAGGGTGCAGTTGTTAAAAAGCCAAAGTGGTTTTATCCCATAGTAAGTACATTCGATCCTGCATAATTGTTTCATTGACGGTCCTTTTAGACATACCTTTATTGATTTTAACAACCAATTGCATCCCTTTGATTAAAAGTGCCCTCGGCAACCTGGCAACACTGAATGCGGATATTATGTTATACTTTATATATATAACATAATTCAAAGTGGAATTACTAGTGACTTTGAAAAGGTAATCGCTTCTTCATTCTCAAATGATAATATTTTTGGTGTTCTAATCGAAATGCTAATTAATTCATTTGCTTGAGATTCATTTCATCAAAGCTTATTACTTTCTAATTTTCAGATTTTTGATAATGACGATGCCTACCTGCGTGAAGACCTTGATTTGATCAGAGATCTTTTGGCTGGACATCTTCTTCAACATATAGAGCAGTAAACTTGTTATTTTATATCAGTTTGTACTTGTGTGATGACAGCGTTTTGACACTTTCTGGTTGTTTTTTGTTGATATATATAGTAGTAGGTTGCATGAAAGGTTATTGTATGTATATATAGTAAAGATTGTAGTGCTGGATGTCCTTACTAGTTTGTAACGGACAGTGTGGTTTATGAATCCATCTTTTATTCTGTTTCTGTAGTTTCAATTCGTTGGGTAATACAGAATGTAAATATGGTATAAAAAAAACCTAACTTTTAGACGTCCCAAATTAAGAATTGGGAGGCCTAAAGTCCCCCAGGTGGGACTTTAGGCGTCCCAAATTAAAATTTGGGAGGCCAAAAGTCCCCCTGGTGGGACTTTAGGCGTCCAAATTAAAATTTGGGAGGCCTAAAGTCCCCCACCGTGGGACTTTAGGCATCCCAAATTAAAATTTGGGAGGCCTAAAGTCCCCCAGGATAGGACTTTAGGCGTCCCAAATTGTAATTTGGGACGCCTAAAGTCCCACCCTGTGGGGACTTTAGGCCTCCCAAATTTTAATTTGGGACGTCCAAAGTCCCATCCTGGGGGGACTTTAGGCGTCCCAAATTAAAATTTGGGACGCCTAAAGTCTGACTTTAGACGTCCCTATCATTTGGGACGTCTTTTGTCTCAACTTACTACGCCCCCAGCATATACGTCCCCCCGTTTTGGGACGTTAAAAGTGCCAAATTTGGGAGGTTAAAGCCCCTTTTTGTAGTAGTGTTGGAGCCTTTAAAGCTCCAGGAGAGGATGGATTCCCTGCCATATTCTATCATAAAAAATGGCTTGTGGTGGGTGAAAGAGTGGGGGATCTGGTGTGGGAAGTATGGAAGGACCCGAGTAAATTGCAGGAAATAAATAAGACTCTGATTGTGGTAATTCTGAAGGTAGAGAGTATGGAGACGGTTAATAATTTGAGGCCTATCTCCCTTTGTAATGTTTTATATAAGTGTGTTTCGAAGAATGTAGTTAATCGACTTAAGCCACTACTCCCAAAACTTATATCACCTTTCCAAACAAGCTTTGTTCCGGGTAGGTGTATACAAGAAAGTATTATAGTGGCTAAGGAAGCTATGCACTTTATGGGTAAGGTAGGTGGAGGAAGGGCTATATGGTTATCAAGATTGATTTGGAAAAGGCATATGATAGAATGAGTTGGGGTTTTTTTAGGAATGTTTTGAAGGAAATAAATCTACCGGACAAGATTGTTGAGTTGGCAGCGGCATATTTTGAATCAGCCTCTATACAGTTGTTATGGAATGGTGCTAAATCTGAACAATTTAAACCTTCTAGGGGAGTTAGGCAAGGGGATCCTTTATCTCCATACCTTTTTGTTTTAGGAATGGAGAAGCTAACCCACATAATAATGGATGAGGTAGAAAGTGGGGGCTGGAGGCCTTTGAGGATGGGAAGAAGAGGAACCCCGATCTCTCACCTACTTTTTACTGATGATTTGTTACTATTCTGTGAGGCTGAGAAGGCTCAGCTGGAGAGAGTAATGAATTGCATTGTAAAGTTTGGGGAAGTTTCTGGGCAGAAGGTAAATGTGCAGAAAACAAAAATAATGTTCTCCATAAACATGACGGAGAGTAAGAAGAGGGAACTTGTTGAAGTTTTTGGTTTTAAACAAACTGAGTTAGGCAGATACCTTGGGTCTTTTAACTCATATGGAAGGAGGACTAAGGGGAAGTTCCAATATCTATTGGATAAAGTACAAAGGGCTTTAAGTAGGTGGAAGGAAAATTGTTTATCGTTTGCTGGTCGTGTGACTCTTGTGCAATCAGTTACACAGCAAATTCCTGTATATAGCATGTTGCATGAGGACATACCAGTGGGAGTGTGTAAAGAGTTAGAGAAGATGCAGCGGAATTTTATATGGGGAGGAGGGAGTGAAAGAAGGAAGTTTCACACTGTTAAATAGGAGACCCTATGCATGCCCAGAGAGAATGGAGGCCTCGGCTTAAAAAATCTCAAAACTCTGAATGATGCTTTACTATGCAAAGTGGGTTGGGAGGTTATTTAAAAGCCTCAGAAACTAAGTTCGGGGGTTTTGAGATGCAAATATGGGAGGAATGCTGACTTAACTAAGGGGTGTATTGTAAAACAAGCAGATTCTGTGTTATGGAAAAAGTTAGGAGGTCTGTGGCCAGAACTTGTCAAGAATGTTGGTTGGGAGGTGAATAATGGGAGGACGGTTAATTTCTGGTTGGATAAATGGATTGATAATTGTGGTCCTTTAGTGGAAAAATGTGTTGCTAGGCCACAGCAGGAGTTACTTAGAAAGAGTGTAAAAGAGTATGCTGGGAGAGCTGGGTGGAATTTAGAAGGTCTGGAGGAGTATCTACAAATGGATATAATAAAATTGATTACTGCAGTACTGCCTCCATGTGAAGTTGATGGTGACGATGTTCTTAAATGGGCAGGGGCTGGGATCAAGGAGTTTAGTGTGGCTGGAATGTACAAACAGTTAGAAGGACTTGGGGGGAGAGGGTCTGATGTGATTTGGAAAGTAATATGGAAATGGAGGGGACCTAGGCGCATTCAGACATTCCTGTGGTTGGCTGCTGTGGATGGTCTTAAGACATCGGTGAGAATAAACAGAGCTGGTTTGGGGGAGCCCACTTGTTGCAGATGTAGGGACGGTGAGGAGGATGTTCTACATGTGCTACAGGACTGTGTGGAGGCTAGGAAGATTTGGGATCTCCTTAGAGCAGGTATACATATGCATAATTTCTTTGATTTACAACTGCGTGATTGGTTGTTAGTTAATTTGAAATCTGGATGTGTGGTTGCTGGGGGAGTATAGTGGAGTATTATTTTTGGCATAACATGCTGGTTCCTCTGGTTTTGGAGGAATAAAGAGATGTTTGATGAGGAGTTTGGGAGGGAGCACATTAACATTGGTGCGATTTGGAGCTATGTCGATTCTGTAAGGAGAGCTTATGACAAAGATTTAGTTGAGGGTGTAAGAAGTTGGAAATCAATTGGGTGGAAGCCGCCTGAGGTTGGATGGTGTAAGCTTAATGTGGATGGAGCTGCCAAAGGACAACCAGGGAGGGCGGGATGTGGTGGGCTAATCCGTGGGGAGAAAGGGGAGTGGCTTGGAGGCTTTGTGAATAATATAGGCATTTGCACAGCTATTTCTGCAGAATTATGGGGTGTCTGGACGGGTTTTTTACTGCTGGAAGCTAAGGGAATCAGAAAAGTAATAGTGGAATCTGACTCATCTGCGGTAGTAAGCCTGTTAGAAGATTGCTTTGCTAATAAAGACCCAAGGAACAGATTTTTGAGAAAGGTTTTGCGTCTAACTGATGACAGCTAGAATATACGTGTACAGCATACATATAGAGAAGGAAATTCAAGTGTCGACTGGTTAGCCAATTGGAGTTTAACACAGGGTGCTGGCATGCAATTTTTGTGGGAACCGCCTAGTGGTTTACGCAATTGTTTGTATAGAGATGTAATGGGCAATGCATGCCCGAGACTCATATTGAGTTCAGATTAATAGTAAGGGCGTTTGGCCCCACTTTTTTACCAAAAAAAAAAAAAGATCAAAAGCTGAAACATTTGCGACAAGGGTGATGATGAATAGTACAATGAACAGTGCAGTGGTAGACCCCTTTGGGTAGAGGGAAAGAGGCACGACTTGGTCAAATCCAAGGAGAATCGTGGAGCTGAAATCAAAATCATGAAGCACCAGAACAAGAGAAACAGAAACAAAATTTGTGTTATTGCGAATAGAGAGAAGACGGGAGGGTGCCGTCCTAGGTGAAATCTAAATTGAATATCACAATGGTAGTTGGGTTCACAAATTTGAATGTCGATTTTGCATGGTGATTCACCATCGTCGTCAATTCTGCACATCCACTGGGCGTTTGTAGTCACCGGATGAACGTTTGTTGCCGTCGCCATCATCGAGAACTTGGAAGCCTGAAGATTGCGCTAGAAAGCTTGAGGGCAAAATTGAAAAACAAAATGAGTTCTATGGAAGTGTGGCCATTTCCATAAGGAGTTAGATGGAAGTGACTTCCATCAAAATTGATGGAAGTGGGTTTTCTAGTGAATTGGCCTCCAATATACCAAACATATACAATAATCTCAACTCCACTTCTATTTTCACTTCTCACCTTCCACTTCCATGCTACAAAACGGGGCATAAATTGTTGTGTAGAGGCGTTGCTCAAGGTTTGATTATTATCCTTAAAGGAGTTGAGGTAATTAATTACCACTGCTCAATTTTCTTGAGTGCTTGCATGTTGGTGTTTATGAGTTGTTTTATATTGTAAAACTACTCTATATATATATATATATATTTCAATGATAAAATCATAATAATTTGCATTTAATTGATAAACTTGTTTTGGTAAAGTGGAAAATGGGTCTTATATAGATGTTCTGTGTTTTGAACTATGAAAATGTTTAATCAATGCATCAGGCATGATTATTAATAATTAATATATATTGTGTCGTAAACTGGCCTTGGTTACAAGGACTTTTAGTCTCATCCCGTTATTTTGCATTTTCCAGAAGAAGGTTCTCGTGCGAAAGCCAGGTAAAAACATGGAAGGCCAAATGTTAGTGTAGTGTTAATATTTAAGCCACCCTAATAGCGCTGTTGCACGTGATTTTATTGATGTATATTATTACCATTTGTAAGCCTTTTGTCATTAATGAGCATGATATATATAGACTCACTTTAGGACAAATTAATTATGAAATTAATTTTGAGTATGTTGATTATTGAATATGTGTGAAACTAATGACTTTTTGATGCTCTTATCATTATTTTCCAACAGACGTATTAATTTGAATGAAGTATAATAGATTGCTAGATTTGGGAGTTTGAAATCAATCTCATGTACGGAAAAATTCATTTGCTTTCTTTTCGTCTTCGTTCCTAGGGAGATTTACGTGACTTCTCTATTTATGCTTCAAAACCTATATTATCTCTCATCTTAAAAAAAATACTCTTCGATTTGGTGGGTGTGATTTTCCTGAGTTTTCTTTCTTCTTTTTTAGTTTTTCATAGGAGGAGACCGTTTTTCTTCTAAGTGCGTGCAAGATACACAATTAGATTTTTTTCCCCAGCCCGATTACAATTATAATCAGGCACCCCAAAGATTCAAAGTCCACACACGTGTGATATGGGGACAGGAGAAAAAACGGCAAAGAATTTTTTTTTCCAATTTTGAGTATCGGCTTCTAGCATCCTCTCCTTTCAATATTACTTGTGATCCGCTTTCGTATGGACCGGGCAACACAATTAATAAGTCAAATTCAAGTTTATGCGTAAAAGCCTTCAAAAAATGCTCGAATTCACCCCTATTAGATAAAATATTACATAATTTGAGTGTATGTTTGCTAGTAATTAGATAATAGGGAAAATTATATTGCACTCATGTCCCATGTAAGACAAAATTACATCTTTAATTAAGGTCACATTAAATTTCCAAATTATTCTCTAGTCTCGAGAGATCTAGGGATAAGAGATTCCAATTATAAAAAGACGTCATTACCATTGTTTTTACCCTTTCCTATATTCATTTGTCATTACCGGCTACCTCACTTATTAATTCATGCTCTTTCACATGTCAACTAAAATGAAATTATATAGTAGTTATGATTTAAAATATGATATAAACCTACTATATATATATATATATATATATATATTGTTTTGGTTTATATATTCTAAGCATACATGAGTCCAAACCAGGAGAACGTAATTAAAACATATATACCATATTTTAATTGGTTCACAAGTGATAGAACATGAATGCACAAGTAAGCATATAATAATGACTACTGAATAAGGGTAAGGACAATGATATCTTTTTATCATTAGAATTTCTTACCCTTAGGTCCCTTGAGACTTGCTAGTAATTTAGGGTTTGTTTGGTCTGAGGGGAGAAGAGGGAAAGTGGGCGGAGGGAAAAGTTTTTTGAGTTGAATTTAAAAACATTAGAAAAGTGGGGTTAAAAATTTTTAATTGATTTTTCTTATTCTTTTATCTTATATATTCTCTTTATTAAAATTTTATTACCCCACTTCTTCAATCTTTTAAAATTCAACTCATAAAAATTTTCCCTTCCCTTCCAAATCCCTCACACCAAACAAACCTTTAGAGATTTTAAGTTACAGTAATAATTTGTCTTACTCGAGGACTGAGTGCAATTTCCTCTAGATAATAACCTAGTAATTTCATAGAAGCCACATGTTAGTGTGATATATATCTTCGACTTCAGTCCCAAAAAACAAAAAGGATACATATCTTAAACAATTGAAAGCATTATTTATTGGCGAAGAGTCCTCTGGCCGCACTGAGTCCTCTTCAACTGCACACAAGTGATATGTTAGCTGATATAAATTTCCTTTACTGTTTTTTAACACCCTAAATTTTATATTCATCAAATATATTATAATTATTTAATAAATTCAATGAAATAATGAATATTCATGAATTTAAAATGTATGAGTTTAAAAAATATTCTTATTCCTAAGAAAATGGATAAAATAATTATGAAATTAAATTGGGTAATTTAAAAAGCTCAATCTTAAAGTCAAAAAATGGAGAAATAATAAAGAAAATATTTGATCCAAAAATAGATGAGAATTGACCAAATTAATTCAAGAAAAGAAATTAGATTATAAAGATAATGGCAAAATCATAATTTTGCCAATTTAGTACAAGATTAATTATTTTCCAATTTGTTGAAGTTAATTTAATTAATTAATGAAAATAAATGAGAATGTATATTTTAAATATTCTTGGTGGAATAATTCAAGATTTGTGAAATTGGAAGGACTTGTGCATAATTCAATCAAAGGAATTATGGAAATGTTGAAACAATTTATATTTCTCTTTTTCTTATAAATTTCATGTAGCATAAGAAAAATGGGAGGGAAAAATGATTATTGGAATTAAATGCAATATCCCGGATTGTGACCAAGGATTAGCAACTTCAAAGTAATGTAATTAATACTAATTGAGTACTTTTGAAGTATATATTGTGCATTGTGATAATCAGGGGCAAAACGGTAAATTTACCGACCGACTGGTTAGATACCATTGAGAACACTTCTTAGTAATCAAGATCAATGGCTAAGATTGAAAGACCAAGAGGTGGAATCATATGCATGCAAGCTTATATGAAATCATGGTAGGAAGAATAGGATGGTGCCAAGTGGTAAAACAAGGACCATTGGATTAAAGTCAAGTTTTCAAACCATTTTCTCTTTCTCCTCTCTTCCTAGTCGGTTTATGTATATGTGAGGAAATGAATCATCATCATCAATATCTCATTTTTCTCTCTCATCCTCCTCCATTTTTCACTGAACAAGCTAAAGAAAGAGAAAGAGAAAGAGAAAAGCTTGAGTTTTGGTAAGTTAATGCCTTCATATGCTCAAGTGCCTTTCATTAATGTTGTTCATGAGGTTGAGGGCTATATTCCTATGGTTTCAGAATTTTGATTGGTGAAGTTTGAGAACTTGTGGAAATTTGAAAGTTGGAGAATTGAAGGATTGGCTTTAGGAAGAAGAAGAGGTAAGAATTAGAAGCATTTTGGTATAGTTGTTGTAATCATTGGTTGAGTATTGAGAATTTATGAATTTGCCCTGATTTTGTGCAATTTTTGAATGAAATGAATTGGCTTATGTATTGTGTAGAATTTGGTCTTTTGTTGAACATTTTGGCCATTGGAATTGATTTGGGAACTTGGATTGGAAAGTGTGGCAATGTGTGAATTGTGTTGTGACATTGTGAGACATGTTGTGGTTGTTGTGTAATATGTCAATGGGAGTTGAATTTGGTCATTTTGATAATTTCAATGGTTTTCTTGAGCAAAATTGTGTGAGAATGGTGTTTGGGTTGGAATGGGAATCATTTGGGATCAAATGTGAAAATCTGGAAAATCTGTCCAATGTAAGTCTGTTCTGAATAGTCAGATGGTGTGGACGTTTTGACCGGGCAAATGATGTTGAAAAATTATGAAACTTTCCAGTCTTAAAGTTCACATCTCAAACTTCAAAATGGACATAAATTTTGTGTCATTTCGATTTTTGAGCTGGGAGTTTGAACTGTCCAAAGTTTGGCATCAAAACTGGACCCTGTTTTGGTACAATGTTAGCTTTTTGGTAAATCTGGACTTTTGTGGTGATTTCTAGTTATGGCCAATATTTTTTCTTGAAAGAGGACTTAAATAGATTTCATTTTGCTTTGGAATCACCTTATTTTGATTTTTCCTGAATTAGTTATGATTTTTGGAAGTTCAGCCAAGAAACTGGATTTCCTGGGCCGTAGCCCAAATGTTTCTGAGTGTTTCTGAGCAGTTTTGGGCCGCAGCCCAAATGTTTCTGAGCGTTTCTGGGCAGTTTTGGGCTGCGGCCAGTGGATTGTGGGCCGCAGCCCACCCCCAAAAATCAGTATTTTACACTTTTTAAATGTAGTTTTTGGTATAGCCTTTCCCAACCCTTTGGGTATATATTTAGGCCTCTAATAGCCACCTAAAGAGTCTAAATGATAACCAACTTAAGTACTATTAAGAACTTGGAAAAGAGATTGATTTATTGTCCCTAATTTGGTTTATAGGATTCAACATTTGCCGTCCTCGTGAGCCCACTGAGCCAGCAAACGTTAGGAAGGAACGAGGTAGTAACTTTTCTTTCATACCATATGTGATGCATTTTATGTGTGTATTATCATTGATTTGTGATAAACTTGTATGCTGCGACATTGTGAATATGTGTAAACACCGTCACGCCAATAGTCCCTGAGTAGCTAACAACAGATCGGGCAAGGGTTGTATGCCTTCCCGGCGGAGAAAGCGGATGAGGATGAGGTGTGATATATGTGATTATGTGGGCTGAAAGGCTATTTGTGAAGGCCGACGGGCCATTTGTGAAAGCCAGATAGCTATATGAGCTATAAGGCTATGTGTATGCACTGCCACGCCAATAGTCCCTGAGTAGCTAACAACGGTTCGGGTTAGGATAGTGTGCCTTCCCGGCAGAGAAAAGGGATGAGGGTGGAGTGTGATTTGTGCTGCTGCTGCTGTATGATGATTTGCTTACATGCTGTGTACTTATGTGTGGTATAAATGTTTTGTTACTACTGGGATTCTCTTGAATTTCATTCTTTCCTTTAACTAACCTTTCAAACAGGGCGTGTGGCTCTAAGGAGAATCGTATGACCCGGAGCAGTTAGAACCCTATAGGGACATTTACTTTTGGATGTGTTGGTTAAACCTGTTGGATAGAGATCTTGTAAATTATTTTTGGGCTGTATATAGTAACAGAATATAGTTGTGTAATCCCCTATATGGGAATTTTAAATCTTCTAGTGAATGAACGGAACCCGGGGGTTGCCGGGATTGCTATTAGATATTCTGATATAAATGAATGTAAATTAACTGCACAGGTGATTATATTCGATAATTGAATTTGAGACCGGAATAGGAAAGAAGTTTTGAAAATTTTGTAAAGTCCCTACTATAAAAGGGAGTATTAAATGAGTTTTGAACTATTCGACGGTCTCTAAACCAATTTAATTAAGTGATATCGAATTATAATTACACTAATTAAGGCAGGGGGTTACATTAAACATGCCAACTGTCATTATCCTAAGGTAAAGGATTAGTTTATAATTATTAAAGTTGAGCACATGCTTAATTGTGTTAAAATAATATTTCTTATACATGGTAATTATCATTATGGTACAACACTTGAGCATGTAGTTGGACAAGTTGAATGAAGCCCATTTGGTTTGTGAGGGCTTGAGTTATGCGTTTTGGGTTAGAGGGAAAAGAGAAGAAATTGGTTCAAATGCAATTGGACATTATGACATAAATTAGATGAAGATAAGACTTAAGTACACAAGTGATGTCATATTTCAATTTACCACTCATTATTAAATGAGGAGAAAATGTGTAAGATATTTTATGAAGTTCTTCCTTCATCTTTCTGTGCCATTTTCATCCAAAACCAAGTGAGGGGAGAGAGAGAAAAGCTTAAGAAACTTCAAGCTCTAAAGAAAAGGAAAAAGAGAAAACTTAAGATAAGATATGCTTTCTTAAGCATTTTCTTATAATCTTTCATGAAATCTTCTCTAAATTCTTCTCCTCTATGGAATCAATGGTTTAGAAAACTCATCCTAAGCTCATGGAGAGAGAGAGAGAGAGAGAGAGAGAGTAGGACACATAGAGAGGGAAAGTTCAAGAACTCAAAAGGTAACTTCACAAATCTCAAATCCATACTAGTATGTTGTTATTGTTGATGTGTATAGTTGGATTTGGTAATTTTTGTTGAGTTTGTGAATTTGGAAAGTCCTAACTCTAAGGGGTTATACTGCCCAAATTTCTTTAAATCATGGTTAGAATGTGTTTGAATAGCTTAATAAAGGATTAGAAGTAGAAAGGAGTAAGCTTTAGAGGTTAAAACACAAAACTCCAATTTTCCTTTTCCTTGAGTTATATTTTGGTCAGCTCTATTCTTGGGGGAAGGAATTAGATTTTCAATAATTTGATGGTTCTATTAAATTCAGGAGGCAAAATTATGTGGGGTTATAGTTGTCCACTTTTTCGGTAAAATATGAAAAATCATAATTACGAAAACACCCTTAAAACACTAAAAGTAAAGCTGACAAGGGTAATTTTGTAATTTGACATTGAATTTAGTGATTCCAAGCTTGGAAATAAATTCCTTGGGTAAAAATACGTCAGGATAGTCATAGTCAAAATTTTGGGAAAACGTGCAGTCGAGTCAGGTATGGCGGGCCGGACCGGGGTCTAGAGGCATTTTGGTAAATTTTCACCATAAGCTAATATAACCACAAGAAACACTATGGAAATGTCTAAATTGATGCTTAGATATGTTATGACCTATTTCTTATACATTTAATATTTTAAGACCAAGTCGGAAGCCGAAAGGGCATGTTTTATTAGGCACACAAAAAGGGGTTGATATAACTTTGAGGTAGGGACTACTATCTCTCATATACTATATGATTAATTGTATTATGTGTTACTGTATTTCGTGATATGAATGCGTGTTAGAGGCACAATACCTGGTTATGGTTTGGTGCCTAGCCAAGGTATATCAAAAATCCTAGCTGTGATTGGTGACTTGGCTGAGGTACATGTAGGAGTTTTAACTCGGTTTTTGGCCCTGAAACTTGTGTATGCATAAGA
Organism: Inga leiocalycina; assembly: GCA_963242795.1. NCBI lineage: Eukaryota > Viridiplantae > Streptophyta > Magnoliopsida > Fabales > Fabaceae > Inga > Inga leiocalycina. Next base: position 67,046,858 of record OY725326.1, on the reverse strand, counting down.
ATCGAATTGAACTTTAATTTTATTTGATATGGAGTATTGCATATTTAATTTTCACATTTTATATGTCGATCGTATATTTCTACTAGGATTCTTCGGAATCTCACCCCATTTTTTTTAAACAAATATCTCAGTGGGTGCCAGTGAATTGAAAGGCAAAGACATAGACATAGGGAAGTGATTGTCATGTGTCTCGAGGCAAAGTCAAAATTCTCAGTTATAGTTAGTTGGTTTATGTTGGAAATACTTTTGGGATATCCTATACATATTAGAAATACTGTCGCATTCTGTATTTTGTGTATGGACGACTCTGGATTGTAAATGAATACTTTTATCAGTATACATGTACTTTTTCTGTATGCATGTGGAACTTGGTCTATATTACTCTATGAATATGGAAATAGAAACAGATGTTGATATATTTACATGCATACATCCATAGATGTATGCGCGCATATATATATATATATATGAAAAATTAATCCATAAGTTCTTTTAGTTTCACTTAATTTTTATTAGCTCTTTATAGTTTTCTCACTTATAGGTACGATCCTGTGTTTTCATTTTTCAAGCTAAGTGGCATATAAGTTGCAACAAATTAAAGATCAAAATAAATTAAAAGAGTTGTTTTTTTAAAATAAAATGATGGAATTAAATTTATTGATTATCAATATAAAAATTAAAAAAATATGCTCTTAACCCTCCCTTTGTATATCTATGTATAATTTGTAATCTACTCCATCTTGATTTTGTTTAGATGTGTGTAGTAAAATTAATCTACACGTATGCCGAGTTAGAACCACATCATTAGTTAGTATAACTTTCTTTTTCTTTTACAAATTAACATATTATGGATATAGGGATCAATACTTATAATTTAGAAAACTATTAAGATTCAATAAAATAGAAAGATTAGAACTAATTTAATTTCAATGCTCATAGTAATAATGAGCATCAAGAGCTTGTCATGTAGTTAGATCTATATTGTTCAAATAGAATTTCATTGGTCCGGATTTTGGATTTCCGAATAATGATTTTTCTAAAAAAAAAATTTTGATAGTTAAGAGATTATATCTATTTTAGATATTTTACAATGGTAATGAGCGATAAGTACTAAAAGTAATTCCAAAAAAACACTACAAAGACTTGATTACAAATGGGAACCAGTTTCCATGCAACCCTTTGATTAGCAGGAAGATCTAATCATATCTAGATCCTTCTAGATTTGATATGAACTATCAAAATCTTATTTTTTTTTAAGAGTCTTAACTTTTTTAAAAAGAATAATTTTAATGAGTATAAAATCTAAAATAAAAATATTTTTATTATTATTATATTTCTGTAAAAAGATTTTTTATTTAAAAAATCGTCATTTTAGAAAATCAAATCGAAACCGTTCATATTAGATCTGGAAGCTCCGGCTATAAAAAACACTCTGCTAAACTAATTTCTTAAAAAATGAAGGGATATTAGACACACACAGAGACACACAGACACATAAAGAGCCTGCAGTGGACACGTGGAAAGAGGATAATATGCAGGGAATCAAAGTGGTCGGAAGAGATAATCTGGCGGGTTAGCGTGAGTGGTAAGTACTCTCATCCCTTAAGTAGGTGGGAAGGGGTTCGATCCCTACTCCTTATGAATGGAGTAAATCCATAGGCCAGCTATCTACCCTCTCTTTAGGATTTCCGTACAGCGAAAGATTAGTCTCACCTAACACACGGGTGGAGTCGGGGAATACCCCGGGCAACTAAAAAAAAAAGTGGTCGGAAGAGATAAGTTCAAAAGCATAAGATGAGCTCAACGCAACGTCAAATGGGTGATTTTGTGAATCAGCATGAAAGAGACTTTTTGTCTCGGCCTCATCCACATTCCACAGAGGCCACAAAAACGTCTCTGACAAGGGTTTTTCAACAACCACATGTTCTCCCATATTGGACTTTTCAAAACAAATTGAAAATATTACAAAGTTTCGATAAGTATTTAAATAAAATATATTCTGTGGGAAAAAAAATAAAAAAAAAATTCATTATCTTCCGTTTAATCCCAAATTAAAAAATTCACTGTATTTTTAAATGATATATTAGTAATTACTATTTGAGATATATAATTGGTTAAGTATATGATTGTTAATTTTATATTGATATATTTTGTATCTCTAACAAAAGTTTCTAATAATTTTTCTTCACTTTAATTGTTTTCAGGAAATGAATCTAGAAACGTTGATCAATAAATACAGATCAGAAACGTTGCTGCAAAAGAGAATCATCAATATATCGATCTTTGAAATATCTTCATTTGATATGAAAAATGATGGGTTTCTTTTTTTCTTTTTTTGGCTTGCCAAGAGAGAAATGATGGTATGTTGATACAAGATATTTTCAAATGAATAAAATATTTTTATTTATTTGAGTATATGTTAATAATTGAGTATGGGAGAAAGTGGTTGTGTTATTATCTAATGTGATGTAATTATTGAGATTGTGATATGTGTGAAAGAAAGACCGAGATTTGAGATTTAATGAACTTGTGGTTGTGGACTCCGTTTTCTCTCATTTTCTTCTTGTTACTGATGTTTTGTTGGTTTCTTTCTTGTTCTTAATATGGGTGTGGCTAGTTTTGCTTTGTACCTAACCCAAGGCATGGGATGGTTGGCCCCTTTCAGATTTGGTTGAGGAAGGTGGTAATAAAATATAGTAATTAATAGAAACTGAATTAACCTAAATCTGAAATTAATTTTTCTTTTTTTTTAAAACAAGCAAATATTACCTGTAAATATCCAAAGATAAAAAATGTCTTTTTACCAGAAAAACATAAAAAATGTTGAAATCTTAATTAATTAATATTAAGATTATAAAAGTTTTGAAATTTCAAAGGATATGTTATCGCTACTGGAAAAAACCCTTTTTAGATCGTCACATTTAAACCAGTTTTGGCAGATAAAGTCTTAAAAATTTGCACGGTGGCAGTTTTGTAATTATATTGAACTTCTAAGACCACTTCTTAAAAAAATCAGTCTTAAAAATTTATTTAGACCAGTTATAAATAAAACCGGTCTTAAAGTCTTAAAATTTTTATGAATTTAAAATGTTTTAACATTTAAGACCGGTTTACATATAAACCGGTCTTAAATGTTAAAACATTTTAAATTCAAAATGCGATAACATTTTAAAATCGGTTTGTACAAAAACTGGTCTTAAATGTGAAATTTCCCTCTTTTAAGACCTGTTTTTAATAAAAATCGGTCTTAAAGGTAAGATTTTTCACCCTTATTTTTCCTCCCGTGCCTAGATCATGCGCTCTGTGAACCCTTTCTTCTCTTTTTGTCATTTCTTTGTGAGCTCTGTCCGTGCTTGTTTTGAACTCGTCCATGGCGTCCCGTCCCTCATTTGCTCAACTCTCCTCCATCATTACCGCTGCCATTGCTGTGTTCGTCATCGTTGTTCTTTGATTATTGTCAGTCTTCTCTGCCGCCACCTCTAATCTCCGTAGTGACCATTTTCCTCTGACTTGACTTCCCTTTGTCAGTGCTGTGAATTTGAGGACTTCATTTTAACCTCAGTCGACGACATCGTGATTTTGGGTTGAAGCTCACTCCTTGATCTTCAATCAGGTTAGTGTTCGATCTATTATTTAGTTGTACGTTGTTCAATAATTAATAATGTTCTATGAAAAATGGTTCTTGTTGTTGCTTTTAACACTTAAACGTAATCTGGAAAAAATTAAATCTGCACATTCTTGTTAGATATATGCTCTGACTTTTAATTGTATCCCTGTGTTATTTGGCTTGGATTAATACCACTCTATGATCTGTTTTAATTTAGTGCGGTTGTTTGATTATTGTCCGTGTTATTGGTTTATTAAAACAATACTAGTTTCAAATGGTGCTTGTTAATTTTGTTGAAATATCTAAAACTCTATTGTTGTTGTTTTTTTGTCTATCCTTTTGTTGATGGATATAGGGTGCTAGAAGTGTTGACATATATATGGATCATAGTTAGATAAACGCTAAATGAACAAGTGTTGAATATGATAATGGGGTGAGGGGTTTTTTAGACTTCGCTAGTAGAAATGCCGATGATGGTAGTGGGAAGTTTTATTGCCCTTGTGTAGTATGTTTGAATGAGAAGCGACTAAGTATTGTAGATATATATACACATTTAATTTGTGAAGGATTCTATAAGATTTGTACAATGTGGGTATGGCATGGTGAAGAATTAAAAATGCCAAGTTCATCTCAACAGGGGGGAGTGAACTTTGATGATAATGACACGGATACAGATGATCAGATAGAGGATATTATTTGTGATGTAGAAGAAGAGACTTTTGAGCAATCACATGCATATAGTAATATGTGTAGTGATGCTGAGACGCCGTTGTACCTGGGGTGTAAAAAGTACTAATTGTTGAGAGCAGTATTGAAATTGGTAAGCTTGAAAGCACGGCATGGATGGAGCGACAAGAGTTTTTCAGAAACGCTTAAGGCTTTTAAGGATATGCTTCCAGATGATAATGTGTTGCCTTCTCGATACTATGATGCTAAGAAAATATTGTGTCCACTAGGTATGAAGTATAAAAAGATCCATACATGCCCTAATGATTGTATATTGTATAGAAAAGAGCATGAAGAAGAACAACAGTGTCCAATATGTGAAACCCTGAGGTACAAATCAAATAACGCTCCTGTAAAAGTATTGTGGTACCTTCCAATCATATCAAGGTTCAAGCGCTTGTTTGCTAATGAAAACGATGCAAGAAATTTGAGATGGCATGTGGATGAGAGGATATCTGATGGAAATCTTCGACATCTGGCTGATTCTTCTCAATGGAAGAAAATCGATCAATTATTTCCTGCCTTCGGTGAAGAGGCTAGGAACCTTAGGCTTGGCTTAGCACGGATGGCATGAATCCTTTTGGTAGCATGAGCAGTATACATAGTTCATGGCCTGTTCTGTTGGAAATTTACAACTTATCTCCTCTGTTATTCATGAAACGAAAGTACATCATGTTATCTATGTTGATTTCAGGACCAAAAAAACCCGGAAATGATATAAATGTTTACCTAGGCCCTTGATCGAAGACTTGAAAGAGTTGTGGGACGAAGGTGTTGATGTTTTTGACGCGAACAAGAAGGAAGTTTTTAAAATGAGAGCCATGATCTTTTGTACTATAAATTAATTCCCTGCATATGGAAAGTTGTCAGGCTATAGTGTTAAAGGCCATAAAGCATGTCCGATTTGTTAAGAAGGAACATGCCACCATCAACTTCAACATGAAGAAACATAGTTTATCTTGGTCATAGGATATTTTTTAGATGAGGCCACCTGTATCGCAAATTAAAGAAAGCTTTTTTTGGTGGACAAGAGTTTGAAGATGCTCTGAAGGCATTGACTGGGGAGCAGGTTTATGAAAAGGTGAAAAATATGAATGTTATCTTTGGTAAGACTACAAAGAATAGTAATAAGAAAAGTAAATGGAGAAAGAGGTCTGTCTTCTTCAATCTTCCATATTGATCGAAGCTTGATGTAAGACACTGTATTGATTTTATGCATGTGGAGAAAAACATTTGTGATAGTATTGTTGGGACACTGCTTAACATACAGGGTAGTTCTAAGGATGTCGTGAATGCAAGATTAGATTTGCAAGAAATGGAGATACGAGAAGACTTGTATCTAAAGCCATATGGTAAGAGAACTTTTTGTCCTCCAGCTGCTCATACTTTGTCTAAGGATGAGAAAAGAAGCTTTTGTCACTACTACAAAAAGGGGCTTTAACCTCCCAAATTTGGCACTTTTAACGTCCCAAAACGGGGGGACGTATATGCTGGGGGCGTAGTAAGTTGAGACAAAAGACGTCCCAAATGATAGGGACGCCTAATGTCTACTTTAGGCGTCCCAAATTAAAATTTGGGACGCCTAAAGTCTCCACAGGGTGGGACTTTAGGCGTCCCAAATTACAATTTGGGATGCCTAAAGTCCTGCCCTGGGGGACTTTAGGCCTCCCAAATTTTAATTTGGGACGCCTAAAGTCCCACGGTGGGGGACTTTAGGCCTCCCAAATTTTAATTTGGGACGCCTAAAGTCCCACCTGGGGCACTTTTGGCCTCCCAAATTTTAATTTGGGACGCCTAAAGTCCCACCTGGGGGACTTTAGGCCTCCCAATTCTTAATTTGGGACGTCTAAAAGTTAGGTTTTTTTTATACCATAATTTACATTCTGTATTACCCAACGAATTGAAACTGCAGAAACAGAATAAAAGATGGATTCATAAACCACACTGTCCGTTACAAACTAGTAAGGACATCCAGCACTACAATCTTTACTATATATACATACAATAACCTTTCATGCAACCTACTACTATATATATGAACAAAAAACAACCAGAAAGTGTCAAAACGTTGTCATCACACAAGTACAAACTGATATAAAATAACAAGTTTACTGCTCTATATGTTGAAGAAGATGTCCAGCCAAAAGATCTCTGATCAAATCAAGGTCTTCACGTAGGTAGGCATCTTGATTATCAAAAATCTGAAAATTAGAAAGTAATAAGCTTTGGTGAAATGAATCTCAAGCAAATGAATTAATTAACATTTCGATTAGAACACCAAAAATATTATCATTTGAGAATGAAGAAGCGATTACCTTTTCAAAATCGCTAGTAATTCCACTTTGAATTATGTTATACATATAAAGTATAACATAATATCCGCATTCAGTGTTGCCAGGTTGCCGAGGGCACTTTTAATCAAAGGGATGCAATTGGTTGTTAAAATCAATAAAGGTATGTCTAAAAGGACCGTCAATGAAACAATTAGGTAGTATCGAATGTACTTACTATGGGATAAAACCACTTTGGCTTTTTAACAACTGCACCCTCGCGTGACCCACCTAGGATTCTATATGTTTGACAAGCACTATCATGAAAAGCAAAATGAACAGAAATTAGAACCATTCATTTATTTTTGTTGTCAATGAAATACAAACAGAATAACTTACGTGTCGAAGACGGATTTTGTATCTCTGTCTGGCTTGTTACTCAAGGGATCAAACCAATAGACTACGTTGCGGCGGGGACATATAACACACAAAGTCCAGTGGTTTCTTTAACAACATGTACACATTAAAATGAAGTTAGATGAGTGAGAAGACAATTATTTAGTAAACTTCTGAAATTGACAAATGTAAATACGAACCGTTGGACAATGGGTCCTAGATAACAACGAAGTTTGTTTTGTGCCATTTGGTAGCCGACATAGTGAGTCCTATGCGCCACAGTACAAGTATCCCCTGTCGTATTCGCAGGACATAAGAATCCATACCAATTACCTCTTTCCATGTTTGCGCAGAGATCGTGGAAGGTGCTATAATAGAATTAAAATAAGGAATCAATTCTTGAATGTATGAAAACAAAAAACCACTAAATGAATTCTATGGGGAAATTGAAAAAAAACTTACCGGACTGCAAATTTGACCCAGCCTGCATCTATCTCCTCCAACCTGATAAACTGCTTGAGATCTTTATTGTCAATCGTGTAGGGATACTCCACTTGGCCCACAATCCCTGGAGGCATCTTCAAGTCAATCTGTTTAATGCGCTTGTAGATGTGTTGCAGCCGTGCTAAGAAGGGCCATTTGCTCACAGCTTCGTCATCCTTTTAGAACATCAAAAAACAAATTGTTATTAGGATGCCAACAGATTTTCAGTAACAGTAAGGTAATTCCTACCATTGGAGGTGTTGTGTCTGAACCAATAAGATTGCGAGGCCAAAGGATGAAAGATCCTATCGCTTGACCTAAAGTGCCAACCTCTGGATCATGAACAGGGATGGCTGTACCTTCTTCCCCCTTTCTAACACTCGTGACATTCACCCTACGAAAATCCTCCAGAATTTGCTGATTATAGTGGGTGGTAGCACGTGAATGAACGAGAGCATCAGCAACAACACGCAACAGTGGATCATCCAAATAGAGGGTGCAAGGGTCTCCCGACACTGGAGTGGGAGAAGGGTCGCCAAGTGGTCCCGACACTGGAGCGGGAGAAGGGTGGCCAAGTGGTTGCTCCAGAGGGTTGTAACTTCCTCTGGTGCTATTGAAGGCCGGGGATTCCTGAGTTCGAGCCTCGTCCCTTGCCCTTTGTGCTTCAAACATCTTTGCCATTTCAAGTTGAAGCTCTGGCAACAGCTCTTGTCGGAGCTTGTCACGAAGGTTGGCCTCGATCTCTCGTTCGAGCTCCTCTCGAATCTTGGCCACAATGTCCTTACTAGGTCCAGCCTGTGACAAATAACGTGGCTGTCGTCCAAAATACCTCGCGGCACTAACTCCCCGTGTCTCTCCTCGAACACGACCAAGGTCATCTGCCTTCCCAATAGCCGTTGACAAGATGTCCATCCGTCTACTTGGATTGAATGAACCTTGGCTACTCTGCTCGTCCAGGTCATCTTGTAGCATGCAGTTTATCGTAAATGTATCGAAACCACTCGCGACAAGTAAAAAATTAGGTACTTATGGTATAACTACTTACAATCCTCGCAGCAACCTCAGCAACAGTCGGATTTATGTACTTCCCAGCCTTAATCCTCCCTGCTTTCCATTTTTTGTGACGTGGAGGAGGTGCCTGTGGCTGGATAACAACGCTAGGATTAGATTCCGCTGCTTCCTTCATTTTCTGCAACTCTTCTGCCATCATTTTCCGCTTAAGCTTCCGATATCCACCGCGAGACATGAAATGTTGATATTTATTTTCTGCTTGCCTCTGGGCATTTGCTGCACTTAATTTCTATGAATGAAAAACGATAAAAAATGAATCAACGATATAAAGTATATGAAATCAACGATATAAGTAGTTCTATATCATGACAGAAATCTTACCAAAAACTCAGGATCTGCTCGTGATGCCGCAAACAACCTCCAGTCCTCTGGAGATAAATATGTATACTGTGCACATGGATCGTTACCCCTAAGGGCCCCTCGAATGTAATGCTTTGTTAGCTTGTTCTTGAAACCTTTCCATCGTACACGAACCTCATCCATCCAGTGCCTATGCATCTCTGTGGTGTCGGGGACATCGTATGTTTGCTGCAAGGTAAAACATAAGATTATTATATTTGAAACAATAAGAAGAAAGCTACAATGCATCAAAACTTACATACCAAAAGTTGCTGCCAAATCATGTCTTTCGTTTTTGGGGGAACCAATCTCCAATTATCGTAGGTAATGCGCACTTTGCTTCGAGCCAAAAGCCCTATGTAGCTAATGAAGTGGTCTTCCTCAGGACCAACTGGATTCAGATTGTCATCGAAGTCTATATGCAGCCTCTCCTGTTGATGTTCATGACGTGCAACCAATGCTCCCATCTTTGTACAGCCTCTAACCCTCCTTCTTGCAGGGGGTTCAACTCTAGGAATTTTGTCATTGCTAGAGCTTTCGTCATCTCCACGCCTCTCGTCATCACTAAAGTTGTCCATATTCCTGTTAACACAAAAAGCATCATCAGAAACGTAAGTAAATTGCCATCGAAGTCACATGTATATAGTAAGCGGGAAGTAAAACAGAAAAAACACAGTTCTCGTTTATAAATTAAGGTCTTACTCTAGATTGTTTCCCATAGTCCTTCACCATGGTCATTTCTTACAGCATATTCATCATCATCTACCAATTCTACTTCATTTGTTCAAGGTGTAGTTGTTGTGAAAGGTGGTGTGTCATCAAGGTTGAAGGTCGGATCACCATACTTCTGTTTTTTACTTTTAAGGACAATGGACATATTTTTGCTGGCAGGATCGGTGACATAAAACACTTGTTTCGCCTGGCTTGCTAAAATGAAGGGCTCTTCTCTATAGCCAACTCTTAGAAGATCGACTGAGACAAATCCAAATTGGTTATCTATTACCACGGCATTGTTGCTAACCCACTTACATTTAAATAAAGCAACTTTGAACTTGTTGTACGTCATCTCCCATATTTCTTCTATAACTCCATAATAGGCCATAGACGCTAATATGGGGTTTTTATCTCTCGAACTGGAAAAGTGCATAGATTCAGCTTCTACCATGACCCCACTATTTTGCATGGTACTTTTGTCATCTTGCTCTTTGGTATAGAAAGAATAGCCATTTATATCATAACCGGTCCAAGTAATGACCTGAAACGAAGGCCCCCAAGCTAGCCACTCGATTGTCTCAGACACACCGATCTCGTGCAAAACCTTTTCCTCGAACCACTGCATGAATGTCTTGTTTTGCTCAATAGCAATCTGCATGTCATTCTTCCTTGGATTCTTGTTCTTCAAAGTGTTTCTGTGTTCATTTATGTAAGGTTGAACTTCTTCCATATTATTCAGGATATACAAGTGGGCTTGCAACACCTCTTCACGAGGAACATTCTTCACTTTCAGTCCTCGTGTTCCCTTGCTTCTCCCTTCTTCATGCCGAGATTGTTCCTTCTTCCCTGACATATAATCTTTGCAAAACTCCATAGCCTCCTCAACTACATATCTTTCAACTATTGAGGCTTCTGGTCGATAAGGATTTTTAGAATACCCTTTTAAGATCTTCATGTATCGCTCGAAAGGGTACATCCACCTCAGGTAAACCGGACCGCATAGCCTTACCTCCCTCACCAAATGAACTACCAAATGCACCATTATATCAAAAAATGAAGGCGGAAAGTGCATCTCTAGTTGTGACAAAATAATGTAACCCTCATTTTCTAGTTCATCCAACTTTTCAGTGTCAATGACTTTGTTACAGATAGCATTGAAGAAAACGCACAATCTTGTCACTGTGTTTCGTACTTCATCTTTCATTATGCCTCTAATAGCTATTGGTAATAGTTGTTGCATCAACACATGATAATCATGGGACTTCATTCCCACTAACTTCAAATCGTCCATTGAGACACATCTTCTCACATTCGAGGAATACCCTTGCGGCACCTTCATTTCATGCAAACACCCACACAAACTTCTTTTCTCTGCTTTTGATAGTGTATGCGCTGCTGGCTCCATGTATGCCCTCCTACCATCATCTCTTAGTTGTGGATGTAACCGTTCTCTTATTCCCATATCGACAAGGTCTAATCTCACATTAATCCCATCCTTAGTCTTCCCTGGTATGTGCAAAAGCATACTGATAAGGCTATCACAAACATTCTTCCCCACATGCATCACATCAATACTGTGTCTCACGTCAAGCGAACGCCAATATGGAAGATCAAAGAAAATGGATCTCTTCTTCCATATGTTCTTCTCACCCGCAACCCTCTGATTCTTACCAAAAGTGACATGGATACGTTCCACTCGACTGTAGACTTCCTCTCCGGTTAGTGACTTTGGAGCCATTCCATGCTCCGGTTTGCCGTTAAACCGCTTTCTTAGCCTACGATACGGGTGGAACCGATGAAGAAACCTCCTGTGGCCAAGGTAGACAGTTTTTCTTCCATGCTTTAGTTGTTGGAAGTGTGTGTCTGCTTCACATATTGGGCATGCTTTGTGACCCTTCACGCTGTACCCTGACAAGTTTCCGTACGCAGGGAAGTCGTTTATCGTTGTGAAAATCATTGCACGTAGCTTGAAAGACTCCTTCTTATAAGCATCAAACACATCTACGCCTTCCTCCCACAACTTCTTCAAGTCCTCAATCAAAGGCGCCAAATAGACATCAATATCGTTCCCTGGCTGTTTTGGTCCAGAAATCATCATAGATAGCATCATATACTTACGTTTCATACATAGCCAGGGAGACAAGTTGTATATTACAAGGAGAACCGGCCACGCACTATGTGTGCTAGTAAGAGTTCTATACGGATTGATGCCGTCTGTACAAAGCCCAAGCCGTAGGTTTCTCGGCTCGCTGCCAAATTGAGGGAACATTTCATCTATTTTTTGCCATTGTGGAGAGTCAGCTGGGTGCCGAAGATATTTTCCATAAGATATTCTCTCATCAGAGTGCTATCTCAACTTCTTCGCTTTTGTTGCACTCGCAAACAAACGTTTAAAACGTGGTATTATTGGAAGATACCACATAACCTTTAAAGGTTGCCTTTTACTTGTCACATCACCACAACCACCTTCTTTTTTCACTTTGTATCGTGCGGTTTTACACTTAGGACACTCACTAAGACCTCCGTACTCATTTCTGTACAGTACGCAGTCATTAGGGCAAGCATGTATCTCCTTATACTCCATACCCATTGTAGACAGGATTTTCTTGGCCTCATACATACGATTTGGAAGTACATTATCCTCCGGAAACATATCACACAATAGTTCAAGTAGCAATGTGAAACTACTATCGGTCCACCCACAAGTTGCCTTTAAGTTAACCAAATGTAATGTTCCTGTCAGCCGCGTGTACTTACTACCACTATACAATGGTGTCTCTGCATCACTCCGCAGGCTGTCATACTCCTGCGACTGCGCAAAGGATTCTGCCTCAACATCGTTAATCATTCTCTCCATTCTATCTTCATTTATGACATCCACAGCTTCCTTCTTGTGTGACAGACAATCAGTTACTTCCTCACCATGCCATATCCACCTTGTGTATCGCAGATTTATTCCATCACAAAGTAGGTGATCCTTTATGACATCAACATCCCGTCTACTCTCATTCAAACAATTGACACAAGGACAAAAATACTTCCCATTTCTTGCAGGAGCATTCTTTTTAGCGAATTCAATAAATTCGTCCACCCCTTTCTCATATTCTTCACTAGTTCTCAAAGCATTCATCCAACTATGATCCATTTTTTTACCACCTAAGGCATTACCATTACATTCACACGTTTAGTACAATTATCAACGACATATGATGGGGTTATGGTTTTCTTTTTAAGTTTTGGATTGAATTATTCTTCATAATTCGTTTGGAATTAATATAAGAATTTCTTTAATTTAAATAAATCATATTTTATTTTATTATATATACTAATTAATGGTGCACGAACAAGACTAATGAAATGGGGTGGTATACTAATTTTTACAGCATTGAGCACCTTAAAGTATTTTTCATTAGTATTCAATATCTTAATAAAGTGAGTTTTTTTTACATATAGCATCTTAAAGTATTTTTCTAATAGCAAACAATATTCTAAGTTTAGGGTGTTGTTTACTATTGAGAAAAATATTATTTTAAAGGTAAAATTGCACTAAAAATTATTTTTAGACATTGGATTCCTAGAAAAATAAATTAAAGTGTCATATGCACACACAAATATTAGTTTAGAATATTAAATGTAACTAAGAAATTTACTTCAAAGCATTGGATGTGCTGTTTAACTCTTTATTTAATCAAGTAAAATATTAGGACCCTTTTCGAAAAAAGACAAAATGATATTGAGTTAGGCAAAAAAAAAGTTAGCTATACGGTGGAATAAGGCACAAGTGAGCTTAATAAAAAACAAAAGGAATAGGACAAAAACATTGACTAGAGTATCTAAAAAATGATAAAGCAGAAGTATAAGCTTATTAAAAACTATATTAGGACTTTTGATTGCAGTAATTCTTAAGGAAATGAATAAAATATTGCAGAAAATAAACCAACCAGCCTAATATCAATATATAAACAAAAAAAAATCAAGAAAATAAACCAACCTTACCTGATCAGGGAGGGCGCCCACTAGCTAGTAGAGAAGACGTTGGAGAGAGCCACACTTGGAGACGTTGGAGATCCACGGTGGTGTGCACAACAATGGAAGGACGGAGGTGGAGGAGAGAGCAAAAATCTACCCACTGTGGAGGAGGTGAAGTTGCAGCAGTGACGGTTGCGTGCGTTGAAGAAACAAAGAGGAAGAAGAAGGGAGGAGACGGTGGGTGCGTGGGGAGAAGAAGTGCTTGAACAAGGGAGGAGGGAGGAGTTGAAGAAAAAAAATAGAGAAGGGCCGACGGTGGGTGCGTGGGGAGGAGAGGAGGAAGAAGAGTAAAGTTGAAGAAAAAAAATAGAGGAGGTGTGATAAAAGAAGACGCATGTCAGACAAGTGTCTGACATGCGCAGGGGACGCCTTTAGGCGTCCCAAATGCCATTTGGGACGCCTAAACCCAGCTCCTAGCGCTAAAAAAAATTTATGAAATTTATATTTCGCGCCAGGAAGCACTTTAGACGTCCCAAATTCAAATTTGGGACGCCTAAAGGTTCCCCTACACATAAATAATTACGAAAATGCCACCGCCTCCCTTTTTAACCACCCAATTCTCAATTTGGGACGTCTTTGGGGGTGGTTATATCTCAATTCTGTAGTAGTGTGTCAATGTTTACATGACATCAAAGTTCCTTCAGGGTATTCTTCAAATGTTTAGAAGCTTGTGTCGATGAAAGATTTGAAGTTAGTAGGGCTAAAGTCTCATGATTGTCATGTCTTAATGCAACAATTGCTCCCAGTAGCTATTCGAGGCATTACCAAATATGATCTTCAACATATTTTGACTAGACTTTATTTCTTCTCTAATGCTATTTGTAGTAAAGTCATTGAGACAGAAAAATTGGATGAACTAGAAAATGAAGGATATATGATCTGTTAGATCCCATGTTTTGATGATAACAAAAGGATGGTTTGAAAAGGAAATGATTAATAAACAAGTTTGATCAAAGCAATGACAGGAACAAGCATCACTTGAAGTAAGCATTGGACTAATGAAGAAAGACCAAGAGAAAATGCTGAAGAACTTGATCAGAAGCAAGTTTACTAAGGCATTACTCGAGGAGCTACTCGAGTAATGAGACAAAACTTGAAGTAACCAGGTAAAAACTTGGAGTTGCTCTCGACCTACTAATGTTACTTGAGGAGGTACTCGAGTAACCAAGTGAAAACTTCTAGTTGCCTTCAAGTTTTACCTATGATACTCGAGGAGCTACTCGAGTAACTGTGTTTCTGAAAATGTGGACCTCTCGGCATTTTGTACTACTGCTAATGTTACTCGAGGAGGTACTCGAGTAACTAAGTGAAAACTTCCAGTTGCCTTCAAGTTTTCCCCATGATACTCGAGGAGCTACTCGAGTAACTCTGTTTCTGAAAATATGTAACTCTCGGCACTTTGTACCACTGCCAATATTACTCGAGGAGCTACTCGAGTAACATACTAAAGTAAGTGGAAACTTGAGGTTAGTACCCGATTAACTTGATTTTTTTTTATTTCATGTTCCTCGAGTCCTTACTCTAGTATACAAGTATCTAATGTTGTATTTTAAGTGGATTCCTCGAGTAAGTACCCGAGTATGCAGAAATCTGTTCAAGGTAAACCTCAAGTCATTACCAGGGTAAGTCATGCACAAGAAGTACAATTACTCGAGGTGGTACCCGAGTAACCTATGCAAAAATTAGTGCATTACTCGAGTCCATACCCGAGTAACAAGGTAAGTGCTCTCGGCCTTGAAATCCTGCCAACATTACTGGAGTAGGGCATCGAGTAATCAAAACTTATTTGAAGATTTACTCGAGTTGGTACTCGAGTAACTCATAAAGTTATGAGTACCTTACTCGAGTTGGTACCCGAGTAAATGGACATTTCCAAAGGTTTGAAAATTCGTTATTCCATGCACTACCCGAGTATTCTTGTATTTGCTCATTGACTTGAAGTTAATTTAAGAATTCCCGATGATACTCGAGTAAGTACTCGAGTAAACTTCATGTGATACTCGAGTAGCTACTCGAGTAAGCAAACCCAAAAAGTTTGAAATCATTCCAACGGTCATTGTTCTGTTTCCTATTTGATTAACTTTTCATTATATTAGTGTACTTAGCATTTCAACAGGTAAATAATGAAGAGATCTTACCAAATAAGGAAAGTCAAAAGCAATACTCAAATGTCATCGACTGTCACCTACCATAACGTATGTTTTTCAAAAACTGGAAAAGTCAATAATGGCTGCGCACGCTCCAACGGACATGAAGAAATATGTTCCAGCAATCATTACCAACGTTTCTATATATATGGGAACATCTGAACAGAGAAATACACAAGAACACACTTACGAACGTATCATCAAGTTCATTACTCTGTTTTCCATTATACTTGTTATTCTATGCTTCAGTGATTCTTATTTACTCTGTAAGAGAGATATTTCATTCAAACTCAATATTTGTTATTGAGGTAACTTAAGGTTGTGGAACCTTGAGTTGGGATTGAATTACAACTTGTAAGGGGCAGCGAGTGTCCAGGTGTAGGAACTTGCTTGTCTGAGGTGCCAAGAACCCACTGAATCTTGGAAGTTATAGTGAAACTCTCAGAGAAGCTCTGAGGACTGGACGTAGGTCAAAGTGGTTGTGGCCGAACCAGTATAACTTCGGGTGTATGTATACTTCGGTGATATTTCTCCTTACTCTTTCATGTTTTAATTTCAACCTCAAATTTTATATTTGCAACGAAATTTTTAAGATCACCCAATTCACCCCCCTCTTGGGTGAAACGCTTGCTCTAACATTTGGTATCAGAGAGTAGGTCTTCTTGTTAAGGTATAACAACCTAAGAAGGATCCAATGGCAAGCATGGGTGAAGGAATTCTTCCCGACGGAGCATCCATCACTAGACCTCCCGGTTTCAATGGAGAACACTTTTCTTTCTGGAAAGCAAAATTCAGAGTGTTCGTGATGGCTACTGAATATGGGCTGTGGGATGTAATTGAGAGTGGAAACTATCAACCTACAAAGACTGTAGATTCTCAGAAAATTCCAAAGACGCCAGCGGAATATGATGAAAATGACAAGAAACTTATCACTCTCAACAGCAAGGCAATTCTGATGTTACAAAGTTCTTTGAGTCGAAATGAATACTTCAGAATTTGCACACTTCCAACAGCAAAGGAAATGTGGGAAGCTCTGGAAATAGCTCATGAAGGAACTTCGGGAATAAAGGAGAATCGAATCAACACCTTGATCACTGAATTCGATCTACTTCGAATGAAATCAGGTGAGTCAATTTCTGAATTCCAACTTAGATATACTCATCTTGTTAATCAACTTGCAGCACTTGGTAAAGTCTATGATCAAAATACCCAAGTATAAAAGATTTTGAATATTCTTTCTAAAGAGTGGGAGGCCAAAGTCACTGCGATAGAAGAGGCAAAAGGAGAATCAATGAGATCAGTTGCTTCTTTATTTGGAAGCCTTTCTGAATATGAAAGCAAATTAAAGTTCAAACGGGAACTAGACGACATCGGTGACAAAAGAAAGAAAGGTCTAGCACTAAAAGCGAAAGAAGAAAATCAAGATGAAGATGAGGAGTTTGATGATGATGAAATGGGCTTAATCATAAAACGATTCAGAAAGTTCTACAAGAAAGGTCAAGGCTTCAAACACTTTCAAAAAGGAGGAACTAGCAGCAAAGACCATATCATTTGCTACGAATGTGGAAAACCAGGACATATCAAATCAGAATGTCCAGAACTCAATCAAAAGAGCAAAGAAAAGAGAAAAGGAAAATTCTTTAACAAAAAGAAGGCCTTTGTATCTGCTATATGGGGAGATAGTTCCTCTGACGAAGAAAGTGATGAAGAAGAAGAAGTAGCCAATATATCTCTTGTTGCTCAAGAAGAGACAGAAGAAGAGGTAAATGATTCTGAACCTACCTATGATGAATTACTCTCTGAACATAATGTTTTACATTCTGAATTCATCAAAGTAGTTAAAGAATTGATTGTTTTCAAAAAGAAAAAAAAAGTTCTTGAAATTGAACTTAAAGAAAGTTTAGAAAAGAATTGTGAAAATTGTTCTTCGTTGAAAAATAAAAACATTGATCTCATAAAAACTCTTGAAAAGTTTACCAAAGGAAGTGAGATGCTAAGTGTAATTTTAAAAGAACAACGATGTGTAAATGATCGATCTGGTATTGGATATGATCCAAAATCAGATAAAAGGAAAGGTAAAAAGAAAGCAGGAGGTAAGCTATATTTAAATTATTTCCAGTATTCTGTGCATATATCAAATCCTTTTGCATTCTGTAACTACTGTAATAGAAAAGGTCATTATACCTCTTCATGCATTCATAAGAAGAAAGGAAATATAGGAACCTACAAATGGGTACCTAAAGGTTCATATATTCAAAAAATTATTTGTACTAACCCAACAGGACCCAAAAAGATGTGGGTACCTAAGACCTAGTCATTTGATTGTAGGTATGTTTCAAAGCATCCAAAAATAGCAAGTGGTACATAGATAGTGGATGCTCTAGACATATGACCGGGGATTTTGAAAGTTTTACCACATTGCAACCTAAGGAAGGTGGCAAGGTAAAATTTGGAGGAAATCAATCCGGAAAGATTGCAGGAATTGGTGAAATAAAAAATGACAAAGGAATACAAGTCAAAGATGTATATTATGTTGAAGGCTTGTGTCATAATTTGCAGAGTGTAAGTCAAAGTGCAGATAAAGACAACTGGATAATATTTGATTCAGAGGAATGTCTGATTGTCAACAAGGAAGACTTACAACTCGATAAGAAAAATATCAAGGCAAAACTCAGAGCTAAAAGGGAAGGTAACTGTTATACTTTAGATATTAGTAGAAATGAATCTGAAAATTGTTTTCTGAGTAATGCCGATGAAAGTTGGTTATGGCATAAGAGATTAGCTCATGTCAATATGCATCAACTAGGCAAACTACTCAAAAAGGATTTAGTGCTTGGATTACCCAAAGTAAATTTCAAAAATTACTTGATTTGTGATGTATGTCAAAAAGGGAAACAAACTAAATCATCTTTCAAATTGAAAAATGAGATTTCAACAAATAGACCATTACAATTATTGCATATGGATTTAGTGGGTCCAGCAAGAGTAAAGAGCTTTGGTGCCAACTTATATTCATTGGTCATTGTTGATGATTTCTCTAGATTTACATGGGTTATTTTTCTATCATCAAAGGATGAGACATTTGAAGAATTTATTGTTTTTGTCAAAAAGGTGCAAAATGAGAAAGGTATGTCCATTACAGGTATTAGGACCGATCATGGTGGAGAATTTGAAAATCAAGCTTTTGAAAAATATTGTGATACTAATGGCATTGATCACAATTTCTCTGCTCCAAGGACGCCTCAACAAAATGGAGTCGTGGAACGCAAGAATAGAATGCTCACTGAAATGGCTAGGGCAATGTTGAATGAAAAGAACGTGTCTCAAGTATTTTGGGCTGATGCTATGAGTACAGCATGCTACATTTCAAATAGAGCCTATATCAGAACAAAACTTGGAAAGACACCTTACGAGCTGTATAAAGGAAGAAAACCAAACATTGCTCATCTACATATCTTCGGTTGTAAGTGTTTCATTCATAATAATGGTAAAGATAACTTAGGAAAATTTGATTCTAAAACAGATGAAGGAATCTTCCTAGGATATTCTAACCGAAGTAAAGCATATAGAGTTTACAATAAAAGAACATGTGTTATTGAAGAATCAATTCATATTGTATTTGATGAATTTGAATCCTCTGACAAAACCATTGATGAAGAACAGGAAGTTGGTTTAAACCAAGAAAATGGTCAATCTATTTCTAAATCTCTTATTCCAGAGGTTGATGAAACTAAGGAAGAAGAGCAATCCCTAGGTCAACCTAGAGCTTGGAAATACAATAAAAGTCATCCCTTAGATCAAGTCATAGGAGATGTGAATGAAGGGATCAAAACTAGAAATAGAATTTTCAATGAAGTAAGTTTTTCTGCATTCATTTCTGAGATTGAACCTTCTAATATTGATGAAGCCCTATCAGACAATGATTGGGTTATAGCAATGCAAGAAGAACTAAATCAATTTGAGAGAAATCAAGTTTGGGATTTGGTGCCCCGACCCAAAGATCATCCGATCATTGGTACTAAATGGGTATTCAAAAAAAACTCGATGAATCTGCAATTATTGTCAGAAACAAGGTAAGATTGGTGGCTAAAGGCTATAATCAGGAAGAAGGGATTGATTATGAGGAAACGTATGCTCCAGTGGCTAGATTGGAAGCTATACGTGTACTCTTAGCCTTTGCATGCATCAAAGGATTCAAACTCTATCAAATGGATGTAAAGAGTGCTTTTCTAAATGGTTACATCATGGAAGAAGTATATGTAGAACAACCTCCAGGTTTTGAGGATGTTACTAAACCTGACCATGTTTTTAAACTCAAAAAGGCTTTATATGGTTTAAAACAAGCTCCTAGAGCCTGGTATGAAAGGCTCAGTAAGTTTCTTATCGATCAAGGTTTTGTACGAGGAAAAGTTGATACAACATTATTTATAAATCGAAAATGTGATGATATTTTAATTGTTCAAATATATGTTGATGATATTGTTTTCGGTGCTACTAATGAATCTCTGTGTAAGGAATTTTCTGAGATAATGCAGGGAGAGTTTGAGATGTCAATGATGGGAGAATTGAATTTATTTCTTGGTTTGCAAATCAAACAAAGAAAGAATGGAATCTTCATATCTCAAACAAAGTATTTAAAAGAGCTATTGAAGAAGTATGGAATGGATGAAGCAAATGGCTCAGACACGCCTATGAGCTCAACAACGTTGCTTGATGCTGATGTCAAAGGGAAAGACTACAATATCACAAAAATAGAGGAATGATTGGATCATTACTCTATATCACGGCAAGCAGACCAGACATCCAATTTAGTGTTGGCATATGTGCAAGATATCAATCAGCGCCAAAGGAATCACATGCTGAAACGGTCAAACGAATCTTTAGATACCTTGCTGACACACCCGAATTAGGTCTGTGGTATCCTAAAGGAAGAAGTGAATATCTTGTTGCATATTCAGATTCAGATCATGGAGGATACAAAACAGACAGAAAGAGCACCAGTGGACAAGGACAATTTCTTGGAGGATCTCTTGTATCATGGTTCAGCAAGAAACAAAATACTGTGTCTCTTTCGTCAACAGAAGCCGAATATGTTGCAGTATCAAGTTGTTGTGCACAAGTAATATGGTTAAAACAACAACTACAAGACCTTGGTATTTATCTCAAAGAAATACCAATCTATTGTGACAATACTAGTACGATAAGCTTGGCAAAAAATCCAGTTCAACACTCTAGAACCAATCATATCGATGTCAGACATCACTTCATCAGAGATCATGTTCAAAAGAAAGATGTGAAAGTGATATTCATTCCTACTCACCTTCAACTAGCTGATATCTTCACAAAACCCCTTGCAAAAGATCAATTTCTATACATTAGAAGAGAATTGGGAATGGTAAATCCCAATGAGTTGTAAGTTGTTTCAATATCTCATAATATTAGATGAAGTCATTTGATAATGTTTTGATGATTACTAACTTAAGCATCGGAGTATATAGAAACGTGTTTTGCAGGAAGAAAGAAACTCTGTTTTGGGAAACAAAAACAGAGATTATCAGAGGACACATTTACTGGAGTACCAACTTGAAGTTATGGCCAACACAGAAGCAATACCCGAGGACCAACTTGAAGTAAAGTAACACTTTACTCGAGTATGTACTTGAGTAATGAACCCCAAAACTGGAAGTAACGGATCAAGTTACTTGGATTTTTAAATGTAACGGTTCAGTTTCAAAGAAATGAAGAGTCAGAAGTTGAAAAGCAGGTTACCCGAGGCGAGCCTCGAGTAAACTTGAAGCTTACTCGAGTAAGGCCTCGAGTAATGTCGGAGTTCAGATTCTCCAATTGATGAAAAATAACTCAAAGCTGATCAAAATGGGTTATAAATGATCGAGGGAACATCCATGGATAATTACTATATTATTCATGCCAGGTACGCAATTTAAATGAATTATTTTAAAATTTTTCTGTATGAACACCCGAGGAAGGCCTCGAGTAAACTTTAAGTTTACTCGAGTAAGGCCTCTAGTAAAGTCGGGGTCTAGGTCTTTATCTGTCGCAAACTCGGTCATTTTTCACAAAATCTCCTCGAGTAAATCACTATACACCCTCTCAAAAAATTTTCTCAATCGTTTCCTTGCCTCATTCCCGTCAAAACCCAACTGATTACAAGTCCAAAAACTTCCTATTTTGTTCAAAATCTCTGTGCCCTAAGCTCGCGACCGTGACCCTGTTTTTCTCTGAGAATTTCAGTTTTCTCAATCCTTCAAGATGAGAACCAAAAATCTTACTCCCATAGAATCCTCTGATTCCCAACAACGTTCTGATCCTCTTTCTTCTCCTCCCAAGAAGAAAAGAAAACTCATCCCTAGACCAAAAGCTAAAATCCCTCTTCAAACTCAATCACAACCGAAAGTCAAAGGTGTGGTCATTAAAGAGCCTATTGTGACTAGGGCTCAATCCAAAAAGAGTACATCTACTGGAAGAGGCTAGAGTGCCAAATCTCCCTCACCTTCTCACTCTGATTCCTCTACACCCTCTTTCACTCCAAAGCCTCCCAAAAAGCCTAAATATGACAAAAATGTGGCTAAGGCTATGGCTGGGATCATTGACCAAATGGGGAAGGGTCAATCTTCCAAGAAGTCCAAAATTCCGGAAGCAGAGATCACTACCCCACCAAAGGGATTCAATGTGGGCAAACTGGTGGAGTCTCCCAAGTATCTATCACAATTCTCCAGAAGAAAAGTGTGTAAGACACACTATGTTGATCTGAAGTTGCTTCAAGAGGTAGTGAAGTATGACCTAAATTCTTATCTAGATCCCTTTATGCCCTGGCTTTCTATTAGATTACCTTTTTGTACTAAAGTAATCACCCATTTCTAATGCAATTTAGAAATTATAGATGAGCCTAACCGAACCTCAGTTGAGGAAGAGATTACCACCACAGTTAGAGGTCAAAAGATACTGATATCTCCCTCTAGAATTAATTTATGGTTGGGAATTGAAATCCCCCCTGATGATATATATTCTGAACTTGAGCCAAATCAAATTTTTACTATTCTCAAACCCGGTGAGTTAGTTGGCCCCCTAAACTTTAAACCGAGTGACATGTGTGATCATCATAGGGTCCTTTGGTACATATACTCTAGGTCCCTAGTAAACAAAGCCAACAACTACACCCATTTCTCTGATAGGGACTTTAGGTGGTTTACTTCACTACTTTTGAAGGAACAGAAGGATCTGGGAGAATACATTTTCTCGGAGATGAAAAGGTACAAGGTGGATGGAAAGGCTACCACTCCAATGCCATATCCCCAGATTGTGTCTCTAATCCTGAAAGAGAACAAAATATGGTATTTGGATAGCAAGGAGCCAATTAAGAGGTTGACTCCGGTTGGAAGGAACCAGATTGGAAAATTGAACATCGATATCCCTCTCAAAGGCCCTCTGGAGTCTGGGTCCAAGAAGAAGAGGAAGACCACTGAGGCAGAGACCAGTAGGTTGGATGACACTCAGTCATCGGCTCCAGCTGCTACCACATCATCGCCATCTTTCCTCACTGCCACTCTCCAGCACTTCATGGAGAACATGCTCAGAGGTTTTCATGTGGACATCGCCAACACTAATGTCGAACTGATAACCCACATGAATACCAAGATGGGAGAGTTGGTTGAAAGAATGGACAGAAGGCATGAGGAGTTGCTAGCAGAGCAACGTGCCCAGGGAGAGACATTGAGACTGATTCTGGCACGATTGGACTCCTTGGGTCCTGGACCTTCTGCCGGTCCCTCCTCTTCTGCACCACCTCCACCTCCGGAGAACCCTCCTTCTGATACTCCTATTCCTAAGGCTGAACCATCTACCCCTCTGGTCTCTGATCCGCTTGAGCCGCAAGGCAAAGATATTTTATTCACAGTGGATGATCCTAATACCCATGAGACCACACATATCACCATTGATGATTCTCCTCCAAAACCTCAGCCAGAAACTGCTTCTAAACCTATTCCTTCTCCTACCCAAACAGAGGAAATATCTCCCTCCTCCTCCTCTGAACATCTCACTCCAGTATTGGATACTCCTCCAGAAGATGAGACCACTATGGTTGTTTTCCAGTCTTCTCCTATCCCTCCTAGAGATGACATCCATATCCCACCAGTCAATCTTCCTGAACCAGAATCTTCCAGTTTTTTTGATTCATCTAGTTCAGATTATGATGGTTTGGTCCTTCCAGTAAAGCCCATCTCTATGGTGAAGCCTCCTAGCCCTCCACTTGATTGATGAAGCCAAAAAGGGGGAGAAGCGCTTGAGAGTGATTTTGTGGATGTGTTCTAGTTTATTTAGGGGTATTTGGTTGTACATGGGATTTTAGGGAGCATTTTAAATATTTTGAACTTTATCTTGTAATTTGAAAATTTTTAAGTTAATGCAAGTGTGTTCATGTTATGCATTCTTAAGTTTATTTAAGTTTTGAATTGTAATACATGTTTGAGCTAATGAAGTTGTTATGTATGCAAGGTGTATGCTATGAATTCAAACATAATAAGACATATTTAATTGAGAATTCAATTTGAAATATCATGGTCAAAATCACCAAGTTTTGTTATCATCAAAAAGGGGGAGAATGTTAGATCCCATGTTTTGATGATAACAAAAGGATGGTTTGAAAAGGAAATGATTAATAAACAAGTTTGATCAAAGAAATGACAGGAACAAGCATCACTTGAAGTAAGCATTGGACTAATGAAGAAAGACCAAGAGAAAATGCTGAAGAACTTGATCAGAAGTAAGTTTACTAAGGCATTACTCGAGGAGCT
Source organism: Inga leiocalycina (assembly GCA_963242795.1). NCBI lineage: Eukaryota > Viridiplantae > Streptophyta > Magnoliopsida > Fabales > Fabaceae > Inga > Inga leiocalycina. The sequence continues at coordinate 67,022,263 of OY725326.1, read as the reverse complement.
ACTCGAGTAATGAGACAAAACTTGAAGTAACCAGGTAAAAACTTGGAGTTGCTCTCGACCTGCTAATGTTACTCGAGGAGGTACTCGAGTAACCAAGTGAAAACTTCCAGTTGCCTTCAAGTTTTCCCCATGATACTCGAGGAGCTACTCGAGTAACTGTGTTTCTGAAAATGTGGACCTCTCGGCATTTTGTACTACTGCTAATGTTACTCGAGGAGGTACTCGAGTAACCAAGTGAAAACTTCCAGTTGCCTTCAAGTTTTCCCCATGATACTCGAGGAGCTACTCGAGTAACTCTATTTCTGAAAATATGTAACTCTCAGCACTTTGTACCACTGCCAATATTACTCGAGGAGCTACTCGAGTAACATACTAAAGTAAGTGGAAACTTGAGGTTAGTACCCGATTAACTTGATTTTTTTTATTTCATGTTCCTCGAGTCCTTACTCTAGTATACAAGTATCTAATGTTGTATTTTAAGTGGATTCCTCGAGTAAGTACCCAAGTATGCAGAAATCTGTTCAAGGTAAACCTCAAGTCATTACCAGGGTAAGTCATGCACAAGAAGTACAATTACTCGAGGTGGTACCCGAGTAACCTATGCAAAAATTAGTGCATTACTCGAGTCCATACCCGAGTAACAAGGTAAGTGCTCTCGGCCTTGAAATCCTGCCAACATTACTGGAGTAGGGCATCGAGTAATCAAAACTTATTTGAAGATTTACTCGAGTTGGTACCCGAGTAACTCATAAAGTTATGAGTACCTTACTCGAGTTGGTACCCGAGTAAATGGACATTTCCAAAGGTTTGAAAATTCGTTATTCCATGCACTACCCGAGTATTCTTGTATTTGCTCATTGACTTGAAGTTAATTTAAGAATTCCCGATGATACTCGAGTAAGTACTCGAGTAAACTTCATGTGATACTCGAGTAGCTACTCGAGTAAGCAAACCCAGAAAGTTTGAAATCATTCCAACGGTCATTGTTCTGTTTCCTATTTGATTAACTTTTCATTATATTAGTGTACTTAGCATTTCAACAGGTAAATAATGAAGAGATCTTACCAAATAAGGAAAGTCAAAAGCAATGCTCAAATGTCATCGACCGTCACCTACCATAACGTATGTTTTTCAAAAACTGGAAAAGTCAATAATGGTTGCGCACGCTCCAACGGACATGAATAAATATGTTCCAGCAATCATTACCAACGTTTCTATATATATGGGAACATCTGAACAGAGAAATACACAAGAACACACTTACGAACGTATCATCAAGTTCATTACTCTGTTTTCCATTATACTTGTTATTCTATGCTTCAGTGATTCTTATTTACTCTGTAAGAGAGATATTTCATTCAAACTCAATATTTGTTATTGAGGTAACTTAAGGTTGTGGAACCTTGAGTTGGGATTGAATTACAACTTATAAGGGGGAGCGAGTGTCCAGGTGTAGGAACTTACTTGTACTGAGGTGCCAAGAACCCACTGAATCTTGGAAGTTATAGTGAAACTCTTAGAGAAGCTCTGAGGACTGGACGTAGGTCAAAGTGGTTGTGGCCGAACCAGTATAACTCCCGGTGTATGTACACTTCGGTGATATTTCTCCTTACTCTTTCATGTTTTAATTTCAACGTCAAATTTTATATTTGCAACGAAATTTTTAAGATCACCCAATTCACCCCCCCTCTTGGGTGAAACGCTTGCTCTAACATGATCTTGTACCAGCTTGATAAGCTTTTTCTTCTTTGTTTTTTTGACATCATGGTACATCTAATTGTTCATCTAGTCAGAGAGATGAAGTTGTGTGGTCCTATCTATTTACGATGGATGTACCCAATTGAAAGAACTATGAAAATCCTAAAAGGGTATGTGAAGAACCCTAATCAGCCTGAAGCATCTATTATTCAGAAATATGTTTCTGAAGAAGCCATGGAGTTTTGTCAAGATTACTTGTCAAATGTAGGACACATTGAACTTCTTGAACGAAGGTAGTAGACGCGGGGCTTTAGTAAAGAGTATAGATCCTGATGAATTGCAACAAGTCCACTTGTACATCTTGAATAATGTTGATGAAGTTCAAGATTACATTAATGCTCATAAAGAAATTGTACGGAAAGGAAATAGTCGAATGACTGAACAAAGGTTAATTAGGGTGCATAACAAAACTTTTGCACATGGTTTAAACAAAAGGTTGATGGCGAAGAATGTGTTTCTGATACAATTAAATGGTTAGCACATGGTCCTGAGGCTGATGTCATAAGTTGGACTTCATTTGTGATCAATGGTTATACGTTTTACACAAAGTCCCTTGATAATAGGAGCACCGTCCAGAACAGTGGGGTTATGTTAGTGGCTGAATCTATGCACTTCTCTAGTTCAAAAGATAAAAATCCTAGATTGGTAGTAATACCTTATTATGGGGTGATTGAAGAGATTTGGGTGGTTGATTATGTTAGTTAAACTTCCCATTTTCAAATGTAGGTGGGTTGATGTCAATAATGGTGTGATGATTGATCAGTTGGGATTTACATTGGTTGATTTGAATAGTAGAAGTTTTAGAGATGAACCTTTTATTATGGCATATCAAGCAAAACAAGTGTTCTATGTTACTGATTAGGCAAACAAAATGTGGTCTGTAGCTCTCCAAGGAAAAAGGGTCATTGATATTAATCAGGAAAGTCATTCAATGAATGATCTGCTTGAGACTCCTTCTTTTTATAGGGGTTTACCAGAATTGAACAAAGAAGATGAAGCAGACAATGAACACGGCACAAGAAATGATCATCATGAAGGGATATGTGAGGATATCCCTTTATAAAACTACATTGAAGGTTAGTTAGCTAAAATAATTATCATGAACTATATTTGAATTATGTATCTTGTTATTGGTGTATATATATAACTACTTTTTTTGTTGTTGTCACAGGAAAATGAAGGATATGAGGTATACGTCTTAGTGTAGATTCTCCAAAGCCAGGCCAGCTAGTGATCATCAGCCTGAGAAGAGTGTGTATAAAGTATTTTGGCCCTAATGAATAACAGCATTGTCATTAATGTAATTTAATCTTTGATGTATGTATGTAAGTGAAAAGATAAGGAACTTGGTCAAAACAGCATTGTCATGGTTGTATGATTTCCTTGCATTATGATTCTGTTTATGATTGTGAGTTTATTATTCATGGTTGTTTTCCTTGCTTCTGTTTCGGCCAGCACTGTTTAAGCACAAGGGAGTTGAGTTTTAATATGTTCCAATGAGTTTTGAATCTCTCACATGTCATTAAGATGTTAGTTATATAATCTGTAACAGAAAATTTCTTTGAATGTCGTTGAACTGGCTGCTGCTTGCTGAGTAAAATGTTTTAACAGGGGAAATGGCTTGCTGGGTATATATTTTAAAAGAAAATTAAAAAAAATTCAACTTTTAAGACCGGTTCTCTCCAAAACCGGTCTGAAAAGTACATTTAAGACCGGTTTTGGAACTTTTTAGACCGGTTTTTCAGAAAACCGATCTTAATATTTCAAATTTTAGACCGGTTTTTCATAAAACCGATCTAAAATTTTAACCTTTTAGATCGGTTCCTCTGATAACGAGTCTAAAAATATTTATTTTTAGACCAGTTTTATAATAACTGGTCTTAAAACGTTTTTTTAAGACCGGTTCCATAACTGGTCTAAAAAGTAGTAAAATTTTTAGACCGGTTGTATCAAGACCGGATCCAGAACCGATCTAAATTGTCTTTTATAACCGGTCTTAAAAGTGATTTTTCCAGTAGTGTATTTAGTTTTTATAACGTCCTTCATTTGTTTGAAAAATAATTAGTATAATGTATTAATGTTTCTTTGAATTTTAAGTCCTTATATTTTATATTTTTTCATTATCTTATTTTTTTCCTATTGTAGCAAAATAGATCATTTTTTTGAGACTAGAATTTCAAACTCAATTTTTGGGTTATCATTAATGAATGAGGCCTAGGAAAAATTGTATGCCGTCTGGAAAACTGAGATAAAAGATGGCGTTTTGAAATATCTTAGATATTTTATTGAAAAAATTCTAGAAAAATACAATCAAAATTAGGAAAGGACAAAAAGGTGTGGTGAATTTGTGAAATCCCAAATTAGAGCAACCGTAGAAATCTGGGTTTTGAAATCTTGAGACAATGATGGAAATGCCCTCAGTTTAGTTACAAAATATAAAGGGAAGGCCAAAATTGAATTGGTTGGTTAAAGAGGAAGTGAGAAATGACAACCCTAAGAGGGGAAGGGGGCGAAGGGCTCAGCACGGGCTGATTGAAAGGGAATGGTGGTCTCTTGGCCAATCTTTGGCAGCGTGCGACAAAGTTGGAAGGTGGTAACTAAGAAATTACAAACCTAGGAGGGGAAGGGGTGAAGGGCTTGGCACAGTGATTGGAAGGGAACAACGGTCTTTTTACCAAACTTCAGCGGCGTGCGGCAGAGTTGGAAGGTGGTAACTAATAAACAACACCTTAGCTTCGGCTGGATTATTGTCAACAGGGTTGTTTTACTTTGAAACTTGTTTGGCTTAGTTTTCAGTTGTAAAAAGCTTCGGCTGTCAAATGTTCTCTGTCTTCACCGTTATTCTTTAATCCCTTTAATTTGATCATCTTACTATTTATATTTATGCTTTTATTAACAACACAATCATCTACATTAACGATTTCACAACCTTGTTTAACATCTTCGTATGAAAAAATGGAAAAGTAACAAGTTCGATGCCAAATAATAACACCTTTTGCTTTATTAACAATACCATATTTGACATTAACGACTTAACTTCCTTATTTAACATCTTTATAGGGAAAAATGGGAAAGTAACAAGTTTGATGCCCAATAACAACACTTGTCACTTTATTAATAACACTAGATTATACATTAACAACTTGACTTCCTTGTTTAACATCTTCATAGACAAAAATGGGAAAGTAACAAGTTCGATGCCCAATAACAACGCTTCTTGCTTTATTAACAACACAACCTTCTAAATTAACAACTTCACTTCTTTGTTTAACATCTTCGTATGAAAAAATACACTACTACAAAAAAAGGGCAGCTGTATCTGGTGCTTATTTTTAAATTAATTGTAGCGCTTAGAAAGTGTCACATATCCTATCGTCATTAAAAGAAGCTGTGGCGCTTTCATATATATATATATTTTTTTTTAAAAAAAAAAAAACACTTCTTATGGCCCTTCCTTTCGAGGAAGTGCCAGACCCTTCCTCAAGAGAGCACACAAGAAGTTTATATTTTGTTTTAAATTTTTGCTTCCTGAAGGAAGTGCCACAGGAAGTATTATTTTTTAAAAAAATAATTTTTTCTTTCATATTTTTCTTTTAGAACCCTATAATTATAGTTGATAACAGATTTTAAATACATTTCCATATCCACAACAAAATGAAAAAAAGCAAACCACAATCAAATAACTCCAAAATGATATAAATTAACAAAATCACTACTAAGTAAACTACAAGTGTTAAAAAGAAATTATTTTATTTATGTAAATCATCAATGTTAACAGTTACTACAACTAAAAATTATAACTATTGCATATCTTCATATACAACTTATACATAATGACATTTAATTTTAACTCATTTATTTTTCAGTATATAAAAATGAGAATAATTTTTTCATGTTTCATAATAAATTAAATATAAAAGGTATTGAGAAAATTAAACTATTAACTACTAATAAAATTAGATTTGTAAACTCAAAAATTAAAAAAACTTACATTGTATAGGAATCTAGAATAGAGTGAGCCGAAACCTCAAGCACAACACCTGAAAAAAATTAATAAAGGAAAAAGAGAAAGACAAAGTAAAATGCATGTTTAAAAATTTTTTTAAAAAAAGGTGGTTAAGAAGATAATGTGCTGTACGTAGCTTTAAGATATATATATATATATATATAAAGGAAAAGTGAGTAGGTACGTACTTACAGGATGAAATGAAACTATAAGGAGGATAAAATAAGACCAAAAGGGAGGAGGAGGAGTGGGGTCAGTTTGGTGTAAGAAATGAGACGAAAGGAAGGGTCACATCATGCCAATTTTAAAAATAAATAAATAAATTCAAGAAGGAGTTGTGACACTTCTTTAAAGAAGTGTCACAAAAAGTGCACCACTATTCCCTATTTTTGTAGTAGAGATAGGAAAGTAACAAGTTCAATGCCTAATAACAACACCTCTTACTTTATTAAAAACATCAGATTCTACATTAATGACTTCATTTCCTTCTTTAACATCTTCATAGGAAAAAATGAGAAAGTAATAAGTTCAATGCCCAATAACAATACTTCTCGGTTTATTAACAACACAACCTTCTGCATTAACGACTTCACTTCCTTGTTTAACATCTTCGTATGAAAAAATAGGAAAGTAACAACTTTAGTGCGCAATAACAACACCTCTCGCTTTATTAACAACACCAAATTCTACATTAATGACTTAACTTCCTTGTTTAACTTATTCATAAGGAAAAATGGGAAAGTAACAAGTTTGATGCCCAATAACAACACCTCTCGCTTTATTAACAACACAACCTTCTACATTAATGATTTCACTTCCTTGTTTAACATCTTTGTATGAAAAAAATGAGAGAGTAACAAGTTCGATGCCCAATAACAACACCTGTCACTTTATTAACAACCCCAGATTTTATATTAACAACTTGACTTTCTTGTTTAACATCTTCATAGGGAAAAATGGGAAAGTAACAAGTTTGATGCCCAATAAAAATACCTCTTGCTTTATTAACATCACAACCTTCTACATTAATGATTTCACTTCCTTGTTTAACATCCTTGTATGAAAAAAATGAGAAAATAACAAGTTGGATGCCCAATAACAACACCTGTAGTTTTATTGACAACACCATATTCTACATTAACGACTTCACTTCCTTGTTTAACATCTTCATAGGGAAAAATGGGAAAGTAACAAGTTTGATGCCCAATAAAAATACCTCTTGCTTTATTAACATCACAACCTTCTACATTAATGATTTCACTTCCTTGTTTAACATCCTTGTATGAAAAAAATGAGAAAATAACAAGTTTGATGCCCAATAACAACACCTGTAGTTTTATTAACAACACCATATTCTACATTAACGACTTCACTTCCTTGTTTAACATCTTCATAGGAAGAAATGGGAAAGTAACAAGTTCAATGCCCAATAACAACACCTCTTGCTTTATTAACAACACTAGCTTCTATATTGATGACTGCACTTTCTTATTTAATATCTTCGTATGAAAAAATTGGCAAAGTAACAAGTTGATGCCTAATAAAAACACTTATCTCTATATTAAAACACAGTATTCAACATTAATGACATGAATTTTTATTTTCATAACTTGCTATATTTATCATATGCTATCTAATGATAGTCTACATTATTACATTTACTAATAACCTAAAACCAAAAAATGTGTGATAGTGATTTTTTTACACATTCACATTTTTCATAACAAGGGACAATAACACTGCAGTAGTACATAATTTTTCCTTGTCACTAAAATCACACTACATAAGACATTGTGAACACATTAATTACAAAATGGGTTAGGCATATGACAACAATCCCTCTCCCAAAAAATTATGAATGGGTTGACAGTCACTTTACAGCAACATAAATATTAGTTTCAAAAGTGTAAGTTCAAAATATTGTAGGTCCTTGTATTTGCAAAAGTGTTACTTCAAAAGATAACTGTATCGAATATCAGTTTGGGTTTGGATATTTGCATGTCATTCTAGTGTGACAAGCTTCAGTGTTATCACCTGTTTTAGCCACTTCTCCTTCACAGAACTGCCATTATATTGAATTTTACCTTCATCATTATAACCAAATGTCCCTCCAATATTGAAATAACAAAATAGTTCCTTCAAAGATGATGGCCCTTCATTACATATATTTTTGTATGCTTACTTGAAAAAAATACAATTTACACCACTCTTGATAATGTCAGTTCAGTAAGCTTATGACATAATGTTTATTAAAACAAGTAACTTCCCATATCATCACCCACCACCTACTATTAACAACAACGCTATATGTTTTAACATCTCCATCTTCATTGTTAACAACAACCCCATATCATCACCCTTCATTACTATTAACAACAACACAATTTATTTTAATAGCTCAATATTCACTAATAACAACACTCCCCCCATATCATCACCCTACGTCTACTATTAACACTAAGACAATAACTTTCACATCTCCATCTTCACTAATAACAACACCCTCCCCAACCTTAGTATTGATCACTGGAAGAACTTTATATTGAGACAACACCTATCACCATTCATCCTATAATCAGTCGCGAATAACAAAAAAGGCACAATCTTCAATAATAATGCAACCAAACACAATGAATCGATCACACAACCATCAACATTGTAAAGCCGCTACCTTTTCTCCAACTTTACCTAAGAGCCCCCTTACCCATAAAATGAAACCTCCGATATGATAAACCCCAATCACAAACTACAACCAATTGTCAATAAACATTGAAGAAGCACAACACAAAAATAATTTTTGTCTCAGATTTACTTACCCATGGCTTAGGTCTCGTTTCCATCCCTTTTCCTCTTTCGGCTTCGTCACTTTTTGGTGTTAACTTTACTCTTTGTCCTCCCACTCATTGTGCGCTCTCTGTCTTTTTGTTGCTTGTCACTAAACTGTGGGCATTTGCATCCTTGTCCATATTTTGATCTACAAATACAAATAAATGAAAATCATATTGCTTTTAAATGCTATCCACACATATCGTTGTAACACCTAGTAGAATAAAGCATTTTTGCTACTGCTCATGTGCTCCTCCCTCTCTTTGAGGTTATTCAAGTGTTCTAAGGGTTTAGATGATGATTTCTCATGGGTTGATGATTGGTTTAGCAAAACCCTAGGTTGATTGTTAGGGTTTTAGGTATTTAAGGGAATTGGTAGTGAAAATCTTGATACCTAATGGTTTGAATATTAGGATTTTTCTAAAATATATTATATTAGCTGACGGGTAATATGAGTATATGAAAATGATTATAGAAATGAAGTTGAAGGGAATGAGCCCTTGGGGTTTAAGGAATAATTGTACTTATTGTAGCTATATATTGATGTGGAATTCTCTTGAATTTTGTTGAGATGTTGACAGGTGGCATTGCTTAAGGGGTTCGTATGCCCTGCTTATCGCATCTATGGGTAGGGCATGCTCATCCCCCAAATTTACAATGAGGGAACCCATTATCATCATCATCATCATCATTATTGTTGTTGTTGTTGTTGTTGTTGTTGTTGTTATTATTTATTTGGATTAAAAAATGGTATTCTACACCCTAAAATATTTTTGCACCTGATATGGTATCTCAAATTAATTAATTTTCAATATAACCAGCTTCCAAAAATATTTTTCCTGTACCACCCTGTATTTTGAAATGTCTTCCTAGTACAACCAAATATCTTGAAATAGTTTTCAGTGGCACACAATATCTTAAATTATTAGTGCATCCATCACTATGGAGTATAATTTTTTTTGTTAATTTACAAACAATACTCCATGGTGTTGGATGCACTAATAATTAATTAATTTAAGATACTAGGTGTTACTAAAAAATACCTTAGGTTGTAAAATACAACTTAACTCAAATAAATACAAAAAGATTAACGAAAATTTGGGATAAGCAGGGAATGTGGATTCGTGCTTAAGGCTTGATTATTATCCTTAGCAAGGAGTTAAGGTAATTATCGTTGCTCAATTTTCGTGAGTGCTTGCAAGTTGGTGTTTATGAGTTGTTTTATATTGCGAAACAACAATATTGTTTGAATTAATGATGATGAAATCATGATAAGCTGTATTTAATTGGTGAACTTGTTTTGGTAAAGTACGTAGAAAGTGTTGGGAAGTTGTGTTCTTAGGAAGTAGGTCATATATACATGCTATATGCGTTTTGGACAATGAAAATGGTTATTCCATGCATTAGGCCTGATTATTAATAATTAATCTATATTGTGTTGTAAATTGGCCTTTGCTACTAGGACTTTCAGTTTCATCCCGTTGTTTAGCACTTTTCAGAGGAAAGGTCTCGTGCCAAAACATGGTAGAAACATGGAAGACCAAATGTTAGTGTAGTACGTGTTGATATTTAAGCCACCCTAACATGGTCGTTGCATGCGATTTTATTGATTTATATTACCTTTTGTGAGGCTGTTGTCATTAGTGAGCATGATATAGACTCACTTTAGGACAAGTAGTTATGAAATTATAAGTTTCAGTATGTTGGTTATGGATATGTGAAACCAATGATATAAAATCTTATTAATTTGAATGAAGTATGATAGATTTTGAAGTTTGGAACCCGTCTCATGTTCGGACAAATTCATTTTCTTTTTCTTCAACTTCATTCCTAGAGGGATTGACGTGACTTCTCTACTTCAAAACCTATATTGTCTCATATTCATTATATACTACTCCTTTCAATCCTTAATATAAGATAAATTTATATAATTTGATTATATTAAGGAAGTTAATTAAGCTAGTTAATATAATATATTTTTCTAAAATACCCTAGTTATCTTCCTTAATTCCATCATTCCCTCTCTTTTTTTATTATTGTTGAGGGGAGTATTTATAGGAGTATTTAGAATCAATATCTACTCCTCAAATATATTTTATATTAAAGACCAGAAGGAGTCAATACTATAAAATTGACTATATTTCACAATTATTTTTTCAATATTTTATGGTTTTAAAATATAAAATATTTTATTGCTAAAAAAATATTTTATGGTTATCTACCATAAAACTGTAAAATATAGGGCTTGATATTTCACGATTGTTCATTAAAAACCATTAAGTATTTGATATAAACTTCACGATTCTTGGTCAATCACTGTGAAATATAACATACAATATTCGATGCTTATTCACAAAGGATTGTGAAATATATTGACATAAAATATTTTATGGTTCTAATGCTAAACTGTAAAGTATTAGACACTAGGTTTGGTCATATGTAATAAGTTCATTTGACGATTGTTAGTCTATAACTATAAAATGTTTTGAAATACTTCATAGTTATTTTAAAGAACCGTGAAATATTGTGAAATACTTTACGGTTATTTACAAGTAACATTGAAGTATGTGAGAATTTTTTTTAAGTTAGGGGCCTCACTTTCGATTGCCCCTACAAAATTACCTATAGAAATAATATATATACACTAAACACCAAAGCAGATCCAGTTCTAAAGGCATCATGTATACAAAGTAATCAATTCCAACAAGAAGTCTATGAAATAATGCACAATAATAGCAAATTAAAGCAGATCATCCAGTACTATATATACAGTTATCAATACATCAATATCAATATGGACCAAGTGCATGTATGTAGCAAGCTGCATATCTATAGACTCAGTAGCAAATGTCCATCACTACTGAAGCCACATATCAAAAGGAAAACTTATTTGTAACAAGTTGACAAACAAAACAAAATCATCATTAAGATTAATATTTAAGTCAAACAATGATTAACACAAACAATAATAGTCAAGCAACAAAGGTAAGGGCATTTACATGATCAAGTGCCCTATTTTATTTTCCTAGTCTTAATAATTTTAATGTTCATTTTAGTTACAATTATTTCTTCAACTTGTAAAGCAATTTTCCCATCTTTGAAATCCAAATTCCTTCATTGTGGTCATGCCTAATATACAAAGCATCATCCTTATTGAAATGTGTATCAAGTGACATATCCCTTGAAAGGATCATCCTCAACTGGATTGCCTTCACCTCCTGCATCCGCATTTGTTTTATTTAATAACAAAACAATAAACCTTTCTTAATTAGCAGGATTAGGAACATAGAACACTTGTTTAACTTGAGAAGTTAAAATGAAAGACTCTTCATTTTACCCTTCTTTGTTCCAATTTAGTTGTATCAACTTTGACTCATCCACTTTCAAAACATTATTATTATCAACTCACTTGCACCCGAATACCACAATTTGAAATCCTACATAACGCAACTCCCAAATGTTTCAACCACCCCAACATATGACATATTCACATAGATAGGATTTTTATCTTTCACACTTAATACATCCATGGTTCTAGTCATCTTGCTCTTTAGTGTAGAAGGTTTATCCATTAATGATGAAGTTTGAGAAAGAAAGTACCAACTTGATCGAACCATTTTCCAAGAACATTACTTTCTAAGAAATTGAATTATAATCATCATTATATTTCTCATCCATATGCTGCTTTAACCATGTTGTGAATTGTTTATTATGTTCTTTGGCATACCAAGTCTTAGCTCATTCATCTGAATATCTACATACTCGTCAATCTCTTTGGAGTTGTGAAATACATATAGGTGTGCTTGCTCCCACTATTGGTTTGAGATAATGATAGCTTTCTTTCTCATTACCCCTATCCAGATGTCCTTTCTTCATGTCAAGACACCGAAAGGCCAATATATATCTTATGCATCTTCTAAGTAATCGATACAAAATTCAGCAGCCTCTTCACAAATATACCATTCAATAATGCAACCCTTAGATGAATCCATTTTTCACATACCCTTATAAGTCTTTCATCTTGCGATCGACTGGGTACATCCTTCACATATAGACTTGGCCACATAGTTGTATCTCTTTAACCAAGTAAACAATTAGATGCACCATGATGTCAAAGAAAGCTGGAGGAAAAAACATCTTCAGCTCACATAGCATAGTCACGATTTAGGTTTGTAACCTCGACAATTTCTTGGGGCCAATTACTTTACTATACAATGACTTGAAGAAGAAATATAGCTTCATGATCATAGCTCACACTTTATTAGGTAAAATACCTCATATTGTTACCAAAATAAAGTTTTCCATCAATATATGGCAATCATAGGATTTAAGATCCTTTAGCTTCAAGTCATTCATTGACAAAAGGCTGCCAATGTTTGATGAGTAAGCCTTCAGCACTTTCACTACAACAAGAAACTCACATAAACTTTTTTTTCCTTATTTAGATAGGGTGAAAGCCACTGGCCAAAGGAATGTACAAGATCCCCTCTCTTATAGTGCCAAGTCATCCCTTATTCCCATCTCAACCATGTCTAACCTCACATTTATGTCATCCTTCATCTTCCCCTGTAATATTGAGTAACATCCTAAAGAGACTCTCATCCACATTTTTTTCAATATGCATGACATCAAGAGGATGTCTAACATTTAGGAAAGTTCAATATGGCAAATTGAAGGAAATAGACATTTTCTTCCACCTGCTTGTCCTTACATATTTCCTAAATGGCTTCCCAAATTTACAACTTATAGCATTCATTTTCTTTCTAAAACCTCATCCCAATCAAGCCTCATATGCCCTTCTTTCCTCTAATTTCCCATTGAAGTATTTCCTCATATGGTGATATGGATGACCCTTTTACAACCATCTATGATGTCCCATATAGGAATTCCTTATACCATGATTTAACCTGATTGATTGTGTACCCTCTTCACAAATCTCTAAGTTGGCCTTGAATGTTGTATCATGACAAATTGCCATACACAAGAAAATCATTGATTGTGCCAAACAGCATGGCCTTTAAGTTGAATGTTTCTTTCCCTTAAGCATCGTATACATGAACCCCACTCTTCTATAACTGCTTCAAATCTTCAATTAGTAGTACAAGGTATACATCTATGTTATTCGTTGGTTGCCTTGGCCTTGAGATTAGAATTGATAACATAATATACTTCCATTTCATCGAGAGCCATAAAGGGATGTCATATATAAACAATATAACCAGCCACGTACTGTGGGTACTGCTTTGAATCCCATATGGGTTCATCCTATCAATAGCCAATACTAGGTAGAGATTTCTTTTTTCTTTAGCAATTTCAACAAACTCAAGATCAAACTTACTCCATTTAAAAGAATTAGTAGGATGTCGAAGCATGCCATCTCAAATTCTTTCATCTGCATTCCACCTTAAATTTTTGCATCATGTATATTATTGTACAAGCATCTAAATTTAGGTATAACGCCTTCTCTAGACTCTTCCTATTCTCTTGGTCGCATGAGGCTCAATGCTTTAGACACTCATTTAATGATTCATATTCTTTTCTAAACAAAATACAATGGTTGGTGCACACATGTATATTGTCATAACTCAAGCCAATAGTGTGCGTCACTTGTTTTGCATCATATATCATCCACAGATAGATAGACAGTCAGAGAGGACATACAAACATTAGAAGACATGTTGAGAGCATATGCACAGGATTTTAAGGGAAGTTGGGATCTTTTCCTTCTGCTAGCTGAGTTTGCCTATAACAACAGCTATCACGCGAGCATTTAGATGGCTCCGTGTGAAGCACTATATAGAAGGAAGAGCCAATAGTCTCTCTGCTGGACGGAATTGTCTAAATGAAAACTATATGGGATAGACCTAGTAGATCAAACCATAGAGTAAATCAAGATTATCAAAAAGAGGCTCCTAGCAGGGCAAAGTAAATAGAAGAGCTACATTGACAAAAGGAGAAGACCTCTAGAATTTAAAGTTGGGGATCATGTATTTTGGAAGGTATCTCCAGTTACTAGAATTGGCAGAGCAATAAAAAGGAAAAAGCTAAGCCCTTGGTACATTGACTTTTCAAGATATTGCCAAGAGTTGGGCTAGTGGCGTACCGAATAGCCCTACCCCTAAAATTGAGCAGACTCCACGACATTTTTTCATGTCTCACGGTTGAAGAAGTACCAACTAGGCCCTGAGCATGTCATTGCATATGAAGACATTGACATGCAGGATAACTTCACATATGAGGTTGAGCCAGAACAAATCATTAATTGGTAAGAAAGATGGCTCAGACACCAAACCATACCATTTGTAAAGGTGTTCTGGAAGGGACTGTCTCTAAGGGAAGCAACCTAGGAAGCAGAAGAAGACATGAAGAAATGTTACCTAGAATTTATGCCTCAAGATGTGTAACAAATTTTGAGGATGAAATTTATTTTATTAGGGAAGAATTGTAATATACTAAACTTTGTAATGGTTAGAGTTTGTATATGTAAATAACTTAAATGAAATAAAAACTGGTGCTAATGTATATAAATATGGAGCTATTTTCGTGATTCTCAAATACACATGGTGTCATTTACTGAAGTTAAGAAGTTAGAGGACATAAGGGGTTCATAACGTCATTTGGCAGGCCTTGATATATGTGTTTTAGTCCTAAGTAAAACCCAAGTAGGATCCAGAGTAAACACCGACAAAGTAACTTTATTAAAGTAGCTTTAATAAAGTAATTAATAATGACTCAACTTTTGTGGTAGCTCCATAGAAAGTGACACATGTTCATTCATCACGAGATACACTAGTTAGCTTTTATGCTGGCTTTACAAGAAAGTGCCACATGTCACTCATCATTACACTTGCCTTTTTAACTTTTAAGTTGGAACTCTAAAAAGGTGCCACCTAGCCTCTGAGTCAGAGGAATCCACCGGTCTTTAGTTCGATCATGTACTTGACTTCCTAAACACCAAATCCAGGAGTTCAAGGAATTCATCAGGTTCCTTTTGTTAGGATCGGCAGGCACAGCGGAAGAATTTTAAAATTTTACCAATCCTAATCGAGGATCTATCAACGGCGTTTAAACCAAGTTGGAAGGATTCATACCTTTTATGATTCAGGGTTTTCATGATCTCTAGGAGTCTGCTCCCTCTACCGGTATCCACACGAATGCTCTCCAACCGAGACTGCATGCTAGCTCCTCTAATGTCTCCAAGGGTTTTCCTTGCGGCTCTCAATTCTCATGTGCATCTCAATATATCTGCTCTATCAAGTTTATAACCTATGAGGGCTATTTTCAAATTTCAAAATTAATCATCATTAATTTTGAAATTAATTATCTATTAATTATCTTGATGAGCTAATTAAATAAATTCAGTTTAAATTAAATCTGTCTAACAGTTTTAATTTAACCTATTTATTTAATCCAAATAAAGAGCCATTAGATTTAATTTATCTTCATAAATTAAATCTGAGATACCATATCTCTATCATGTTAGTTATTAAATTTAATATATCTTTAATAAATTAAATTTAAAACTAACACAATATAATATATATATATACATATATATATATATAAGATATATATATTTCAAAAATATATATCTATATAATATTATTAATGAATTTTATATTATATATATATATATATGTATGTATAAATATAAAATTCGTCCACCCTAAATTAAACATTATCTCGTGTTGGGCCATTCTTGTGTGCGACCCTACAGTAGGCCAATAACTATACTAACCCAAAAGTTGCAAGCGGCCTCTAGCAAGACATTACGACTACTCAATTCATATGAGGATCGTTATCACAATGTAACTTGTCATACAACTATATCACGTCCCTTTTGTCACACGATATATCGATCAAGGATAAGGCATGGATAATGTCATCCTCTTGTTCCTAACCATTACTTTCTCGATTCCTGAGTAGCCTGATAATAGAGATAGAAACTCCTTTCCATCATAGTATGACCAAACATTTCTCAGACTCTCTCATCGAGGGGCCCAGTAATATCTCTCTACTAATGTGAGGGACAAATTCCATCTTGATCATTCATATTCCTCTGTATGAAAAACCACCAAGCCCGATCGTAGCCTTTATCATCACCCAGTCAAAAGTGACTTTTGACTAGTTCAAAGCTTAGCAACTCTCATGTAGGAATCCATGATGACCTCAGGTCTAAGGGCATTGTGACGTTGTTATACATGAGAAAAGCTTATGACTTGATCTATGTAGCTTTCTCATAGTGGGTCGGTCCAGCACCTTGTACTCGTGCAAGTGCCTAAAACTTTGATTCGTATCTCCATATCTTATCAAAGTCATACTGATCTTGTTTCATCTCTGCTCCCGCATAGATGACCGACCAGGGACATTTTAGGACAATCTTTAAGAATTATCCAAGGATACAATTATCACAGTTAACATGCAAATAATATGATAACAGAATGGAGAAATTTCATTAAAATAATGTTCAAAGTACAATGATTGGGCCTTAGGACACAATTTCCAACACCTCTTCCCCAGACCCTTCAAGGATGCCCAGGAGAGAGAGAAGAGAGAGAAAATATTATACAAGAAGGACACTTGTTACTCTATGGCACCAAATCCAACTCATCCCTTCCTCTTTATGAATTTGGCCAGCTAAGAGAAAGAAGAAGAAAAATAATGAACATTGGCACACTTGAATTAGCCAAACAGTGCAATTAGTGGCCACACAAACTTTGGACCAACATAAGACAAAAAGTCCTATTTTTGTCCTCTTAAAAGCCCATTTTTGTAGCCCCAAAATGAGATAATGGAAGAACATAATTTTTGAGCCCAAATAATAGTGAATTTCGACCAACAATAAAGAAAGGAAGAAGGTCCAATCTAATTACAAAAATGTAGTAGCAAAATGGTCATTTGACCAATAAAGCAAGAAGCCTTTATTTTCTTCAAATTAAGGGCTATATTTCGTCCAAACAAAGGAAGTAAGAGGGAAACAAATTCTTGGTCCAAATTAAGCAAAATATAAAGAAATTGTAGCCAAGTAAAAGAAGAAGGAAAAGTCAAAAGTTGTCATGTGATTAATTGGCATTAGAATAATATTGTTCAAGGAGGTGGATGATGATAATTCAAGAAGCCTTTTAGTCCCTTCAAGGGTCATATTTACGTCAAGACAAAGAGAGCAAGGAGGAAACATTTGTGGCTAAGTAAAAAGGATGAAGAAAAGTCAAAAAGTAGAACATGTTATTGATTGCAATTAAATAATATATTCTTAAGGAGGTGTAAAGAGATATTTTAAGAGCTAACTAAGCTCTTCCAAAGGCCAAACCTTACATCCAAAATAGAAGGGGGGAGGGAGGGAGAAAGTGGCTTGAAGAACAAGAACGCAAAGGGAAAGCATAAGAGTTAAAGAAGCCAAACAAGGTAAGTTAGTTATAAAAGTCACTTGTCCTTGCCTTCAATCTCTTGGAAATCTCTTCTAATCTTCATATCCTCCTTGGAAACACATGTAGCAAGAACAAATCAAGAGGAAGAAAGAGGAACAGGGCCACGATTTTGAGTCTTGAGAGAGAAAGTAAAGGTAAATCATGAAACCTTGCCTAACCTGTTGATTTATGTTTGTTGGTAGTCGTTGGATGATTATTGGCTTGGTTTTCATGACTTTATGATTTTGGGAATGCCAAACCCTAAGGGGAGGTTCTACCCAAATTCACACTAATTATGTGCAATTGATGTTTAAGTAGTTAAACATGGGATTACAAGTGAAAAGAAAGTGCTTAATTGAATAAAAGCATGAAACTTGCATTTTTCCCAAAAATTCCAGAATCTCGGCCAGCTATGTTTAGTAGTGTTTGGATTGCGTTTTGAATTTTTGATGGTTCCATTCTGTTTAGAATGGAAAATTGTGTAAGGAACATTTGAAATATAAATCGTGAAGGCTTTAGGGTGTGAAATAACAATTTTACCCCTAAAACCCTAAACACGGTGGCTAACAAGGGTAAATATGTAATTTGGACATGAATTTGACTAATCTGAGGTAAAAAATGTATTCTACATGTGAAATTGTGTAGGAATAGCCAAGTTCATAATATTTGGTAAAGTACAGTTGGATCAGGTATAAAAGTGCTTAGATCGGGTCCAAAGGGTATTTGGTAATATTGCGTTTTTGAGTTAAGATAACCAACACAATGAGTTTAGAATAGTTAATAACTCAATTATCATAAATTTTGAATTTTAAGAAATATCAATAGCCTGAGATGGACATAGAATATTGGATAGACAGACAAGTAAGGAAAGGGCAATTCTAGGTAGTAACTTTATCTTTCATACACTATGAGGTGGTGTATATGTTGTATATTGATATATTATGTGATATGAATAATGAACACACAATATCTAGCTGTGGTGCGAGAAAAGTACAAGTATCATATAATGGGGAAAACACAAGTACCATTCGGCCTAGTGAGAACCCAGCTATGATACACAGTGCTAGGGGGCACATTACTTAGTATGGTATGGGACCTAGTTGAAGTACACGGACAAGTAGGGATTTGGCCCTGAATTGTGACACACACTGGTATACAGTGTTATTGTTATATTACACTATATGGTGCATTGCATATTTATTTATCACATTTTATATTATTGATAGGTTGTTACCATTGAGATTCTTTTGAATCTCACTCTTTCCATAAATGTATAAAGTTTTTAGTAGCAGGTAGTGGCTCAAGGAGCAAAAGTAGTAATTACAGACAATTGAAGGTTCTGGTCCAGATCAAGCACTGATATTGGTTATCTGCAGGCTTTGATTATATTTTAAGTCGATAATTATTATGTACAATCCCTTTAGGGAATTCTGTAATGTAATCAAATACTTATTATCAATATTTTTATGCTATTTTGTGTGTCCATTGAACTACGTACAAACGCTTTTATGAATGTTGAAATAAATAAGAGTTTTGACAATTCTCTCTATTTGTCCATTAGTTTATAGATGAATGGTTGTGCTGAACTTCAATTTAGTACCCAAAGCTTTATGCAGAGACTTCCTAAACTTTGAAGTAAATCAAGGGCCATTGTAAGATATAATGCTGCTTGGCGTATCATGGAGTCGAACTATTTCCTTTATATATATATATATATCTCTCTTATAGCTTATCTGGAGAATAGCTGGTGTTGATCAGAATAAAATGAGCCGATTTCATTAGTCAATCAATGATTACCCATATTACATTGTAGTTCTTCATCTAGGTAATCCTACCACAAGATCTATAGTAAAGCTTTCTCATTTCCACTTAGGAATTTTAGGATTCTGCATAAGCCTTAGTAGTCTTTGATGTTCTGCCTTTGCCTTTTGGCACGTGAGGCAACTCACAACATATTTGGTTACATCCCTTATATTCATTGCCACAAGTATAAGGACTTTAGATTGTGGTACATTTTGATTACTCCTGGGTAAATAGTGTACTTGTTCTTATGTGCCTCTTCCAGGATTTTCTGCTTAAGTTTAGCCTTTAGTGGAACATATATCCTTTTCTTATATCTGACCAATCCACTAGGTTAAAGATCATACTCTTGGGTCTCTCCTTGTTCAATCTTAACCCTTGAACGACTTTGCCCAGTTATCTACTTCTAAGCTTCTTCAATTTCATCTCTCAAGTCACTTTCTTCTTGAATAGCACTTTCGCCACTAAGCAATATCTAATTTGATAGGTTTAGATCTTTGAATCCTTCAAGTAGTTTCTATTCCTGAATCATCATGACTACCACCTATATTGTTTTTAGACTTAAAGCACCAGCTAAAACATCTTCTTTACCTGGATGGTATTTGATTTCAAAATCATAATCTTTTATCAACTTCATCCAGCTTCATTTCTTATATTCAATTCTTTCTGATCATGCAAGTATTTGAGACTCTTGTAGTCATAGTACAGCTCTATAGTCACATCATACAAGTAATGTTGCCATATTTTCAAAGCAAAGACAATCGCCGCAAGCTCTAAATCATGTATGGGATAATATTCCTCATGAGGCTCCAGTTGTTGGGAGGCATATGCCACAACTTTGCCCTGCTTTATTAGGACACATCCCACTCCCTGCTTACTCGCATCACTGCAGTCCACATAGGTCAATTTCAAATATGGGATAATTAACACTAGTGCAGTTGTAAGCCTCTCCTTTAACTCTAGAAAACTGCTCTCATATTTGTCATCCTACATAATCACACTACTATAGAATAAAGATCTACTACCCTAAAGGACATTATTTTTTAAAAGAGGGAAGTAGAAAACAAAGGCAATGGTATTTTTGTAAATATAGGCACGCAGTAGGAAACTTTAGGTGTCTTATATTTGAATTGGTATGCATAAAGTTCCTTCCTGGAGCTAAACCCAATTCTTTGGGCGCTATACACTTGGGTTTAAGAGTCTCAAAATTATTTGGGATGCCTAAACCCATTTTTGGGGTCCCAAATTTAAAAAAATGGTGCCTTTTTTGGTTTTGAAACCCCCTCATGACTTTGCTTCCATTTTTACTCTTTCTTTTACTCTTCAGTACTGTGTTATCCTTAGCTCCCTCACCATTGTTGCTCTCTCTTTTTCCCTCACCATTGCTCTCTCACAACCATCCTCTATCGTCCTCCTCTCCCTCTCACCACCATCGACCCTCACCGTTGTCCCTAGCTCCCTCTTTTTCCCTCATCATCGCTCTCTCACTACCATTCTTTGTTGTCTTCCTCTCCTTCTCACTACTATCGTCTGCCATGATCGCCTCTCCCTCCCCACATTTGCTGTCGTCAGTGTCCTCCCTCCCTCTCCCTTTAGATCTCTCTCTCTTTCTCACACGATAGCTGCCATCGGCCTACTACTCTCTCATAGTATGTTTATATTTTTTAAAAAAATATTTATTCTAACTATTTGATGTTATATTCTGGTTGAAAGAATTACCCATATGATGTTTTTTTCTTTGCTATGTGGGAGTACTAGAATTAGTTCTTTAATTACAAAATAATATTTGTGAATGTGGGTTCTTTATTTGATCTGATGGGGTAATTGGAAGCTTTTAACTAAGAAATTTCTCAGTACAATGAAGTAACGCCATTAGTGAAAGTAAAATTTGATGCCACTATTTATTCTAGGCTGAATTATTGTTATTGTTAGGGCCTCCGTGTCAATGATGTATTACTTTAGAAATAGAAATGAGTTTTTTTAAGAAAACTCTTTCGTACCTAGATATCTAGTTCGCCTCTTTTACACTTGTATTCTATTGGTTTTGGAAAAAAAATCAAAATATTGTTTATAGCAGTTTTGTAAAGTAAAACAAATGTTAATTAATATATTGTATAAAATATAAGATTTGTAAATAATACTATTTAACATTTATTGATGAATTGAATTTTTATTGGGAGAATGACAACTAAGTGTAATGCCCCAAATTTTGATTAAAGGCTAATGATGATTATTGAGAATATTTTGTGAATTAAAGTTTGAATTATTATGTGTTTTGGGGCAATTTCAGTTAATGTGCCAAAATCGGTGGAAAATTAGAAAGAATGGAAAATTGTCGATTAATTAGTCATGGAGAAATTAATTACTAACTAATGTGATTAATTGATTTGGACTAGTGGCATATCGAATAGCACTACCCCCGAGTCTGAGTAGACTTCATGATGTGTTCCATGTCTTGTAGCTCAAGAAGTACCAACCAGACCCTGAGCATATTGAGTATAAAGAGGTTGAGTTGCAAGATAACTTCACTTATGTGGTAGAGCCAGAATGAATAATTGATCGAGAAGAGCAACGGCTTAGGCATCAAAGCTTACTGTTTGGAAGGTGGTCTGGAAGGGAATGTCTCCAAGAAAAGCAACTTGGGAAGTGGAAGTGGACATAAAGAACCGATTTCCTGATTTTATGCCCCAAGATGTGTAACAAATTTTGGGGATGAAATTTGTTGCACGGGGGAAGAATTGTAATGCCTTAAATTTTGATTAAGGGCTAATAATGATTATTGAGAATATTTTGTGAATTAAACTTTGAATTATTATATGTTTTGGGGCAATTTCAGTTAATGTGCAAAAATAAGTGGAAAATGAGAAAGAATGGAAAATTTTTGGTTAATTAGTCAGTGATTAATTGAGAAATTAATTACTAACTAAGAAGAAATGAGATGTGTGACTAAATGGCTAATGGAGTGGTTAGAGTAACTAATTAGTTACTTACTTTGTGAGAGCCAATGAGAGTGGAACATGTGGCAAGCTTACATGAGAGAGAGTACATGGAAAAGTTAAATGGCATTTTAAAATGATTTCTCTCTCTCTCTCTTCCCTCCTTTTCACTGAAGCTAGCATGGGCATGCGGGAAGTATCATCATTTCATCTTCTTCAAGCTCTCTTCTCTCTCATTTAACTCTCTCTAATTCGACAGCCATTGTTGAAGAAGAAAGAGAAAGTTTTCAAGGTAAAATTCATGCTATTTGACCCTTTAGATGACCTCTAATGCCAAAACTCTCTTCTTTAATCTTGCTCCTTGGATTAAGTGTTTCGATTCTATGGTGATAGATATTCGAGTCGTGGGATGCCATAGGTATATGGTATTCTTTTCCATGCCAAGAGAGACAGAAGAAACTCTAGAAGACATACCCGTGGTAAGAGAGTTCCCTGAGGTGTTTCCGCATTATCTTGGCAAATTACCTCTAGAAAGGGAAGTAGAATTCCTTATTAAGATGGTGCCTAAAGCTAGTTCTATATCTAAGGCCCCATACCGTATGGCTCTAAATGAAATGGCGGAGTTGAAGAAGCAAATTGAAGAGTTACTTGAAAAAGGGTTCATTTGACCTAGTGTTTCACCGTAGGGAGCTCCATTGCTGTTTGTGAAAAAGAAAGATGGAAGCTTGAGACTTTGTATTGATTACAGAGAACTGAACAAAGTTACTGTTAAGAACAAGTATCCACTTCCAAGAATCGATGCCCTGTTAGATCAACTGTCTAGTTCTTGCATATTCTCTAAAATCAATCTAAGGTCAGGTTATCAAGTGGTAGTGGGAATGCATTGAGGCGCTACTCACCCCCAGGTAGTGGCTTCGATTCCCACGGAGGCGAAAAATCCCGCCAGGGGGGCGGGGGACTCTTGTGAGTAGTGGGTCTAACGGACTTGACCCATCCTGCTCCGCACCGTGTGGTGGGAGAGGGCACCAACCGTTGTGGCCCGGTGGGGTGAGACGGCGGTGGGGTGTTACACTTGCCCTAGCTATAGGTTAGTCAATGGAAAGAATGAGATTCAAAAGAATCCCAGTAGTAACAATTCACTCATAGTATGTACAATCACAAAATATGTAAGCAAATCACAAAATAGCAATACAACAACGACATTCATAATGGTGGTACAACAACGGCATTCACAACAATAGTGGCATGCATCACTTTCATTAGATTCACAACAGCATTTGTCGTAATCATAGTATGACAGCTTTTGCTGTATTCACAATGGCATTCTTAGATAGCTTTTGTTACAATTACACGGCATAAACAGTAGCATTCTCGTTCATCACAATTTAATGATAAGACATGCATACAATGGGTTATACATAATATAAGAGAAAGAGTCACTAACTTATTCTCTCCACTCGTGCTCAAGCACCGGTCTATCACGTACAGGGAAAATGTCAAATCCTATAAACCATAATCAAGGATTAAGAGTTATTCTCTATTCCAATACTCAACTCCACAACACTTAGGGTTGGTAATCATTTGAAATCTCTAGGTGGCTACTAGAAGCCCAAACAATTGCCTAAAGGGTTAGGAAAACCTAGACCAAAGAGCATCTTTCAGAAGTTCAAAAAGCAATTTTTGAGGGGTTGGCCATGGCTAAGCCATCCACTGGCCACAGCCCATAGATGGTCAGAAAGATTTGGGTCGCGACCAAAATCAAGTCAGAAATTTTTGGGTCGCGGCCAATATCCACTGGCTACAGCTAAGAACAAGTCAATAACATTTGGACCACGATCAGGACCTTATTGGCCGCGACCAAGAACTGGTCAAAAGGTTTTGGGCTGTGGCAAAAAATCCTAGCCACGGCCAACCGCTGGCTTATTTCCTAGCTATTTTTCAAAGGATCATAACTTCTTGTAAAAACAGCAAAATGACACAACCTTTATATCATTGAAAAGCTTGCAATATGAACTACAAAAAATGGAAAATTTTACAATATTTTGACACCGTTTGATATTTCAAAACACCATACAAATTTGGTCCCTTGCACAGCATTTTAACTTAACAACATTTCCAGAATTTCCAATTTTTGTACAAATGTTTCCAAAGGTTCAAAATTCACACCCAATGCTACTCCCACACAATTTTTCACAAAGAATCTAATAGAAACATCAATACACCCAATTCTCATTCCATCTATATGTTCTGTTTTGAGACATATTTCAACAGAAAACCACAAAGTTGCTATACTCCATATTCAAAACTCCAAACTAATTTCATTATACAAATGACACAACAAAACACCATTTTCATCACAAAACACCATCCAATTCATAAGACCCTAATTTGCACAAAAATCAGGGAAAATTCAACAAACAATAATACTCAACCAATAATCACAATGTTTGTGTCAAATGGTAGCTCTTACTCACCTCTTGCACTATCCCTTGCTTGTTCCTTGATCTTCAACCTCCAACTTTTCTTAAGCACTCAAACACCTCCTCTTGAAAACCTAAAACCATAGGAATAAAGCCCTCATTAAGGTGGTCAAGATTAATGATGAGGATTTAAGCCAAAGAAGCCATCTTTAAAGTCAAAATGGCTTACTTACCTTGATTTCTTCTTTCTCTTTCCTCTACAACAATGGAGGACAAGAGAGCTTAGAGAAAGAGAGTATGTGATCAGATTTTTGGCTCCTCAAGACCTCTTGGCTAACTTGAAGAGGAGAAAAAAGAGGGAGAAGAGTTTGAATCTTTGACTTTCATCCATGGTCCATATGATGCCATATGTCATGATTTCCCAACTCCTTCCTTGTGCATGCAACCATAAGATTACTCTCTCTTATTTCACTTGGCAATTAGTCTCTCCACTTACTCTATAAGTTATTAGTGGATTCCCTCTTCATTTGCTGACTAATTAACCAGTAACCTTTCTTTTTCCCATTTTGCCCCTAACTATGAAAATTCCTATTGAATCACCATTGAGCATATTATATCACCCCATTATTATATGTCTTGCACCCCCTCCCCCATTTGATTCATTTTAAGCCTTGTCACACAATTAAGCTTAAATACAGGGTTTAGGCACTGACCACTGCTCGTTCAACTCATAGTTCACATTGTATTCTCCAAAAGTGTTTGTTTAACATTAATTACATTCATGTTTGGAGTTATTAGCCCTTAATCATATTTTTAGGGCATTACAATAGGTGTAGGATAGGTTAAATTTGCAATCCGATAAGTTTTTTTTTCATCTTTTCCTTCAATTAATGCAATATCTTTTGGTTTCATACATTCAATAATTCATTCATCATTTTAATTCTATTATAGCTCTTTCCATTGCATATGTATCGACATGGAAAGACATGATTTATATGGATTCTTATGTCTTGCAAATATGACAAGGGATACTAATACTTTAGAAGCAAGGACGAGCTATGGGGCTACACAATGGGATAGACCAAATCTCATTGTTATGTAGCACCAATTGTTTAAGGGTATGTATTTTAATTTTGTCTATTTAAGATGTTTAATAAATAATTGCCTTGTCATCTAACTTCATTTTAATCTATATATGTTGGTATAGTTACCATTGAAGTTTGTGTGTTCTCTATTCTCGGCTCAACACAATCTATTGGTTTGATTCCTTTCATAAAAAGCCAGACAGAGAAGCAAAATCTATCTTCAACATGTAAGTTATTTTGTTTGTATTTTATTGATTCTTGACTTAAATGAATAGTTCTAATTTCTGTTGATTTTCATTTTAGTGATAGTGCGACCCAGACATATAGAATCCTTGGCAGGTCACGTGAGGGTAAAGTTATTAGAGACCCAAAGTGGTTTTATCCAAAAGTAAGTACTTTCAATTCAAGTTCTTTTATTGACGGTCGTTTTAGATATGCCTTTATTGATTTTAACCATTTGGTTTTGACTTATAGTACCCTCGACAACCTGGCAGCACTGAAGAGTGGAATTTCAAGCGATTTTGAACAGGTAATCGCTTCTTCATTCTCAAATGATAATATTTTTAGTGTTGTAATTAAATTGTTGAGTAATTCATTCACTTGATTCATTTCATATAATTTATTTTCTAATTTACATATTTTTGATTATGAAGATGCCTCCTTATATGAAGATATTATTTTGATCAGGACCTTTTGGGTGGACATCTTCTGCAACATAAAGTTCAGTAAAGGTTTTATTTATATTAGTTAGTAGTCGTGTAATAGAAAACTTTTTTACACTTTAATTAGGTTGTACATAGTATTAGGTTGTATGAGTTGTATTGTACATAGTATTAGGTTGTAGGAGTCAACAATTTAATTAGCTAGTACTGGATATTTCCTTACCATTTATAAGGGACATTATGGTTTATGAATCATTCTTCGATCCTGTTTATGCAGTTTTAATTTACTGGGCAATGAAGAATATAAATAATCATTTTGTTAAAAAATAAAACATTTTAACATCTATAAAGAAAAAGGGACACCTAAAGTTTCTACAATGACACTTTAGACGTCCCTTTTTAAAAAAGGAAGCTTAAAGTGTAGACTTTAGATGTCCCCTTATTTATGGATGTTATTGTCATAATTTATTGCATTGCTCACATAGGTTTTCCCCTGTTTTCAGACGTTAAAAGGGATAAAAATGGACGTTAAAAGCGTTTTCTATAGTAGTGTTAATTGATTCTTTCATGTGAGCTTTGTCAATGACAAGTCAATTTGAGAGAAGTTCTAAATGAACCTTCTGTAATAATTAGCTAGACCCTGAAAACTTCGTATTTCTATGATAGTTTCTGGTCTCTTACAGTTCAGTATTGCTTCTACTTTACTAGGATCTACTGAGACCCCATCTAGTAAGATAACATGACCCAAGAATTTGACCTCTGAAAGCCAAAACTCACATTTGCTCAACTTTGCATAGAGTTGCTTTTCCATTAGGATTTCCAGCACTATTCTCAAGTACTCTTCATGCTCTTCTCTACTCTGAGTATATCAAAATGTCATCGATAATAAACACTATAAATTGATCTTAGATATTCTCAAAAAATATTATTCATATTTTCCATGAATACGACAGGTGTATTCGTTAGTCCGAATGGCATTACCAAGAATTCATAATCCCCATACCTTGGTCTGAAAGCAGTTTTTGACACATCATCTACTTTCACTCGTAATTGTTGGTATCTAGACCATAAATCAATCTTTGAGAATGCACAGGAACTAGCCAACTGATCTAGAAGATAGTCGATTCTAGGAAGTAGGGAAGAAATACAAAATGGTATGGATCCACTCCTTTTATTTCCTCTATCACTTATAGTGCCTAATCACAATATCACTAAATCTTGTCATTAATCAATTCATCAAAATATACATTTTGCATTTGAGCAGAGTATTCTGACCTATTGCCAAAACCTCTGCTCTGATACCAACAAGTGTGACACACTATTTTCATCACTATTTAGATGAGTTATATATATAATTGATTCAATCTACTAAGCTAGGTTTAGCCCAAACACAGGGTTTGAACCTGTCAATGAATGGGCTTTTTTGAAATTGATGCTTTTTAAAACAATTATTCAATGGTTCAAACTCTTTATTATAGCTCATCAATTATTTAACCATAATTTGATATTATCAAAGTAATATTCTGCTCTCACCTAAGTCTACCACTTGTTAAATTAGGGCTTGAATCATGCAAATGCCCTTTCCCATATTGTTACTTAAGTATAGTATACTATGGCTATCCCTACTATGTATGCTCATACTGCTACTATGTGTACTACTTTCACTACTACTATATGTACTATTTTCACTATGTGCATCTCTATATTTGTATGTAGATACATATGTAAAAAATTTTTAGCCACACAAGGCTACTAAAAGTCCTAAGTCTAACAAAATAATTATACAAATAACCAATAAAATACTAACCATGCTTTTCCACCTTCTTAGTTATCTACAATTATTACTTCTTTGTCCCTCGAGTTGCTTGCTTTGGCTATATGTCATTTAATAGAAAGGGTGATATTCGCAAGAATCTTAGTAGTAATAATAGAATATCATAAAATATGCAAGTTCACGAAGTGTACAAACTAAATCATCAAAAAATAAGCATTTGGCAATCAAGATGCGGCACAATTAGCAATCACGAGACACACTGGTCTAATACAACTCAACTGGTATATCAGGTCTTACAGCCCAGGGATACATCCTATGCCAAAGGCACATCAGGACTTGTGGCCTCAGGACACAAAGTCCATGACAACACAAATTACGTAGCAGGTCTTACAGCCCAGGAATACACCAATACACATCGGGACTTATATCCTAGGGATACACCCCATGCAACAATGCACATCTAGACTTACAACCTTAGGACACTACACAATAAACAAATCATATATTCATGAAAAAAATATAATCAATTGGTACAAACAAATATGCATAACAATTACATAATATATGAGAGTAAGAGTTACTACCTGTCGACCCTTCTGACAATTTACCTTCACCAATTGGCTTTCTCTTCGAGCTCGAGTAGATATCAAATGCTATAATTTTAAATTCATGTAGAAATGGGTCATTACTCATTCCAATCTTATTAACATAATTAAAATTATGTTATCATTGACCCTCTCATAACTCTTATCCTTTAATTTGAAATAGTTTATTATCTTTAATAATCTTTTATACTTAGGTATTTGTGTATCTAATTATGACATGCTGAATGTAACCCCCTTACTTAAAAGCCTTGAAAATAGTTTGAAAATGTGTCATAAAGTCAAACTAGAGACTATAGAACAATTTTGCAACTCATTCGAGGTCCCGACTCCAAACACGGTTCGACCCTATACTAAAGTGGGTTTTCAAAAACTTTCCAATCACGTTTAATGATGTCTCATTTCTGCTTTTCAAATCTATTTGGCTTGTTTGGTTCTATTCCATTCATTAATATCAGAGTACTTAACAACATTTTCTGATCAACTCTCAGGTTACATTCATTGACTAATAAGGTCTATAGGGCAAGATTGCCCATTTGTAATTCCCTTATCGGGGTTGCATACAATATCCAGGTTTATACTCTGTGTGACCACCTTTACTACATTTTACTTACATTTACATCAAGTACATTATATATTTTTTCTTTCCAAAAGTTTGATAACAAAAAAATCCCTAATCTTCTATCAGCCTACACTAGCCGTCCTTTTTTACCTATTTGTCCTTTGATTTACTTGCCCTAGCTGTAGGTTAGTCATGGGAAAGAGTGAGATTCATATGAATCTCAGTAGTAACATTTTACTTATATGACATGCAATTTCACAGAGCATGTAAGATATCATCACATAACATCATTCTCAGCAGCAACACATTCTTGACATTCATAACATTCGTAGCATTCTTGACCTTTGTAACATTCATAACATTCTTGACATTCATAACAATTGATGATATGCACATAAATACAAAGTATCATACATGATATAAGAGAAAGAGTCACGACCTTTTTCTTTCTGATCTCATTCTAGTACGGATTTCTTACGCTCAGGGCAGATGTCAAATCCTATAAATAGAATTAAGGACGATGAGTTATTGCCTATTTCAATTCTTAAATAACTCTAAAACACTTGGGGTTGGTTATCATCTGAGTCCTTTTAAGTGTCTATGGGAAGATCAAACAAATGCCTAAAAGGGTTAGGGAGAGCTAGACCAAAAATCACCTTTTAAAAATTCAAAGTGCTGAAATAGGGGTTTGGCCATGGCCAAGGGAAGGTCAAAAACTTTTGAGCTACGGCCAAGAACCCTTGGTTGTAGCCAAGAAATTGCATGTTTATTGGCTGAACTTCTAATAACCATAACTTCTAGTGCATAAATCCCAATGATACCCATTTTATATCGTTTTAAAGTTGACACACCCTCTATTTAACTGGAAAGTTTCAGAATTTTTAGACATTATTTGCTTATTTCAAAACACCATGCAAACTGGTTGCCTTGCGCAGAATTTTCATTGACAAAACTTCCAATTTTCAACCAATATTTCCAATGGTCCAAAATTCACAACCAAGGCTACACCCCACACAGTTTTTCATATGGAACACAATGGAAACATCAAAACAACTAAATTTCCACTTCTTTAAAATGTCCTATTTTGGGCTGAAATTCAACATAAAATCCCATAATTACCAAACTTTCCATTCAAGTCTCAAACTATTTTCATATGTTCAAGACACACCACAAGACACCATTAATACCAACAAAACACCATGAAGCTTCAAAACCCTAATACACTAAAAAATAAGGCAAATTTACATAAGCCAAAGCTCTCAACCAATCATCACAATATATACATCAAAGGATGGCTCTTACTCACCTCTAGCACCTCCTCGAGTTTGTTCTTTGATTTTTAGCTTCCACCACTTCTTAGAACACACAAAACACCTTCTTGAAAATCTAAAACCATAGAAATGAAGCTCTCATCAAGATGAACAAGATTAGAGAAGAGTTTTTTAGCACTAGAGGTGATCTACAAGGTTAAAACCTAAGGAAAAGAGCTCACCTTCAACCTTTGCTTCTTTCTCTTTCTTCTTCCTTGCTTAGCCGACTTGGATAGAGCTTGAAGAGAGAGTAAAGTGTAATAAATGATCCTATCTTCAACCCTCCTATGCCTTATAGCCAATTTGGAGAGGAGAGAGGGAGAGTATGAGAAGTTTAAACATTTGACCTCATCCCATGGTGCCAAGTGTCATAATCTTGTGACTTTTCCAAAAGCATATAACCATGTAGTTACTTTACCTAGTTTCCTTTGCGCTTAGTTATACATCTAGTTCTTTTACCTAATAATCAATTTCTTCTTACAAAAGGAGAGGAAATTGCTGACTAATTGGCTGATAAATTTCTTTCTTCCCATTTTACCCCTGACTATGGCA
The DNA here is from genome assembly GCA_963242795.1 of Inga leiocalycina. Taxonomy (NCBI): domain Eukaryota; kingdom Viridiplantae; phylum Streptophyta; class Magnoliopsida; order Fabales; family Fabaceae; genus Inga; species Inga leiocalycina. The sequence continues at coordinate 66,990,563 of OY725326.1, read as the reverse complement.
ATTTTAGTTAGATTGCCACTTGGTATATTACCTAACTCTGTTTCCTCTGGCCATGCACCATTCCCCTCTCTTTTAGTTCAACTTAAACTTTGTGTCCATAATTAAACTTAAATACTGGGTTTGGGCACTTTCTATTGCTTATTCGGGTCATAATTCGCACTTAATTTCCTGAAAGTGTTCATCCAACTTTCATTATGTTTACATTTGGAGTCATGAGCCCTTATACATATTTTGGGGCATTACATTGAATGTCTATTTCCCCTGCAATTAATCCTTTAATTCAATTAAATTAATCCTTCTAACTTATCCCAAACTCTCAAACAATCACTAACTTTAGTTCCCTAAAATGTGATCAATTTCCAGACTTAACCAATGCTGCCTCAAAATTTTAGGGAAATTTGAAAAATCATATCTTTTGCTAGAAAACTCCAATTGATGTAGTTCAAATTCCTATGTAAAGCTCTTTCAATCCTCAGCAAAGAAAAATTAATATCTGGTATTATATCATAGACCTAAGCTAAAAATTTTGGCGTGCAAACTAACTGTCCATTTGGTGAGACAAAATATTCCAGATTGTCTACCTAAATTTTAAAAATTCATAACTTACGATATACACATCCAATTTCTGTGTTCTAGTACTTGGTTTAAAGCTCTATAAGTATATTTTTAAGGAAAACTAATCACACGGACAATTACCACTACTACAAAAAAACTAAAGCTGTGGTGCTTATAATTGTATTAACTGTGGTGCTAGAGAAGTGCCACATATCTGGACGCCACTAAAAAAAGCTGTGGCGCTTGGAGACGCTACAACATTTTAAATTTTTTTTTTAAAAATACCCTCCTGTGGCGCTTGTTAGAGGAAGTACCACAAGAGGGGGGACGCAAGCGCCACAGGAGGGGGGCCTACTGTGGCGCTTACGTCACACAGGAGGGTCCTTTTTTTTTGCTTTTTCTTTTTCTTTTCTTTCCTGTGGCCCTTTTTTATGCTTCCTGATTGTGAAGCTTTATATAAAATGAGTTGCTTTCGTGTTTATCATCTCTACAAATTGTCAATCTTTCTATTTTATATTTCAACCTATTATATATATATATATATAATTTTCACATTTAAAATTCAAGTTCTCCAACAATAATGTTCTTACACAACAATATATTTATTGTCATTTCCCCAACAATAATGTTCTTACATTAATACTCTCCAAAGCTAACATAAAAAATATCACAATACAAGAACTTGATATGTGAACACAGTACACCAATAACTAATTAAGTAAATTAAAAGATTACTAAAAAAACGCAAGCTTGTCTGCCAAAAAATTTAAACAAAGCAAAAAGGTAAACATTATATTACGGTTTATCTTGACTGTACTAAAAAGAAATTTAAACAAAGCAAGCTAGAATGAAACAATCTTCTTCTTATGTTGGTGACGCTAGCTTGAGTGACGAGGATAAGCAAATGTGAGCTGTGGAGTCGAGTAGGAATCAACTGGAGTGCGGTTCAAAAGAGGAAGAGAGACAGAGAGTATGAAGAAAAGGACACAACTAGGGATAAAAGTGGGGACGGACGAAACAAAAATGGAAAAAGGGACAAGAGAATTTAATGAAGAAGACGAGTGTGTGTTTTTGTTGTGCAAGAGAAAGTGATATCTTTTACAGGGGGAGGGGCATCAACGTGAGCTGAGGAAGAGGGAATAAAAATGAAAAAGGAAGGGAAAAGATAAAACGTAAAGTTAAAGGAAGGAAATCTGATTGGTGGGAGAGTTGAAAATTCACATCCAGCCAATTGTGGCACTTCTTTAAAGAAGTGCCACAGCTGCCCTTTTTTTATTTTTCTATTTAATTTTTTACAAATTTTGGGGACCAGCTGTGGCGCCTGGTGGAGGGGCCAATTGTGGCGCCTGCCCACCCTTAGGTAGGACTAGCTGTGGTGCCTGGTCAACTAGGAGCCACAATTGGCCCCACCAGCTGTGGCGCCTGGTGGACTAGCCGCCATAGTGATAAATGTATATTTTATAATTAAGTAGGTATAGATTTTAAGATATAATTGATTAAATTTATTGATATTTTATACCTATTTAATTATCTTTTATATATTTTCTTTCTTTTAATTAAGTTTAGGATAAAAGGAAATTTTGGCATAAAATCTACCCATATCTTATTTTATTTTGTAAGAGATAATATATATATATATATATATATAAAAGAAAGTATCCATGAAGAATAACAAAGGCCTGGCAGCAAAATTGAAGAGAAAAGGACGTGGACCCTACACGATTGAAAGAGGCTGATATGGGAACTTGAATGTTTAGGGGATAACAACATATCCATGATGCAGAGATATTGAGCTGATTCTTAAATAACTATATATTATAATATAATATATATGATTGATATATTGAAGGGAAAAGATTTGGATAGAGCCGGAAAGCCCCGTGCACCCGGCCCAAGCAATATATATTAGGGGAGGAGACCAGCAAAAAAAAACATATCAGAACATAAGGGAGTAGAAGTCGAGTGGAGAAAAAGAGAAATAGAGGGAGTCTTTCACAGATTTTCTCTCTCTCTCTTATTCTTTTTCTTTATTCTTTGAAGGTGAATTTCTTTATTTCATTATGGACTTTATTCTATCCATGTGTGGCTAATTTTCTTTTTAGACCTAGGGAAACTATGAACTCACTAGTGAACTATATTTCATTTCTATGATTATTTAGTTATGATTTATGTTAATTTTGGTTACTTAATCTTGATTTATTATGTCCGTTTGATGATTGGCCACCATTAGATGTGAATTTGAGTATTAGAATTTACCTTGATGAAGGGGATTTTAATTAGGCTCTGAGATTAAGTAATATGGGATTAAATTACGATTTAATTTGTTATTAGGATAGACATATACCTAATAGCCCCATATAATTGTTGAAGAGTGTGTTTGAATTATCTTGCCTCTTAAGTAATTTGGTTAGACATAACAATTATACTTAAGAGAGGGTTGTGAGTGAACCGACAGGCACTTATAACTATTTATACTCGAGATTAACAAAATCATTATTTGAGATTAACTAATTAAATGGATTTGAGATTTGGGGCGCTAGTGAGGGATTAGTGACTCTAGGTTATGTTTGATATTTATAGTTTTCTTTAATTAATTTCCTTTGAATTTCCTCATAAATAGATTTCTTTAACTTAAAAGAAATTGAGATTTTAATATCTAAAAATTAATTGATTGATTCCTCGTGGGACGATACTCTACTTATCACTTTATTACTTGGCACGACCCGTATACTTGCGGAGCGCATCAAGTTTTTGGCGCCGTTGCCGGGGAGTTAAGGCAACTAATTTTTAGTATTAGAGGACCTTTAGTATTTTAAGCTTAAGCGATTTTTGTTTTCTTTTTTCTTTTCCAGTTTTTTATTTGATCTTTGTCTCTTTGTCTTTGCAGTGCTTTACATTTTATGTCAGGGACAGCACACTAGTACAAAATAGGTGATTTAGACCGGCACATTTAAACCGGTTGTAGTAAATGAGGTTTAAAAGAAATGCGCGGTGGCATTTACGTAATTATAAATAATTTGGGAGACCGGTTATTATGTTTAACCGGTCTAAAAAATACAATTTAGACCAGTTGCTAGAGAACCGGTCTTAAATGAAGCTTTTTAAGACCGGTTGCTAGAGAACCGGTCTTAAATGAAGCTTTTTAAGACCGGTTCTCTAACAACCGGTCTTAAAAGGTGATTTTAAGACCGGTTGTTAGACAACCGGTCTTAAAAAGCTTCATTTAAGACCGGTTAGTCTACTTAACCGGTCTTAAAAAGTTCCCCAAATATTTCCCCCCAACCCCTGCCGCGCGCCCTCTCCATTTCTGAAATTTTTCATCCCAATCATTTCTCTTCTCAGTGCTCAACTCCCCCCTTACCTGATCTAATCGGAACGATCGAATCCGGCAGGTCGCTGCTAATTGTTGTCGCTGTTGGGTCGCCGTCTTCGTTTGGTCCTGGTTTTCTAGCTCCGTCCGTCATTCACTGCTGTTGGGTCGCTGTTCATCGCTTGTTTGAGGTATGCTTCCTCGATCTACATTTACCCCTCAAAAATACTTGCCACTGTAATGGAATTTCAATTATGGCACTTCCTGTTTTAAATAAAATATCTCTTGTGCGTGACTCTGTGGTTAGATAGACTGAGCTTGGGTTTATAGTTTGTATTATAGTTTGTTAATTAACCGGGTTGTTCTGGGTACACATTAATGCACAGTAAAGAATTTTGTGATGTGGGGTATTCAATATGTGTGAACGGTGAATTAGAAAGCGCATCATTTTTATAGAACACAGGATTTGTGATTTGGGTTTAGCTTGTACTTATTGAGTTACTGACACTTTGTTTTAAGCAAGAATGAAGATAACAATGGTAGTAGTAATGATAATGTGCTTGATAACATGCTTAGTTCTCGTGTGAACTTAGGGAGAAGGTTAGTGGGCGCATTTTGTTATTGGAGAATTTGTAAATTTGTACGGAAATACTGATTTTCGCCAGGGCAAGGCAATACTGATAAATCTTATATGCCCCATTCAGTAAAAACCCAAGGTCAGAAAGATGTAGTGATAGCATTAAAGGGTGATGAAAGGAGGAAGCCAAAATTTGGTTTCCTACTTTTACATAGGAAGCTTTTTTTTTTTAGTTTTTTTTATGAAAAGAAACAAGGCGGGCACAAGATTTAGATCCAAGATCCTTGGAGGGAAGGGTACATTAGCTATTCACTACCTCTAATTTTTAATATAAGATCTATTTTAATAAAAAAAATAATTATAAAATGGATCTTATATTAAAAATCGTAGGTCATGGTGTATACTAATTAGAGCTGGTAAAAGGGGTTTAACCCGTGGGTCAAACCCGCCCAATCTGAAAAACTTGATGGGTTGGGTTGTGAAACACAAGGACTGTTTTGATGCCGGTTTTTTTGGTTCAAACCCATATGGGCCCAACCCGTGATGGGTTAGTTTGTTTTTAATTTTTTAAAAAAATTGCTAAATGTCTTGTCATGTTATCCCTCATGACTTAGACATTAGTCATTCATTAATATTGTTATTTTAGTTAAAATATGAGTTTGTTAAAGAAAATTTGAGTTGATGTGTCAGCCAGTAAGGATTAAAATAATATAACTTGATGAGTTATCATTTTCTGTTATATTAGACTAACGACGTTAGGAGTGAAAGACTAAAAATGCACTTTTTAAACTTAAAGGACTAAATGAACTTTAATATGAACATAAATGATCAAATGTATACTTTAGCCTTAATTTTTTTATGGTTTAGGTTTGTGTAAAAAAATTCAGTATATTGTTTAAAAAAAGTTTTAAAAATGCAGTATAAAAAAATTTAAAAAAAAAAGGAAAAGGCTATAGGTTGGATTAACTAAATGTCAATCCATATTGATATGGCTCTTTTTATCTGTCATTTAAGGTGTTTCCAGGGAAAAAGTACAAAACAAAAAAAAGGTGTTAGAATATATGGATCGTATTTGGATACAAGCTAAACAGACGAGTGTTGACTATGATGTTGGGGTCAAGGGTTTTTTAGACTTTGCAAAAAGAAATGCCGATGATGATAGTGGGATGTTTTATTGCCCTTGTGTAAAATGTTTGAATGAGAAGCGATTAAGTGCTGCAGATATATATACACATTTAATTTGTGAAGGGTTTTGTAAGACGTATGTAGTATGGGTATGGCATGGTGAACAATTAGAAATGCCAAGTGCATCTCAACAGGGGGAAGTGACTTGTGATGATAATGACACGGATATGGATGATCGGATAGAGGACATTATTCGTGATGTAGGAGAAGAGGCTTTTGAACAATCACATGCATATGGTAATATGTGCAGTGATGCTGAGAAGCCGTTGTACCCGGGGTGTAAAAAATACCAATTGCTGAATGCTGTATTGAAATTGGTAAGCTTGAAAGCACGGCATGGATGGAGCGACAAGAGTTTTTTAGAAACACTTGAGGCCTTTAAAGATATGCTTCCTGATAATAATGTGTTGCTTTGTCGATACTATGATGCTAAGAAAATACTGTGTCCACTAGGGATGCAGTATAAAAAGATCCATGCTTGCCCTAATGATTGCATATTGTATAGAAAAGATCATGAAGAGAAGGAGCAATGTCCGATATGTGAAACTCCGAGGTATAAATCAAATAAGGGCCCTGCAAAAGTGTTGTGGTATCTTCCAATCATTCCAAGGTTCAAGCGCCTGTTTGCTAATGAAATTGATGCCAAAAATTTGAGATGGCACGCAGATGAGCGGATTTCTGATGGAAAGCTTCGGCATCCAGCTGATTCTTCTCAATGGCAGAAAATCGATCAATTATTTCCTAGCTTCGGTGAAGAACCTAGGAATCTCAGGCTTGGGCTTAGCACAGATGGTATGAATCCTTATGGTAGCCTAAGCAGTATACATAGTTCATGGCCTGTTCTGTTGGTAATTTACAACTTATCTCCTTTGTTATGTATGAAACGAAAGTACATAATGTTGTCTATGTTGATTTCGGGACCAAAGCAACCCGAAAATGACATAGATGTTTACCTACAACCCTTGATCGAAGACTTGAAAGAGTTGTGGGATAAAGGTGTCGATGTTTTTGATGCGAACAAGAAGGAGATTTTAAATATGCGAGCAATGATCTTTTGTACTATAAATGACTTCCCTGCATATGGGAACTTGTCAGGATATAGCGTTAAAGGCCACAAAGCTTGTCCAATATGTGAAGAAGGCACATGCTACCATCAACTTCAACATGGAAGAAAGACGGTTTACCTTGGCCATAGGCGATTTCTAAGACGAAACTACCCTTATCGTAGATTAAAAAAAGCTTTTTTTGGTGGCCAAGAGTTTGAAGATGCTCCAAAGGCATTGACTGGGGAGAAAAATTATGAAAAGGTGAAAAATATCAATACTATGTTTGGTAAGTCATCAAAGAGTAGAAATGAGAAAAATATATAGAAAAAAAGGTCCGTCTTCTTCGATCTTCCATATTGGCGCAATCTTGACGTCAGACACTGTATTGATTTCATGCATGTGGAGAAGAACGTATGTGATAGTATTGTTGGGACACTGCTCAACATACAGGGAAGTTCTAAGGATGGCGTGAAGGCAAGATTAGACTTGCAAGAAATGGGAATACGAGAAGATTTACATCCAAGGCCATACGGTAATAGAACTTTTTGTCCTCCAGCTGCTCATACTTTGTCTAAGGTTGAGAAAAGAAGCTTTTGTGAGTGTTTACATGGCGCTAAAGTTCCCTCAGGGTATTGTTCAAATTTTAAAAAGCTTGTATCGATAAAAGACTTGAAGTTAATAGGGCTAAAGTCTCATGATTGTCATGTCTTAATGCAACAACTACTCCCAGTAGCTATTCGAGGCATTGCCGAATATGATCTTCAACACATATTGACTGGACTTTGTTTCTTCTTCAATGCCATTTGTTGTAAAGTCATTGACACGGAAAGATTGGAGGAATTAGAAAATGAAGGATACATTATCTTATGCCAGCTTGAGAAGCTTTTTCTTCTGTCCTTTTTTGATATCATGGTACACTTGGTTGTTCATCTAGTGAGGGAGATAAAGTTGTGTGGCCCTATCTATTTCCGGTGGATGTACCCGATCGAAAGAACTATGAAAATACTAAAAGGGTATGTGAAGAACCCTTATTGGCCTGAAGCATCTATTGTTCAAAAATATGTTTCTGAAGAAGCTATGGAATTTTGTCAACAGTATTTGTCAAATGTACGACATATTGGCCTTCCTAAGCGTCATGATCAAGAAGGGGGTAGACGCGGGGCAATAGTAAAGAGCATAGATGCTGATGAATTGCAACAAGTCCACCTGTACATCTTGAACAATGTTGATGAAGTTCAATATTACATGAATGCCCATAAAGAAATTGTACGGAAACAAAATAGTCGAATGAGCGAACAAAGGTTAATCAGGGAGCATAACAGAACTTTCGCACATTGGTTCAAACAAAAGGTTGACGGAGAAGAATGTGTTTCTGATACAATAAATTGGTTAGCACGTGGTCCTGAAGTTGATGTCATAAGTTGGACTTCATTTGTGATCAATGGTTATACCTTTTACACGAAGTCCCTAGATGATAAGAGCACCGTCCAGAACAGTGGTGTTGTATTAGTGGCTGAATCTATGCACTTCTCTAGTTCGAAAGATAAGAACCCTACGTTGGCTGGCATACCTTATTATGGGGTGATTGAAGAGATTTGGGTGGTTGACTATGTTAAAATTAGATTTCCCATTTTCAAATGCAAGTGGGTTGATGTCAATAATGGTGTGAAGATCGATAGGTTAGGATTTACATTAGTAGATCTGAATAGTAGAAGTTTTGGAGATGAACCTTTCATTATGGCAGATCAGGCGCAACAAGTGTTCTATATCACTGATCAGGCAAATAAAATGTGGTCTGTAGCTCTCCAAGGAAAAAGGGTCGTTGATATTGACGAGAAAAGTCACTCAAATTATGATCTTCCTGAGACTCCTTCTTTTTCCAGGGGTCTACCAGAACTGAACGAAGAAGATGAAGCAGATAATGCGCACGGCACAAGAAATGATCATCACGAGGGAATATGGGAGGATATCTCTTTATGATACTACTTTGACCTTAACTAACTAAAGTAATTATGATTATAATTATTATCTGAAGAATATGTTTAGTTATTTTATCGATATAGTCTTCACATGTCATAGCTTAGGATTTATCTTTCTTTGTTGTCGTTATAGGAAAATGATGGATCCCCAGCGTCCTAGTGCAGAGGATCAGCCACCTCCTCCACCTCTGGGTCAGTCACCTAGTGCTCAGTAGAGTCAGCCAGATAGTGTTAACCAGGGCGAGCCTAGCAATGCTCCGAGCCAGGGTCGTAGTGAGCGCAGTAGCCAATCTGTACGGAGGGGTAGACGTGCCACACGGTTGACAGATGTTTCCCTCAGTCAGAGTGCAGGCCAAAAGATACCGATTGAGTTTGATAGACATTGGAAACCAATCGGGCCTAATGCACAACGATATAGGAGTTTCGTCGGCCTCCTTGCACGTAACAAGCCGAGCATCTTGATAGAGGAGTGGAGAAATGTCGATCCAAAGGTGAAGCAGCATATTTGGGACACTATTTAGGTATACAATTATCTTCTGTATGTAATTAATTATTATCAAATGTCACTTCATTTGTCACTTACTCCTTCAATGCATGCATTTCAGCTCACCTACGACGTTCCTTAGAGTGAGATCTTGTACAACAAGACGATGACGTATTGTTATGAGCGCTGGAGCAAGTTTAAGACAAGTCTGACCAACAATTACATTCATATTGAGGTGCAAGATGGTCAGCCTCGTCCTAATCCGTGCAGCACGTATACATTTTTTGATCAAGCGACTTGGGAAGAATTTGTTAGGCTTCGGACTACTCCTGAATCTTTGGTTAGTTGACTTATTTTTTATTTTATTTACTTAGCAATTATCTTAATTGATTATAACACTTTCCTTTTGTATCATTTCTTATTCGCAGGCAAAAAGGCAAAAAGCACAAGAGAGTGGTAGAAAGAATGATTGCCCTCATACAATGTCTCGTGGGGGTTATGCAAAGGCTGAAAGAGACTTGTTGGCGGCCAAACGGAAGAGATTGGAAGAAGCATCTCAATCCGATCCTTCTGTTCTTCTTTCTCCGCCATCTCTGATTCGTCGAGAAGAAAAATGGCAATTTGCCCACCAAAAGAGGAGTGGGACTTATACGAGTGAACAATCTCGTATAGTTGGTGAAAGAATTGTAAGTATATATCGTTATTGTAATTAATTAATTAAGAAACGTACATTATTACTTACGTTTGTTATTTTGTATTATGTTACAGGATGAACTTAGAAAACAACAAGCTGAGGGATCTTTTAAGTCGGAGGGCAGGAATGACATCCTCACAGTTGCTACTGGCAAACACGAGCATCCAGGCCGTGTCAGGGGAATGTAACACCCTGCCTTTAATCACGTGATTATAATTCGATATTAGGTAATAATTTAGATTAGAGACCATCGGATAGTTTAAAACTCATTAGAAATTCCCTTTAGTAGTAGGGTCTTTATGAAATTTTCAAAACTTAATTCCTCTTCCGGTCTCAAGTTCGATTAGCGAATATAATCACCTGTGCAGTATATCCACATTTAAGTATGACAGAGTGTATAACCAAAATCCCAGCAACCCCCCGGGTTCAACTACATATATGGAGTTTATAATCCTGAGTAGGGGATTACAGAACCAACTATTCAACCTATATACGTCTCAAAATATTATACAGTAATCCCTATTCAAAATGGACAACCAACCAAAAACCATACTAGTGTCCCTAGTATACTCTAACCGCTCCGAGTCACGCGCTTCTCCTTGGAGCCAGTCGCCCTGTCTGAAAGGTTAGTTCAAAGGAAAGAATGAGATTCAAAAGAATCCCAGTAGTAACTAAGCATTTATACCACACATAAGCACATAGCATGTAAGCAAATCATCATGCAGCAGCAGCACATATCACACTCCACCCTCCTCCCCTTTCTCCGCCGGGAAGGCACACTGCCTAACCCGAACCGTTGTTAGCTACTCAGGGACTATCGGCGTGGCAGTGCATACATATAGCCTTATAGCCCATACAGCTATTCGGCTTTCACAAATGGCCCGTCGGCCTCCACAAATAGCCTTTCGGCTCACATAATCACATATATCACACCTCATCCTCATCCCCTTTCTCCGCCGGGAAGGCACACCGTCCTAACCCGAACCGTTGTTAGCTACTCAGGGACTGTTGGAATGACAGTGCTAACACAAATCCACAGATGTCGCAGCATACGAATTCATTACAAATCAACGATATAACACACATGCAATGCATCATATATGGTACAAAAGAAAAGTCACTACCTGATCCTTTCCTGATGTTCGCTGGCGTAGTTGGCTCACGAGGGCGGCAAATATCGAATCCTACAATTCCAAATGCACTATTTAGACACTTCCATAGTGTTACTTGGGGTTATATGAGTCTATAATGAAAATTTACAAAAATACCCCCGGGGACCCGGCCCGGGCCCGCCGTACCCGGTCCGGTTGCACTTTTCCCGAAATTCTAATATGGGCTTTCCTAACATATTTCAGCCCAAGGAATCCATTTCCGGACTCGGAATTATCAAATTCAATGTAAAATTACGAAATTGCCCTTGGCAGCCCTACTTTTAGGGTTTTAGGGGTGTTTCCGTAATTATGCTTTCTCGGCCTTTTTTGAAAAAGTGCCCAACTGTAACCCCACCTAATTTTCGCCCCTGAACTCAATGGAACCATCAAATCATTGAAAATCCAACTCTAAGACCCATTTCTAGGGCTGGCCGAAATTTATGAGTTCTCCAGGGAAAATCGGGGTTTTACGATTTCGGCTCCGTAAACGCGTTCCTTTCTACTCCTAACCACTTTATTAACCATTACATTAGGTTACAACTAACATTAAGACCCAATTTGGGCAGCATAACCCCTAGGCCACATCATTTCCAAACTTTAAAACCAATGGCAATCCGGCGAAATTTCACCGATTAAATTGCCCACAGCAGCCAGAATAAGCAATATACGAAAGTTTGGAAGTTACCTCAAGCTCCCACTAGCTTTTCCCAAATTTGGCTGAACCCTAGCCTCTTTAAAACACCAAGTTTTGAGCTTCACAACCTTAAAGAATAAAGAGGAGTGGCTTAGAGTCGGAGTTATACGCGTTAGGAGCTAGATCGTCGGAGAAATCGGCTTACCTTGCGAGATTTCTTCCTCTTTTTCTCTCCTTTCTCCAAGCTCTCTTCACGTTTTTTTTTCTGTGAAATGCGTCGGGAATGGCTGATGAAGATGGTGTAATTGGTTTTAAGTCCATGTTGATGTCATCATACAATATGATGATGTCATAATTTTAATTTCCCATTTTCGGATTTCTCAGAAATTCTGGCAGATTTTCTGCCCTAACTTTGAAAAATCATAACTAATTCTAGAAAAATCGAAATGAGGTGATTCCAAAGCCAAATGAAAGATATTTAAGTCCTCTTCATAGGAAAAATATTGGCCATTACTGAAAATCACCACAAAATTCCCAGAATTTCAATCTTTGCATACTGTTCCAGAAAATAATTAATTCCGCTGGGCAAACTTCAAAAATCCAAAACTCTTAGGTCACAAATCAAAATGATACAAATTATATGTTCATTTTGAAGCTTGACATGTGAACTTTAATACTGGAAAATTTCAGAATTTTTAGACACCATTTGCCTATTTAAAACGTCCATACAAACGGACTGCCCAGAATAGAATTTCACTGGACAGAATTTTAGATTTTGCATCTTTACTTCCATTGGTTCCATTTTCATACCAAACATCATTCCCACATAAATTTTCACAAGGAATCCATTGGAATCATTAAAATATCCAAATTCCCATCACACATTCTTCAAAAGTGTTTATTCAACAATAATTACATCCACTTTTGAAGTCATTAGCCCTTAATCACTTTTTGGGATATTACATTTCTCCCCCCGTAAAATAAATTTCGTCCTCGAAATTTGTCACACAACTTGAGCCATAAACTCTGGATAACGTCTTCGCATATCCGCCTCCGCTTCCCAAGTTGCTTCCCTCTGAGTCATTCCCTTCCAGATCACCTTCACAAAGGGAATGCTTCGGTGTCTGAGCCGTCGTTCTTCTCTATCAATGATCTGTTCTGGCTCTATCGCATATGTAAAGTTATCTTGTAGCTCAACCTCTTCATACTCAACTATGTGAGATGGGTCTGGTTGGTACTTCTTCAGTTGGGAAACGTGAAACACGTCATGGAGTCTGCTCAAACTTGGGGGTAGGGCTACTCGATAAGCAACAGGTCCAATCCTCTCAAGGATTTCAAAAGGACCTATATATCTCGGGCTCAGCTTCTTCCTCTTGATGGCTCGCCCAATACCCGTAATTGGTGATACTCTCAGGAATATGTGATCACCAACCTCAAATTCTAGAGGCCTTCTCCTCTTGTCAGCGTAGCTTTTCTGTCGACTCTGCGCTGCAAGCAACCTCTTACGAATAATCTGAATCTGTGCAGAGGTTTGATCAACCAAATCTGGCCCATAAAGCTTCCTTTCGGACAATTCATTCCAGCATATTGGTGATTGACACCGTCTTCCATACAATGCTTCATACGGAGCCATTTGGATGCTCGCATGATAGCTATTGTTGTAGGCGAACTCAGCAAGTGGGAGGAAACGATCCCAACTTCCTTTAAAGTCGAGAACACAAGCTCGTAACATATCTTCCAGCGTCTGAATTGTTCTCTCAGATTGTCCATCCGTTTGAGGATGATAAGCCGTACTGAATCTCAGTTGAGTACCTAAGGCTTCATGCAATGCTTTCCAGAATCTCGAAGTGAATCGGGGATCTCGATGGAAATGATATTCTTCGGTACACCATGGAGTTTCACAATTTCTCGGATATAAATCTCTGCTAGCTTATCCGGAGAGTAACCAGCATCGATTGGTATGAAGTGGGCTGACTTTGTTAATCGGTCCACAATTACCCAGATCGCATCATAGTTTCTGATCCTGGGTAATGCCACAACCAAATCCATGGTCACGCTTTCCCATTTCCATTCCGGAATCTCAGGACTCTGAAGTAAACCAGGTGGTCTCTGGTGCTCGATTTTTACCTTCTGGCATGTGAGACACCTTGCTACATACTTCGTCACATCACTCTTCAAACCCGGCCACCAATATACAGATTTCAGGTTATGGTACATTTTGGTCATACCAGGATGAAGAGTATATCGACTCTTGTGTGCCTCATCTAGAATCTTCTGCCTCAACTCCGCCTGAAGTGGAACACAGATTCTCTTCTGATAGCAAACTAATCCACGAGGCGATAGGTCATACCCTGGAACTTCTCCCCGCTCAATTCGAGTCATATTGCGCTGTATCCAGTCATCTTGCCTCTGAGCTTCTTCAATCTCAGTTCTCAGATCACTTTCCTCTTGAGAAACAGTGTAATTGGCACAAATGATCTGGTTTGTCAAATTCAAATCACGAAAGTCTTCAATCAGTTTCTTCTCTTGTATCATCATAGCGGCAATGAGAACGATCTTTCGACTTAGAGCATCAGCGACTACATTTGCCTTACCCGGATGATATTTTATTTCCAGGTCGTAGTCCTTAAGCAATTCCATCCAGCGGCGCTGTCTCATATTCAGTTCTTTTTTATCATATAAGTATTTGAGACTCTTGTGGTCGCAGTACAGTTCCACAGTCACACCATACAGGTAATGACGCCAAATCTTCAAAGCAAACACAATGGCCGCAAGCTCCAGATCATGAGTGGGATAGTTCAATTCATGAGGTCTGAGCTGTCGAGAGGCGTAGGCCACCACACGTCCCTGCTGCATAAGGACACACCCTAATCCCTGCCCACTGGCATCAGAATACACAACATATGTCAAACTGGGATCGGGCAAAATCAACACAGGTGCCGTAGTCAACCTCTTCTTCAGCTCCACAAAACATTTTTCACATTTCTCATCCCACACAAACGGCTGATCCTTTCTCGTGAGCTTGGTCATCGGCAACGCAATACGGGAGAAATTTTGGATAAATCTCCGATAATAACCAGCAAGACCCAGAAAACTGCGTATTTCCGCCACAGATTCTGGCCTCTTCCAGTCTAGTACTGCTTCCACTTTACTAGGATCCACAGAGACCCCTTCTTGCGAGATAACATGGCCTAAGAATTTCACTTCTGATAGCCAAAACTCGCACTTGCTCAATTTAGCATATAATTGCTTCTCGCACAAGATATTCAATACGATTCTCAAATGATGCTCATGCTCATCCTTATTCTTGGAATATATCAGAATGTCATCGATAAATACAACAACAAACTGATCCAGGTATTGTCGAAAGATACGGTTCATGTAATCCATGAATACCGCAGGCGCATTGGTTAGCCCAAATGGCATCACCAAGAACTCATAATGACCGTACCGGGTTCGAAAAGCAGTCTTCGGAACATCCTCCGCTTTCACTCGCAGCTGATGATACCCTGACCTTAGATCAATCTTTGAAAACACACATGAACCAGAGAGTTGATCTAATAGGTCATCGATTCGGGGAAGAGGGTACTTGTTCTTGATAGTAACTTTATTCAATTCCCTATAATCGATACACAACCGTAGGCTTCCATCTTTCTTCTTCACAAATAACACTGGAGCTCCCCAAGGCGACACACTGGGTCTAATGAACCCTTTCTCAAGCAAATCTTCTATTTGTTTCTTTAGTTCCGCCATCTCGTTTGGGGCCATGCGATATGGGGCCTTTGAAATAGAACCAGCTCCAGGCACAATGTCAATTGGGAACTGAACTTCCCTTTCAGGAGGCAATCCACTAAGGTCATCCGGGAATACCTCAGGGAATTCATTCACCACGGGTATATTACTCAAGGTTTCACCAGCTTCCCCCTGAACGGAGAAGAATACCATATACCCCTGGCAACCCTTTTCAATATATCTCTCCGCTTTAGCCGTAGAAAGGAAATTCATACTAGCACCTACAGCTTCAGCCCTCTGAGAAACAGGATATACTATCCTCTTATTCCCGCAATCAAGTAATACGTTATTTGCCGTTAACCAATCAAATCCCAAAATGACTTCCAACTGGTAAAGCAGCAAACAAATCAAGTCTATAACAGACTGACGCCCTTCCACAGTTATAACACAATTCAGGCAAACTTCTGTGGTTAAGGCTTTAACACCCATCGGAGTCGATACTACCAAATCGAATGGTAACTTATGCACATGCATACCCAGGCGTTTCACACAATCATACGCAATAAAGGAATGACTGGCACCCGAGTCGAACAATGCTTGTAATAGATAGCCATTTAAAGAGATTTTACCTTGTATCAGCTCAGGAGATCTACGAGCCTCCTCATGGGTCATTGCAAACACTCGACCCTGTGTCTTCGGCCTTTGCTCCGCTCGTGGTTGTTGACAATCTCTAGAAAGATGTCCTGGCCGCTTGCAATTAAAACAAATCATTTCTCCCTGACAATTCTGGCCATAATGTGATTTGTTGCAGCGACGACATTTCCACTCGGTTGCAGATCTCTGAGGTTCACGGTCTCTGGGCTGATAGGGCTTCTTATCACCGCCCTTGTATGAAGAAGATCCTTGGCCTTTCCGCTTCTGGGAAGCATTACCCTTACTGGGTTCACTGCGGTGGCCAGTAGCTCTGGTAGGATTCAACTCCCTCAGATTATTCTCCGTAATTCGACATTGCTCCACAGCCTTGTTGAACTTAGTGAATTGGTTCGTAACCAATCGCTTTCTCAATTCTCGCCTCAGACCGCGGATGAGCATATCAGAACTCCATTCTTCATCATCTTTAAACCGGAGGTAAGAGGAGTACCGAGCTAACCGGACAAAACGGGACAAATAGTCGTCAAAGCTCTCTGTATCCCCTTGTTTGATGTTGAGAAATTCTGTCTCCTTCTCGAGCCGCACTGATTTGGGAAAGTATTTCTCGTTGAACTCTTGTTGAAACAGTTCCCAAGTCAATGGTGTGTCATTGCTCTTCAATGTCAGGGCGATATTCCGCCACCAACGATCCGCGTCCCCCTCGAGTTTATACACTGCCAACCGTGGCTTCACCTCCTCTGGGCAACACAGAACCTCAAATATCTTCTCCAGTCTGTACAACCAATCTTCGGCTGCCTGAGGATCAAACCTTCCTCTGAACGCCGGAGGCATATGCTTACAGAATCGGGTGACCCAATACTGAAGGTCTTTTTCCTCCCTGGGTGGCATCCCATATGATTCCTGATTCAAGGTAGCACGAGGTGGGGATTCTAGAGGTCGTGCTGATCCTTCTGCAGTGTCCTCATGTCGAGTCTCTTCTTGAGTCTCCTCCGGAGTGGATTGAACCGGACCTTCCTGGTTCTTCGCCTTCTCAGCTCTGAGCTCTTCCCTCAGTTCAGTGATCATATCTCTTTGATCCCGAATTAGACCCATAAGCTCTTGCATTGCATCTGGTGGGTTTTCATTATCACCTTCCACCACAGGGTCTACACGCGGAGTTTTGGGGCGTCCTCTAGTCTTCTTCATTCTACAAATAGCTTGCCCCATTAATTTAGCAGAGATGGTATGCACATATGGTCACAAAACTTATATGTATCCAAGTCATTTAAACATATATGTGCACATACAACAATCATTCACAAACAATCTTTTATCCCTAAACCAACTAAGGGATCTATCCTAGCAAACTCTACCCTTGCCAGGAACTACAGCTCTGATACCAAAATGTAACACCCTGCCTTTAATCACGTGATTATAATTCGATATTAGGTAATAATTTAGATTAGAGACCATCGGATAGTTTAAAACTCATTAGAAATTCCCTTTAGTAGTAGGGTCTTTATGAAATTTTCAAAACTTAATTCCTCTTCCGGTCTCAAGTTCGATTAGCGAATATAATCACCTGTGCAGTATATCCACATTTAAGTATGACAGAGTGTATAACCAAAATCCCAGCAACCCCCCGGGTTCAACTACATATATGGAGTTTATAATCCTGAGTAGGGGATTACAGAACCAACTATTCAACCTATATACGTCTCAAAATATTATACAGTAATCCCTATTCAAAATGGACAACCAACCAAAAACCATACTAGTGTCCCTAGTATACTCTAACCGCTCCGAGTCACGCGCTTCTCCTTGGAGCCAGTCGCCCTGTCTGAAAGGTTAGTTCAAAGGAAAGAATGAGATTCAAAAGAATCCCAGTAGTAACTAAGCATTTATACCACACATAAGCACATAGCATGTAAGCAAATCATCATGCAGCAGCAGCACATATCACACTCCACCCTCCTCCCCTTTCTCCGCCGGGAAGGCACACTGCCTAACCCGAACCGTTGTTAGCTACTCAGGGACTATCGGCGTGGCAGTGCATACATATAGCCTTATAGCCCATACAGCTATTCGGCTTTCACAAATGGCCCGTCGGCCTCCACAAATAGCCTTTCGGCTCACATAATCACATATATCACACCTCATCCTCATCCCCTTTCTCCGCCGGGAAGGCACACCGTCCTAACCCGAACCGTTGTTAGCTACTCAGGGACTGTTGGAATGACAGTGCTAACACAAATCCACAGATGTCGCAGCATACGAATTCATTACAAATCAACGATATAACACACATGCAATGCATCATATATGGTACAAAAGAAAAGTCACTACCTGATCCTTTCCTGATGTTCGCTGGCGTAGTTGGCTCACGAGGGCGGCAAATATCGAATCCTACAATTCCAAATGCACTATTTAGACACTTCCATAGTGTTACTTGGGGTTATATGAGTCTATAATGAAAATTTACAAAAATACCCCCGGGGACCCGGCCCGGGCCCGCCGTACCCGGTCCGGTTGCACTTTTCCCGAAATTCTAATATGGGCTTTCCTAACATATTTCAGCCCAAGGAATCCATTTCCGGACTCGGAATTATCAAATTCAATGTAAAATTACGAAATTGCCCTTGGCAGCCCTACTTTTAGGGTTTTAGGGGTGTTTCCGTAATTATGCTTTCTCGGCCTTTTTTGAAAAAGTGCCCAACTGTAACCCCACCTAATTTTCGCCCCTGAACTCAATGGAACCATCAAATCATTGAAAATCCAACTCTAAGACCCATTTCTAGGGCTGGCCGAAATTTATGAGTTCTCCAGGGAAAATCGGGGTTTTACGATTTCGGCTCCGTAAACGCGTTCCTTTCTACTCCTAACCACTTTATTAACCATTACATTAGGTTACAACTAACATTAAGACCCAATTTGGGCAGCATAACCCCTAGGCCACATCATTTCCAAACTTTAAAACCAATGGCAATCCGGCGAAATTTCACCGATTAAATTGCCCACAGCAGCCAGAATAAGCAATATACGAAAGTTTGGAAGTTACCTCAAGCTCCCACTAGCTTTTCCCAAATTTGGCTGAACCCTAGCCTCTTTAAAACACCAAGTTTTGAGCTTCACAACCTTAAAGAATAAAGAGGAGTGGCTTAGAGTCGGAGTTATACGCGTTAGGAGCTAGATCGTCGGAGAAATCGGCTTACCTTGCGAGATTTCTTCCTCTTTTTCTCTCCTTTCTCCAAGCTCTCTTCACGTTTTTTTTTCTGTGAAATGCGTCGGGAATGGCTGATGAAGATGGTGTAATTGGTTTTAAGTCCATGTTGATGTCATCATACAATATGATGATGTCATAATTTTAATTTCCCATTTTCGGATTTCTCAGAAATTCTGGCAGATTTTCTGCCCTAACTTTGAAAAATCATAACTAATTCTAGAAAAATCGAAATGAGGTGATTCCAAAGCCAAATGAAAGATATTTAAGTCCTCTTCATAGGAAAAATATTGGCCATTACTGAAAATCACCACAAAATTCCCAGAATTTCAATCTTTGCATACTGTTCCAGAAAATAATTAATTCCGCTGGGCAAACTTCAAAAATCCAAAACTCTTAGGTCACAAATCAAAATGATACAAATTATATGTTCATTTTGAAGCTTGACATGTGAACTTTAATACTGGAAAATTTCAGAATTTTTAGACACCATTTGCCTATTTAAAACGTCCATACAAACGGACTGCCCAGAATAGAATTTCACTGGACAGAATTTTAGATTTTGCATCTTTACTTCCATTGGTTCCATTTTCATACCAAACATCATTCCCACATAAATTTTCACAAGGAATCCATTGGAATCATTAAAATATCCAAATTCCCATCACACATTCTTCAAAAGTGTTTATTCAACAATAATTACATCCACTTTTGAAGTCATTAGCCCTTAATCACTTTTTGGGATATTACAGGGGAGTTGGAGGAGGGGTAGGGATACGGGATTACTTTGGAGCCCCCGTACACCATTCCTCAAACATCGTGACTAGGGAGGAATTGGAGACTATGTTGGCCATTGCAAGAGCAGAAGCAAAGGCCGAGGCTGAAGTATCTTTTAATGCACTATTAGAGACCCGGTTGAGCAAGATGAAAGAGGAAATGATATTGTTTATGAGCTCAAGACAAGATACCAGTGCTCCCCAGCCACAATCGATTGATCCTAATAAGCAGAGCACTAAAGGTAGTTGTTGCAACATCGGGCAGTCATCAGAGGGTCCTAACCCGCAAATTACTGGGCTTTGTGATCTTTTTGTCGAGGATCCTCTGAGACGGTTAGTTGCACGGGGTAGTGTGCATAACCTGGGATCAACTGTCCACCACCGACAAATGGAAGGTGATCAAGTCCGGGTGTCAGTTGACGAGGTGATTATTGCGGATGCACCTGTCCCTATCCCTTCTGATGAATTCAAGGTCGTTAGCGATGTCTTGGGCACATTCATCTTGTGGCCAACGAACCTTGTTTCTGGTCGAGCCGAGGATAGTCCGATCAAAGGCCCACCACCAAGTCCGATCAAAGCCCCACCAAGTCCAGCTCCCTTCACTCAGCAAGAAGTTTCACAGCCTCCATTGAATATCATGCAGCAAGTGATTCTGATGGCATATGATACATCCTTCAAAACACGAGAGTGGCCTACGGATTCAGTTGTTGGACAGTCAGGAGTGACATGCTATCTTGAGAGGGATGATTTGATGTCCCTGGTAGCTCCTGGACAAAATCTTACGATTGGGATTGTCCAACTGTTCTTAATGTAAGTAGCTTCTGCAATTCAAAGTAAATATTTTAAAAGTTTCACCGTTTACCTTTTATTTATGTGCTTGCGTTATTGTAGGTACATGCATCGTAGGTTGGTCTCCTCTGGCAAAAGCGAAAAATTTGGATTCTTATGCCCCCATCATATCCAAGATAAAGGGACCACTGCTGCTACTAGACATACATACTTGTCACAGAGGCTTAGTGAAACTGGAACCGAGTGTTTCTTGGCTCCATATGTGCATAGGTAAGAAACAAATTGATAGTTTATAATTTATATAATGTTTTATGTTTGCTTATTAATATTCTTCTGTTTTTTTCAGTGATCATTGGCAGTTGCTTCTTCTATGCAAGAGTAGTTACACTGTCATCCTCTTATGTTCCCTCCACTTCAAACCAGGGAATGATTTGAAAAAGACCATTAATTTGTTAGCTTTCTTGCATTCTTACCTTTTGTATGCAAAGTTTATGGAATTTGTGTAAAACCAATAACCTTTGTCATTGTGATTATCATAGGGCTATGCGGACATTCCTACACAGTGCTTGTGGTAAGCATGTTCGTGACTTAAAGGACCCTACATGGATCATGCCAAAGGTTAGTACATATGGATTTGTTTAAAGAATGTAATAAGACATGCCTTTATATTTGTTTTAATGATATCATGTTTTTTCTCAGAGCCGTCGGCAACCAAAGGGGTCCAACTTATGTGGTTTTTATGTTTTGAGACACATTTACAATATTATCACTCTAGGCATGACTGATTTTACTCAAGAGGTAAATTTATATTTCTGAACTTTTGTTTTAATTACTTTATTGTTTTTAAGTTACTAAGTCAATGTTTCGTCTGGTTTTGGTGTTACAGATGTTTGATCTTGCTGATCCCTTTCCTGAAGAAGATATTGATTTCATTCGCACATGTTGTGCTGAATTCATCCATGAGCTATTACAAAAATAGTGAGTTTTTGAATCCAAAGTTCATTGTACATTATTGTAATTTATTATGATAACGCTGGTCTGATGTTGTTCTAGTTATGGTATGAATGAATCAGGTTTTGTTTTACTGTTGTCATTTGGTGATTGTTAATTGCATATACCTAGCTTATATATAGGGATGTGATTGGAGATTATGGAGAATGTTGAGGTGTTGTATATGTATGAGTGATTGAGTTCAGAGAAATTTCTGTCCATCAAATTGCTTACAAGTATATGATTCTTGTAGGTGGATTTTGTGGGAGGACGAGAAACGCTGGACTGCCTCATGTTATTAAGGTGTTTAGTAATAAGCCTTTAGTTGACTAGAATTTGCAGTTTTGTATGCAAACTTGTTGATTACTATACTTTGCGCTTAGTTGTTCTTCTGCTTCAATGGCTTTGCCTGCACTTCTGCAAAATCACAAAATAGTTTGAACTTTCTGAGATGAGATTTGGAAATGCTGAAAATTTTAGTGACTTACCATAACACACACACACACGTGATGTGTGTTTTATGACATTTCTTAATCTTAGTTTGGTATTTTTCCACCCATAACTAGGCGAGTTCAATGAATGCATGGGAAAGATGGGATGGTGATTGTTATGTATTGCTGTTTAAAATTGGAGCATTCTGTGAGTGTACATATAATAAAAGGGACGTTTTTAAAAAAAATGAAGCTTTAAGACCGGTTGTAGTCACAACCGGTCTTAAAAAGTACTTTAAGACCGGTTGTGGGAACAACCGGTCTTAAATATGAGACATTTAAGACCGGTTGCTCCCACAGCTGGTCTTAAATGTCTCATCTTTAAGACCGGTTGTACCTTAAATGTCTCATATTTAAGACCTGTTGCTCCCACAACCGGTCTTAAATGTCTCATCTTTAAGACCGGTTGTGGGAGCAACCGTTCTTAAATGTCTCATATTTAAGACCGGTTGCTCCCACAACCGGTCTTAAATGTGGAGTTTTAGACCGGTTGTGGGTACAACAGGTCTTAAAAGTTTGACTTTTAAGATCGGTTCTAACAACCGGTCTAAAAAATAACAGACTTTTTAGACCGGCTATATCAAGACCTAATACAGAACCGGTCTAAAAAGTCATTTTTAACCGGTCTTAAAAGTCATTTTTCTACTGGTGGCAAAGAAAGCATCTAAGAAGACAAGGAAGGTTAGCTAACTTTTAGAGAGAACTCCACCTCAGCATTCAGATCACGAGGAAGAAGAAACCATAAGCAAAGAGATGGCTGAGGATGAAAATGATACCTTAGGTGTCAATGATTTCCTAGGAAGGCAATCTCAAGGTTATCAGTCTGGAATCAAAGTACCTGCGTTTCAAGCCAACAATTTTGAAATCATGCAAGCTATGCTTAAGATGCTTAACTACAGGGTCAGTATGCAGGAAACAACACAGAAGATCCAAATCGGCATCTCATACAATTTCTTGATATTTGTGACTGTTTCAAACAGAATGGAGTTCCTAGTGAAGTGATCCGTCTTCGGCTTTTTCCATACTCTCTACAAGGAAAAGCCAAAGAATGGCTCAATGGTTTAGAAGAGGGTAGCATAACTTCTTGGGAGACATTGGAAGAGAAGTTCAGATCAAGATTCTTTCCACACAACAAGATGGTATATGCAAGAGCTGCTCTTACTAACTTCTACCAACAATTCGATGAACATTTGTATGAAGCTTGGGAGAGATTTAAGTTGCTTGTCAGGCAGAGTCCAGGTCATAATCTAGAAAAATGGGTATTGGTTCAAATCTTTTGTACTCGTTTGACTCCTGAATCTAAATCTGAATTGAACACCGTCACTAATGGGGGAATTACTAAGCAACTAGTAAATCATGTCTGGAAATGTTTAGATGACTTATCAATTGACTTTATCCAGAACAACAATGAAAGAAGAGCAGTGAAGAAAGTTACTAAGGACCCATCTTCACAGTTAATGGCAATGTTACATACTATCAACAAGAGGTTTGACCACCTAGAAGCTCAAGTAAACCGATCCAATGATGGACACATGAGGTGAACGCTATCTATACACCTTGTGATTATTGTGGAGATAGCCATGCTAATGGACAATGCCTCATATCTCAACAGATAAAGCCAGTAAACTATGTAGGAAATTACCGTGGTAATAATCAAGGTGATCCATACTCAAATAACTACAATTCTGGGTGGCGTAACAATCCTAGCTTCTCTTGGAAATATGGTGCCACTCTTAATCAAGCATCAACTTCTAATACAAAGCAAGTTTCACCTCCTGGCTTCTATCAATTGGAAAAGGAATCCATTCCTACTCAAGAACCCAAAGCTAATCTAAAGGCAATGATATCTCAGCTCACGAGTTTTCAACTAAAGAATACTCAGGATCAAGCTACTACTAATGCAAGATTAGAATCGTCTATCAAGAATCTTGAGATATAAATAGGACAACTTGCAACTGCTGTGAATGCATTACAACAAAGAGAATTGCCAAGTAATACCGTGCCTAATCCTCGTAGAGATGGAAAAGCGGAATGTAAAGCCAATACCCTTAGAAGTGGTAAAGAATTACTTGAAGTGCACCGGCCATCAATGAAGCCTTTAGGCTCTAATGATAAAGAAACTTCCAAGGTTTTTGTAGAAAATGATGAAGGGTCGACACAAAAGGTTAAGGGATTAGATAAGGATATGGACTCCCAAACGAAGGAGATAAAGAAAAAGGCGACAACTACTGAGACTCCTACATGGAGACCACCTCTACCATTTCCTCAAAGATTTCAAAAGAAGGCATTTGATGAGCAATACAAGAAGTTTTTGGATATCTTCAAGGAATTACACATTAACATCCCATTGATAGAAGCTTTAGAGTAAATGCCTAAGTATGCTAAGTACCTAAAGGAGATGTTGAGTAAGAAGAAGCATTTTACTGAGTTTGCAACGATAGCACTAACCAAAGAGATCACTAGTGTCATTAAGCCTAATGTTCCTTTAAAATGTAAAGATCCTGGTTCTTTCACTATTCCATGCGTGATTGGTGACAAATTTGAAGGTCGTGCACTGTGTGATTTGGGGTCTGCTGTGAATCTTTTGCCCCTATCTCTTTTTAAGAAGCTTCAGCTAGGGGTGGCCAATCCTACAACTGTTACACTTAAGCTAGCTGATCAAAGTTTCTCTTATCCGTACGGTATCATTAATAATGTGCTGGTGAAAGTTGGCTCTTTTATATATCCTGCTGACTTCATTGTTCTTGACATGGAAGAGGATCAAGACATTCCACTAATTGTTGGGAGACCATTCCTAGCTACTGCAAGAGCATTAGTGGATGTCGAACAAGGAGAGATAATTCTACGACTTGGTGATGAGCAAGTCAAGTTTAAGAGGGATAAAGCAACAGAGTATCAAAATGAGTTTAAAAAATGTGCAAGGGTCGTTGTGATGGATGACCTCAATTCAACTGAATTGGATTCATTTACCACTAAAGAGCCCCTTAAAACAACTATCATTGTTGAAAACAATATTGTGGAGAATGCTCATAGGCAAAGTAAGCAAGTTTTGAACACCTCTACATCCTTCTTTGCATTACATTGGCACTGCTTGTTTCAACCTCCATGACCTTCTGAGATAGTCAGGCTGAAGACTATAAAACAAGCGCTTGTTGGGAGGCAACCCAATAACTTGGTTTTCATTTATTATTTTTCTTTCTTTTTCTTTTCTTATTTTTATTCAGGTTTAAAGATGATCGCTCCTTTTGTGGCTGCAAATTCTTGCTCGTGCACTCTGTCCTCTCTCAAAATCTAGAACATCCTGCATGGTGCTAGACGAAGAACTCCACATCAGAATCAGAGACATAAACCAGGGGAGTACTAGTTCCTTTCCCTCTTTATTGATTTTTGCAACATTGAGGACAATGTTTGATTTAAGTGTGGGGGAGAGATATATTTTTTTTTTGTGCTTGTCCTTATGCAATTGAAAAGAATTTTTCTTGACAAAAGTTGAAATCTTTGCATTGTTTAGGATTGACCTTAACTTTGAGACTTCCCCATCTTAGAGAGTGCTATTGAAAAAAAAAATTAAAATAGAAAAGAATGTTTTAATTAAGCCTCTAAGCCTTGCTTTTTTTGTATAAATCTTGAGATGGACTATGAGAAGAGGGAGTAGTTTGTAATATGATCAACAAATTATTAGTTTATGAAAATTTTGCTACCTAATTTCTTTAGGAAATTAGATGATGACCTTTGCTGGCTAAGTAAGATTTTGTTTAAGAACATGACTCAAGTAAAAATAAAAAATAAAAAAAATACAAAGAATAAGAAACACAACTCCAATGGCTTTTCTAGACCTAACTTAGTAACCGGGGGCACTTCATCACCAATGTTGGCACTCTCGTCAAACAGTAAAGTCAAAGAGAGTTATGAGTTGGGCTAAAAGCCTCTTGAGATATTTGTTGGAGTAACTGAGTAACCGGTGCTGCATCACCCATGTGCAGAGTCGCGTCAAAAGGGGATCTACAACAGCTCAAGATGATGAAAAAAGAAAAGAAAAGAAAAATAAATGAATCAATTTTCTACCTGAGGATCCTTAGTAAATTAAAAGAAAAGCTTGGTTAAGTGTGGGGGCATTTGAATTTTTCAGGAGAAGTTTAGTAGCGTAATATTCCTTTACTAATCTTATTGTTGCACTTATTACTTGCCGATCCTTTGATCATGGGACATTAAGAGATTATCACAATTGTTTAAGGCTATTGGCTTAGTGACCATTCTTATGAGACATTAAACTAAATAGAATTAAATAGTATGATTTAAGTGTGGTGGTATGTTGCTCTCTGTTTAGGAATTTCATAAGTAAGGTGCTTTTTATTCAAATAATGATTTTCTTTCTTTTGCTTGAGGACAAGCAAATGTTCAAGTGTAGGGGAATTTGATAAATGTATATTTTATAATTAAGTTATTATAGATTTTATGATATAATTAATTAAATTTATTGATATTTTATACCTATTTAATTATCTTTTATATATTTTCTTTCTTTTAATTAAGTTTAGGATAAAAGAAAATTTTGGCATAAAATCTACCCATATCTTATTTTATTTTGTAGGAGATAATATATATATATATATATATATATATTTACACAAAAGAAAGTATCCATGAAGAATAACAAAGGCTTGGCAGCAAAATTGAAGAGAAAAGGACGTGGACCCCACACGATTGAAAGAGGCTGATACGGGAACTTGAATGTTTAGGGGATAACAACATATCCATGATGCAGAGATATTGAGCTGATTCTTAAATATCTATATATTATAATATAATATATATGATTGATATATTGAAGGGAAAAGATTTGGATAGAGCCGGAAAGGCCCGTGCACCCAGCCCAAGCAATATATATTAGGGGAGGAGACCCGCGAAAAAAAAACATATAAGAACAGAAGGGAGCAGAAGTCGAGTGGAGATCAAGAGAAATAGAGGGAGTCTTTCACAGATTTGCTCTCTCTCTTATTCTTTTTCTTTATTCTTTAAATCTGAATTTCTTTATTTCATTATGGATTTTATTCTAGCCATGTGTGGCTAATTTTCTTTTTAGATCTAGAGAAACTATGAACTCACTAGTGAACTATATTTTATTTCTATGATTATTTAGTTATGATTTATGTTAATTTTGGTTACTTAATCTTGATTTATTATGTCCGTTTGATGATTGGCCACCATTAGATGTGAATTTGAGTATTAGAATTTACCTTGACGAAGGGGATTTTAATTAGGCTCTGAGATTAAGTAATATGGGATTAAATTACGATTTAATTTGTGATTAGGATAGACATATACCTAATAGCCCAATATAATTGTTGAAGAGTGTGTTTGAATTATCTTGCCTCTTAAGTAATTTGGTTAGACATAACAATTATACTTAAGAAAGGGTTGTGAGTGAACCGGCATGCACTTATAACTATTTATACTCGAGATTAACAAAATCAACATTTGAGATTAACTAATTAAATGGATTTGAGATTTGGGGCGCTAGTGAGGGATTAGTGACTCTAAGTTGTGTTTGATATTGATAGTTTTCTTTAATTAATTTCCTTTGAATTTGCTCATAAATAGAATCGTTTAACTTAAAAGAAATTGAGATTTTAATATCTAAAAATTAATTGATTGATTCCTCGTGGGACGATACTCTACTTATCACTTTATTACTTGGCACGACTCGTATACTTGCGGAGCGCATCACACAGCTGGTCCCCAAAATTAAAAAAAAATAAATAGAAAAAGAAAAAAAAACAAGAAAAGGGCAGCTAAAGAAGTGCCACAAAATGTGCGCCACTTTTCAACCTTTTTGTAGTAGTGTACAAAGTTATCCTCATGATATTTGCCTAATTGCTCACTACTTAAAATCTGGAAAATAGAATGTTTCCATTTTTTTGTACAAAATTCCAAAAATTATAATTTTTTATAGATATCCAATTAACATGTTCTAAGACTCATTTTAAAACTTAGGATATATACTATTTCCTTGCCAAATTTCATGGAAAGAGGACACTATTAGCCCTATCAAAACCACGTTCGATTCTGACTATCTTAGTGACACTACAAATTCGACCCCCTGTCACCAAAACCTCAAAAATGCCACCTTTCTCTTCCTAAAATGAACTCTTCTTGAATTTATCTTTTAAGACACATATTTAGCTTTCTAATCCTCAAAGAAACCAAATCAAACCCACTCAAACATTTTAGTTTTAGCTTTTGCAAACTCATGCATAAAACACTCTGTTTTCAGCAATGGAAGATCAAGAAGAAAAATGGATATGCAACCTCAAACCATGACTCAAAACTCCAGAAATTAAGTAGAGAAGAGTAGGAGACAGGGTTAGTGGAGTCACTCTTCGCCCCTAAAACTCCATCAGTTAAGTCCTGAAAAAATTGTAGAAAATATTACCAAGGACTTAAAATTCCTTATTTTGGAACCTAACCGTTGTTATGCCAAGACTCAATTCATTGGTACTCTTTAGGGGCTGTTTGGTATAAGGGGAAGAGAGGGGAGGAAAAATAAGATATCTCTCTTGCCCTGTGCCCACTTTTCGATCTCCCATTGCATCGGTTCCTAAATATCGACTCTCTTGCCCGCCCTTGATAGACTAAACGCTAAGACCGAGTAAAAGGGCTGGCAGGCAAGGCAAAATAGCATGAAAGAGTCCGCCGCCTGACAAGCCATTACATATATACCAGTTTCTTATCAGTCTGATAGGAAGGTTTGCTTAGGACCGCGCTCCTCACAAAACACTGTAGCAAAGCCCGTTAGAATTTTTCGTAAATAAAATATTCATTCCTCTAGCTTCTCTTCAGCAGTGTTTGGTAATTAATAGTTCAGCGGCAGGACATATTTTAATAAAGAAAAGAAGTAAGATAAAAGAGTATAAAAATTTATTTAAAAATTTTTTTTAATCTTTTTCTATTCATAAAAATTTTCCTCCCCTACTCTCCAAATCCCCCCTACCAAACAAGCCAAAGGTAAGAGGAACCGCAAATTCCTACTTTATAAAACAGATAATACTAACTTTATTGCATTATACATATGCTCACGCCCAAGAGCGTGATTATTCAAACATGTATATAAAACAAGAACAAAGAGCACTTGATCTCAAACATCCCAAGACAGATTCCCCAACATTACAGTACAGATCCAAGTCTATGTTTTTATAAACAGATACTCACTTGAAAACAGTGAAACCGTAGTTTGTGATAGTGTACCCACCATCTGCCACAAGATTATGGCCATTCACAAACTTAGACTCATCACTCGCTAAGAACAGTACTGCCTCAGCAAAATCTTGAGGTTCAATCTTAGCACCTCTCAGAGGTGCATATAAATTATTGATTTCCTCCTCATTAAGCCCAAAGAAATCCTTCGCCATCGGAGTTGCCACCACGTACGGCGATACGCAGTTCACCCGAATCCCGTGACGGCCAAGTTCCACCGCCGTGTTCTTCGTCAGCCCTAAAACACCATGCTTTGAGCCTGTGTACGCGTGTGATGTTAGCCCACCGGCGATGCTACTCACGCTAGCAGTGTTGATTATGTTGCCACGCCGTGCAGGAATCATCACCCTCGCCGCATGCTTGGTGCCGAGAAACACGCCAGTGAGATTCACGCTAACGACTCTCTCGAAATCCTCCAAGTCGTTTTCGAGAATGCTGTCTCTGTTGACAGCACTGTTAATACCGGCGTTGTTGAACATGATGTCGAGCTTGCCATACTTTGAAACGGCCGTGTCCACCGCGTTTTGTACGTCTTTCTCTTTTGTGACATCGCAGTGAACGTAGGTGGAATCAGGTATGGTTTTGGACACAGCTTTACCTAAGTCGTCGATAATGTCTGCAATTACCACTTTAGCCCCGTGCACGGCTAAGAGTCTTGCTGTGCACTCGCCAAGTCCTCTTGCCGCGCCGGTGATCAGAGCCACCTTTCCTTCAAGTCTGTAACACCAAGCTTCAACTACGTATATTAGAAAAAGATGAGAGTGTTTGTGTGTGTGTGTGAAGGTGAAGTTATAAGTTTTGGTTACCTTCTAACGGCAGGTGGGGCAATCTGAGGGGCACTTGCCATTGTTAAGATGTTGAGCCTTCTTTTGATGCCAGATGATGTTCAGCTCCACACAAGTGATATATTTGTTGTTTGCATACACACATACATAGATGTACGCTTTTATATATATATATATATATCAAAAATTAATTCGTATGTTTTTTAGTTTCACTTGGTTTTTTATTAGGTCATAGTTTTTTTTATTACGTCCTTATAGTTTTCTCACTTATACAAGTATATTTTCAGTGTTTTTAAGGAAATAGCATACTCTTATAATCATTTTTCTCATTTTCTTCTCAGAATCTCATCTCCACTCTTAGATTAAAAAATAGATGATTTTGATTTAATATTTTTTAAAACTATGATTATGGTGTTTTATAAATTAATTTTTTATTACTTGTGCTTATATTATAATTATGAATTATATAGATCATGTTTTAACAATTTAAGTTTACTTATTTATGTTTAAAATAATAGTTTTATAAAATATTAAGTCTGGACTATCTATTATTTTCTAAAAAAAATCTAAGGGTGGAGATGAGATTCTGAAGAAAAAAAAAGAGAAAAAAGATTATGAGAGAACCCAAACCTGCTTTTAAGCTGCTTAAGTGATATATAAGTTGCCAAAAATTAAAGATCAAAATAAAAGAGTTTTTGAAAAATAAAATGATGGTAAAATTTATGTGTTATCAATATAAAATTTTAAAAAAATATGCTCATAACCTTTCCTTAATTTGCATATCTATATAATTTGTAATCTATTCACTCCAAAATTAATCTATGCGTACGCCGAGTGAGAACCACATCATCAGTTACTAACTTACTATAACAATTTTTTTTTTCTTTTGCAAATGAACAAATTATGTATATAGATATCAGTATTTATAACTTAGAAAACTATAAACACTCCATAAAATGGGGGAAAACTAATTTCAATGCTAATCATAATGGTGAGAACTAAGAGCCTGTCATTAAGGTGAGATCTACACAATTCAAATAGAATTTTAACTGTCTGGATTTAAGATTTTCAAATAAATATTTTTAAATAAAAAATCATTTTTAAAAAAATTGATAGTTAAGATAATATCTTTATTTTATATCTAAATGGTGTGCAGCAGTGATGAGCGCTTGGTGCTTTTCATTCATTGCGATGTGTAATTCCAACAAACCACTACAAAGACTTGATTCCAAACGGGAACAAGTTTCCATGCTAAGCACTTTACTTATCAGGGAGAGCTCATCATAGATGGACCCTTTGTGGTATGAACGGTTCATATCTAATTTTTTAAAAATATATATTTGTTAAAAAAAACTATTTTAATGAGTATATATAGAATAAAAGATAAAGATAATCTTTTAACTTTTATATTTTCAAAAAAAATATTTTTTTATTTAAAAATAATTATTACAAAAAATTTAAATCTGAACCATTCAAATAAAATCTGAAGGATCCAAATATAACTAAAATGCTTAATAGGGACACTGGTTCTTTAAAAATAAAGTGATATTATAGAGATTTAGTGTGTGTGAGAAATCGTCTGCAGTGAACAATTTCGCGGAAATTAAAGAGGCTAATATGAGGGGTGTCAATGGGGTCATCAGAAGATCGAGATGTGTTCAAAAGGATAAGACAAGCTCAACTCAAAGTCCAAATGGGGGATTCTAAAGTGATGAAAGAAAAACTTTGCATCGTAAATGATAAAGTGAATGTGAATAGAATCTAAGGTTAAAAATACTGAAAATTTCTTTATATATATATATATATATTTGATGAAAACCAAATGCATTAATAATTGAAAAGATTTTACATCATATGTTCAATATCTAATAATAACACATGTTTAGTGAATGAAAAAGCCTATTGTCTAAACTGCTGAATGTTAAAATACCATTAAACAAAAAATGACTAAGAAGAATGCTGATATCAGATTGAACAATATTTGCAGTATTAGATTTCGCTCCTTCTAGAAAAAGGAACTGACTTTTCAAGCAAAAAATTTGTAGTTGCTCCTTTGTTGAGTGATTGAAAAAAAGGAGATACAGTGATCCAATTCAAGAGTGCTTTGAAACATAGCAAATCATAGGAAGTCTTAGATGAGATGTTTCTCCATTTAAAAGATTCTAGTGACTCTTCCTCATAGCATATCCATGCTTTACAGAAAGACATCCAGTTTTTTTTTTTTTCCCTGCAATTTAATTGTCCAACTAATGTCAAGTACATTTGAAATTGAATAAAATAAGTTTGTTCAGAGAAAATCATTTTGCAGGTAAATATAATGAATTAATGACTTTTAATAATCACTAACTATATCTTATTTTCCTCCTCCATTCTTGAATGCAAGTGCGTATAGGAACATTCATCTTGGGAAAATGAACACTAGATTTCTTGAATCAGCATGAAAGAGACTTTTTGTCTCACACGCATCCGATTCCACAGAGGACAAAAACGTCTTCCACAAGGGTTTTTCAACAACCACATGTTCTCTCATATAGGACTTTTCAAAACAAATTAAATTGAAAATATTATGAAGTGTCTATAAGTATTTAAATAAAATATATTCATTATCGTCCATTTAATCTAATTATATAGAGAAAATTCAAAAAAATTAAAAAATCATTATATTTTTAAATTATATATTAATAATTATTATTTGAGATAATTGTTAAGTATATATATGATTGTTAATTTTATATTGATATATTTCGAATATTTCTAACTAAAGTTTCTAATAGTTTTTCTTCAGTTTATTTTTTTTTTAATTTTTAAGGGAATGAATCTAGATTTCAAGATCAGAAACATCACTCCAAAAAATAATAAATCCCCGCCCCCCCCCCCCCCCCTCTCTCTCTGTTGAAGTGTCTTAATTTGATATGAACAATGATGGATATTGATAGAAGATATTTGTAAAAGTATAAAATATTGTATTTATTTGAGTATATGTTAATAATTGAGTATGAGAGAAAGAGACATTGTTTTGTTATCTAATGTGATGTAATTATTCAGATTGTGACATGCGTTAAAGAGATTTGGGGATTGATGAAGTTGTGGACCCCGTTTTCACTCATTTTCCTCTTGTTACTTATGTTGTGGAGAGAGGAAATATCTCCATAGATTTATACCTAACCCAAGGCCTAGGGTGGTCCCTTTCAGATTTGCTTGAAGGTGGAAATAAAATCTCGTAGTAATTTAATACAAACGGAGTTAATCTAAAGGATAATCTTAAATAAATATCATTTGAAAATATAAAATTCTAAAAAATCTATTAACATTTAAAAAATACTTAAAGATATCAAGAATTAAATTGAGTTTTTTAAGTTTTAACATATTTATTATTTTACCTTTCAAATTTTTTGTTTAAAATAATAGTAGTAACCTACTGGAGCACCACCGTTAGTTGGCCGCCGCCACTCCGATGGCTGGCCGGCCCGAACCCCCAACAGTCAAAGCTCCGGCCGCCGGCGGTAGGAGCTTTGGCCGGTGGAAGCTTTTTTGGTGGGGAAGGGATTTTTTTTTTTTGAAAAACATTTGTTGAGAAATAGCAAGAAGTGTGATCGAACTCATATCACCCTTTTAACAAAGGAGCATAGTGGTGACTAGGCCACCAAAGCTCCTTTGATATAATGGGATTGTCAAGTTTAACAAGTTCAGTAATAATATTGACAAGAATTGTAATGGTTTTAACAATCTAGTCCTTGATACTTTAAGTCTTTTTTAAGTGTTAATAAACTTTTTAGTGTTTTGCATTTTCAAATGGTATTTATTTAGAATTTTCCCTAATCTAAATCTGAAATTAATTGTTCTTTTTTAAAAATTTTGAAAAAATTACTTGTGAATATCCAAACATAAAAAATGTTGAACCCTTAATTAATTAATATTAAGATTATAATTTTTTTGAAATTTCCAAGGATATATTATTTAGTTGAGAAAATCCTATATAAAATTGCTTGAAATAGAAAAATTTTAAATTAGGTTGTTAAACTTAATAAATCCTTAATTAATTTATTGATCAGATTTAGAATTTTAAAATATGGGTAAAATAAATTTATTGCATTTCTTATAGTCTACTTTAACCTTTTTCATCTTAAAAGAGTTTTAATGCTCTTTATCTTAGTTTTTCTATATATATATATATATATATATATTAATATATAATAAAATAAAATGTGATTTCTTTAATTGAGAAGAATCAACGGAATAATTCAAGTCAAAAAATAAAAAGACAAGCATTAATCCAATATTAATTAAAATATTTTTATTTGAGTATCGTGAATAACAAATTGTATTTTTATAAAAGCTCGACTTAATTTTTTTTTGTCAACAAAAAAAATCAAAATTCATTAAATTTTTTTTATATATTGTAATATCTAGCTTGTTTTTTAGGTTGATGAAACTCTTTTTTCAAAATGCCACTAATGAAAATATTTGATATGTAAGTTGATATATATACACACTAGTTAGATTTTTTTTATTAACATAGTCTAATTTTCTTTTTCATCGGAAAAAAATCTAGTAAAAAATAAAAAATTTTATTTTCAACATTCAATTGAAAATAATTTAATTGTTCTTGGAGTTATGCTTTCCTATTTTTTGTTTGAATTATTCTTGATGATCCTTCCAATACACAAAATGTTTTTGATTTAAGCTAAATCATATTTTATTTTATTATATATTGATGTTGTATACATAATTATTGAAAAAAAATAAGTTACAGCCTCTAAAACCCTTTTAAGAGGAGAGGAAAGATTAGGAGAGAGCAATAAAGTCATTTAACTCACATTTTAAAATCTTAAATTGGGTTGATAACTTAATTAAGAATTTATTAAATTCACCAACCTGATTTATAATTTCCCTATTTCAGGCAGCTTTATATGAAATTTGTCCTATTTAGTTTTCATAACATGTCATTAATTTGTTTGAAAAATAATTAGTATAATGTTTTTCTTATTTTTTTTTTCATTATCACAGTTTCACATATTGGATCAAATTATACCATTCTTTTGCGACTAGAATTTCGAACTAAATTGTTGGGTTATGATTAATAATTGAGGCCTAAATGAGGTAAATGGTATGCCGTCCGGAAAACTCAGATAAAATGATGGCGTTCTGAAATATCTTAGATATTTTATTATTAAAGTATCATCTTGCAGGCTCCACACATATTATGATAGGCAAAAAATAAGGGGGTAAAACTACCTTTAAATTTTTTTTTAAAGTACATTCATTGTCATAAATTTTTTTTTGATGTAAAAATAACTATGAACTCTTAAAAATAAGGTAAAAATGACACTACTGTTAAACTTAACAAACAAATGTTTACTCAAAAGTGTTTAAGGGACAAAAATACATATAAACTTTTTTCAAAAGTGCTTCCAACACCATAAATATTTTGTAGATGCAAAAGTAACCGTAAACTTTCAAAAAGGGGATAAAAGTAATGATTCTTTTACTGGGTTCAAATGTCATATTTTGATTGTTCTAAATCCAGGAAGAAAACACCCTGACTTGTCCACCATAGTTTTTCCAAACCAAAACTTGAAAAACTCATTCAATGAAGATGACATTGCCATCATACTCTCACCGATATGCAGTAAATGGAATTGTTGAGATCCTTCAATTCCCCATTGTCATCGCAACTCGATGAGAGTAGGATAGCAACATTATCTTCATTGAAGGATGCAAGGTCTACGGAGTTGTGGGGAGAAGAGAAGGTGGCAACTCACTATAATAAAAAATTGTGATTTAGTAGCGGTTAAAAATGTGTATTAGTAGCGGTTTTAACTGCTACCAATAGCATTAGTAGCGGTTTATGAAACGGCTACTAAATCCACTATTGCAGGTGGTTTTGTAGCGGTTATTTTAAACTGTTACTCAAGCACAATAACTGTTACTATATTTGTAGTGGTTAAAACCCACCACTACAATATTGCCAAGAGTAAAAATCATTTTCTAGGAACTTTATAGCGGTTATATAACCGCTACAAATCTCAAACCCTAAAATTTGGAAGGCGGGAAATGAAAAATAAAAACTTGACTCCGTTTTGTAGAGGTTCAACAACTGCTGCTAAGATGGATTTAAAAAATTGGGCCATTAACTAGTAGCGGTTTTTTAACGGCTACTAATTTCATTGAAATTCAAATTTTGCGCCAAAAATTTAATTTTCGTTTTAAAATGGCGCCATTAATTAGTATCAGTTAAATAAACGCAACAAAAATTAGTAAACATTTTTTAGAAAAAAATACAAGCATTTGTTTCTGCTTTTTTATATTATATTAAATAGCTATTATTTTAGTAGTTTAGCTAATTTAATTAGCTTATATTCAATAGTATAGCTCATTTATAATTTAAACGGAATGATTTAATTTAGTTGGATAAGTATGAAGATTGTATTGATAATATTATTGAGGATACCTAGATGACAAGGAACTATTATGTTGTCTACTACAATGTGATTATGATTGTGTAAGGAAAATAGATGAAAATGAGAATATGCTCTTAAATATCTGCAAATAAAAAAAATAATGAGAATAAATTTTATATGAAGGAAAAAAGTATTGAAATCAAAAATTTAAAAAACTTGTTACCATATTTGATCACCTTGTTCAGCTTCTCAGCTCAAAAAAAAATTCGTAAATGACAGAAAATGAAAGAGGGGTAAGGTGGAAAGAAATGGAAGAGTGTTTGAAATGAGATATGGTGGGGATATTTATAGAGATCTGCGTAGCACTTGTAGCGATTAGTATATCAGGTTTTGTAGCAGTTTTTTTAGTAGTGTTTATTTTTGTTTTTGTAGCGGTTTATGAACCACTATAAATATTTTATTTATTTTTTCTAAATATTTTTTCTAAGACAAAAACATAATTTGTTTGATCATTCAACCACGTCATCCCTATAGAAATTGTGTAGAAACATTGTTACTGATATATTATTTTGTTAAAAAAATTTAAATTAAATGATGTGAACTTGAAAAAACACACCGAAGTAGAGGTAAGTTGCCATCACCTTCAAGAAAGAAGTTTTTGAAATTGGTAGGTTGAAATGTCTCATTCTTGTAGGCGATGTTATCGCCTTCACCCATGTCGTAAAGATCTCTTGGCTTTAAATGAACGACCATATGTCAATCCCTGTACCTCTCATCCTCGACATAATAAACTTGGTGTGCCTCTGAAGCAAGAATATAAGGCTCATACTCTTGAGAATTACCAGTATGAATTGGCCATGAGAAATTGACTTTGTGATGCCTAAGTCGTCAGTTGTTAGTCCTCAGGAAGTAGTGGTATTTGCCCACAAACACTTGAATAGTGTCACGGTGAAACGGCCTTGGTAATTAAGTTTGACAACATTAAAAAGCTTTCTATAGTAAGGGACGCCTCCGAATTGCATGTTGGCGTCATTGGTGCTCGCATAACTCCTTATCTTAAAGGTGCCATAAACACTCAAATTTTGAGTTTGCAATCCTTAATCCCGTGAAAACCATGCAAAACTTGAAACCACTGACATTGTATGCTGTAAACCTTTTTGCATGGTCAAAAGGGCCAATTGCGAGAGCTCTAAAATCTGGTGAGTGTGGGTTGTGGTCATTTAGTATTCTGCGCCTAAACCAGCTTGGGAATTCTTTGTGACCTTTTTGTCAACTTCAAAGGATGTTTGTGTATGGATCCTGAGTTGACACTTAATATGACTTATGAATTCCCTGCAATTAATCATGGGAAGGCGATAGTAAAATGAAAGTGAAAAATGTTACAAAAGATATAGAATAACATGTAAGTGTGCAATTTTTACTGAATGAATGGTTCAACTTGAGTGCAATTACTCAAGAAACCTCTATATGCTTGCAGCTTCTCAGTTGTCATTAGTTTAAATTTCTCAGTTTCTCCAACTGGTTTATCAACACGATGGATAAATTCTCCTAATATTGGCACAGGTTCAGGACAATCATCAACTCGAGGTGGGCGATTGAAAGCTGTCTCAAGGTCATCAAAGTACCTTGAACAAAAATACATAACCCCATCCCCTACATAGTGTTCAGTTATGAAACCTTCTGGCCACTCCTTATTCCTAACATAAGATTTAATTTCCCAATAAACCTAGGAAGTAAAGAAGGGAAAAATGATACTAAATGCTGAAAAGGGCGACTAACAATCATATAAACTAACAATGAAGCACATATGTAACATGAGTACCTCTCAATAGGATACATCCATCGATATTGAACTAGGCCAGTGAGCTTTGTTTCATGAACAAGGTGGACTGTAAAGAGAACCATCATAGTAAAAAACGAAGGAGGAAAGATCATCTAAATGACAAAGCATAAGAATAATTTTGAACTGCACCTGATCGAGCTCCTCAACAATCAAAACCTTGGAACATAACTTCCGAAAGAAAGAACAAAGTTCCACCAAAACAATGGACACATCAGGAGGAACTGCGTTCTTTATGGCCAAAGGGAGTAACTGTTGCATAAGACCACGTGAGTCATGACTCTTTAGGCCATCAACCTTTCAAGCCTGCTAGTGTAACCACCTTCATAATTATGATTCGAAATACGTATTTTAAAATGAAATAGAGACCAATAATAATTAAACTCATTTACAATCCCTTCCTTACGGAAGGGTTTTCACAAATATTTTCAAAATTTATGCCTTACCCTAGTCTCAAATTCCATAACTCGAATATAATTATCCTGTGTAGTTACATCACATTTACATATCAGAGTGTACAACAAAATCCCGGCAACCCCCAGGTTTCATACATAAACTAAGGGTTTATAAATTCCCATTAGGGGATTACATCACTGTCTCCAAAACAACATTTATAAGATATACGATGATCTCCCAACAAAACATGATAATCAACACCAAAATATAAATCTCCCTAAGGAGCCCTATCCGCCCTTGGTCGTCTCCTTTCCCTTGGAGCCACTTGTCCTGTCTGAAGGTTAGTCAATGGAAAGAATGAGATTCAAAAGAATCCCAGTAGTAACAAATCACTCATACCACATGTAATCACAAAGCATGCAAGAAAATCATCAAGCAGCATCACAGCATAAAGCACGGCACGCCGGCTGCCACATATGCACATAATCTCATCCCCCGTATTGCACCGCCTCGAAGGCACGGTCCTCCCACCGTCAACACCGATGGGCCACGGGTGAAGGTTACACAAATAGCCTTTCAGCTTTAACAAATAGCCTTACGGCTTTCACATAGTCTCATCCCCCGGATTCCACCGTCCCTAAGGTACGATCCTCCCACCGTCAACACCGATGGGCCGCAGGTGATAGACAAACAAACAATGATCAAACGAACATACCATGTATCACATATGGTATAAGGGAAAAGAGTCACTACCTTGTTCTTTCCTGACGTGCGCCGGCACAGGTTGCTTGCGATTAGGACAAATGTCAAACCCTATAAACTAAAGTCAAGGACGACAGGTTATTCTCTATTCCAAATTCTCACCTTCAGAACACTTAAAGTTGGTTATCACTTGGACTCTTTAGGTGGCTACTAGAAGCCTAGACACATGCCTAAAGGGTTGGGGAGTACTATCTCAAAGACCACCTTTTAGTGTGCATCGTAAAACGTGCTAACCACTGGGCTCACAACTTGGTCCTACAATTCCAAAATACAATTTAGACACTTCCATAGTGTTTCTGGGGGTTATATGAGCCTATTATGAAAATATACAAAAATGCCCCCGGGACCCGCCCCGGCCGTACCCGGTCCGGTTGTACTTTTCCTGAAATTTTGACATGGGCTATTCTGACATATTTTCGCCCAAGGAATCCATCTCCGAACTCGAAATTATCAAATTCAATGTCAAATTATAACTTTAACCTTGACAGCCCCACTTTAAGGGTTTTAGGGGCGTTTTCATAATTATGCTTTTTCGGCCTTTTCTGAAAAAGTGACCAACTGTAACCCCACCTAATTTTCGCTCCTGAACTCAATGGAACCATAAAATCATTGAAAATCTAACTCTAACCCTCAGATCTAGCCCTGGCCGAAATCTTGGTATACTTTTGAAAGAATCGGTGTTTTTGGATTTCGGCTCCGTAAACATGTTCCTTTCGACTCCTAACCACTTTATTAATCATTACATTAGGTTGCAACTAACATTAAGACCCAATATGGGCAGCATAACCCCTAGGCCATATCATTTCCAAACTTTAAAACCAATGGCAATCCGGCGAAATTTCACCGATTAAATTGCCCACAGCAGCCAGAATAAGCAATATACGAAAGTTTGGAAGTTACCTCAAGCTCCTACTAGCTTTTCATCAAGGTGGATGAAAACCCTAGCCTTATAACACCCAAATTTGTGCTCCACAAACCTTGAAGAACATAGAACAATAGCTTAGGAGCGGAGTTATACGCGTTAGGTAAGGATTTACCGAAGAAATCGACTTACCGTACAAGTTCTCTTCTCCTTCTCTCTCTAGAATTTCTCATACCTTCTCTCTCTTGTTGCAGCTGAATGTCACGGTTTTGGGCTGATGGAGGAGGTGGTTGATGATTTAATATAATATAATATTATTTTCTAATTATTTACTAAATTTCCATCAATTTCGGATTTTTAAAAAATTCTGGCAGATTTCAGCCCAAACTTTGAAAAATCATAACTAATTCTAAAAAAATCAAAATGGGGTGATCCCAAAGCCAATGGAAAGTTATTTAAGTCCTATTTATTGAAAAAATATGGATCACTGCATTTAATAAACTCAGAAATACAGAATTGCACAAAAGTCCATACTGCTCCAAAACAGATTCCAGTTTCCATCCCAAACTTTGGAAAATCATAACTCTTAGCTCACAAATTGAAATGGCACAACTTATATGTCCATTTTGAATCTTGGGATGTGAACTTTAAGGATGGAAAATTTCAGAATTTTTAGACACCATTTACATATTAAAAACGTCCATACAAATCTACTGCCCTATATAGAGTTTCAATGGACAGAGTTTCCAACTTTTGCACAATTATTCCCGATGGTTCCAATTTCACAATAAACACTCTCCCCACACAAATTTCCACAAGGAAGCCATTGGAATCATTAAAACATCAAAATTCCCATCACCCATTCTTCAAAAGTGTTTATTCAACAATAATTATATTCATTTTTGAAGTCATTAGCCCTTAATCGCTTTTTGGGTTATTACA
The DNA here is from genome assembly GCA_963242795.1 of Inga leiocalycina. NCBI lineage: Eukaryota > Viridiplantae > Streptophyta > Magnoliopsida > Fabales > Fabaceae > Inga > Inga leiocalycina. The sequence goes on along the minus strand of OY725326.1, from coordinate 66,949,078 downwards.
GCAAGTCAATACATCAAGAAATGTTGCTTGAATACCCATCAAGAACTTTTAATTTCTTCAACGTCATGAGGAAGACTTACTTATTCGGCTTTGTGAGGGTGAACTTTACAGGTTGAAATTTGTCATGCTCATATAGCCAGGTGTCTTCATGAACTCCTATAGCGTGTAAATCTTTTCTCACTTGAAGATGATCTTTTGTCTTGCAGGGTTCGTATATAGCACACTATCGCAAACGGTTTTTTCAATGGGCATGACATCAAGACTGTGGCGAAGTAAATTAGATTTTCAATACGGAAGAATGAAGAAAATAATTATCTTCTTCCATTGCTGAGGCATCGAAGTCATGCGCTCTTTTGGTGAGCTTGTGCTAAATCGTCACTTTTTCCGAACTCGAATTCAACATTCTCAACCTACTGTAAGATATCTGTACCAGACAAAGTCTGAGGTGTCCTCTTTTTTCTGGTTTTCCTTTAAAGCGATTCCGTTACAATCTGAAATTATGCCTTACATCGAGAAACCTCTGATGGCCCATGAAGCACCACTTTCGATTGTGGAGAAGGTACACTGCGTCAAAGTCAAAATTGCAAGCTGGACATACCGACCGAGTATGGATATTCCAACCAAATAATGTGCTAAGGCCAAGAAAGTCACTAATCGTCCACATCAAGGCTGCACACAAGTTGATAAATGTCTTCCTGTAAGCGTTGTATGTCTCGATATCAACATTCCATAGGTCAAGCAATTCCACAATAAGTGGTTGAAGGTAAACATCGATGTCATTACCCAGTGCCTTTTTTCCTGGAGTGATCATAAACATAATGAAGGAGCTTTGTTTCACACACATCCAGGGGGATAAGTTGTAGGGAACTAAGACTACCGGCCAAATACTGTAACTTGTGCTAAGATTCCTAAATAAATTGAAACCGTCAGTTACCAAGCAAGCATAACAATTTTGGGGTCAGCCGCGAAAGATGGAAAGTCATTGCCAAACGTTTTCCAAGCGTCTACATCCCAAGGATCTCTTAATTTACCATCTTTATTCTTATCAATGTCATGCCACCTCATGTGCTCCGCCATTTTGGACAACATAAACAATCTTTGTAGGCGTGGCTTTAAAGGGAAGTACCTAAGAATCTTTGCAGGTATCTTCTTCTGCTTTTCCTCCTTCTGAATTGTCTTACATCTCAATGTATGACATTTCTTACAAGTTTCCCTGCTGGAATCGTCTCTGCAATACAACAGACAATTGTTGGGGCATACATTAATTTTTTGATAGTTTAACCCCAACCTGTTGATAATCTTTTTGGCCTTGTAGAACGTTGTGGAAATCTCCACGTCAGGGAATGCATCTTCTAATAATTCAAGCAACATTGACATTCCATTATCTGTGATTCCACACAAGTACTTGATATGTACAACTTGATCAAGAAAGATAATTTAAAGTATTTTCAATAACCTTGAAATAAAGGATGATCTGTTTCATCTATCAAGTTGAAAAAATCCTGAGTTGCTTTATTCCTCATGAACGCCAACTCTGAACCGTGTGCTTCTTCGTTGAAGTTGTCGTCTTGAAATCCAAACGCATCATGACAGCATCATTAATTAGATCATCTTCATCTAGTTGAACCCCTACTTGTGAACTTCGGGGAAAAGCATCATCATATCTCATACCGGCCTTCTTACCATGAACTGCCCAGAATGTATAGTCTTCTGAGAAAGGCTTCACAAGCAAATGTTCCTTAACAACTTTTCGTGCATGCCACTTCTTGAACTTGCATCTCTGACATTGACAGATGATCTTCCCATTATAGCTAGCATGAGTGAATGTGAAATCCAAGTAATTGTTTAATCTGTACAAATATTCTGGAGAATTGCTTCACAACCTGATCCATGATATATCTATAACTACTAGTGAGAGAGAAGAAAGTATAGTGAAGAAGATGAGTGAATAGAGAATTATGAATGCCTAGAAGCTTATATCCATATTTTCCAACGTTTAATATTTTATAACGGTTACCAAAGCACTACCATAACCACTACTACATTCGATATTTGTAGCGATTATATGCATAAAACTGCTACAAATTTTCTACCCATTGGCAGGACTTTAAAAAATTTATGTTAAACTTGTAGCGGTTTAATTAGTGTAACCACTACTAATATATATTTGTAGCGGTTCTATTTTATTAACCGCTACAAATTTTTGACTATAGAAGAAATTCAAATTTCAATTTTTTTTACCTTGTAGCGGTTATAAGAAAAAGACCGCTACAAATATTCATGACCGTTGGAAAAATTTGGCTTTCACTTTGTAGCGGTTATGAAGGTAATTGCTACAAAATTAGAAGACAGTGGGAGGGAAATTCAAAATTCAAATGTTGAATATTTGTTACGGTTATTACTGTAACCACTACCAATATTCAACATTTAAATTTTGAATTTCTCTCCCACTGTTCTCTACATTTGTAGCGGTTACCCTCATAACCGCTACAAAATGATTAAAAATATTTGTAGCGGTTTGAAAAATGTAACTGCTACAAAAATATTAAAATTTATTTTTTTGAATACTTGTAGCGGTTTTACAATAGAATGGCTACAAATATATGTTAATTTATTTTTTTGTGGTTATTTTTAGAAATATAAATATAACTGTCATAAATGCAACAAGAATTTAACAAGGCTCTGAAAATATAAATATAACTATTGTAAACACAACAAGAATTTAAGTTCAAAAAATAAAATATCCAGGTTTATTTACAAATATTTCAAAAAAATATAAATGTTCTAAACTAACTAGCAGGAGGCTGATCATCTAGTCCTCGCTCAGGTGGGCCTCCCTTAAGTGCAGCTGTATCGGGGTGCTGGGTAGAGTTAACAACACTATCATCATCAGTAGGAGGAGTAGGTTAGATGACAAACTGAGGGACAGGGGGCACCTGTGGTGCTCCTCATCAGGGAACAGGCGACTCTACGACTGCCTGAGGATATAGTTCGTGATATCGTGCCACTGCTCATACTGACTGTAGTAGAAATCAGCCTGTTGCTGTATTTGCTGCTGCTACTGAGCCACTGCAGCCTGTGTCCTGGACAAATCTGAGCGTAGCTCCTCAACGGACTCATCCCTTGGACATCTGACCCTGGACATCTGTGTTCTAGAGCTGCCAACCTCAAAGGCGCCGCTCCTACCGTAGACCATGCTAGGTCTAATGCCTATCCCCATCCCCCTCACGCATCTGGGGTGCTCAACCTGACCCAGACCCGCTTTAAATGGTGTAATGGGGTCCACAGACCCTTGTGACTCCTACGTCTAGTTCTCTCAAAGCTCAGTCTACGACTGCTGTATCCGCTCCTGCCATTTTATGAAACAATTACTTATTATTATTTGTCATAACAAAGTTGGTTTTATAAACAATATAATAATGAATTCACTTACAATGGCCACCTTTGCCTGCTGAGAGGTTAGAGTCCTGTCACGGTGTCTATGTGTGATAGCACACAACTCCCCGTAGTCCGTCTGACGGTACTCCTACGTGCCTTCTTCTTCTAAAACAATTACAAAATTAAATTAGTATTATCAAAATAAAATATTAGATTTATAATATGAAATAACCATCTAAAAGTAATTGATATTGTGAAAAGATACCAGCTCGCAGTAAGTGACAGAAAAGGTCTTCGATCCTGTTGTGTGGTGGATCGTCTGCTGCCCACGGCACCTTGTGTTCTTCTGAGAAAGCACCTGGAAAAAAATGATATTAAAAGTATTAAAACAATATAAAACACTTATAATTAATAAAATCATAAAATTAATTAAATTTAAATTTAAATTATAATTATAAATACGTTACCTGTCCCTCAGCGCTCCTCCTGAACTAGACAAAACTTGCCCAGTCGTTTGGCGGGACTCCGTCCGGGACGTTCTCGATTAGTTGTTGCAGAGGAATTGTCCTATCCTTATCCATACTATGAAAGAGATGGTTCCTCTTGTTCCTCCAACAGTCGCCCATCTTCATTAATGTGTACCTCTTCCGGTTGTCTTGGATGGAAAATCTAATCTGTAACACAATTAAATAAAAAATAATTAAATATAACTAATTACAAATAAGAAAATTAATAAATATTAATTAAATAAAAGAATATAATATAATTAAATACTATTAATTACTTTCATCACCTCGTCCCACGCCAGGTCCTTTGGGCCCTTCGGAACGTTCCTCCACGTCCTGAAGTGAAGGGGGAACCACATCCAATTCAAGCCCAGCTCGTTCAGGAAGCGGTTGAATAGGTGACCCCCATTGTCGATGGGCTGGTACGTGCCCTCATTCCATGACACTACAACTTGTAGTGTCCAGTTCAGGCTGTTTAGGCCGGTCACGTCTAGCCTCCTCACGGACAAGTTCCCCTGCTCATCTACATAATTTACCACATACATTAGATAAATTGAAATTCAAATTTAACATTTCAAATTTAAATATTTAATTTATTAAATAAAAAAAGATATTTACATTGGACCTGTACTTCAAACCCAATAGACCGTGAAGACAATCGGCGTGGGTTGTTGTGGTCTTGCGCGTCATCCGCATCCAGGAACTACTCCATGTCTGTGATCGGAATCGGGATGTCGAAATCCTCATTCACCTCGTATCGCTGACACTGAGCTCTTCTTCTCCTAGATAAGGCCCCTCTAGTGCGGTCGACTCCTGTAGGATCGTCTGCGGTGGCTATGGTAGGGGCAACTCCTATGGCTACTGTAGGGAGATGGGCTGAAATGGTGCGGTCACCCTCCCTCCGCGTTGTCCCCCTCCTCTTCCACTGCCACCCTATAGAATCAATCTGAGGACCTGAGGCTCCTTCTCCCTTATCCCTTCCTGAAGCCATATCAACTATAAAAATTCAAAAAAAAAACCAATTAGTCACATTTATAATGTAAAAATAAAAGAATAATAAAAAGTATAAACAAAAAATATATATTTTTCATACCTCGAGTGAGATGAATGAAAAATGCTACAGTGAAAACTCTCAGAAAGTCCCTAAACCCTCATATATGAAGGAAAACTATCAGGGAAACTTCAGAAAATGAAATGGCCATATGGAAAAATGAGTAAGGCGGCGGGTATTTATAGATCTGGATTTTGTAGCGGTTTTGGAAAAAAACCCTACATAAACCGCTACAAATAGCTACATGTTGTAACGGTTATATAATAACCGCTACACATGCGACTTTTGAACTTCTGCAGTGATTACCATAACTTAACTGCTACAAATGTGATGACCTTTGAAGTTCTGTAGTGGTTATATAAGTATAACTGCTACAAATAGATGCCTTTTGGTATTTGACAGCGGTTCAATTCCTAGTAACCGCTACAACTAAACCAACACTATTGTCGGGCGCTAGTTGGCACCAAGTGGCGCCATATTTTGTAGTGGTTACAACAAAAAAAACTGTTACAAAATAACCCCAAGAAATTAAGGCGAGAATCTCACACCATATTTGTAGCGGATTTATCCTTTTAACCTCTAAACATTACGTTGCCAATCACTCCCGCTACTTGGCATGTGGCTTACCACTACAAGTTTGTAGTGGTTTAAGGAATAACCGCTACAATATCAATATTTATAGAGGTTAAATATAATCACTACAAACTCACCGTACAAAATAGCTTTTTTTTGTAGTGACTGTTAGAATTGGTAGGCACAGCAGAAAATTAAAATTCAAAAGTTTCCCAATCCCTACTACGGATCTGTCAACGACATTTAAATCGAGTAGTAGAGAAGCATACCTTCCTTATGTGTTTAGTCCCTTTTCAATCTCAAGGAGCTAACAACTCGGATCAACTCCCTCTATCGGTATCCACATGAATAGGAATCTAGCACGAACAACGTGCTAGCGCCACCAACGTCTCTCTCTAGATAACCCTAGCTCACCCTTTTAAATAACTAGTCAGGGCTTTCTATTTTATGATGGATATTGGATTTTTAAAATTAATCTTAATTAATTTCAAAATCCATATCATATCAATTAATACTTAATTGTCTTTTGATAAGTAAATTGAATAAGGGAAAATCCCTCAAAAAGGACTTGGAAATCATGAAAAGACGAGAGGTCACCTGAATTTCTGATATCCTGCAAAGGTGCTTGGGGACTTGTTAGGGATTTACAAATTCAGAGGAAATGACCAATTTGCCCTTACTTATATTTATATTAAAATAATAAATACCCCGCTGGTCGACGGGCCCTGCAGCGGTAGGCTGTGGTCGGTGGGCAGGGGCTCCATTCGGGGAATATTCCCCAGCTTTGGGAATATTTCCCAAAGTTGAGGGGGTGGGGATTCAAACCCCCCACCAGTGCATAACCTCTAGGCTAGCAAAGCCTTTCAATATATGTAGTGCATAAAAATTATATCTAGTAACCTTTGATTTTTAACTAAGTCAACCAACAAGTTCAGATAAGGAATTGACAGATTGATAAAAGAAATTAATAAGTTCATATAAGGATTTCACAACTTTTGTTTTTTAAGCAAAAAATCCACTTACTCTCTTAGGCCATTCACCAGTTTAGATAAGGAATTCCCGAGTTCATATGAGGAATTAATAAATTGAGATAATGATTTTGCAACTTTTGTTTCAACCAAAAATTCACTTTCGCTCTCAGGCCATTCATAAGTTTAGGTGAAAAATTCCCTACTTCAGATAAGAAATTAACAACTTGAGATAACGAATTCATAACTTATGTTTAAGTAAAACACTACTACAGAATATACTTACAACTACCCTAAAGGATGTCCCTTTTTAAAAAAGAGATGCCCAAAATATTGGCGAGTGGCATATGTGTAATTATAAGTGAAAATTGGAAAGGTTTGCGCGTCAAAAATAATTGAATCTCACGCCAAAAGATGCCAGGAAGTGTTTTAGACGTCCCCAATCAAAATGGAGACGTCTAAAGACCCCCAAATCTGACCTGGATATTATATACAGAAAAAAATAGAAAAACTTTAGATGTCCCCAGAACAGTTGGGGATGCCTAAAGATCTGACTTTAGATGTCCCCAGCTGGTCTGGGGATATCTAATGTTAAGCTTTTGACAACCCCAGATGGACTAAGGACGTCTAAAGCTGGATCACATGCACTGGTCTACATGACTGGTGTATGTGAAGTGTCAGAAAATTGCCTTAGGCATCCCCAATATTGACTGGGGATGCCTAAAGCTCCTCTACTTTACTCTTCCCCACTCCTCCCATCTTCATTACTTTCATCATCCCCATCTTCATACTCTCATCTCCCTTGGCCTTCTTGTTTTTCTTCTTTATCCAAATCTTTCTATATGGCTATCCCCTGTTTCTTCTTGGTCCTCCATCTTACCCTCTATTTCATCCATGGTGTACCTGCTCGTCGCCATATTTGCTCTGGGTTTGCACCGTTTTCTCTCATTCTCGACCCCATCGTCCTCCCTCTTACCACTGTGGGTCATCTCCCTCTAAAGTTTCAGCTATAGGTTAGCTAACTAAACTTGTGAATGCTTAGCAAAATGCATTTGATTCTCGACTGGAATTTAAGTGTGATTTGTGCTTGAGCTTTATCTTTGCTATTTTGGTGGTAGACTTGCTGAGACAATTGTTGTCAACGTGAGCTGTGAATTAAAGTTTGACTTGTGCTGGACCTGTATACCTTGCTTGCTATTGAGTTTAATTGGTGATTAAAAGAATAAATTAAAGTGTGACTGTGAATGGCTTGCAAGGTGTAGAATGGCTAAAGAATCTGGAATATTTATACACACACACACACCAGTAATAGTAATAGTTAGATCAAGTAGAAGGGACTAGATATATATATATATATATAATGATATATATCATGAACAAGGATTTCTAATTTAATTTTTATGAATGATGTGCATGTGTAACGTTGGGAGAATAACTATTTCTATATTGGCGTCTCAACAATGTTCGAATCTAGCAGATGAGTCAGTAGTATTAGATATTAATGATGAATATATATATATATATATATATATATATATATATATATATATATATGCGTGCATGCTTAGAAGCATAAGGGGAGCGATAGGAAGAAGATAATGGGGAGAGAGGGAATCGGGAGTATATTTACAGAGATATTTCAAGGCATGCAGTCATTCCAATGATCATATGCCCCTCCACTTACAACTACAACTACATCAACCATATATATATATCCCAAGATGAAAATGCGATGGAGTATGTTATATATCATTTCAGCAATCATAACTACAAGTCATTCTCTTTGACATGATTATTCAATTTCTATAGGGAAAATATCACTGCACCCTCTCTTGCAAATTATTTTCAAACAGTTTCTAAAACTTTCTGAAACTTCATTGTAGCCTTAGGTCTAAACATAAATTATTTTTTTTGTTGAAAAGACATTTAGGCCCTTGTCTTATATATGGTCGAGACGGTCTTATAAATTCCCACATGTGTCTTGTAAATACACATAGTTGATTTGTAAATTCCCACATATCTCACTCATGGTACGTATCTGATTTAATAATTTGGTTTCTAAAATATAAGTGTATACTGTTTGTGCTTGGTGCTAGAAGCTAAAGTTTAGTTTAGTTTAAATTAAGCTGAGATGGTTTGTTATTTTGATTTTGGGATGTCTCACTTTTAAGGGGAAATGCTACCAAAATTTTGAAAAACAAAATAGTAAAAGGCAATTCCCAGTGTTGACAATTATTCTAAACTTGAGTGTAAATAGGAATGACATAGGTGGTAATAAAATGGATCATAGTTGGATGAATGCTTTGAGAATAAGTGAAGAATGTGAGAATGAGGTTGAAGAGTTTATTGAATTTGCAAGAAGGAACGCTCCAGCAAAAAATAGGATGTATTTTTGTCCTTGTGTCAATTGTTTAAATGAGAGAAAACGGGATGTTGAAGTTATAAGGTATCACTTACTTTGTGATAGAATAAATCTTCGATACACAAGGTGGATATGGCATGGTGAAGAAGTAACTGATTGTCCGTCATACAAGAAGGAAGCTTTGGATGTCATAGATGAAGATAAAATAGAGAGAATGATTTATAATGTTGAGGTAGAATCCTTTGCGCAGTCGCGTGAATATGACAGCCTACGGAGTGATGCAGAGACACCGTTGTTCCTTGGGAGTAAGTACACACGGCTGACAGGAACATTACATTTGGTTAACTTAAAAGAAACTTGTGGGTGGACCGATAGTAGTTTCACATTGCTGCTTGAACTGTTGTGTGATATGTTTCTAGATGATAATGTACTTCCAAATCGTATGTATGAGGCCAAGAAAATCCTATCTACGATGGGTATGGAGTATAACAAGATACACGATTGCCCTAATGACTGTGTACTGTATAGAAAGGAGTATGAAGGTCTGAGTAGTGCCCTAAGTGTCAAACTGCACGATACAAAGTGAAGAAAGATGGTGGTTGTGGCGATGGGGCAACTAAAACGCAACATTTAAAGGTTTTATGGTATCTTCCAACAATACCGTGTTTTAAGCGTTTGTTTGGGACTGTAAAAAAAGCAAAGAAGTTGAGATGGCATTCGGATGATAGAATATCCTATGGAAAATATCTTAGGCACCCGGTTGACTCTCCACAATAGAAGAAAATAGATGAAATGTTCCCTGAATTTGGTAGTGAGCCGAGAAACCTTCGGCTTGGGCTTTGTACAGATGGCTTCAATCCGTATAAAACTCTAAATAGCACACACAGTGTGTGGCCGGTACTCCTTGTAATATACAACTTGCCTCCTTGGCTTTGTATGAAATGCAAGTATGTGATGCTTTCTATGATGATTTCTAGACCAAAACAGCCAGGAAATGATATCGATATCTACGTAGCGCTTTTGATTGAGGACTTGAAGAAGTTGTGGGAGGAAGGCGTAGATGTGTTTGATGCATATAAGAATAAGTCCTTCAAGCTACGTCCTTCAATGATAAACGACTTCCCTGTGTACAAAAACCTGTCAGGGTATAGTGTGAAGGGGCATAAAGCATGTCCGATCTGTGAAGCAGACACTCACTTTTCCCAACTTAAACATGGAAGAAAAATGGTCTACCTTGATCACAGGAGGTTCCTTCCTAGGTTCCACCCGTATCATAGGTTAAGAAAGCGTTTTAACGGCTTGCTGGAGTATGGAATAGCTCCAAAGACATTAACCGGAGAGAAAGTTTATAGTCAGGTCGAATGTATCAATGTCTTATTAGGTAAGAATCAGAAGACTGCGGGTGAGAAGAACATATGGAAGAAGAGATCAATTTTCTTTGACCTTCCATATTGGCGTAGTCTTGATGTGAGACACAGTATTGATGTGATGCATATGGAGAAAAACATTTATGATATCCTTGTCAGTATGCTTTTGTATATACCAGGGAAGACTACGGATGGGATTAGTGCGAGACTAGACCTTGTTGATATGGGAATAAGAGAACGGTTACATCCACAGCTAAGAGATAATGGTAAGAGGGCATACATGGAGCTAGCAGCGCATACACTATCAAAGGCGGAGAAAAGAAGTTTGTGTCGGTGTTTGCATGAAATTAAGGTGCCACAAGGGTATTCTTCGAATGTGAGAAGGTGCGTGTCAATAGACAATTTGAAGTTAGTGGGAATGAAGTCCCACGATTATCTTGTGTTGATGCAATAACTATTACCAGTAGCTATTAGAGGCATTATGAAAGATGAAGTTTGAACCACTATAACAAGATTGTGTGTTTTCTTTAATGCTATTTTTAACAAAGTCATTGACACTGAAAAGCTGGATGAACTGGGAGCTGAGGGTTATATTATATTGTCCAAATAGAGATGCACTTTCCTCCTTCATTTTTTGATATAATGGTGCATTTGACAGTTTATTCGGTAAGGGAGGTAGGGCTCTGCGGTCTAGTTTACCTGAGGTGGATGTACCCTTTCAAGCAATACATGAAGATCTTAAAAGTGTACTCTAAAAATTCCTATCGACCAGAAGCCTCAATAGTTGAAAGATATGTAGTTGAAGAGGCTATGGACTTCTGCAGTGATTATCTATCAGGGAAGAAAGAACAATGTCGACATGAAGAGGGGAGAAGCAAGTGAACACGAGGACTGAAAGTAAAGACTATGCCTCGTGAAGAGGTGTTGCAAGCACACTTGTATATCCTGAATAACATGGCTGAAGTTGAACTGTACATAGATGAACATAGAAAGAGATTGAAGAACATGAATCTAAGGAAGAATGACATACAGATTACTATTGAGCAAAACAAGACATTCATAGAGTGGTTTCAGGAAAAGGTTTTGCATGAGACCAGTGTGTCTGAGACAATAGAGTGTCTAGCTTGGGAGCCTTCATTTCAGATTATTACTTGGACCGGTTATGATATAAACAGGTATTCTTTCTACACAAAAGACGAAGATGATAGGAGTACCATACAAAATAGTGGGGTGATGGTAGAAGCTGAAGCCATGCACTTTTCCAGTTCAAAAGACAAAAACCTAATATTAGCATACATAGCCTATTATGGAGTGATAGAATAAATATGGGAAATGACTTACAACAAGTTCAAATTTGCTTTATTCAAATATAAGTGGGTTAGCAATAATGATGTGGTAATATATCAACAATTTGGATTTGTCTCAATTGATCTTGAAATAGTAGGTTATAGGGATGAGCCCTTCATTCTAGCAAGCCAGGCGAAACAAGTGTTTTATGTCATACATCCTTCAAATAAAAAAATTTCCATTGTACTTCAAAGTAAAAAATAGAAGTATGGTGATCCGACCTTTAACCTTGACGACACACCACCTTTCACAAGTAATCCACTTACAACAAGTGAAGTAGAATTGGTAGATGATGAAGAATATGCTGTAAGAAATGATCATGGTGAAGGAATATGGGAAATAATATAAAGTAAGAGCTTAACTTAGAAAATATAACTGTGTTTTTTATTTTACTCCTGCTAAGAGTAGGTTATTTTTATTGCAATTTATGTTCCTATCTGATAATGATTTTTATTTTTGTGCTTACAAGAATATGGACAATTTTACTAACTCAGAAAGTGATAGGGACAATGAAATGGATAGACCTGAACCCATTATGAGAAGAAGGACTAGAGGCAGCACAAAAATGGGAGCATTGGTTGCACATCATCAACATCAACAGGAGAGGCTGCATATTGACTATGATGACAATATGCAACCAATAGGTCCGGACGAAGACCATTTCATTAGCTATTTAGGTAATTTGGGTCGAAGCAAAGTTTGTATTATCTATGACAATTGGAAGTTGGTTCTGCAAAAAAACGAAAGACATGATTTGGCAACAACTTTTGTTTTTTTAAGTTTCGATACATCTACATTTATAGCTTTATTCCTATTGCTTCAAATATAATTATCTTATGTTTTTACCTTGCAGCAAACCTACGATGTCCCTGACACCACGGTGATGTATAAGGAGTGGATGAGGGAGGTTTGTCAGCTTACAGCAAAGAACATTTGAGGGGACCTGAGGGGTCAGGATCCATGTCAGCAATATGAATATTTGTCTCAAGAGGACTGGAGGTTGTTTATGGCATCACGAGAAGATCCTAACTTTTTGGTAAATTTCTTTCATGATAGTGTTTTATTTGTACATAGTTGACATTATTGATTCGGTTTTTATTGTTTTCCTTTCACAAGCATTAAGTGCAGCAAATGCAGAGAGGTAAGCAGCTAATAAGTATTAGTATTGCATGTCTCACGGTGGTTATCAGAAGCTTGAGTGAAAGATGATGGTAGAAGAGTTGGAGAGAATGAAGGAAGTAGCCACATCAGATCCTAGCATGGTGGTCCAGGCCCCACCACCTCTTCTATATCACAAAAATGGAAAATAGGGAGGATTAAGGGTATGAAGTATGTAAATCCAACTGTTGCTAAGGTTGCCTTGAGGATTATAAGTAGTTAGAGCATAAGTACACAGTTTTTTTTTCATATTGGGAGTGCTTAATTTTCATTTATGATAACTTTTATGATGTAGGATGAACTGAAAGATCATAGTAGTCAAGGTTCATTTACTCAAAGTGGACGGATGGACATCTTGTCAACGGGGATTGGGAAGGCAGATCACCCTGGTCATGCTAGGGGGAGGCAGGGGAAGTTCGTGTCGTGAAGTATTTTGGCCAAGCCTCACATTCTTATTCGTCATAAGCTGAACCCAGTAGGGAGCTTGTGGCCAAGATTCGCTAGGAAGTCTTACAAGAGCTCGAGGCCAACCTTCACGAAAGCTTCAACAAGAGCTATTGCTAAAGCTACATCTTGAGCTGTTGCCTGAGCTACGGGCTGAAATGACGAAGATGTTTGAATCGCATATGGAAACTACCAAGTGTAAAACCCTTTCATCCTCGGCCTTCCACAGCACTAAAGGAAGTTACTATTGGAAATTGTGCCCTAAGGGCAAATCATTGTACTTTGAACATTATTATTTTAATGAAATTTCTCCATTCTGTAACATATTATTTGCATGTTAACTGTGATAATTGTATCCTTGGATAATTCATAAAGATTGTCCTAAAATGTCCCTGGTCGGTCATCTATGCGGGAGCAGAGATGAAACAAGAGCAGTATGAATTTGATAAGATATGGAGATACGAATCAAAGTCTTAGGCACTTGTAAGAGTACAAGGTGCTGGACCGACCCACTATGAGAAAGCTACATGGATCAAGTCATAAGCTTTTCTCATGTATAACCACATCACAATGCCCTTAGACCTGAGGTCATCATGGATTCCTACATGAGAGTTGCTAAGCTTTGAACTAGTCAAAAGTCACTTTTGACCGGGTGATGATAAAGGCTACGATCGGGCTTGGTGGTTTTTCATGCAGAGGAATATGAATGATCAAGATGGAATTTGTCCCTCACATTAGTAGAGAGATATTACTGGGCCCCTCGATGAGTGAGTCTGAGAAATGTATGGCCATACTATGATGGAAAGGAGTTTTCGTCTCTCTTATCAGGCTACTCAGGAATCGAGAAAGTAATGGTCAGGAACAAGAGGATGACATTATCCTTGCCTTATCCTTGATCGATATATCGTGTGACAAAAGGGACGTGACATGGTTGTATGACAAGTTGCATCGTGATAATGATCCTCATATGAATTGGGTAGTCGTAATGTCTTGCTAGAGGCCGCTTGCGACTTTTGGGTTAGTATAGTTATTGGCCCATTGCCAACTTCATATGGGCCTACAAGGTCGCACACAAGAATGGCCCAACACAAGAAATGTTTAATTTAGGGTGGACGAATTATATATATATATAATATATATAATTCATTAATAATATTATATAGATATATATATTTTCAAAATATATATATCTTATATATATATATATGTGTGTGTATATATATTATATGATATTATTATATTATATTAGTTTTAAATTTAATAACTAACATGATAGAGATATAGTATCTCAGATTTAATTTATGAAGATAAATTAAATCTAATGGCTCTTTATTTGGACTAAATAAATAGGTTAAATTAAAATTGTTGGACAGATTTAATTTAAATTGAATTTATTTAATTAGCTCATCAAGATAATTAATAGTTAATTAATTTCGAAATTAATGATGATTAATTTTGAAATTTGAAAATAGCCCTCATAGGTTATAAACTTGATAGAGCAGATATATTGATATGCACATAAGAATTGAGAGCCGCAAGGGAAACTCTAGGAGACATTAGAGGTGCTAGCACGCAGTCTCGGTTGGAGAGCATTCGTGTGGATACCCGTAGAGGGAGCGGACTTGACGTGTTGGCTCCTAGAGATCGTGAAAACCTTGAATCATAAAAGGTATGAATCCTTCCAACTTGGTTTAAACGTCGTTGATAGATCCTCGATTAGGATTGGTAAAATTTTAAAATTCTTCCGCTGTGCCTACCGTTCCTAACAGTTACAATCCGGTGGAGGAACCACTTGGCGACCCTTCTCACACTCCAACACCGGGAGAACCTTCCAACCTCTATTTGGATGCCCCACAGCCACGTCCCGTTGCAGATGCTCTCGTTTACAAACAAGCTACTACCCACTATCATCAGCAAATTCCACACCATTTATGTAGGGTGACTGTGATGTGTGTTCGAGAGGGGGAAGAAGGTACAGCCATCCCTATTCCTAATGACGATGTTGCCATGATAGCTTAGGCGAGAGGATATTTCATTCTTTGGCCTATAAATCTTATTGGCTTACCGGCAACACCTCCAATGGTAGGAGTTACCTCACTTTTACTTGAGATTTATTGTCATCCTACAACAATATGTTTTTTTTATGTTCTAAAAGAACGAGCAGGAATCTGGAAAATGGCCTTTCTTAGCATGACTGCAGCAGATCTATAAAGGCATTAAGCAGATTGATTTGCATATGCCTACAGGGATTGTGGGCTAGGAATTAGAGTATCCCTTCACAATTGATAAAGACAAACTTAGACAGTTCATTAAGTTAGAGGAGATAGATGTAGGCTGGGTCAAATTTGTAATCCTGTAAGTTTTTTATTTCCCATTTTATCCTTCATTTAGTGAAGTGGTTTTTTGGTTTCAGAAATTTACTAGCTAATACATTCATCATTTTAATTCTATTATAGCTCCTTCCGTCGTATATGCATTGACATGCAAAGAGTTGATTTATATGGATTCTTATGCCCTGCAAATACGACAAGGGATAAGAATACAGTGCAAAAAAGGACTCACTATGTGGGCTTCACAATAGGAGAGAACAACTATCGTTGTTATCTAGCACCGATTGTTCAAGGGTATGCATTTTAATTTTGTCTATTTAAGATTTTTAATAAATAATTGCCTTGCCATCTAGTTTCATTTTAATCTGTATATATGTTGTTATAGTTACCACTGGAGTTTGTGTGTTCTCTGTCCTCGGTTCAACATAGTTTACTGGTTTGATTCCTTGGATAAAAGGCCAAACAAAGAAACAAAAAATGTCTTCAACACGTAAGTTATTTTGTTTGTATTTCATTGATTCTTGATTCTTGACTTAAATGAATTGTTTTAATTTCTGTTGATTTTCATTTTAATGATAGGGCAACCCAGACATATCGACTCCTTGGCAGGCCACGCGATCGTAAAGGTGGCAAAGACTTGAAATGGTTGTATCCAAAGGTACGTAGTTTCAAATCAAGTTCTTTTGATTGACGGTCGTTTTAGATATGCCTTTATTGATTTTAACCATTTACTTTTGATTTATAGTGCCCTCAACAACCTGGCGGCTGGAAATATGGATACTATGTCTTACTTTATATGTTTAATATCATTAAGAGTAGTATTACCACAGATTTTGAACAAGTAATCGCTTCTTCATTCTCAAAGGATAATATTTTTGGTGTTGTAATTCAATTGCAAATTAATTCACTCACTTGATTCATTATTTCATCTAAGCTTATTTTCTAATTTGCAGATTTTTGACAATCAAGATGCCTACTTATATGAAGACATTGATTTGATCAGAGACTTTTTGGCTGGGCATATTCTTCAATGTATACCAAAGTGAAGTTTTTATTTATATTAGTTAATTAATTAGTGGTTTGTGAAGGACACACTTTGTGGTGGCTGAACTGCTTTTGTACATGTGTTGTCTGCCTATCTCTTTTTTTATTTGATTGGTTAGTAGTTAAAGGGGATTCAAATGTTTCTATATATATTCCAAGGTGCGAATTAGAGTACTTGTTGTACATACTATTAGATTGTTGGATAACATTTTTATTAGATAGTATTGAACTGCTGTTGTTTCCATTCTGGTTTATGCAATATTTCTTTTATCCAATTTGTACAGTTTAAATTTGCCGGATAGTGATGTATATAAAAGGTCATAAAAAAACTTTAGACGTCCCCACTTTAGTCATAACTGAGGACATCTAAAGTGTGTTAGAACCACTTTAGACGTCCCCAGTTTGGACTGGGGACATCTAAAGTCTGGCCTAAAGCCGTCCCCTATTTTAGGGACGTTATTGACAGTTCTTTTCTACGTCACTCAGATAGACGTCCCCCCGTTTTCAAACATTAAAAAGCCCAAAAAAGGGATGTTAAAAGCATTTTTGTAGTAGTGAAAGATTCACTTGCGTTTGTAGACCATTCACAAGTTTAGATACAGAATTACAAAGTTTAGATAAATAAATGACAACTTGAGATAAATAAATGAATTTCTGTCAGGATTTTTATCAAGAATCTTTATCTAAGTTTAGATGAAGAATTTCTAACTTCAAATAAGAAATTTTTATCTAAGTTTAGATCAGGAATTTGCAACCTTAGATAAAAATTCGTAACCTTATATGAGCTTGTGAATTCCTTATCGTAAATTCCTTATCTAAACTTGGTAATTATATATCTAAACTTGTGAATGTTCAGAGAGCGCAAGTGAATCTTTTACTTAAACAAAAGTTGTGAATTCGTTATCGCAAGTTGTCAATTTCTTATCTGAAGTTCGGAATTCTTCATTTAAACTTGTGAATGCCCTAAGAGCAAAAGTGAATTTTTGGTTGAAAAAAAGTTGCGAAATCAATATCTCCTTTTGTTAATTCCTCATATGAACTCGGGAATTCCTTATCTAAACTGGTGAATGGCCTGAGAGAGTAGGTGGATTTTTTGCTTAAAAAATGAAAGTTGTGAAATCCTTATATGAACTTGTTAATTTCTTTTACCAATCTGCCAATTCCTTATCTGAACTTGTTGGTTGACTTAATTAAACAACAAAGGTTACTAGATTTTTTTTGCACTGCATATATTGAAAAGCATTGCTAGCCTAGCGGTCAAGTACTTTTTGTGCATGACTACTAGTAGGGGGTTCGAATCCCCACCCCCTCAACTTTGGGAAATATTCCCAAAGCCAAGGAATATTCCATGGCCCCCCTGTGGGGTATTTATTATTTTAATAAAAAAATAAGTAAGGGCAAATTGGTCATTTCCTATGAATTTGTAAATCCCTGACAAGTCCTTAAGCACCTCTGCAGGATTTCAGAAATTCAGGTGACCTCTCTGTCTTTTAATGATTTCCAAGTCCTTTTTGAGGGATTTCCCCATTAAATAAATATGGTTTAATTAATTTAGTTCAACAGTTTTAATTTAACCTATTTATTTAATCTAAATGAATAGTCAATGGAAATAGATTTAATTTATCTTTATAAATTAAATTTGAGATATTATATCTTTATCATGTTAGTTATCAAATTCAATTTATCAGATAAAACTAAATTTAAAACTAACTAAATATAATAATATTATCATATAACACACATCCACCCTAGATTAACCATTACATTCATTAAATCTAGACATATCTTAGATCCAATGAATCTGGACATTATAGCTCGTGTTGGGTTATTATTGTGTGCGACTCTGTATGCCTATATGAAGTTGGCAATGGGCTAATGACTATACTAACCCACAAGTCAAAAGCGGTCTCCAGCAAGACACGACGACAATCCAATACATATGAGGATCGATAAACTAATGCAACCTGTCATACGACCATATTACGTCCCTTTTATCATACGATATTTCGATTAAGGATAAGGCATGGAGAATGTCATCGTCCTATTCCTTACCATTACTCCCTTGATCCCTGAGTAGTCTGACAATAGAAATGAAAACTCCTTTCTATTGTAGTCTGGCCATGCATTTCTCAAACTCACTTATCAAAGGGCCTAGTAATATCTCTTTACTAATGTGAGGGACAAATTTCATCTTGACCATTCACATTCCTTTGCATGAAAACCACAAAACCCAAACATAGCCTTTATGATCACCTAGTCAAAAGTGACTTTTGACTAGGTCAAAACTAAGTGACTCTCATGTAGGAACCATGATGATCTCAGGTCAAAAGGGCATAGTGATATGGTTATACATGAGACAAGCTTATGGCTTGATCCATGTAGTTTTCTCATAGCAGGTCGATCCAACACCTTGTACTCTTACAAATGCCTAGAACTTTGATTCATATTTCCATACCTCTTCAAAGTCATACTAGTTTTACTTCATCTTTGCTCCCGCATAGATGACTGACTAAGGACATTTGGGACAATCATTATGATTTATCCAATGATAGTTATCACAGTAAACATGCAAATAATATGATAACAAAATGGAGATGTTCATTGAATTACAATGTTAAAAGTAAAATGAATGGCCCTTAGGGCACAATTTTCAACATTCTCCTCCTCCCATTTCTCTCTTTTTTAGTCATCTCTCATTCTTCTTTTTCAATCTCACTTTTTACCTCTTTTAGTTGTTCTTTAATTCGGCAATTGTGTTCATGACACCGTCGATCTCAACAATTCCATTTACGGCACGTTGATGAGCGTAGGATGGCGACGTTATCTTCATTGAAGATGGGTTTTTCAATTTTTGGTTTGGAAAAATTATGGTAGACAAATCGGGATGCTCTTTTCCTGGACTTAGAACAATCAAAATATGACATTTGCATCCAGTAAGAGAACTGTCACTTTTACCCCCTTTTTGAAAATTATGGTTACTTTTTCACCCAAAAAAAGTTTATGGTGGTGGGTGCACTTTTGAAAAAAGTTTAAGAGTATTTTTGGCTCTTAACACTTTTGAGCAAATGACTATTTGTTAATTTTAATGGTAGTGTTACTTTTGCTCCCTTTTTGAAAGTTCATGGTTACTTTTGCATCAAAAAAAAGTTTATGATGGCGGGTTCACTTTTGAGAAAAGTTTAATGGTAGTTTTCCCCCTTAACCCAATACAAAATAAATGAGCATCATATTTCTCTTAAACGCTATCCAAATTTTCAATATTTTGGAAATTCAAAATTCAAATACACGTGAAATAAAATGGGTTAAAGCATGTCTTCATCCTCATAGTTTTTCTTTAATTCACGCGTGATTATTGGTAACAATAGCCTAAACTCTGTTAGAGCAATGTAGCCCATGGTGTTGGCTAGTATTTTGACACAACAATGCTTATATCTGATGAAATTAGATCACCAAAAGCATAGGAAAACGAGAGGGAGGAGCACAGGAGCAGCAACAAAAACACTTTGTTCTACTAGGGTTTCATTAGGCTGTCGGTATCTGTTTGACTGCCGAGGCTGAATTACTGGCTATTAAACATAGTCTTGAAATATGTAAACAGCTGGACGTTGATAGCATTATGTTGTATACAGACTCTCTATAGGCTTTCAATTGATGAGAGGTGAGATCAAGAGCACCCTCTTAGTCATGTTATCATGTAGGTGAGAAATTTGTTATATGCCAAATCATTTGTAGGGCTATATCATACATTCAAAGATGATGTTTGATGTGCCAACTATCTGACTAATGAAGGCCACAAGGATGTGATTGAGACGATGTTTGTACCAGAAGTTCCATATGGTTGTTAAAGCATATTTTTGGAAGACAAGTTTTGTTTCTCCTAGGCATTGATGGTTAGGTTTAAATCCTAGTTCTTTTATCTCAAGCTATGCTTGCCTTTGTATCTTAAAAAATAGGTTTGACCTCTTTGGTCACTACTACAAAAAAACACTGAATTTCCTATGGAATTTGCCATGGAATTTAGAGTTCTCGACGGAATTTGCTACGGATTTACGATGGAAATGAATTTTTGATGGAATAGATTCCTTCACTAATATTAGTGATAAACCAATTTCCGACAGAATTCTGATTCTGTCGTAAATTTTGATGGATGTCCCATATGGCTGTTTAAGCCATATTTTTGGAAGACAAGTTTTGTTTGTCCTAGGCATTGATGGTTATGTTTAAATCCTAGTTCTTTTATCTCAAGCTATGCTTACCTTTGTATCTTAAAAAAAAATTTGACCTCTTTAGTCACCACTACAAAAAATATTGAATTTCTGACAGAATTTGCTACGGAATTTAGAGTTTCAGATGGAATTTGCCACGGATTTGCTATGGAAATGGATTTCCAACAGAATGGATTCCGCCGCTAATAATAGTGTGACAAACTAATTTCTGACGAAATTCTGATTCCGTCGGAAATTTGTGACGGAATTCAATCCTGTATTTTAAATTTCAAAATACCAAGTGGCATTCTTAGGAGAAGCCATGTGTCACTACTCCATATTTCCTGAAAATGTAACTCCTCTTAGCCCCCTGGTGGTTCAAAACCAGGACCTCTTCATGCACGCGATGCCTTACCAGTTGGTTTGGAATACTTTGGTGTTTAATTATTGCACAATTATTATATATATAATCTTATTATATGTAATCAATTATTTATAAATATATATTTTTTCTTATAGATAAATATATATTATTATAAAAAATTAAATATAAATGTAATAATAATATAAAATAATTTTATATATTCTTATTATTTTTTAATATAAATTAATTTCAAATTAAAAATTTTACATCTTAAATAAATTTTCATATGACTATATTTTTGTCCAATTTCTAAATTTAAATTTTATTTTTAATTAAAATTAATATATAAATAATAATTTATATATTTTTTGAAACTAATAATTTTTTCATAATTAAATTTATCAAAAAAATAATAATTTTTTAATGTTTCCGTAACCCCCGCCACGATCAAGGCTGAGATTAGTGTTTAAACACGTTTTATAATCGAATAAGAGATCTAGGATAATAATTAAAAACTTTTTACAACACCTGTACAAATTGATCTCCATTCATTCATTCATAAAAATAATAGGCCTGTTCGGTTTGTCACATATACAATATCAGAGTATAAGGAAAATTTTCCGACATTCAACCGGGATATTAACATTAATCCAAGAGTTTGTAGGGCATCATTTCCCATACCAGGGATTACACAATATTACAAATCTATGATAAAACATATATACATTTGTCTAAAATGATAACCAATCCAAAAACCAAAAAGAATCTAGCTAAGACTACCACCGGTAGTCCTGGTCGTCCTTGCCCGCCTATTTGCCTCTCGATCCACTTGCCCTATCTAAATATGTTATTTGGAAAGAGTGAGATTCAAAAGAATCCCAGTAGCAACAGTTTATGTATATGATGCATAAATAAACAAAGCAAGTAAGCATATATCATAATGTAGCATATCAATATTCAAAGCCGGGCTAACCGCCACATCCCCTCAACAATATTCAAGGTCGGGCTCACACCACGTCCCCTCAACAATATTCAAGGTTGGGCATTCGCCACGTCCCCTCAACAATATTCAAGGCCGGGCTTTCGCCATGTCCCCACGCTCATTCAATGATTAATACAAACAAGCAATGCATTACACATGATATAGGATAAAGTGTCACTGTCTTGGTATTTCCGTTCTTGAGCAAGCACTGGCCTTCTACACTCCGGGAAAATATCAAATCATAAAGTCATAATTAAGGATGACGCGTTATCACTTATTCCAATACTCATTAACTTCACAATACTTAAATTGGTTATCATTAATGTCTCTTAAGTATCCATATATTCCTCTAACAAAAGCCTTAAAGGGTTGGAAAACTATCCCGAAGATCCCCTTTTGGAAGCACAAGAACTGATTTTCCTACTATTGCACTCGAGTGAAGAGGGCCTCACTCGAGTGATGATGTATGGACACTCAGGTGAAGAAGACCTCACTTGAGTGGTGGTACGGTTTGCACCTAAGCACGGAAGCACACTCGTGCAAGTGTTTGGCCTAGAGCAACGATAGAAGTAGGAAATACTCACTGCACTCAAGTACAATAATGAATACTCGAGTGCTGGCCTAATGCTCACTCGAGTACTAAAAAGTGGGGTGCAGAAAGTGTTAACCTGAGAGCACAAAAATTTTCAAAGAAGAGGAGCACTAGAGCACGGATCTCTTGTACTCGAGTGAAGGCTAAATACCTACAAGTGATAAGACATACTCTTGTTCTTTAATCACGATTGATAACCTGAGATGAGAGTTCATGGTGTCAAATACACCTGCACTCGAGTGAGAGGAGGCTCACTCGAGTGAGGCAACACTCTTGCCAAAAGTGTAGTTAATAACTGAAGGGAAACAAGAAATCACACTGCCTCACTCGAGTGATACCCATCTTCACTCTAGTGATACCTATCTTCACTCGAGCGATGCTCATCAGAAACTAGAAAACGTAGGAAAATTGACAGTACTTCCCAACTTTTGCCCAAATGATTCCAATGATCCCAAATACCAAACCAAAACTACTCCAACTCAAAAAACACAAGGAATCCAATGGAGCCTTCCAAATCACCAAATTCCTATTCCATTACCATGCTTTGGTTTTAGGCAACATTAAACACCAAAATCCCAAAATCACCAAACTTAATTATTCAATCCCAAATCCCTTTCTATCTATCCACATACATTCCAAATATACCAATTCCATACCAACAACATGCCAAATACCCAATGACCCTTATTTTGGAAATCAAGGCCAAAAAATTTCCAGAAATTCAAAGCTAAACCATTTGGCACAAAACATAGATAGAAAGATTGGTTTCACTTACCTCTTCAACTTTTCCAAAGGAGTTTCTTGATTCTCCAAACTTCAAAATTCCTTAAGAGCTCAAATCAACACTAATGAACAATCTATAACCATGGAAATGAAGCTCTTAACTCAAGGAACAACTTTAAAGAAGAGAGTTTGAGCAATAGAGGTCATCTTTTTACCATTTTCTCAAGCTTTTTCTTTCTCCTTCTTGGGCAACAATGGCTGACGAGAGAGAGAGAGAGAGAGAGAGAGAGAGAGAGAGAGAATGAGAGAGATATGAGCTTGAAGAAGGAAAATGATCACACACACACTCCCATGCCTTGCTTCAACCGAAAAGGTGGGAGGGAAGAGAGAGAAAAACAATAAAAAAATGCTATATGACTTTTTTCTTACTCTCTCACCACATCTTCACTTGCCACTTGTCACCATTGCATTGGTTCTCATAAATAAGTAACTACTTAGTTACAATAACCTCTCCATTAGCCATTTAATCATACATCCCACTTTTCTCTTAGCTAGTAATTAATTTCTCCATTAATCACTAACTATTCGTCCAATAATTCCATTCTTTCAATTTTTTCCACTGATTATGGAAAAATTTAGTTGTTTTCCACAGAATTAGCCAAGGGAATTTTCATGGCTAATTCCGTCAGAAATGTAACGCCTCAAATTTTGATTAACACCCCAAAATCTGCCATGGAAAAATATTCCATGGCAAATTGCATATGAAAATCATTTTTTTTTGTGCACGTTTTTAGAGCTTCAAATTTCCAAAGTGATCATTCCTGCCTCTCTTCATCTCTCAAATTTTCAATTTCTTGTAGTTTTTATAGTTTTCTAAGTGGGTGTTTGTGGGTTTTGTGTAGCTATAAACGATTTCATCAATTAACCAACTTGAGTTTTATTGGTCTATTTGAGGTTATTTGAGTGTTCTAAGGTTTTGGATGATAATTTCTCATGGGTCGATTATTTGTTTAGCAAAACCCTAGGTTGGATATTAGGGTCTTTTGGGTGTTTTGGGGAACAGGTAGTGAAATTTTGATACCCAATGGTTTGAATATTAGGGTTTTTCTAAAATATATTATATTAGCCGACGGGAACTTAACATATGAAAATGATTATAGAAATGAGGTTGAAGGGAATGAGCCCTTGGGGTTTAAGGAATGATTGTACTTATTATTGTAGCTATATATTGATGAAGAACTCTCTTGAATTCTGTTGAGGTGTTGGCAGGTGCCATTGCTCAACGCTTGATTATTATCCTTAGCAAGGAGTTGAGGTAAATTATCATTGCTCAAATTTCTTGAGTGCTAGCAAAGTGGTGTTTGAGTTGTTTTATATTGTGAAATTAAACTACTATGTTTAAATTAACGATGATAAAATAAGTCCTATGTAATTGATGAACTTTGTTTTGGTGAAGTACGCAGAAAGTGTTAGAAATATGTGTGTTGTTAGGAAGTAGGTCTCGTAGAAATGATATATATATGTGCGTGTGTGTTTTGGACTATGAAAATGGTTATTTCAAAATTATGAATAATTAATATATATATATATATATATATATATATATATATATATATATATATATATATATATATATATATATATATATATATATTGTGTTTTAAGTTGGCCTTGGTTATTAGGACTTTTAGGCTCGTTGTCTAGCATTTTTCAAATGAAGGCTCTCGTGCGAAATCAAGGTAGAAGCACAGAAGGCCAAATGTAAGGGTAGTGTTGATATTTGAGCAACCCTAATAGCATTGTTGCATGGGAGTTTATTGATGTATATTACCATTTGTAAGGCTTTTGTCATTAATGAGCATAATATCACTACTACAAATTTACGATATATAACCCAAAATTGTTCTGGTTTGAGTCCATTATACCTTGCACTGTAATGCAACGTTAATACAATGTAATATTTAATTATAGAGTTAGTATTTGATTTAATTTTTAAACAAGGTGCAATGAGTCATTGGTGTGATATGGGAAGGAAATCTACGGTTTAATTAGGAGATCTAGGGTTATCCATTATAATTATTAAATAAGGATATTTATCTAATTTTGAATTTTGAATTTTGAATTTAGATTTGAATTTGAATTTTAAATTTCAGATTTAGATTTGAATTTTGAATTGTTATTTTATTATTATTTATCATTTCTACGGTTTTATAAATAGAGCTTAATTCATTTGTTAATAAAGAATTCTTTTTTCCCTCTAAATATTCTTTTTCCTCCCTCCATTCATCTGGTTTCCCCTCCTTCTTGATATCTATCCCCCCCTAGTCTCTCTCTCCTCTCCTCTTCCCAGCCGGTTTAAGATCAATTTTGGCGTCAAAGCCAAGGTTGCCGTACTCAGTCATAATCCTACAAACCAAACACGCCCTTAAAACAAACCCTACCACCTGTCGCGTTTTCACCTCCGCTGCCCATTACTTTGATATCCTTTCATCACACAACCACCACCCTTGAGTTTGCGCCGAGAAACTCAACCAGATCCAGTCCACCTTCAAATCTAGCCACTCTCCGCTGTGAAACGCCCAAACGCGTGACTCTCTCCCTCAAAGCACAGATCCGCCGACGTTGTCTTTCGTCCACTGCCCTTCCAAAATAAAATCAGAACGGGATCATCATTGCTCAAAATCCTCTCGGGAAACACAACCTAACCCCAAAATCTCGCCTTCAAAGACAGTAGGACCCGCCTTCATGCTCCGGCAAAAGACACTGTGCATGGATCTCACTTTCCCCTCGCGCTCGCACCACTCTTCAGTCGTAAACCGTCAAAAACATCATCCCATGGTTGTTTTTAATTTTCTTTTTATTTAATTTTGTATTAAAAAAATGCCAACCACCTGGAACCCGATTTGATGAAAATCTGGATGGTCCAAATTTGATTTTTTTAAACTTAATACTTTTAAATAAAAAAATCATTTTTTAAGAAAATGTTAGTTAGGAGATTATTTTTATTTTAGATTCTGTATTCATTAAAATAATTTTTTTCAAAAAGTAAAAAGTAAAAAAAATGACATATGGACCGTCCAGATCTCATATGAACGCCTCAGATGGGATAAGCTCCCCCTACTTGCCAAAGGCCGAGCAAGGAAGCTCGTTCCCTTAACACCTCTTCAGTTCCTACTATTCAGGCGGATTATCATGATTGACTTCAGCTTCTTTTAAGGAAAAGACAAAAAAAAAAGGAAAGAAAGTGAGAGGTAAAAAAAGAAAGAGAAAAAAAAAGGAGTTGGAGCGGAAAAGAAAAAGGAAAGAAAGGAAAAAAGGAGGAAGTAGCAGTGGCAATAGCTACCATGGCAGTGACAACGGCAATGGTGCATGTGGCGTTGGCGAGGGTGGTAGTGGAGGAGGAGGTAGTAGTGGTGTCGACAATTATCATGGTATAGCGGTAGCGACAAAGGTGGAGATAATGGTTGCAGGGGATGGCGGTGGCGATGGTAGAGGAGCAGGGGGTGGCAATGGTAGGTGGTGACAAGGGCAATTGAGGAGGAGGAGGTAGTAGCAATGGTGGCAGCTGCCATGGCGGTGATGGCCACAATAGTGGAGGTGACGGTGGTGGCATCGGTGGAGGAGGAGGAAGAGGTAGTGGTGACGATGGTTATGCCATGGCATGACGGGTGAACTAAGATAAGTGAAATAAAGACAAGTGAGATTAAAACGTAAATTGGACTTTTTCAACCATATAGTGGGGTGCTAATGAGTATTCCTATAGGGAGGTATAAATGAGGATTACCAATTACCATGTTATAGAGCAGCAAAACACTCTTCTCTTGGTAATGCAATCTATAATATCCCAACTCAGGATCAAGGGCTAATGACTCTGATAATTATTGTAATTAGTGTGATTAAGCACTTTTGGAATTAATGTAATGTGAGTTCGGTACACATGTGTGTGGTATTTAAGATCAAAGGTTGAGATTCATTATTAATGGGTCGGAATTCAATGCTTTGTGTCTATGTGAGCTCATAGTGGAAGTGTGGAGATGGTGACATGTGGCATTGTGGTGGCCATTGGATGAGGCCACAAGAGGACAAAGGACCACTTTTTCCCTCTCCTCTCTCTCATTCGGCTAGGCATGGAGGGAGGGGTATCATCATCATTTTGTCAACTCTCACACTCCATCTCTCCATCTCTCTCTTCTTCCTTCCATTTTCGGCAGCCATTGTGGGCAAGAGAGAGGAAGAAAAGCTGGTGATTAAGGTAAGAAAATGCCTTTCATTGCTCAAACACAATTCATTAAAGTTGTTCCATGAGTGATAAGCTTCATTTTGGTGTGATTAAGTGTGCTCATTGGTGGTGATTTCAAGAATCACGAAAATCTGGTTGTTGGAGAATCAAATAGTGTTTTTGAGAAAGCTGACAAAGTGAGTGACACCAATCTTTCTATCTATGTTTCATGTCATTTAAAGTAGTTTGGAATTTCTGAAAATTTTGGCTTGAATCTGAAAATGAGTGCCACTGTTCATTTGGTATGTTTTTGGTACACGACAAAAAAAAAGGTATTTTGTAGCGGTGTAATTGTAGCGGTTATATGAAATTGCTACAAATTATAGTATTTGTAGCGGTTTTAACCTAAACCGCTACAAATTTGTAGCGGCAAGCTACGAGCCAAGTGGCGCGATAGATTAGCCGCGTTTTTTGTAACGGTTGGGTATACAAAACCGCTAGAAATTTGGCGCAAAATTCTTGCCAAAACTTGTAGCGGTGATTTTGTAGCGGTTAAAGCACAGAAACCGCTACAATATTCCCACCACTTGGCGCGACCAAGCCCCACCAATAGTGTAATGGTTATTTGTAGCGGTTACAGCAACCAAACCACTACAAAATACCAAAGGTCAGCTATTTGTAGCGGTTATAGGGGTATAACCACTACAGAATTTGAAGAGTCTCCACCTTTGTAGCGGTTCTGGGTAATAACCGCTATAGAATTTCAAACGTTGTTGTCATTTGTAGCGGTTATTATAGAACCGCTACAAATTTAATTATTTGTAGCGGTTATAGTATCGGTTATTTGAATAACCGCTACTAATATCTGGCCTATTTAAGCAGGGAGGGGGCATCGTGGAGGCAGAGGGAGAGGGAGGGGGCAGAGGGCAGAGGGAGGGGGCATCGTGGAGGCAGGGCGACCGCGGCATCTCAGCCCATCCCCCCACAGGAGTCGGCCCTACCACAAGCACCGCAGACGATCCCACAAGAGACGACCGCACCAGAGGTGCCTGAGGTTGGGGGGCCAGATATTAGCGTCGAGGACTTCCTCGACGAGGAGGAGTTCGAGATCCCGATTGGGATCAGGGAGATGGAGCAGTTCCTCGATGAGGAGGAGGCTCGAGAGAAAAACAACCCACGAGGGTCGTCTTCGCAGTCCACTGGGTTTGAGGTGCAGGTCCAAGGTAAATTAATTTTTTAATTTAGTAAATTATTTATTTAAATTAGAAATGTTAACTTTGAATTACAATTTATCTAATGTGTGGTAAACTGTGCAGATGAGCAGGGGAACATTTCAACGAGGAGGCTAGACGTAGCCGGTGTGAACAGCTTGGACCGGAGCCTGCGAGTTATAGTGCTGTGGAATGAGGGCACTGACCAGCCCATCCACAATGGGGGTCACCTGCTCAACCGCTTCCTGAACGACTTGGGCGCGAATTGGATGCGGTTCCCCCTTCACTTCAAGACGTGGAGGCACGTTCTGAGGGGGCCGAAGGACCAGGCTTGGGAGGAGGTGGTTCAGGTAATTAAAATTATTTAATTAATATTTTTTGTAATTAATATTATTTAAATTATGTTTTTTGTAATTATTGATATTTAAATAATTTTTTTCAGCTGCGGTTTGCCATCCAGGCCAACCTGAAGAGGTACGCCCTCGTGAAGATGGGTGACGCCTGGAGGAACAAGAGGAACCGTCTCTTCCGCAGGGTGGATAAGGACGGGACGATGCCTCTGGAGCAGCTGATCGAGAGTGTCCCGGACAGCATGCCGCCGAACGACTAGGCGAGTTTTGTCCAGTTCAGGAGGAGCCCTGAGGCGCAGGTAATGTATTTATTAGATTTTTTATATATAATTTTGTAATTGTTAAATATTAAATTATAATTTCAATTTAATTTTTATTTAATTTTAAATTATAATACATTTTATATTATTTTTTTTCCAGGAGCTTTCTCAGAGGAACACTAGGATCCGTGCGCAGCAGACGATCCACTACACAGCAGGATCGAAGACCTTTACTGTGACCTATAGCGAGCTGGTAACTTTTCAAAATATCACTGACTTTTAGCTGATTATTTGATAATACTAATTGAATTTTGTAATTGTTTCAGGAGACGAAGGCACAGCAGGAGAACTGTCATACGGACTATGGGGAGTTGTACGCCATCACACACAGACACCGTGATGGGACTGCGACCTCTCAGCAGGCAGAGGCGGCCATTGTAAGTAATTTTATTATTATAATTTTTATAAAACCAAGTTAATAATGAAAAATGCTAATTAGTAATTGTTTCATAAAATGGCAAGAGCGGATGCAGCAGTTGCAGGCTGAGCTGCGACAGACCCAGCCTGAGGAGTCACAGGGGTCAGTAGACTCGACGGCTCCTTTGAAGGCTGGTCTGGCTCAGGCTGAGCACCCCGGACGCTTGCGGGGGGTGGGGATAGGCGCCAGACCTAGCATCGTCTACGGCAGGAGCGCCGCCTCTGAGGCTGGCAACTCTAGAGGGGTTAGACATCCGAGGGAAGAGTCTATTGACTAGCTGCGGTCAGATTTTGAGCAGCAGATGGCGCAGCAGCAACAGCAGCATATGCAGCAGATGCAGGTGCAGCATATGCAGCAGATGCAGCTGCACGTTGATTTGATCTACGCTCAGTAGACGTAGTGGCGTGAAATAGCGAACAACATGCTCGAGCAGTTATGGAGTCGCCTGTTCCCGGACGAGCAGCATCCACAGGTTCCCCCTGTCCCTCGCTACGTCGTCCCGAGTACTACTCCTCTTCCTCCTCCTCCTGCTCCTACTGATGACGATGGTGCGGTTCACTCTGCGTAGCGGCCCGATCCAGCAGCACCTGAGGGAGCCCCACCTGAGGGAGCACCAGATGATCAGCCCCCAGCTACTTAGTTTAGGACATTTTTTTTGTTGAAACATTTGTAAATATATATGTATTTCGGAACTTTCTTATTGTGTTTAATATATATTTATATTATTAGATCGCGTTGTTGAATTTATGAATTAATTGCAATAATATTATTTATATTTCTAAATTTTAAAAAAAATAAAGCATATATATATTTATAGCGGTTTTAAGTTAAAACCGCTACAAATATATATATTTGTAGCGGTTTTAAGTAACAACCGCTACAAATAACCGCTACAACAAATGTATATAGTTGTAGCGGTTTTTCTTGTGGAACCGCTACAATTATATATATATTAGTAGGAGTTCTACAATAGAAACCGCTACAAATATGTATATATTTGTAATGGTTTTTCAATAATAACCGCTATAAATACTCATCATTTGAATTTTGAAATTTGCCGCCTTTGTGGACATTTGTAGCGGTTATGTTATGTATAACCGCTACAAATTAAAAATTATTTTTAAATTTGCTGTCCAACGGCTTTAATGTTAGTAGCGGTTTTATATATATAACCGCTACAAATACTCAACATGTAAATTTTGAATTTCCCACCAATGTGTAACGGCTTGAAAATTAGTAGCGGTTAGTGTAGCGGTTTTAGAACCGCTACAAAATTATAAACGTTGGAATTTTAGAATATAAGGTTCTTGGCATTCGTCATTATCTTCTTACTCATCTTCTTCTCTATACTTTCTTCTCTCTCACTTGTAGCTATGGATAAATCATGGATCAGGTTGCCGCGCAATTTTCCTGAATATTTGTACGGATTAAATAGTTTCTTGGATTTCGCATTCACTCACGCCAGCTATAACGGCAAGATCGTCTCTCCGTGTCGGAAATGCAAGTTCAAGAAGTGGCATGCACGAAATGTTGTGAAGGAATATTTGCTTATGAAGCCTTTCCCTGAGGACTATACGTTCTGGGCAGTTCATGGTGAGAAGGCCGGCATTAGATATGACGATGCTCTTCCTCGAAGTTCTCAAGTAGGCGTTCAAGTGGATGAAGATGATCCTGTGAATGATGCTGTGCGTGATGCGTTTGGATTTCAAGGTGACAACTTCAACGAAGAAGTGCATGGCTCTGAGCCAGTTTTTATGGGGAATGAAGCAGCTCGGGATTTTTTCAGCTTGATGGATGAAGCAGATCATCCTTTATATCAAGGTTGTCGCAAATATTCTAAATTATCTTTCTTGATCAAATTGTATCATATCAAGTGCTTGTGTGGGATCACAGATAAGGGAATGTCGATGTTGCTCGACTTATTACAAGATGCATTCCCCGACGCTGAGATTCCCATAACGTTCTACGAGGCCAAGAAGATTATCAACAGGTTGGGGTTGAATTATCAAAAGATTGATGCATGCCCAAATGATTGTATGCTGTATTGGGGAGACGATTCCAGCAGGGAAACTTGTAAGAGATGTCACACATCGAGGTACAAGACAATTCGGAAGGGGAAAAAGCAGAAGAAGAAACCTGCAAAGATTCTCAGGTACTTCCCTTTGAAACCTTGTCTACAAAGATTATTTATGTCATCTAAAACTGTGGAGCATATGAGGTCGCATGCCATTGATAAAAACGAAGACGGTAAATTAAGACATCCGCGGGATGTAGCTGCTTGGAAAACGTTTGATAACGACTTTCCAGATTTTGTGACTGACCCCAGAAATGTTCGGCTTGCGTTGGCGACTGACGGTTTCAATCCTTTCGGGAATCTTAGCACAAGTTACAGTATTTGGCCGGTAGTCTTAGTTCCCTACAACTTACCCCTGGATGTGTATGAAACAAAGCTCTTTCATTATGTCTATGATCATTCCAGGCAAAAAGGCACCGGGCAATGACCATCGATGTGTATCTCCAACCGCTTATTGCGGAATTGCTTGACCTGTGGAATGTCGGCTTGGAGACATACGACGCTTACAGCAAGACTTTGTTCAACATGCGTGTAGCCTTGATGTGGACGATTAGTGACTTTCCTGGCCTTGGCACATTATCTAGTTGTAATGTGCATATTGGGTCGGCGTGTCCAGCTTGCAATTTTGACTCTGACGCATTGCGCCTTCCCCACAGCCGAAAGTGGTGCTTTATCGGGCATCGGAGGTTTCTCGATGGAACGCATAAGTTCAGATTGCAACGGAATCACTTCAATGGGAAACCAGAAAAAAGAGGACCACCTCAGACTTTGTCTGGTACAGATATCTTACAGCAGCTTGAGCATGTTGACTACGAGTTTGGAAAAAATGACGATTCAGCACAAACTCGCCAAAAGACGCGCAGGACTTCAGCGCCTCAGCAGTGGAAGAAGATAAGTATTTTCTTCACGCTTCCATATTAGAGATCTAATTTACTTCGCCACAGTCTTGATGTAATGCACATTGAAAAAAATGTTTGCGACAATGTGCTGTATACGCTGCTTAACGAACCCGGCAAGACAAAAGATCACCTTTAAGCGAGGAAAGATTTACGCGACATGGGAGTTCGTGAGGACACTTGGCCAGATGAGCATGACAGATTTCCACCGGCAAAGTTTACCCTCACAAAACCGAACGAGGAAGTGTTCCTCACGACGTTGAAGAAATTAAAAGTTCCTCATGGGTATTCAAGCAACATTTCTCGATGTGTTGACTTGCAGGCTCAAAAGGTTGCTGGCCTGAAGAGTCATGACTCACATGTTCTTATGCAGCAGTTATTCCCTCTGGCTATAAAGAATACACTTCCTCCCGATGTTTCCATCTTTTTGGTGGAACTTTGTTCTTTCTTTCGAAAGTTGTGTTCTAAGGTTTTGATTGTTGAGGAGCTCGATCAGCTGCAGTCAAAAATCATTGTTACGCTTTGTCATTCAGAGATGATCTTTCCTCCGTCCTTTTTTACTGTGATGGTTCACCTCACAATCCACCTCGTTCATCAAACAAAGCTCGCTAGACCAGTACAATATCGTTGGATGTATCCGATTGAGAGGTACTCATTTTAAATATGTGCTTTAATTTATTCTCCATATTTAATGTTTGCTAGTCGTCCTTTTCATCATTTTATATCAATTTTCTCTTATGTGCTTCGTAGGTTCCTTGGGAAATTAAAATCTTACGTAAGGAATAAGGCATGGCCAGAAGGTTCTATAGCTGAAGGCTATATAGGGGATGGGGTGCTATATTTTTGCTCAAGGTACTTTGATGATCTTGAGACGGCTTTCAACCGCCCACCTCGTGTTGGCGATTTTCTTGAACCTGCGCCGACATCAAGAGAATTTATCCCTCATGTTGTAAACCAGTTGGAGCAACTGAGAACTTCAAACTAACGGCAACTGAGAAGTTGCAAGCACATAGACATGTCTTGATTAATTGCACTCAAGTTGAACCTTTCATACGGTAAGAATTGTACACTCACATGTTATTCGATCTATATCTTTCGTAACATTTCTCACTTTCATTTCACTAACGCCTTTCCATTATTACTTGCAGGGAATTCAGAAGTCATGTTAAGCGTCAACTCAGGATCCATACACAGACATCCTCTGAAGTTGATAGGAGGGTCCACAGAGAATTCTCGAGCTGGTTTGCGTGCAGAATACTAAATGACCACAACCCACACTCACCAGATTTCAGAGCTCTCGCAATCGGCCCTCTTGATCATGCAAAACGGTTTACAGCATACAATGTCAATGGTTTTAAGTTTTGCATGGTTTCATGGGATCAAGGATTGCAAACATAGAATTCGGGTGTTTATGGCACATTTGGGACAAGGAGTTATGCGAGTAGCAGTGACACCAACATGCAGTTCAGAGGCGTCCCTTACTATGGCAAGCTTCTTGATGTGGTCGAACTTAATTATCAAGGCCGTTTCACTGTGACGCTGTTCAAGTATTTGTGGGCAAATACCACTACTTCTCGGGGACTGACAACTGACGACTTAGGGATCACATCAGTCAATTTCTCACGGCCGATTCATACTGGTATTTCTCAAGATGATGAGCCGTATATTCTAGTTTCAGAGGCACATCAGGTTTATTATGTCGAGGACGATAGGCATAGGGATTGGCACATGATCGTTCATTTAAAGCCAAGAGACCTTTACGACATGGGTAAAGGCGATAACATCGCCTATGAGAGTGAGCCATTTCAGCTAGCTGATTTTGAAAACTACTTCCCTGAAGGCGATGACAATTTACCTCTACTGCAGTGAGTTTTTTTAAGTCCATGTCATTTGAATTAAATTTTTTAAATTTAATAATACATCCATAACAATAATTTTTCTACAAAATTTCTGTAGGGATGGCGACGATGAGTGATCAAATTCAAATTATTCTTGTCTTTAAAAAAAATGCAAAATTTTTTTAAAATAAAATGTAAAAAAAATATTTTAAAAAATAAAATAAAATAATATTTGTAGCGGTTTTGAACTGCTACAAATATAAAATTAACTGCTACTAAATGAATAACCGCTACAAAATGGATACATTAACCGCTACAAATAGTACGTGGATCACTATAAATATTAAACCGCTACAAAAATACAAATAACCGCTACTAACTAATAACCGCTACAAATAGTACGTAGATCCCTATAAATACCCTTACCACAACTCATTTCAAACACTCCCCAATTTCTTTTCACCTTACCTTTCTTTCATTTTCTCTCATTTACAACTTCTTTCGTATGAGTAGAGGAGCTGAATAATATGATCAAATATGGTAACAAGATTTTTAATTTTTTTTACAATACTTCTTTCCTTTCTATAAAATTTATTCTAATCATTTTTTTTTCTAGATATATCATAACTGTATCTCATTTTCATCTATTTTTCATACACAATTACATTATATTAGATAACATAATAATTCCTTATTACCTACCTATCCTTAATAATATTATTAATATAAATTTTATACTAATCCAATTCAATTACATTTTTCCTTTTAATTTATTAATAAGTTAAACTATTGAATAATAAGCTAATTAAAATAGATAAAATAATAACAAAATAAACTATTTAATTTAATATTGAAAAAGCAGAAACAAATGATCATATATTTTTTTAAAAATTTTTAAATATTTGTAACGGTTATTAAACCGCTACTAAATAACGCACATTTTTAAAACTCAAATTAAATTTTTTGGCGCCAATTTTGAATTTCATGAAATTAGTAGCGGTTTTCATAACCGCTACAAATTTCATGAAATTCAAAATTAGTAGCGGTTTGTTAACCGCTACAAAATAAAAAAATGTCATTTTTTTTGCTAACAAAATTTCAATTTTTTATATTTGTAGCGGTTTGTTAACCGCTACAAAATAAAAAAATGTCATTTTTTTTTGCTCTCAAAATTTCAATTGTTTATATTTGTAGCGGTTATATAACCACTACAAATATCTCTAAAAAAAATTTCGTCCATGAGGGTGTTGTAGCGGTTGGGTTGAACCGCTACAAAGGATGTAGCGGTTATTTTTGATTGAGTAGCGGTTTGATATAACCGCTACAAAACTGCTTGCAACATACGATTTAGTAGCGGTTCTAGTAACCGCTACTAATCTTGTTTGTAGCGGGTAAAACCGCTACTAATACCCATTTTTAACCGCTACTAAATCACGTTTTTTTTTGTAGTGGCATGAGAATGGTATCTTGGAATGAGTTAAGGATAGATAGATTGATTGGTGATTGAAATGTGATGTTTGGATGAAATTGGTATTTTGATGATTTTGTTGCCCAAACCCAAAGCATGATAATGGAGTAGGATTTTGATGATTCTGATGATTCTATTGAGTTTATTGGGTGTTTTTCTGTGAGAGTGGCTTTGGGTTAAGTTTTGAGTCCATTGGGATCAATTGGGAAAGTGTTGGGGAAAATGCCTTTGTTTTCTGCGTTTTCTGGTATCTGATAGATTCACTCGAGTAGTCTGGGGTCTGCTCGAGTGCTGGATGAATATCACTCGAGTGGGGGAGATCCTGCTCAAGTGCGGTTGTGCAACTTTCTATTTCAGCTTCTAGTTCATGTTGCACTTTCGAGGGTGAGGCAAGAGTGTTACCTCACTTGCGAGTGAGTGAAGAACATTGCTCGGGTGAGCCTCCTTGTGTAACCCCCTCCGTAATTATATCCGAAACACGTGATTAAAAATGAAATAGAGACCAATAATAATCAAAATTCATTTACATTCCCATCCTTAAGGTAGGATTTTCACAAATACATTTATCAAACACTTTAACCTGGTCTCACATTCATATTTCGAATACAATTACTTCGTGAAGATAAATCACATTTATATAAATATCAGAGCGCACAATAATAATACCGGCAAACCCGAATTCATACCTTCACTAAAGATTCATAGGGCACAAACGCCCTTTACAATTCCTCAACGAGGATTACACACAAATCCATCTCCAATACATAACCAAATAACCCAATAGACATCCAAGCACATATACATCCAATATCCAATTATACATTCTAATCTATCATCCGAACATATACAATTATCCCAGCATATAACGATAACCAACTACCAAATGCAAATGCCCATAAGGGATTCTCACCACCCCTAGTCGCTTGCTCCTTCCTCGAGCCACTTGTCCTGTCTAAAATGTTGGTAGGGGAGGGTGAGATTCTAGAGAATCCCAATAGGAAATAGATACCAATATGCATGCAAGATAAGTGTTTAATGCATGACATGCTTGCATCATAATAACTTGTGCTCACATAATGATATATCCGCATGCTCAATGTTTCAACAACATACTCATGGCCATAGCATAAATAGAAACAGAGCTTCAATCATTCATATATGCTTCACATAATCAAGCAAAGCAATAACATGCATCAATACACAAACACAAATATCAATACATGCAGGAGAGGTAAGTTCCCTACACTTTTTCTTTCCACGTATGCTCCAGCATCGGCTACTCACGATCTGAGCGGATATCAAACCATAATTAGGGCGAATACCCAACCCTATAACCAAATCAAGGACATAGGATCATTCTCTTTTCCAAATTCTCATTTTCATAACACTTAAAGTTGGTTACCATTCATGACCTTTAGGTGGCTATAATAAGGTCAATGAAAACCTAAAGGATTGGGAAGTACTAGGTTGGAAATCACCTTTAAAAATCTCAAAATGCTGAAAATGGGGGTTGGCTGCAGCCAAGAATCCTCTGGCTGTGGCCAAAACACGTACAGAAGGTTTCTGGCTGCGGCCAAAACGCACACAAAAACTTTTGTGCTGCAGCCAAGGCAACTTCGGAAATTCATAACTAATTCTAAAAAAATCAAAATGAGGTGATCCCAAAGCCCATTGAACAGAGTTTAACACAAAACGCATCACTACCCCAAAACAGAGTTCTGTTTCAATCCCAAACTTTGGACAACCATAACTCACAGAATACTAAACGAAATGACACAAAATATATGTTCATTTTGAAGCTTGGGATGTGAAATTTAATACTGGAAAGTTTAACAATTTTCTGAAATAATTTGGTCATTCAAAACGTCCACACAAATAAACTGCCCAGAACAGAGTTCCAAGGGACAGATTTTCCAATTTTCTACCAAAGTGTCCCATGGCTCCAAAATTAACAATCAAGCCTATTCCCACATAAATTTTCACAAGGAACACAATGGTAACCTCAAAATGACCAAAATCACAACCTATCAACATGCCCTGTTTTGACCAAAGCACAAAACCAACACAAAAGGTGCCAAACTTCACATTTAAGCTTCAATGCAATTCTATCAATTCAAAACACTAAACAAGGCACCATTTCCATAACAACAACATACCATACTCCCCAAGACCTTAAATCACAAAAATTAGGGCTAAAATTCCAGAAATTCAAGGCCTAACCAATGGCCACAAAATTTATATGAAATTGAAGCTTTAACTTACCTCAACAACTTTCCCAAAGGCACTTCATGATTCTCCAACTTGTACATTTTCGTGATTCCTCAAATCACCACCAATGGAGAATCTAAAACCATCAAATTGAAGCTCTCACTCCAAGGAACAACTTTATAGAAGGAAGTTTTGGCATTAGAGGTCAGGATCTTACCTTTTTTACAAGCTTTTCCTTCTTCCTCTTCCTTCAACAATGGTGAAAATGAAGAGAGAAGAGAGAGAACGTGAGAGAGATGGAGAGAGAGGAGGAAGAAGATGATGATAGTACTCCCTCCATTCAGCTGAACAAAGAGAGAAAAGGATAGAGAGAGAAACTATTAAAATACTACATTAGACTTTTCTCACTCTCATGCTTTATCTCTTCTTGCCACATGTCACAAGGTCATTGGCTCACACACAATAAATCACCAATTAGCCAATTTAATCCCTCCATTAGCCAATTAATTTCCCATCTCATACCCTTTTAATTAGTAATTAATCACTTCCATTAATCACTAATTTAGAGCCATTCTTTCAATTTTCCCAACAATTTTGGCATATTAATTAAAATTTCCATACAACACATAATTATTTCACTTTAATTCGATAATTATCCTCAATAATTACCATTAGCCTTTAATCGAAAATTGGGGTGTTACACCTTGTGCTCGAGTGACTGGTGTATTTGACACCAAGTCTTGCTTCTCGGGTTGTCACTCGCGGGCATGGTGCAAGAGTATGCCTTCTCACTCACGGGTATGGGGTATCTGCTCGAGTGAGCCGTGTTGTGCTCAAGTGCACTGAGCCATTTGGGCTATGGCCATTTCTCTTATGCTCTCGGGTTCTCACTTCCTGGACTTCACTCGCAGGTGCTCGAGTGAGGCATTTGGCCTTCACTCGGGTGAGGTCCAGTGTGCTCGAGTGATCCTGTCTCTAAAAAGTTTTGTTGTGCTCTCGGGTATGCACTCGCTGTCTCTCACTCTCTTGTGCCCGAGTGAGGTCGTCTTCACTTGAGTGAGGCCGTCAGAAATCAGTGTTTTGCCTTCTAAAAAGGGATCTTGGGGTTTGCTTTTCAACCCCTTAGGGCTATTGTTAGAGGTATTCTAGAGTTCTAAAGGAGTAATAATGATAACCAAATTAAGTCATTAAGAAGTTATTAAGTATTGGATAGAGAATGATACTTTGTCACTCATTATAATTATAGGAAACGACATTTGCCCTACGCAGGAGAGACCGGCGCTAGGACACGCACAGAATGATCAAGGTAGTGACTTTTCTCTCATGTTGTGTATGATGTTTTGGTATGCATAACTTATCATTGAACTGTGAACTGCATGTACCATGGTCCATTACAGCGAGATCAGGTCAGCGTGAGCCGTGTAGGGATTGACGCTGATCATCTCTAGGTCGGCCGTTGAACTGTAGTTGTAATCGACATGGAACTTTGTGAATCCGACCCGTAGGGTGGCGTTTGTTAATCCTGCCATGGGCTGTGAGTTTTGAATCTTGCCTGTATGGCTTGTGTGATGAAATGCTTTATATGAATCCCAGCTGTGGTGAAATATATTGTGTGGATTATGTTGTGCAATGCAACATGAGCAATTCAACGTGAGCAATCGTAAGGGATGACATGTGTCATACTAACCATTGCCGTTGTAACTGCCGTTGTAATTGCTTTGTGTGGATAATGATTTGATTTCATGCCTTATTATTGTATATTATATGATTGATTTGACACTACGGGGATTCTTTAGAATCTCATTCTCCCAAAATTAAACATTTTAGATAGGGCTGAAGGATCGAAAGGCAAACGGGTGACAAAGAACGGGTAGAGCTCCGTGTTAGGAGTTCCTTTTTGGTTATTGGTTATCATTGTATATTATTGGATATTTTGTGGGAAGTAAATGTATATTTTTGGATTTGTGATGTAGTTTTGTGTAATCCCCAAGTAAAGGGTATGAATTATGGGCTTTGTGCCTTTGTATAAACCCTTATTAAATGAATGGAACCCGAGTGAGTCAGGAATTTACTTTGCACTCTGATATTTGTAAATGGAATCAACTTGTATAGGCCATTTTGTATTAAAATGTGAATGTGAGACCATTATTGAACAGGTTTTGTAAATTTTTGTGAACCCTGATTTTGGGAAGTTTGACTTTGTTTAAGTCCCAAATCAATTACGGTCTCTAATCCCACATTAATTACGTGTTTATGAACGCAAATATCGGCCTTAAACTTGAAGGGGGTTACATAATCATTATTAACCAATACAGGCATGTAATGGGGTTAAACCAAATGGGCTCTTAATAAATAATATTTACAATGAATAAACGCCACGTATATCGAGGTGGACATCACGCAAGAATATATAGCACTAAAACTTAACTTTTAAATACTGAACAAGTTCCCCTCTTATTTTTGTATTGAGCAATTGGCGCCAAATTAAAGCTCTGAAGATAGGTCCTAGACTCTTCAATGTGAAAGCTTATAAGCTACTTGGACTTGACTCTTTTTAATATAATAGTACTTCCCACATTAAGTAGCCATAAAATTTGGGATGAATTAAGATTTTCTAGACTTTTTACCTATAATCAATTGCACTTTTGACTTATGTATCTAATAATGTAAGTTCTCACATATATGCCTACCGGAAAGGGCGCAAGGGGTATGCAAACCCTTAAGCAAGCAACGATTTGCATACCCCTTGCTCCCTTTCCTATAGGAATATTCGTTCTTTTTTTCTCTCTATCCTTGTTTTTCATGTTTAATTCCTGTGAAGAGATATAATTATTGGTCTACAGTTACATTATCACAGATGTAGGTCAACAATTGCCATTGATTTCTCCCATTAAGCCTGAATGTCTTAATCTACCCCAAATTGCACTGCAACTCGTGGGAAGTACTATTTTATTATATACCCAACAAGTCCAACTAGTCTTGAAACTCTCACTTGAAGAGTCTAACATCAATACATCACATTTATCATATAAAAACTATAATGTATTATAAAAGTTCATTGTTCTTAAACCATAATATATTATAAAATTTCATTGTTCTTACTTACAAATTGTTATTTATATTACTAAATAAATAACAGGTGTTTATGTGAGCCTGTTATTTATTATTATTAAACTTCACAGTTCTTACATAAAAACCATTATATTTGTATGTTACTAAATAAATAACTATTGTTTGCCTGAGACCATTATGTATTATGCCAGCATTACTGATTATCTAACAGTTGTTTACGTGAGACTGTTTTTTGTTATGTCAAAATTACACACATCATGACCTCATCAAAGCCTCAGTAAATAACAGATGTTAAAATTAGAACCGTTATAATATATACTAAATAAATCATAATTCAAAATCATTATTTATTTGTGCTGAGCTTATATAGCACCTTCATGTATGACTATTCGAAATCGTGATTTTTTGTCTATAATAACTGTCATACATTTTGTAACCCTCTCCGTAATTATATCCGAAATACGCGATTAAAATGAAATAGAAACCAATAATAATTAAATAACATTTACTAACCCATCATATGACGGGGTTTTCACGAATACTTTTTGAAATCATTTATAAACTTGGTCTCATATTCACATTTCGAATACAATTACTACGCGAAGATAAATCACATTCATATAAATATCAGAGTGCACAACTTAATCATCCCGGCAATCTCGGGTACATACCTTCACTAAAGATACACAGGGTACAATTACCCATTATAGTTCTTCAAATGGGGATTACACAATCTCATCTCGAAGGAGTCCTAGCCGCTTCCTCCACGAGCCACTTGCCCTGTCTAAATTGTTGGTAGGGGAGAGTGAGATTCGAGAGAATCTCAGTAGGAAAAAGATACCATAATGCATGCATGATAGATGCTAGGTGTATGACATGTTAGCTTTATCTAGATGCATACCCCATAATAATATTTCTGCATGCTCAATGTTTCATACAACAAGACTATGGCCACAGCGAAAACAGAAACAGAGCTTCATTTATTCAAATATGCTCTACACAATCAAGTAAAGCAATCACATACATCACTACACAAGCAAAGATATCGAATACATGCAAGTAAGGTAAGTCCCCTACCTCCAGTCTTTTTTCCTCGATTTGCGTGCCAGCAACTCGGGGCTTCACATTCTATCCTACAATGTCAAATGTACTATTTAGACACTTCCATAGTGTTTCTGGGGGTTATATTAGGCTATATTGAAAATTTACTAAAATACCCCCAGGGGCCCGGCCCGGGCCCGCCGTACCCGGTCCGGCTGTACTTTTCTTGAAATTTTGACACGGGCTATTCTGACATATTTTCGCCCAAGGAATCCATTTTCGGACTCGGAATTATCAAATTCAATGTCAATTACAAAATTACCCTTGACAGCCCTACTTTAAGGGTTTCAGGGGCGTTTTCGTAATTATGCTTTTTCAGCCTTTTTCGGAAAAGTACCCAACTGTAACCCTACCTAATTTTTGTTCTTAAACTCAATGGAATCATCAAATCATTGAAAATCCAACTCTAAGACCCATTTCTAGAGCTGGCCAAAATTCTCAAGTATTCCAGGGAAAATTGGGGTTTTTCGGCTTCGGCTCCGTAAATGCGTTCCTTTCTACTCCTAACCACTTTATTAACCATTACATTAGGTTACAACTAACATTAAGACCCAATTTGGGCAGCATAACCCCTAGGCCATGTCATTTCCAAACTTTAAAACCATTGGCAATCCGGTGAAATTTCACCGATTAAATTGCCTACAACAGCCAGAACAATCAAAGATTGAAGTTTCGGAAGTTACCTCAAGCTCCCTTTGGCTTTTACTCAATTTGGCTGAACCCTAGCCCCTTTTAAACAGAAAAATTAAGCTTCAAGTACCTTAATCCATGTAGAAGAGAAGCTTAGGAGAAGGATCATACACGTTAGGTACGAATTCACCGAAGAAATCGATCTACCTCGCGAGTTTTCTCCTTCCTTCTCCCTATTTTCTCCAAGCTCTCTCTCACGTTTTTGTTTCTCAAATGGCGTCAGGAAATGGCTGATGAAGATGAAGGAATTGCTTTTAATTCCATGCTGATGTCATCTTTTATTTTGATGATGTCATAATTCCCATTTTCGGATTTTCTCGCAGATTTTCTGCCCAAACTTTGAAAAATCATAACTAATTCTAGAAACATCAAAATGAGGTGATTCCAAAGCCAAATGAAAGATATTAAAGTCCTCTTCATAGGAAAAATATTGGCCATTACTAAAAATCACCACACAATTCCAGAATTACATAAAACTCATCACTGCCCCAAAACAGAGTTCAGTTTCCATCCCAAACTTTGGACAGTTATATCTCCTAGTTCAAAAAACGAAATGACACAAATTATATATCCATTTTGAAGCTTGAGATGTGAGCTATAAGACTGGAAATTTTCAGAATTTTTAGATACCATTTGGTCATTCAAAACGTTCACACAAACGGACTGCCCAGAATAGAGTTTCACTGGACAGAATTTTAGATTTTGCATCTTTGCTTCCATTGATTCCATTTTCATACCAAACATCATTCCCACATAAATTTTTACAAGGAATCCATTGGAAACACCAAATCAATCAAATTCACATCACATTGACATGTTTTCACAACAATCTCAACATGTCAACACAATTCACATTTCAAAACCTAACATTGCAACATTTCCATTCCAAAGTTCCAAACCAATTTCAATGACATCAAAACACACTATGACACCATTTCCAACACAATACCCCATTCAATTCTTCCCTTTATTCTAAGTCAATTTGGATGTTAATCCACAATTGAACTCAAATACAGGGTTTCGGCACTGCTCACAACACACACGAATCATATTCGAGTGCCAAATCACATCATATTCTCCAAAAGGGTTATTTATCACTAACCACATCCACTTTTTGAGTCATTAACCCTTAATCACAATTTGGGATCTTGCTAAACCGGGGCTTAGCAATCCACTAATCTCAGGCTTATTCTCTAGCCTCGAGTCTCAAAATTCGGGTTATTACACATTTGTCATTATGTAGTTGTGTATATATAAACTCAATTTAGGTCAAATTAATTATGAAATTAATTGACTATGTTGATTATGGATGTGTGAATCTAATTACTTTTTGCCGCTCCTATGATTATTTTCCTGCATACGTACTAATTTGAGTGAAGTATGATAAATTGGATTTGGCTTGCCTCCCCTGCACCATATCCTT
Source organism: Inga leiocalycina (assembly GCA_963242795.1). Classification (NCBI taxonomy): domain Eukaryota; kingdom Viridiplantae; phylum Streptophyta; class Magnoliopsida; order Fabales; family Fabaceae; genus Inga; species Inga leiocalycina. The sequence continues at coordinate 66,904,396 of OY725326.1, read as the reverse complement.
CGCTGCATCCGTTGCACCCAAAACTACACCATTTTGGTGTCGTTTTGGGTGCAAAATATGAGCTAATCTCTTTTTTTTTTCCTTAAATGGTGTCCAATATTTTGAAGGATTTTTCTGGAAGCATCTAGCATTTTAAAAATGTTTCAAGTAGTATACAGTATCATAAAATAATTTTTGGTACTTTTAACCTCTTCAAATATTTTTTCAGTTGTACTCAGTGTCTTACCAGACTGAATGTAATCTTACCTTTAATGTATTTTTTCAGCTCCAAAAATTACTTTAAAATATTCAAGTAGCATAAAGGATTCTAAAATAATTTTTAATGTTTTTAACCGCTTGAAATACACTAGTGAAAAAATCACTTTTAAGACCGGTTAAAAAAGACATTTTAGACCGGTTCTGGATCTGGTCTTGATACAGCCGATCTAAAAAGTCTTCTACTTTTTAGATCGGTTATGGAACCAGTCTAAAAAAACTTTTTAAGACCGGTTATAATAGGAACCGGTCTAAATTAATAAAATTTTAGATCGATTATTGTGAAGAACCGGTCTGAAAATTTGACTTTTTAGACCGGGTTTATAAAGAACCGGTCTAAAAAGTATAAATTTTTAGATCGGTTCTTTATAAACCGGTCAAAAAAGTCAAATTTTAAGACTGGTTTTATCCAAAACCCGTCTTAAATTTACTTTTCAAACCGGTTTTGGATAGAACCGGTCTTAAAAGTTGAATTTTTTTTTAAAAAAAAATTTCGTTTAAAAGTTATACCCAGCAAGTCATTACCCCTGTTAAATCATTTCACTCAGCAAGCAGCAGCCAGTTCAACGACATTGAAATAAATAAATCTTCTCTTACAGATTATATAACTAACATCTTAAAGACATGTGAGAGACTGGAACATATTAAAACTCAACCTCCTTGTGCTTAAACAGTGCTGGCCGAAACAGAAGCAAAGGAAAACAACCATGAATAATAAACTCACAACCATAGACAGAATCATAATGCAAGGAAATCATACAACCAGACAATGTTGTTTTGACCAAGTTCCTTATCTTTTCACTTACATACATATATCAAAGATTAAATTACATTAATGACAATTCTGTTATTCATTAGAGCCAAAATACTTTATACATACACACTCTTCTCAGGCTGATGATCTTTAGCTGGCCTAGCTTCGGAGAATTTACACTAAGATGTACACCTCATATCCTTCATTTTCTTGTGACAACAACAAAAAAAGTAGTTATATATATACACCAATAACAATATACATAATTCAAATATAGTTCATGATCATTATTTTAGCTAACTAACCTTCAATGTAGTTTTATAAAGGGATATCCTCCCATATCCCTTCATGATGATCGTTTCTTGTGTCGTGTTCATTGTCTGCTTCATCTTCTTTATTCAATTTTGGTAAACCTCTAGAAAAAGAAGGAGTCTCAAGCAGATCATTCATTGAATGACTTTCCTGATTAATATCAATAACCCTTTTTCCTTGGAGAGCTACAGACCACATTTTGTTTTCCTGATCAGTAACATAGAACACTTGTTTCGCTTGATATGCCATAATAAAAGGTTCATCTCTAAAACTTCTACTATTCAAATCAACTAATGTAAATCCCAACTGATCAATCATCACACCATTGTTGACATCAACCCAGTTGCATTTGAAAATGGGAAGTTTAACTTTAACATAATCAACCACCCAAATCTCTTCAATCACCCCATAATAAGGTATTGCTACCAATCTAGGATTCTTATCTTTTGAACTAGAGAAGTGCATAGATTCAGCCACTAACATAACCCCACTGCTCTGGACGGTGCTCCTATCATCAAGGGACTTTGTGTAAAATGTATAACCATTGATCACAAATGAAGTCCAACTTATGACATCAGCCTCAGGACCACGTGCTAACCATTTAATTGTATTAGAAACACATTTTTCACCGTCAACCTTTTATTTGAACCAATATGCAAAAGTTTTGTTATGCTCCCTAATTAACCTTTGTTTAGTCATTCGACTATTTCCTTTCCGTACAATTTCTTTATGAGCATTAATGTAATCTTGAACTTCATCAACATTATTCAAGATGTACAAGTGGACTTATTGCAATTCATCAGGATCCATGCTCTTTACTGAAGCCCCGCGTCTGCCGCCTTCTTCATCATGACGTTCAGGAAGTCTAATGTGTCCTATATTTGACAAGTAATCTTGACAAAACTCCATGGCTTCTTCAGAAACATATTTTTGAACAATAGATGCTTCAGGCTGGTTAGGGTTCTTCACATACCCTTTTAGGATTTTCATAGTTTTTTCAATTGGGTACATCCATCGTAAATAGATAGGGCCACACAACTTGATCTCCCTGACTAGATGAACAATTAGATGTACCATGATGTCAAAAAAAGAAGGAAGAAAAAGCTTCTCAAGCTGGCACAAGATCAGCTCCTTCATTTTCCAGTTCATCCAATTTTTCTGTCTCAATGACTTTACTACAAATAGCATTGAAGAAGAAACAAAGTTTAGTCAAAATATGTTGAAGATCATATTCGGCAATGCCTCGAATAGCTACTGGGAGCAGTTGTTGAATTAAGACATGACAATCATATGAGACTTTAGCCTCACTAACTTCAAGTCTTTCATCGACACAAGATTCCTAACATTTGAAGAATACCCTGAAGGAACTTTGATGCCATGTAAACACTGACAAAAGCTTCTTTTCTCATCCTTAGACAAAGTATGAGCAGCTGGAGGACAAAAAGTTATTTTACCATATGGCTTTAGATGCAAGTCTTCTCGTATTCCCATTTCTTACAAATCTAATCTTGCCTTCACACCATCCTTAGAACTACCTTGTATGTTAAGCAGTGTCCCAACAATACTATCACAAACGTTTTTCTCCACATGCATGAAATCAATACAGTGTCTGACATCAAGCTTCAGCCAATATGGAAGATTGAAGAAGACAGACCTCTTTTTCCATTTACTTTTCTCATTACTTTTCTTTGTAGCCTTACCAAAGATAACATTCATATTTTTCACCTTTTCATAAACTTGCTTCCCAGTCAATGCCTTCAGAGCATCTTCAAACTCTTGTCCACCAAAAAAAGCTTTCTTTAATCTACGATACGGGTGGCTTCGTCTAAGAAATCTCCTATGGCCAAGATAAACTGTCTTTCTTCCATGTTGAAGTTGATAGTAGCATGTTCCTTCTTCACAAATCGGATATGCTTTATGGCCTTTAACACTATAGCCTGACACTGTTGTTCCTCTTCATGCTATTTTCTATACAATATACAATCATTAGGGCATGCATGGATCTTTTTATATTTCATCCCTAGTAGACACAATATTTTCTTAGCATCATAGTATCGAGAAGGCAACACATTATTATCTGGAAGCATGTCCTTAAAAGCCTCATGCGTTTCTGAAAAACTCTTGTCGCTCCATCCATGTCATGCTTTCAAGCTTACCAATTTCAATACTGCTTTCAACAATTGGTAATTTTTACACGCCCGGGTACAACGACGTCTCAGCATTACTACATGTAACCCCCTTCACGATTAAGGCCGAGATTAGTTTGTAAAAACGTAATTAATGTGGAATTAGAGACCGTAATAGATTTTGGGACTTAAACAAAGTCAATCTTCCTAAAACAGGGTTCACAAAAATCTTTACAAAACCTATTAGATAATGGTCTCACGTTCACATTTCAATACAAAATGGCCTCTACCGGTTGGTTTCATTCATACATATCAGAGTACAGCATAAATTCCCGACACACTCGGGTTCCACTCATTAATAAAAAGGGATTTACACAAGGCACAAAGCCTACAATTCATACCCTTTTTCTTGGGGATTACACAACATCTACTATATACAATCGTTTCTACCAAAAATATCCAAAAGGTATACAATGATAACCATTAACCCAAAATATACTCCTAAACTGGAGTTCAAACTGCTCTTCGTCGCCCGTTTGCCTTTCGATCCTTCAGCCCTGTCTAAAATATTTAATTTTGGGAGAGTGAGATTCTAAAGAATCCCCGTAGTAACAAATCAATCATATAATGTATAATAATAATGCATGTAAGCAAATCATTAACCACAACAAGCAACTACAACGGTAGTTACAACGCCAATGGTTAGTATGACACATGTCATCCCTTACAATTGCTCACACTGAATTGCTCATGTTGCATTGCATCACAACAGTCCATACAATACATTTCACCACAGCTGGGATTCATATAATGGATTTCATATACAAGCCATACAGGCAAGATACACACAGCCCACGACTGAATTCACAAACACCGCCCCACGGGTCGGATTCACAATATCCATGTCGATTACGACGGCAGTTCAACGGCCGACCTAGAGATGACCAGCGTCAATCCCTACACGGCTCACGCTGACCTGCTCACACCGTAATGGACCATGGCACACATTTCACAAATTCAATGATAAGTTATGCATGCCAAAACATCATACATAATATGAGAGAAGAGTCACTACCTGGTTCGTTCCGTGCGTGCTTTGTCGCAGGTCTCTCCCGAGGAGGGCAAATATCATATCCTATAATTATAATTAGGGACGAAGAGTTATTCTCTATTCCAACACTCAATTGACTTCAAAATACTTAGATTTGGTTATCATTTATGTCCTTTAAGTAGTTAAAATTGGCTCTAATAAAAGCTCTAAAGGATTGGGAAACATCGGGTTGGAAACCACTTTTCAAAATCACAAGGTGCTGAAAACAGGGGCTGGCTGCAGCCAAAAAACCTCTGGCTGCGGCCAGAAGCAGCACAGAAAGTTTTTGGCTGCGGCCAGAAGCAGGACAGAAAGTTTCTAGCTGCAGCCAAGAATTTTCTGGCTGCGGCCACAACGTTCACAGAAGCTTTTGCGCTGCAGCCAAGAATTTTCTGCTACAGCCAGGGCAACTTCGAAAATTCATAACTAATTCTAGAAAAATTAAAATGAGGTGATCCCAAAGCCAAATGAAAGGTATTTAAGTCCTATTTCAAGGAAAAATATGGCTCATCACTGGAAATCACCACAAAAATACAGATTTCAAGAAAAGTCCACACTATTCCAGAATTGTTCCCAGATTTAACATCAAACTTTGGACAGTCATAACTCCTAGCCCAAAAATCGAAATGACACAAAACATATGTCCATTTTGAAGCTTGAGATGTGAAATTTAAGACTGAAAAGTTTCATAATTTTCCAACACCATTTTCTATTTTAAAACGTCCATGTAAGATCACTGTCAAAACAGAGTTTCTTACAACCAAAACTTGCCACTTTTAACACTAAGTTCCCAATGGTTCAAAATTCATATTCAACACTTCTCCCACACAAAATCACTCAAGGAACACAATGGTGACTTCAAAATGACCAAAATCACAACCCAATTACATGCCCTATTTTTGCCCATTGCACAAAACCAACATAAAGTTCCCAAACTTCACCTTTAAGCTTCAATTCAATACCATTCATTCAAAACACTTAACAAGGCACTAATTCCATGACAACAACAATTCAAACACCACAAGACCCTAATTTTCGAAATTTCAAGCCAAATTTCCAGAATTTCCAAGCTAAATTATTTGGCACAAAACTTATATAGAAAGGTTTCTTAAACTCACCTTAACAACTTTCTCAAAGTAGCTTCTTGATTCTCCAACCTCCACAATTTCTTGAAGTTTCAAACCAACACCAAATGGCAAACTATAACCATAGAAATGTAGCTCTTAACTCAAGGATCAACTTTAATGAATGGAGTTTGAGCATTTGAGATCATTTTTCCTTACCTTTTTAGACTTTTCTTCCTTCCCTTTCACCTTCCATGGCTGACGAGAGAGAGAGAGCAAGAATGAGAGAGAGATGGTGGGAAGAGATGAAAGAAAATGTGACATACTCCCTCCATGCCTCCACCAGCGAAAATGAGGGAGAGGAAGAGAGAGAAAATAATTAAAATACTCTCCCATTTGACTTTTCTCCACAACACTCACCATACACACTTTTGCCATATGTCCACATGCCATTGGTTTACACAAAATATGTCACCAATTAACTTATCTAATCTCTCCATTAGCCATTTTAATCACACATCCCATTTTCTCTTAGTTAGTAATTAATTTCTCCCTTAATTACCAACTCATGGCCAATAATTCATTCTTCCAAATTTTTTCTATAATTATGACATATTAATTAAAATAGCCATAAAACACATAATAATTCCCATTTAAATTCATAAATATCCACACTAATCATGATTAGCCCTTAATCAAAAAATTGGGATATTACACTACACATATTACCATATGCATGTAATTGCTCAAAACTCTCTTCTCCTACATCACGAATAATATCCTCTATTCAATCATCCATATCCTTGTCATTATCATCAAAGTTCACTCGCCCCTGTTGAGATGAACTTGGCATTTCTAATTCTTCACCATGCCATACCCACACTGTATAACTCTTACAGAATCCTTCACAAATTAAATGTGTATATATATCTGCAGTACTTAGTCGCTTCTCATTCAAACATACTACACAAGGGCAATAAAACTTTCCACTACCATCATTGACATGTCTACTAGCGAAGTCTAAAAAACCCCTCACCCCATTATCATATTCAACACTCATCCGTTTAGCGTTTATCCAACTATGATCCATATATATCTCAAAACTTCTAGCACCCTATATCCAATAACAAAAGGATAGACAAAAAAACAATAACAATAGAGTTTTAGATATTTCAACAAAATTAACAGGCACCATTTGAAACTAGTATTGTTTTAACAAACCAATAACACTGACAATAATCAAACAACCGCACTAAACTAAAACAGAACATAATGTGGTATTAATTCAAGCCAAATATCACAGGGATATAATTAAAAGTCAGAGCATATATCTAACAAGAATGTGCAGATTTAATTTTTTCCAGATTACGTTTAAGTGCTCAAATTAAAGCAACAACAAGAACTGTTTATTGAACATTATTAATTATAAAACAACGTACAACTAAATAACAAATCGATTAAACACTAACCTGAATGAAGACCAAGGAGTGAGCTTCAATCCAAAGTCACGGTGGCGTCGACTGAGGTTAAAATGAAGTCCTCAAATTCACGGCACTGACAAAGGAAAGTCAAGTCAGAGGAGAATGGTCACTGTGCTGCGGAGATTAGAGGTGGCGGCGGAGAAGACTGACGATAATCAAAGAACAGTGACTATGAACACAGCAACGGAAGCTGTAATGACAGAGGAGACTTGAGTAAATGAGGGATGGATGCCATGGACGAGTTCAGAACAAGCACGAACAGAGATCACTGAGAAATAGCAAAGAGAGAAGAAAGGGTTCACAGAGCGCGTGATCTGGGCGCGGGAGGAAAAATAAGAGTGAAAAATCTTACCTTTAAGACCGGTTTTTATTAAAAACCGATCTTAAAAGAGGGAAAATTCACATTTAAGATCGGTTTGTACAAAAACCGGTCTTAAATGTAACACATTTAAGACCGGTTGTGGGAAAACCGGCCTTAAAAATTTATCGCATTTTGAATTTAAAATTTTTTAACATTTAAGACCGGTTTACAAATAAACCGGTCTTAAATGTTAAAAATTTTAGACCGGTTTTAATAAAAAACTGGTCTTACATATTTAACATTTAAGACCGGTTTAAATATAAACCGGTCTTAAATGTTAAAAATTTTAAATGCATAAAATTTTAAGACTTTAAGACCGGTTTAATTTATAACCGGTCTAAATAAATTTTTTAAGACCGGTTTGTTTAAGAACCGGTCTAAGAAGTTCAATATAATTACAAAACTGCCACCGCGCAAATTTTTAAGACCTTATCCGCCAAAACCAGTCTAAATGTGGCGGTCTAAAAATGGTTTTTTCCAGTAGTGATAGTGCACCTTCACATGTCAATAGATAGCCCATTTGTGACTTACCATCATGTGGATCAGAAAGGAATCCAGTATCTGCATAACCAACCATTTCATGTTTGGATACATTTGAGTAATATAACCCTATGTCCATAGGGCCTCTGAGGTAACGAAGAATGTGCTTTACTCTATTCCAATGCCTTTGTGTTGGTGAAGAATTATATCTTGCTAATAAATTAACAGAAAATGATATATCAAGACGTATATAATTAGCAAGATACATTAGTGCTCCAATAGCACTAAGATATGGTACTTCCAGACTAAGTAGTTCTTCATCACCTTCTTCATTAATTTCTTGAGGTCGAAATGGGTCTTTATCTACCTTTAAGGACCTTACAATCATTAGGGTACATAATGGATGAGATTTATCCATGTAAAATCGCTCTAGGACCTTCTTTGTATAAGTTTCTTGATATACAAAGATCCCATTTTTCAGGTACTCGATCTATAATCCAACACAGAATTTTGTTCTTCCCAAGTCCTTTATTTCAAATTCTTTCTTCAACCAATTAATTTCCTTTTAAAGCTCTTCAGAAGTTTCAATGATGTTGATGTCATTAATATAAACATAAATTATAGCAAACTCACTATTAGATCTTTTCATAAAGATGCATGGGCATATTGGATCATTTTTGTGTCTTTCTTTTAACAGATATTCATTAAGGCGATTATACCACATGCGCCCTGATTGTTTCAAGTCATACAGGGACTTATGTAATTAACTGAATATTGTTCTCGAGAATTTGAATTGGATGCTTATGGCAACTTAAATCCTTCAAGGATTTTCATATAAATATCATTGCCAAGTGAGTCGTATAAATAGACAGTCACAACATCCATTAAATGTAAATCAAGTCCTGCATTTACTGCTAGACTAATCAAATAACGAAAAGTAGTCGCATCCACTATTGGTGAATACGTTTCTTCAAAATCAATGCCAAGTCTTTGTATAAAGCCTTGGGCTACAAGACGTGTCTTATACTACCTCCGGTCCTAAATATAGGACAAAGTTTGTAGTGCAATTTGCAATACAAACTTTGTCCTATATTTAGGACCGGAGGGAGTACCTTGTAATTTCACCCTTTCATTTTTCTTTCGTACAGAAACCTATTTGAATCCAACTGGTTTTACATCTTTAGGTGTAAGGACAACAGGTCCAAATACTTTTCGTTTAGCCAATGATTTTAGTTCTACATTAATGGCATCTTTCCATAAAGGCCAATCTTTTCTTCGTTGGCACTCGCTAATGGATTTGGGCTCATAATTCTCATTATCATTCATTACATCATATGCTATATGATAAACAAAGATGTCATCAACATTGACTTCATTTTGATCCCATCGGATTCCATTCATAACATAATTTATTGAGATCTCATTATTTGCACATATATTAAGTACCTGGGTCTCTTTTGGGACTACAAAATTCTCTTCTAGAGATATCTCTACTGGAGATAATAACTCTTTAGGAGATGGCTCTTCTGGAACTACTAATTTTTCTTGATTATCCTCGACTTGACTATCTATATTCTTTGCTCCTTTCTTCTTTCAAGGATTTTTATCTTTGGAGCCGATGTGCCTGCCATGCTACAAGCATGCCTTAAATTCATTCATAGTAGGTTGTCCTTCAGGTATATCAATTTTAATAGGAGCATTAGCAGCTGGGACATGTGACTTTGCATTTTCTTTGGGTCAGTAAATGCTTATGGCATTTGATTAGCTAAATTCTGTAAATGAATTATCTTTTGAACTTTTTGTTCACATTGTTTTGTACGAGGATCAAAATGAGCTAATGATAATTCATTTCAGCTAATTTCTTTACCCAGCTGCTTGTTTTCTCCCCTTAATGTTGGGAAAAGTGATTCATCAAAATGACAATTGGCAAATCATGCCATAAATAAATCTCCTGTAGATGGTTCTAAATATTTTATGATTGAAGAAGATTCACACCCAACATATATTCCCATCCTTCTTTGAGGACCCATTTTGGTGTATTATGGTGGTACTAGTGGCACATATGCCACCATCCAAAAATTTTTATATGGGAAATATTAGGTTCCTAACTAAAAACTATTTGTAAGAGGGAAACCTTTAAGTAACTTGTTGGTCTAATGCGAATTAACATTGTTGCATGCAAAATGGCATGGCCCCAAGCAGAAATTGGTAGATTAGATCTCATAAGTAAAGGTTTTGCAATTAGTTGTAACCTTTTAACCAATGATTCTATAAGTCTATTTTGCGTATGAACATGAGCTACATGATGTTCAACATCAATTCTAAGGGACATACAATACTCATTAAAAGTTTGTGAAGTAAATTCACCTACATTATCAAGACGTATTTTCTTGACAAGATAATTAGGGTAATGTGCTCTTAATCTAATCAATAAAGCAAGTAATCTCACAAACGCTAGGTTGCAAGAAGATAATAAGCAAACATTTGACCATTTAATTGATACATCAATTAAAACCATATAGTACTTAAATGGTCCACATAGTGGGTATATTAGCCCACAAATATCTTTCTGCATCTATTCTAGAAATGTGAGAGACTCACTTTCTATTTTGCTTGGTGAGTGGCAAATAATTAACTTGCTCTTGGAACATGCAGCACATAAGAAATCAAGGGATTGTGGAATTTGTTTACACTTCAAGGTATTTCCATATGAATTTCCAATTATTGGTCGCAACATGATTGAACTGGGATGGCCTAACCGGTAATGCCAAACATTAAATTAATTAGTAAACTTCTGGTTTATATTAGCAAATTGATGGTTTGTATTGGTAGACTTTTGATCTGCATTGGTGAACTTCTGGTTCTCAATAGCATGTGTTTCAATTGTGCTTATACATGTGTAATACAAGCCAGAAGAAAAGGCAGGAAAATTTTCTAATATGCATTTTCTACCAACAAAAATATTTGTGATAACAAGATATTCCTGATTATTTTTAATTGTTGTTTCTAAATGTTATCCATTTCTGCGGATATCTTTAAAACTTAGTAAGTTTCTTTTAGACTTGGTAGAATAAAATGCATTATCAATGTATAATTTTATTCCTTCAGGTAACAAAATATTAGCTCTTCCGGAGCCTTCAATTAAATTTATACTACTAGATATAGTCTGAACGTTGGCTTCTCGTATTACCAAGGAAGAAAAATATTTATCATGTCTAAGTATGGTGTGGGTTGTTATACTATCAACGAGACATAAATCTTTTGGATTGATGCTAATAAGATTCATTCTTCATTAAAAGAAACATAAAAACATAATTAAAATTAATACATATGATACAAGCAACTTTAAATACAGTAAAACATAGCAGTTCAAAAATCTGCAACATCCAAATAGGTAATATCCATATCACCATACTCAAAATTCTCAGCCTGATCAACATGATTTACTTCAACATTTGATCCTTTACCAGTATTTTTAATTGATTCTTGGTAAAGGTCAACTAGGTTTCTTGGCGTACGACATGTACGAGGCTAATGACCCTTGCCACCTCAGCAATAACATGGATTATTAGCATATTTGTTATACCTACTGGTTTCCCCTTTTTGGTTGCTATTAGTCTTTTCCCACTTCTGGTAGGAATTTGAACCACTATAATGTCGACTACGGCCACGACCACAGCTGTAGCCATGCCCACGTCCACAACCACGGCCATGGCCATGATTAGATTCATTTGTTACTACATTCGCTTCAGGGAATGGAGTTGAGCCTGTTGGACGGGATTCATGATTTTTTAATAAAAGCTCATTATTCTTTTTTTGGTAAGGAAGCAAGAAATTAATTCAGCATATTTTTTGAAACCTTTTTCATGATATTGCTGCTACAGGAGAAAATTGGATGCATGAAATATGGAGAATGTCTTTTTTACCATATCTTCATCAGTAACATTTTCTCCACATAATTTTAATTTAGAAGTGATCCTGAACATGGCTGAGTTATACTCGCTTATAGATTAAAAATCATGCAGGCGCAAATGTATCCAGTCATAACGAGCTTTTGGGAGGATAACCATCTTTAGTGATTATACCTTTATTTTAAATTGTTCCAAAGAACAAGTGGGTCTTTTACGGTCAAATACTCAATTTTTAGATCCTCATGCAAATGGCGGCGAAGAAAAATCATGAATTTGACTTTGTCTTTGTTGGATGCATGATTCTCTTCTTTGATCGCGTCTTCCAGACCTTGAGCATTCAGGTGAATTTCCGCATCCAACACCCAAGATAAATAATTTTTCCCGGTAATATCAAGAGTCACAATTTCAAGTTTTGCTAGGTTTGCCATGGTTCAAACTAATTAAAGAATTAAATGAAAATAATTAAAATATGAAATGTAAACATGCAAAATAATATCTTAAACAAAAATAAATGTAAATTTGTAAAGACAATAAATAATTTACAAAATAAAATTAAAACTTTATGGCTTCGGGCCATTTAGTTCTCATGATGAGAAATAAAATTTATATAGCTTCTGGCCATTTATCTTTAGGATAAGTAAAAGTTGAATATGGCTTCTGGCCATACAATCTCAAAATATAATTAAAAGAAATATGACTTCAGTTAGGAGGTAAAACCTTCCATGTATGTGCAACCTATACCATTCATGAAGGAGGACTACCTAAGCCTTCCAAGAAGGAGGCATTCAAGAAACAATACAACTTCTGGTCATATAATTTCAGGAATCAGATGTGTATGGCTTCTGGCCATAACTATAATAATATAAAAAAACTTGTAAAGGATAAATATATATATATATATATATATATATATATGATATAAGAACAATAGTAGTCTCCAATCTTAACCATGGAACCCGACGTTATATAACAATCGGTAAAAGTATCTCTCTAATTCCATATAATGGCTCAGATTATTCTAGATCTATCAAATAAAACAAGGTATATAAAATCGTTAAAGAAACGATAAGAAGATCATACCTTCGTTAGAGCTTCGTGCTGATAACGTGTTATAAAAGTATGTGTAATTCGAGAACAAAGGATAATTTCAAGAGGGAAGATTGATCAAATTTCTAGAGAGAACTTTTCATTCACTTCATTTGAAACAATTGATTATAAGGCTTTATATAGAGTCATGTAGTTAACCCTAGTTACATGATCATAGTTACTTTATATAAACTATAATTATTTTATATCTTCTTTATATCATTGTCTTCTTTTACTTTTGCTTTTGCTTTTTGTCATTTTCTCCTTTTTCTTTATATTAAGTCTTCTTTTAATTTCTTCTTGGATATGAGTCAATAAACATCCAAATAATTAATATTCATAACGCATTTCAATTTATTGGCATATCCTATATATATGGATGAGAGAGCACTTCAAGTTCTTTGATATCATATACAAGATTACTTGAAACCAAATATTTTCAAAAGTATAGGCAATAAGATATCATGAAATTGTCAAAACTCAAATTAGTCACCCTAAATCACTAAAAATCAAATAAGTCTATAGGAATCAAATTCAGTGACTTGACATAAATGGCCTTTCGGTCCCATCATCAACCTCTCCTCTCTCCTTCACTTATTTTTTCTGGGTCCAGATTGTAACATCCTAGATTTCAAATTTCATCTGGTTATGTTGAGCCTTTTCTGCATCTTATATTTGTCGCAGGGAAGGTCACAAATCCCAAGTTCTCTCTCTCGTTATGGCAAAAGTTGTTTGCTGCAGCAAACGTGTGAAACGCACCGTTTGATTTAGTAGAGTTCGCTGCGGTAAGCGGTCAATAGAGTGGATTTATATTAAATTGAAACAAGTATATCAACTGCGAAAAAAATCAAGGTTTATATAACATGTATAAAATTCTGTAAAGGGTTAAGGGTCTACTTTGACCTGAAAGTTGTTACTGTGGGTTAATGTTGCCCCGAAATATTGCAATGTTGGCCCATTGGTTAAAAAAGTTAATTTTAACCGTTAGTGTAACTTACATGACACAATAAGCATAGCCATCTTACCCTTAAGAGTCACATCATCATCACAATCACTTCATATGTCTCTCTTCCTCACCACACATCCCCTGCTTCTTCTCCCTTTCACTACCATGAAAGAAATCTAAACCAGAGTTTGTAGCTTTATTTAGTTCTTCCTCCCCACTTCATCACCATCAGATAAGAAATCTCATTGTTCATATACTCAGTTTCTACATGTGGGAACCCAGAAATATCATATCATAGATTCAAGTTTAAATGATGCGAGCATCATTAAAAATATTCAATAAATCAACTCATAAACCACAAACAAATTCACGATAAACAGTTATAAAATCAATTCTTTAGAAATCTCAGTATGCTACATTAGATATGAAATTGGTATTGATAACGAGGTAGTCTACGTGGTTGAAGCTTTAAATCATTCCATGGCACTAGCCAGTTCCTGATCGCTAAACCCAATCAAGAACCATGCCAATTCTTTTTAGAAACTTAGCCGCCAAGATACACGCTTGTCTTCCCCACGATTTCTCCAATCACACTCCTCCTCAGCCAATTCACATCTAGAAATATTCTCACCAGCTCCTCCATGTGCTCTGCCAAACCCCACCACACCCTTTCTCCTCCTGCTCGGGTTACCACCTTGTCCATGAACACCACCTTTGCATTATGCATCCATGTCGTCAGTATCGGCATGATCACTCTCAGCCCACGTTCAATCGTCGAACCAGATGAGGGGCTTCTCGAGGGAAAAGTGCTGGTTGGGGAAGAGGAAGATGGCCACGTCGTCTTCATTGGAGGCGGTGAGATAGAGGAGATTGTAGAGAGATTGGAAATGCTGGTGGTGGTGGCTGAAGCATCAAAATTGACTTGGTGGACGGACGGTTTGAGCTCGATTAGGAGGACGATGACAACAAGATTTTGATGGAGAAACAAAAAGTGAGCATATCAACAAGGAGATGCAAATTCCCTTGAGGGATGAAGAGGGTGGTGACCATCGGAGGTGAGAGCATGCTGCATAGATTCCTCGGCTTGCGGGGGCAGAATTGGCATTTCATTTTAAAAAATGAAAAATAATATAATATAAATTCATGACTGGGGTACCTTTGCTCATTTTTTTACACTTTTGGGTAATATTGCAGCTTTGCTCATTTTTTTTACACTTTTGGGTAAGATAGACCCTTAACCCTTCTGTATATGGAAGGATTAACTCAAGGTTGGTTAAATTTTCACCTTGGCTTCACATTCCCACTCACAAGATTCATGAGATAAATGTAATTAATTAAATGAAAAATTATGGGGAAGAATAAGAAAGACAAGGATGCATGAAAATTAAAAATGTGTTTTCCATGATTTTGTCATTTTTCTTATTCAAAGCGTATAATTAATGGTATTATGTGGCAAGATGCAAAATTAACCAAAAAAAACATTGAAGATTGAGAGGGAAAACATAAAAAGAAAGTAAGAAATGAAAGCTAGTAATTCAGTGAGCCATTTTGAGAACTATTATATTTGGTGGCTTCAAGATAAATTAGGCGAGATGAACAAACAATATTTCTGTCACTAAAATTCCGTTGCTAATCTTGTGATAACTTCAAGGATAATCAATTCCCATTTTGCAATGGATTCACTGATGAAAAGTGAAAACCCTTGCAAGCTTTCTCTATTTCTAAAACGGCGCTAAATATCTTATAACTAAATATAGCGTCATAAATTCAGCTATAAAACTTTTCAGTTGCAAAATCCATATATAATATATTATTTTAGTGATTTTATTATTTATACTATGACCCTAAGATAATTTATATATTCTATATTGATTTAATGATTTATGTGTGTTTTCGATGCCAAAATAAAGGGGGTAATTAGTACTCCCTCCGGTCCTAATTATAGGACATATTTACCTAAATTTGGAGAAATTAAAAATGGTAGTTAAATTAATTAGTCTTATTTATTTTCCTAAAATGCCCTTATTTAATAAGGGTGATTTAAAAATACTACATGAGTCTACTATGATTTTGTGAGTGTCCTTCTATAAAGATTGTGTATGACCGTATGCTTTTATAGGTTTAAATTGAATTATGGTTAGAGTTGACATCTATAAATATTCTTTTTTTTTTAATTTTCTATGTTAATACACCTAACATTAAACCTAAGTTCGTTATAAATTAGTACAATATTAATTTACAGTAGAATTGAGGTGTATGTAATGTTAATGAGTTACAAGTATTACTCACTTTATAAAATCTATAGGTGTATTATAAAATTATTATTGTGTTTCATTATTATTGAGAAAATATCAATGAGGGTATTTTGAAAAGAAATTGACAAAAATTAAAACTTTGTCCTATAATTAGGACCAAGATAAACTCCTAAATATTGTCCTATAATTAGGACCGGAGGGAGTAATAACATTCTCTTGCATTTTGCCATCTACGTTTAATAAGATACTTTGTTGTTGATATATTACAAGTACAACAGATAAAAAAAATATAAGCAAATATATGTTTTGCTACTAATATTGTCACAATCTCATTGAAGGCAAATGAATTCAAGCATGAACTAGCATGTAAGTCTTTTACTTTTGAGTTTCTATATTGCTAAGGTCTTGGAACAACTTGTTGCTGTTTAGTGCTTATGAAACCACCTTATATGATGAACTTGATTGATTTGTGTTTAGAACCTAAGCTTGAAGAACTTTTGATTGCATGTAAATAATGAAGTTAAAGTTCAAATTAAAGTTTGCATGCATACATATTTCTTAGCTTCGTTCTAGTTGGTGAATCTGGGGGGAAATGAAACTTGGGATCCAATTAAGACAAAATTTAAGCTTCAAAATAAGAGTAAGAACATATAAATTGACCTTGTAGAGCTAAAGTTAGGATTCTCTTTAAAAAAAAACGGCAATCCAAAAATCTATTAAGTTGTTTAGGGCCAGATTAGGAAACAATATTCAACACAGTGATTAAGGTGTCATATGAATACCTTAGTTATTGCACTATCACGCTCTATAAACTAGCAACATCAGGTTCTGGCAAACAAAAAAAGAAAGAAAGAACTAGCAACATCATGTCAAGTTATCCACTAAATTGGGGAATTAGAAATTGTATTGTTGAGAAGGATCTGAAAATTTTTTAAACATAGAAAGCAACGATGCTCTGTGAAATTTGTACACATAAAGCAACGCAGTCATGACTTAGTCCTCCTCATCAATAAAATTTTCAATGGGAAACTTTTTTCCAATTTTCCTTTGATTAGTTTAACAATACCATCACGAAGAGGCACCATCGACCATTCAATACTACCATCTAAATTAGATTCGAGCATTATTAAGCTAAAATGAGTAGCAGCTCACAGCATAATTTGCTCTACCAAGTTGTACCAATGTTTGAACCATCAAAAATTCATTTAAGAATTTCTCACTACTCAATCCAATTGCCATTGATAAAAAATAAAGCACGAAAAATGGCACCCCCACCACCAAAAGATTGTTCTCATAAATAGTAATAATTTTAAAAAAACAAAAAAGGTTATCCTAGCATCAATATCATCTTGTTCTTTTTTTTTTTTTGGTTAATACAATATTTAGTCTTTATATTTTGGTTTTGACCTCTATATCATAGATACAGGTTTTGATCCTGTAAGTTTCTTTTTGTCTAAAATGTTAGTCTCTATATTTTAATAAAAACTTGGACCATTTTACCCCTTAAAGGACCAAAACTTGTGTGTTTGAAACTATTAGGGCCAAAACCAAAATGAGGGCAAATTATAAGGACTAAACATTGTATTAGTGAAAAAATAGTTTAAGGTCATAAATGCAATGGCTGGATCCCAAGAAAAGTGCATGCTACAACAACAATGGGAGGCAAATTAAGCTTGGGATCCAAGTCATAATATTTAGCCTTTGACAGGGAGAGAACCAATAGAGTTCACCTTTTCCATGAGGGCTTTTATTTCAACCTCCAAGTTGTCTCTCATTTCCGGTGAAATAGTTTGCCCTTTCTTCTCAACGACTGAAGCCATCATCTCCAAATTCTGCCTAATGTAGTCAAGTGAAGGTCTGTCACAATGTGGTGGCCTGGACCCGGAATGTCCTGCAATCATCTCACATTGTTTTAATGGTGCAATAGTTTCAGAAGGATCATTGTGATCGGTTGCCCCAAATCGTCTTAATAGTGCACAAGTTTCAGAAGGATCGTTGTGATCAATAAGGGTTGCCTCCAATTGTTTGTTCTTTTTTAGATTACGACATGCTTCTTCTGCATCTGCACCTTTTAGAAAAGCAACTTGAGCATGACCATCTTTTGACATCTGAGTTTCAGCTACATTCAAGGGACCGTATCGACAGAAGGCAGCAAATAGATCATCCTTTGAAGGTAAAGAAACTCCAGGGTTAAATTGTAGGAGAAGACAAGATCCATTGACCTCCAATCTATTGTAATTAATTGTTTGAATGAATTCCATACCAGAGGTATTGCTTTTTGACGGATCTGATTTAGGTTCTTGGTTCATCCTCTGGCTGTTTTTGGGCTTCAGGTCAGGAGAAAAGCCATTGTCACCCTCGAGTTTCTTCTGGGTTGAGTTATCTTGAAAGCCACCATCATTTAAATCTGGTATGATGGTCGCACGTTTAGTCTTTAGATGCTCTGCCGGTGCATCCATAGGAGAAAATCCATTATCAAGATTTCCAACACCACCTAATTGGGAGGCATATAACTCTGGCTTCGAACCTGTCAAATGTATTTCAACCTTATCCTCACCATTATTTTTTTCAGGAATACTACTACTAGGTGGGGGCGCCATCTGCAGGTCTATTACAAATGAACTGCTTTTATTGCTTTTTTCACCCCCATCAAGCAAGTCTGAAATGAGTTTAGTTCTCGGCTCATCCAGAGAAACTTTTGTCTTCTTTGTCTTTTTAGGTCTGGAAGCTTTTGGTGCTAAACTGCGCTTAGCTCTGCTGCTCCCTTCACGAGTTGTTGAACCAACATTTTGCGGCTGGAGTGCTGGTTCTACATCTTTCATGCTCTCCCCTGGACCTGTATTATTCATTTTTGCAGAACATCCTGAGAGAAATTCACTTGCAGCAATGTCTTTATTCATATCTGATTGGCTGGGAAGGGATTTATTCCTGCACCTCCGTGTTTGTTCCGATTTCTTTTTCTTCTCCTCTTGCCCACTATTGACATTGAGTGAAACATTTCTGATTGGTGTACCTATTTTTCCTTTCTTCTGATTTTCCAGGATAGTAGCAAGTTCAGCCTCATCGTGGAATGTTGATAATCTATATGCACTAAAGAACCACTCAACTAAATCAGATTTTCTATTCTCGTCCGAAAAGGTACAATCAAGAGCTTTAGAGTAAAGGCCGGAAAGCAGTTCTGATGAACATGCATTTTTGAACTCTTGACTGCCAGACATAGTACACCATCGGACATGTTTTCTGCCCCATTTACTCCGCAATTTCTTACCAGATTTAGCAGATGTATTCTGTAATTTATTACTAGATTTCACAGCTGTAGAGGATCTGCGAGAACGGCTATTAGCTACACTTAAACCTTCAACTTGATGAGAATGACTTGGAGTTTCAGAGTCTTCTGTTTTAACAGTAAAACCTTTCTGCCCTGGTCCCATGTTTGTGTAGGGATAGGACAAATACCGACTCTTCCTCCGTTCTCTGGAATTAAAGGTTTCTGAAGAAAAAGATAACCCAATAAGCATCTAGGAGAAAAATTAAAACATGTTTACTTATGCGTATCATGCATAATGGAAAAAGAAAAGGCAAATTAATTCAGAAATATCCAGTGCAAAAATGTAAAGAAGAGTAAGCAACTATGGAAAGCGTAATAATGAACTAAACTAGCTCATGCAAAACTACTATAATCGTTTATCAACTTAGTTTACACTTCTTCGCATGAATGAGTTCAAAAGGGAAAGATTTTCAACAAAGATGTACCTAGGAAAATCCTTTGCATAGTTGTATGCAAAAACCAAGAAGGAAAAAATAGTAGCAAGAACTTTCAGCAATCGGACATGTTCAGATACTATTTATTAAAACAGCTTTTTGTCTATATGAAAGAAAGGAAAACACATAAGCATGTTTGACAAAAATTTGAGATCCGATCAACACAAAATATAAGATGATCGCTTATACACATGTTTGACTAATATGTACTATCTCTTGTACCGTCTCTATCTTACTGAAAAATGAAATAATATTATCATTTTTATATCGAATAATAATGTATTATTTGGGACCTGTTAATACATATTTTGACAGTGTCACCTTTAAATAGGACATCCAAAAAATTTTCCTGAATAAATCATCTGTCCCAATCAACCAAGGGAGCTCCACTCTCAGTTTCAATTAACAAATAATCATAATAAGGTAGGGATCCTATTTGCAGTCTACAGAGCTACTCTAAGGGCCCGTTTGGTAGCATGGAATTGGCCTCATGTAAATGGAATTGGAGGCCAATTCCATGCTTTTATCATGTTTGGTACAAATCTAGGAACATGGAAATCATTTCCATGTGGAGGCTAATTCCATCAAGATTGATGGAAATGATTTCCATGCCAAAAGCAAGGATTTGTCAATTCCACCTAGACAAATTATTTTTGCCCCTCTCCATGCTTTCATTTTTTTGTGGTGATAGGATTTTGTGCAAGATTCTTTTATTTTTTAATTTAAGGGGGTATTTTGGTATTTTCATACAAAAATTATATCTCATTTCCATGACATATCAAACACACTTTTAAACCTCATTTCCATATCCATATCCATATCCATTTCTATTTCCATCAAAATCAATTCTGCGTACCAAACGGGCCCTAAAGTACAACATAAACACAAATACACAATGAATCAAGTGAGTAATGTCCATCAAACTCACCATCTTGTTCATCCATAGCTACCCTCCAGATCTAGGTTGAATGAATGCTTAGACACTGCTTACGTTCTGCAAGAAATAATAAATAAGCCAAGAGTGAGTGTTCCAGAATGTGAAATCACAGAATAGGCCATCTGATAGTTCATAGTCATATCATGTAAGCAATTTCATAAATAAAATGAAACATAAAAAATAGTCATTCTATCTCATATGTTCGAAGTTATCTTATAGAATTATCACGCAATCTCATTAATATATGATAACATAAACCATATTGCAATAACGTAATTTGTATCATATATAATTAAAAACATATAGACAAGAGTGAGTGTTCACTTTAAATACCTGTCGCAATGGACACAAAAAGAATAAGAAAAAATGATAGAAAAAGTGTAAGTGATGTAGAACAAAGATAGGAAAGAGAAAAATGAAGAGAAGGAAAATGAAGAAAAAGATAGGAAGAAGCGGAGAAGAAAGTAAGAAGAGAGAGAATCGAGAGACACAGGAAACTGAGTATTGCTATTGCATTAGTCAAGACACAATCAATTCATGCCTCACTTATATAGCCCCACTCACTAACGGCCACAAGTTGCTAACTAACCACATAGCCACCTAACTAACCCATTATCCCCTATTTATCGCATAACAGTATCATGCTATATAGTCCACTCACTATGATTGCCAAATAGTTATGGCTCCTTCAAAAATTGGTCCACCCTCAACTTCCTCTGATTAAGAGAAATAATTCCTAAAATACAAGAATAACAGATCATTTAACTTATAAAACTACTCTAGACATCTCATTTGAACACCCAATCAATTCAGCTTATTGTATGTTAAGTTCAACCCTAGTACCAACTAGCTGCTGGTCAATATTTCTCTAATCAAACTATCTTGATCCAATACCCAATTAAACATCGGACCTGTGATGTTATTATTGTCAAACCATACACTAGTTACATTTTAGTTCATATATCTAACAATATTCTTTACTTAAAAAGAATAGAAGAACCCATTAGTTAAAATGCGATTTAAACTGTAAGTCAAGAAACGAAGCTAGTTCCTGAATGTCTAACCAGAAGAAAAGATAAGTTGACTTTACATGTGCACTGTTTGTCCAGATCATAGTCGTGCTATTTAATTTCATTAGTTTAGTAATTGAACTTTTCCTGCATTTAAGCATGAATCAAATAAAACAAGTATCAACTTTCTCAAAAAGCTGAACCTTTTCTTCTTTAATAATGCCATGACTTGATGTAAATAAAACAAGCATCAACATAAATGTTTAAAATATCAGTTTTCCCCTTTTTGCATACCATAATTATCACTACTAGCATCCAGTTGTCAATTTTTTCCGCTAAAACTATCAACATCTGCTCATCTCCCGCATGCTTTCTATCACGACCCCAAATATAGCGGACAAAGCATTAAATCCTAAAAGTCTGAATACAAAAGCAAATGAGATTAGCATAAAACTCTAGCCCATTCATTAAATCAGCGAACCCAGCCAATCTGAGCTTAGTCTTGTGGCAACTACTGCTGATCATATAAAACTGGAAGCTTTTTTTTTTTTTGTGATAACGGAAGCTCTAATATTTAAGAATATCTGAAGCACTATCAAGCAATATTCTAGGACACGAGCAGACTTCTTGACTAGTTTGAAAGGAACCAACTACAATAAAACTAGAAAAGAATCAAGTTTTATTTTAAAAGTAATACAAGCGGACTCAAATTTCAGATTTTTATCACATGGTAATATGAGACAATCAGATTAAAGCCACACTATTTTGCCAAATTTAAATCACCAATGCACAATTAAAAGTTGGCAGACCCATATCCGTGCACTCACCTTCACAAATAGCGAGCAATTTGGGATACACTGGAAACACAGTGAAAAAGGGGCACCAAAATTCACCATCGGAAAACCCATCTCTCCAGTTCAACCACCATTGCCACCATTTTAATGGAATTAATGAAGTGGGCTGGGTATGACAGAAACAACGGTGATGGCGGAAAGTTTTATGGTGACAGCTTCAAAACTGGAAACGAAAGAAAGTCTGCACGGCGAGCATTTGAAGAGGACGATGCCGCAAGGAGTTGGAAGCATGGGACACTTCTCCGGTCTGTTTCTAATCAGCTTGTTTTTCTTCGTTCTCGTGATCTGCCTAATCTTCTTTTGTTTTTTTTGTTCAAAAGATCTGCCTAATCTTCTTTACTCTAGCTGAAATCAAACCCCCTCTCTCTGTGATCAGATTCTCTCCGAAAACAAATAGAATAAACTGGCTTCAGCAGGGTTTTGGATTGAGTTTCGAAAGAATAGGGCTCCGAGCAGATTTTTGTTCTGCTGCCTTGGAAAGAGCCTCGAGAAGGAAGGGATTTAAGGGAGAGAAAATAAATCCGTTTCATTCTTACCTAAGAAGCACACGCATATCGGGATTTGGGGGGAGATTCCCATCTCCTCCCTCCCCGTCTTCTTTCCTTCCTTGCTTTTTCGTGTGTTATTTATTATTGGAATCTCATCTCCACCCTTATTATATTAGTTTAAAATATAAGATTCAACTAAATTTTATAAAAAAAAAATTTTTAAAAAATTAATTAAATTAATTTATTATTTTTTTATCAAATTAATTTTTTTATTTATAAATTAATATATAATTTAATCATATATTAAATAATTTATTTATCTTTCTTAATATTTTTAAAAAAAGTTAATTAAGTCTTACAAACTATAACTAGTATTAAATATTGAGATTTAATGTTTTATAAAATATTTAAGACAATAATTTTATACATCACTTATTTTTTAGGGAGAATTACGCTGTAGTCCCATGAAAGCAAATATACGAAGAAATGGTCTCAGGAAATTCTGAAATTACTGTGAAGTCCCATTGGACCATTATGTAATAAATTCAAATTGGAAAAAGATATAAACACCCTTAAGAATTGGGCAAAAAACAGAGTGTGAGGAGCTTCTTTCCTTATTCGAGATTGAACCTGAAAGGCGACACAGCTCTGGGCAACGGAAGCTAGCACAGCGTGCGACGGTGTTCATGAGTTTTCTCGAGTTAGGTTTGGCGGCTGGCTGTAACGAGGTTCGTGAGCAAGTATGATCTTCCTTCATTCGTGGGTAGGCTGCGGTGAGGTTAGTCTCGCATCTGCAGTGAGGTTCATCTGGTATCTGCTGAGAGGAAGGTATGGTTTTAAAGTGTGAAAGAAGCGAAACTAAGAGGCAAATAAACTGGGGTAAGTGCTGGTTTTGATTTTTTTTTTCTTTTTGGTGTTCTTGCTTTCGTTCTAGTTTTTGAAGGTAATATTATCACTATATTGTGAATTGTAGTTTATGTTTGGCAATAAGGCTAGAGTTCTTCACATTGCTAAGCAATAGGTCATAAATTTGAATTTCAGTTTTGAATTACAAACTATAAATTCCAGTCGGTTCGGTATGAAGTTTTAGTTGTGAGACTTAAAACCTTAATTATCAACAACTTTATTGGTAGATTAAAAACTAAGTTTGTTACTGCTATCATAAAACTAATTTTTGTTAAAAGCATTTTATCGAAGATTTCCTTTTTCTTTTTACCTGATTTATGCAATGAACTCGATGATACTTTACTTGACCTTTTCATCTTTTCTATGGAAAATCTAACATACGAGCATTTATCTAAACTTTTATCTCCAAGATTTGAGGTTGCCTAAGCTAGTTGCTCTTACCATTTTTATATTATCTAATTGCACATTTAAGATAGATTTTGGTTATTGGTGGCTGCAAAATTCATAATTACTCTGATGATCATAAATGGAATGAGGTGAGATATAAGATGTGAAACTAAATAAGGTATGGTGTTGCTGGTAACTTGTATAGTGATATTGATCTTGTTATTGTTTTCCTACTAACTTGCACATCTAAGATAATTTATTGTTATTGGTGGCTATAGATTCATATTTACTCTGAGGATCATACATGCAATGAAGTGAGGTATAAAATGTGAAACTAAACAAGGTATAGCATTGTTGGTAAATTGTATATTGTTGATCTTATTGTTCTTTGCTTAAAAAAAAATATATGTCATAGCTATAGGATCTGATTTTTCTATTGAATATGTTGTGTTGCATCTAGGAAACATGCAGTTGGAGAGATGTTTTGTCATGCTAGAATTAAATGTTAATTTTACTGTGATTGATCTTGTGAGAATACATTGACAATCCTATAATTTCAGGTATAACTTGCTGTGTTTAGCTAACTAGTTTGTGAGACTTGTTCTTAAGGTGGAATTTGAAATAAAGAACAACTCATAGTTTGAGATAAGGAACTAATACTCATACTTTTCTCTGGTATCTTTCTCTGGTTAATTTTTCTTTGCTCTCCTGTTGGTAGATTAGTGCATACAAGTGTGAAAAGGAATTACATGTGCTCATACTGCTGTAGCCTGAAATACTTGATAATAAACCATAATTCAATTTTTCTAATGACTTTGAATTGCAACGTTTTGTGAATATAATATCTCCCTATTTGCCAATTAAAATTTTTTACTGTGACAGTCAAATTCCATTAGTTCATTATCATACCAAGTCCACAGTATACCTGGTGACTGCTATTCTAGTTGAGTATTAATGTTTTTCCCATGGCATAAAATGCAGTGTAAACATCTTTTGTAGTTCTTGATTGCAATATTTTTGTAAAGTTCAGAGAGAGAGAGAGTGTGTGTGTGGCATAAAGAGGAAAAATATGAATGAGATTGGCTTCTTTTCATCTCAGTAGATGTATGATTCAAATTAACGGTCTATGGTTGTAAACTTGGTGATTAATTTGTCTTGTTTGGCCTACTTTGTGAAGACTTCTCTTTGAGGTAAAACTAGTGAAGGATTTAGAGGTAATTTAGAGGTAACTTGTGACCCTTGAGTTTTTTATACTATCAATAATGGTCTGATGGAAACATTACTGAAATTTTGGTTGTCAAGATACTAAATTTTACTAATTTAAGCCTTAAACTATTTCATTTCCGTGCAGACACTTGAGTTTTAATATGTTGAATGGTTCAATCCCTCCTTCGTTTGAGGACTTGGAATCATCTAATCACATGTAAGAAAA
Organism: Inga leiocalycina; assembly: GCA_963242795.1. Classification (NCBI taxonomy): domain Eukaryota; kingdom Viridiplantae; phylum Streptophyta; class Magnoliopsida; order Fabales; family Fabaceae; genus Inga; species Inga leiocalycina. The sequence continues at coordinate 66,878,499 of OY725326.1, read as the reverse complement.
TATTTGCATTCATTGGCACAATGTGTCATAAAAAATAATGAGTATATTATGTCAAAATTTTTTTGGCAAGTTGATTGCCTTGTCTTCATTTTCTTCGATTGTTGGCTGCTAGGATTTCAAGCATTTCATGTTTCAATTTTGAACTTCATTACAATAATTTCTTTGAATTGATGAGAATGAGAGTTGTGGTTGATGAAAATTTTTGGCAAGTTGATTACCTTGCCTTCATTTTCTTCATTTTCTGCGGCTTTATGTTGTTTTCTTGAAGTTCATTTTAGTGGGTCCTAAGAGGCATGAATGTGTATGTATCTGGTAGTTGTAAACTGCCACTTTATGTTGAAGTTATGTACTGTGAATGGCATGAAGTCTAATGAATGTCATAGCTCTTTGGTATATTTTCCCTTTTCTTGATTCCATTTTTTCTGCTTTTTGCATAGTACATATTATGTGACAGATTCATGGGAGGACTAAGTAATTGAGGTTGAGGTCATTATTATTTAGTTTGTTTATGTGGAATAATATCCTCACATAGAGGTTGTAATAAATTTGGGGCTGATTAGTGCACTTTATTGTTAGGAATAATCAGTGTTCTTTTATAGTGGTCTTGAAATTTCCTTCTGTCCAACACCATATTTCTATTCACTAAGATATTACCTGTCAGTTGTGTTAAGAAAAAAATTCATGGTAAACGGTGAAGTATCATTATTCCTAATATGGTTGCAATTGTGATATAAGTACATTAGCCTTGTTTTTTTTTAAAGAGGGATATATTTCCTTTAAGCTTATGTTTTCAAGGAAAACAGTTATCTGTAGTTGCTTCATGTTTTTTGAGATCCAAAAGTTCTGTAGCAGACTCATATTATTTGAAGGATCTAACCATTTAAGGCCATTTTGAAGGCACATTAGAAAAAGGATATTGCAAGTTGCCTTATAAGTTTTGAAAATATTGTTCTGAGAAAAGGTTCTATACTCTTGCTGCCTCAAATTCAAACCAGTGCCCAGTTTGGTTTTGTTTTCTCCACATGTGTATTGAAAATAAGTTGGAGAAGAAGTTGAAGAAGTCAGAGAATATGTTCCAATGTTATCAAACTAAAAGGAGCTTAATTATTATAAGCAAGAATAGATTTATAAGAAGATTTCAGTTTCAAGAAATAGAGTTCACTGGTTGTTGCTTCATGCTGATTCAAGTCGAATAGATTTTTAGTAGGTTCATATTCTTCTTGGGAAAGTAGCCATTTAAGGGCATTATTGTTAGATCCCAAGTTTTGATGATAACAATAATTCAATTGTGTGTAAGATATGCTTTCAGAAGATTTAGAAAAGATTCCAAGTTACCAAATGCATGTTTTGAGTTTGCTGATATCTGCTGTGAAAATGCACTTGAGTGCTCGAGCATGAATCTGCACTCGAGCACAAATCTCTTCTGTACTCGAGCAGGTGTGAGAGAAAGCCAGGAAGTGAGTACCCGAGAGGCTTTCTCCCTTTGTATTCAATGGATCACTCGAAGCACAAGTATACACTCGAGCAGAGAAGTCATTCTCACTCGAGCACGTATGCGAGTGAGGGCATGCGAGTGCTTGGCCGAGAGCAAGTAATGGGATGCTTCCTCCATTCACTCGAGAAGAGGCATGCGAGTGCTTGCCCGAGAGCAAGTTATAGCATGCTTCCATCTTTCACTCGAGAAAGGCACTGCGAGTACTTGGCCGAGAGCAAAAGTGATGGCATGCTTCCTATATTCACTCGAGCAAGAGACGCGAGCACTTGGCCGAGAGTCTTGAATTTCAGAAATGTGCAAGTGTGCTCGAGCACACCCATCCATGCTTGGAGTGACACGTCCATGCTTGCGAGTAATATTTCCATCCCTCTCAAGATCAGTTGCGAGTGCCTGTTCAAGAGAGCATATTCCCTGAGAATATGCTTCTCACTCGAGCAGAGGTAAGTGTGCTCGAGTGAGGGCCAAAATCACTCGCGAGTGAAAATTCTATCCCTCTGAAATTCTGATGCGAGTGATGGTTTAGAGAGCATATTCCCTAAGAATATGCTTCTCACTCGAGCAGAGGTAAGTGTGCTCGAGTGAGGGTCCATATCACCCGCGAGTGCAAATTCTCACTCTTGTCAAAATGGTATGCGAGTGATAACCCAAGAAGACACTCCCAGTGTAAAATGCCAAGATCACTCGAGCAGAGATATTGTGCTCGAGTGAGACCTCTCTTCACTCGCGAGTAAAGATCTTTTCTCTCTGATATTCCATGCAAGCACAACCCGATAACAGAGGTATATGAAGAAAAATAGGAGATCACTCGAGGTGAGCCTTTCATGCTCGAAGTGATGCCCTGTTGACCACAGAATATGATAAGTCTCATAACGTTCATTACGAATATGGTTTATTGTTATTAATTCATATCATCATTACTTATTATTCTTATCTAACATTGTTTTGATTATTTTAAAAGTATAATACAGGAAGATGAACTTTTCAAATTTGTTGTTATAGAGAAAAGTCAAACATTGGCAGACAGCATAATTACAGACACGTTCGCACCAACCACATTCAGATTATTCAAACATGCGCGTGTTCTTCTACAGTTGCAAATGTCCAGCTCCTCCAATGATGATTTCTCAAACGGGCAAAAACTGAAGCAACTATATATACAGAGATTCAAGGATAATCAAAAAGAACGAAGCACAAGAATTCACAAGCTTATACCAATTCTCTGCTATTCATCTGTTTTCTCTGTATACACTTTGATCTTCAGTGTTTATTCATTTGCTCTATAAGAGAGTCCTCATACAAACTCAAAATTCTGTGTTTATGTGATCTCAAGGTATTGGGACCTTGAGAGGGTAGTTATTCCTTACGAGAGAAGCAGTTGAGAGAATTCCTTATATTATCTTCCACTCATGAGTCTTGTAAACATAAGCAAGTGAGAAGGTTCATAGGTTGTTTCTCTGCACATAAGACTTGTCGTAAGGGGGAGAGAAGTTTCTTGTTGAGAGAATATTTCTGCTCATAGTCCATTCAAGGACGATTGTTGTTTTGTGGCGTTCTAAGAGCCCATTGAATCTTGGAAGTATAGTGAAAAGCTCAGTAGGTCTTGATCTCTGAGGACTGGACGTAGGCATTGTTGTTAAGCCGAACCAGTATAAATCTCTGTGTTTAAATCTTCTCTACTCTACTCTATTTACATATTATCATCTCAAACGAAAAATTTATAACATCACCCAATTCACCCCCCTCTTGGGTGAAGCTTGCCCCTTTCATTTGGTATCAGAGCCTCGTCTTCTCCAAAGAGCCTAACAGCTTGAGAAGGATCCTATCAATGGCAACAATGGGTGAAAATATCCTTCCAGATGGTGCTTCAATCACTAGACCTCCTGGATTTGCTGGAGAACATTTTTCGTTCTGGAAAGCCAAATTCAGAGTGTTCGTGATGGCCAACGAGTATGGGTTATGGAATGTTATACAAGATGGTGACTATGTTCCAGTGAAGAAAATCGAAGATAGAGCAGTCAAAAAGACTCCAGATGAGTTTGACGAAAATGACAAGAGGTTAGTAACGTTAAATAGCAAAGCCATTTTAATGATACAGAGTGCTCTTAGTCAAAAAGAATATTTTCGTATATGTACTCTACCTACTGCCAAAGATATGTGGGATGCCCTTGAAATTGCTCACGAAGGTACATCTGGAATCAAAGAGAATAGGATCAATACTTTAATTACAGAGTATGATTTATTTCGTATGAAATCTGGAGAGAGTATATCAGAATTTGAACTAAGGTATACTCATCTTGTTAATCAATTATCTGCTCTTGGAAAGTCGTTTGATCAAAATTCCCAGGTAAGAAAGATTCTTAATATTCTTACGAAAGAATGGGAAGCAAAGGTGACAGCCATCGAAGAAGCCAAAGGAGAGTCTATGAGATCCGTAGCTGCTCTCTTTGGAAGTCTTTCTGAATATGAAGGTAAGTTGAAATTCAAAAAGGAACTTGAAGAATTCGATGATAAAAAGAAAAAGGGAGTTGCATTTAAAGTTATTCAAGAAGAAGAAGGAACTTCCGAAAATGAAAATGTTCCTAGTGATGATGAAATGGGAATGATCGTGAGAAAGTTCAAGAAATTCTACAGAAGAGGACAAAGGAATTTCAAGAATTATCAAGGTGGACCAAGCAAGAAAGAAAACAAGGAACACCAAATAGTATGCTATGAATGTGGAAAACCAGGACACATCAAATCTGAATGCTTCAAAAACAAAGACAAAAAGAAACAGAAAAAGAAAGCATATATATCATCTATTTGGGGTGATAGTTCGTCAGACGAAGAAAATGACAATGACGAAGTAGCCAATCTATGCTTGGTAGCTAAGGAAGAAGAATCAGACTCTGAGGTAAGTGACTCTGAACCCTCTTATAATGAATTATTATCTGAATATAATGCATTGCATACAGAGTTCATTAAAGTTGCTAAAGAAATGGTTAGTTATAAGAAGAAAGTAAAAGAATTAGAAAGTAATGTCATATCATCATATGAAATGTGTAAAGAGAAAGATAAGAAAATAGAGGACTTAACAAAGATTGTTGAAAAATTTACTAAAGGAAGTGAAACTCTCAAGGTTATCTTAAGCTCTCAGAAAGTTTCTTTTGATAAAACTGGAATTGGATATAATGCTGTGCATGATAAGAATAAGAAGAATAGTAGAAACTATCTTAATTATTTCAGGAATTCTGTGCATATATCAAATCCATTTGTATCATGCAATTTTTGTAATAGAAAAGGACATTATACTTCATCGTGTTATTTCAAAAAGGGAAAGGTCGGTGGAACATATAAATGGGTTCCGAAAGGGACACATATTCCAAATACTAACCACAAAGGACCCAAGAAAGTGTGGGTACCTAAAACTTGATCATCTTATTCTAGGTATGTCTCAAAGCATCTCGAGCGAACAAATGGTATATTGATAGTGGATGTTCGAGACACATGACTGGTGACAAAAATAAGTTCACCATGTTTGAACCTAGAGAAGGAGGAAAGGTGACTTTTGGAGGAAATCAATCCGGACGTATTGCTGGAATTGGAGAAGTGGGAAGAACAGATGGCTTTCAAATCAACGGAGTATATTATGTTGAAGGTTTATGCCACAATCTCTTAAGCGTAAGCCAAAGCACTGACAAAGATAACTGGGTGATTTTCGATTCAAAAGAATGCTTGATAGTAAGTAAGAAAGATCTACTTCTAAACAAAGAAACTATCAAGGCAAAAATCCGAGCTCAAAGGGACGGTAATTGTTATACAATTGATTTAAATTCAAACTCTTCTGAAAACTGTTTTCTTAGTCGATCAGAGGAAAGTTGGTTATGGCATAAGCGTTTGGCTCATGTCAATATGAATCAACTTGACAAATTGATCAGAAAAGATTTAGTTGTTGGCCTTCCCAAACTTAAATTCAAAGATAACATGATTTGTGATGCATGTCAAAAAGGCAAACAAACTAAATCTTCTTTTAAAACAAAATATGAAATTTCTACTTCAAAACCTTTACAATTACTTCATATGGATTTGGTAGGACCTGCAAGAGTAAAAAGTTTTGGAGGAAATTTATATACGTTAGTAATTGTAGATGATTTTACAAGATTTGCTTGGACTATATTCATTGCCTCAAAAGATGAAACTTTTGCTGAATTTATTATGTTTGCCAAAAAGGTTCAAAATGAGAAAGGTATTTCTATTGTCTCTATTAGAACAGATCATGGAGGAGAATTTGATAACCAATTGTTTGAAGAGTACTGCAACAACGAGGGGATAGATCACAACTTCTCAGCTCCTAGAACACCTCAACAAAATGGAGTAGTGGAAAGGAAGAACAGAGTGCTTACAGAAATGGCAAGAGCTTTACTTAATGAAAAAGAAATGTCACAAGTGTTCTGGGCAGATGCAATGAGTACTGCATGCTATATCTCAAACAGAGCATATATTCGCAAATCTCTTGGAAAGACACCATATGAACTCTACAAAGGAAGAAAGCCAAATATTGCTCATCTTCATATCTTCGGGTGTAAGTGTTTCATTCACAACAATGGTAAGGAAAATTTAGGAAAATTTGATTCAAAGTCTGATGAAGGTATTTTTCTAGGATATTCTAATAGAAGTAAAGCTTATAGAGTTTTCAATAAAAGAACATGTACTATTGAAGAATCTATTCATGTTGTGTTTGATGAAATTGAATCTCAGACAAAACTTAATGATGAAGAAGAAATGGATTCAATCAAGAAAAACAAATCTATTTCAAAGCAGGATGATTTTGAAACAAATGATTTTCAAAATTTAGAAGATGTTGATGATCATGATCAACCTAAAGCATGGAGACATATGAAGGATCATCCAATTGATCAAGTTATAGGAGATATTCATGAAGGTGTCAAAACCAGAAATAGAATCCTCAATGAGGTAACATTTTCTGCTTTTATTTCTGAGATTGAACCTTCTAATATAGATGAAGCTTTATCTGACAATGATTGGGTGATTGCTATGCAAGAAGAACTAAATCAATTTCAAAGAAATCAAGTTTGGGATTTGGTTCCTCGACCTAAAGACCATACGGTTATAGGGACCAAATGGGTTTTCAAAAACAAACTTGATGAATCTGCAATCATTGTGAGAAATAAAGCAAGATTGGTTGCCAAAGGCTATAATCAAGAAGAAGGTATTGATTATGAGGAAACATATGCTCCAGTAGCAAGATTGGAAGCAATACGAGTACTCTTAGCCTTTGCTTGCATCAAAAGTTTTAAACTTTATCAAATGGATGTAAAAAGCGCTTTTCTAAATGGTTATATTATGGAGGAAGTTTATGTCGAACAACCTCCTGGTTTTGAAGATGAAACAAAACCTGATTATGTCTTCAAACTTAAGAAAGCATTATATGGTTTGAAACAAGCACCCAGAGCTTGGTATGAAAGACTAAGCAAATTTCTTCTTGATCAAGGTTTTGTCAGAGGGAAAGTTGATACAACTTTATTCATCAAACATAACAAAAATGATATTCTAATAGTTCAAATTTATGTTGATGATATTATTTTCGGTGCCACTAACGAATCTATGTGTCAAGATTTCTCTAAGATTATGCAGGGAGAATTTGAAATGTCTATGATGGGAGAATTGAACTTCTTCCTTGGACTTCAGATCAAACAAAAGAAGAATGGAATATTTATATCTCAGACAAAATATTTGAAAGAGTTGTTAAAGAAATATGGACTAGATAATGCTAATGGAGCTGATACTCCAATGAGTTCTACAACATTGCTGGATGCTGATGTAAAGGGACCTAGCTTCAACATCACAAAGTATAGAGGAATGATTGGTTCATTACTCTATCTTACAGCAAGCAGGCCAGATATTCAGTTCAGCGTAGGAATGTGTGCAAGGTATCAATCCAATCCTAAAGTATCTCATGCAGAGACAGTAAAAAGAATTTTCAAATATCTAGGAGATACTTCAGAGCTTGGACTTTGGTATCCAAAGAGAGGGAACGAGTACTTAATGGCTTATTCAGATTCAGATCACGGTGGATATAAAACTGACAGAAAGAGTACTAGTGGACAATGTCAATTTCTCGGAGGTTCTCTAGTGTCATGGTTCAGCAAGAAGCAGAACACAGTCTCATTATCTTCGACTGAAGCTGAATATATAGCTGTGGCAAGTTGTTGTTCTCAAGTGCTGTGGTTAAAACAACAACTTCAAGATTTGGGAATTTATTTAAAAGAAATCCCAATCTATTGTGATAATACTAGCACGATAAGCTTGGCAAAGAATCCTGTACAACATTCAAGAACCAAGCATATAGACATTCGACATCATTTCATTCGAGATCATGTTCAAAAGAAAGATGTCAAAGTGGAATTCATACCAACTCATCTTCAACTTGCGGATATTTTCACAAAACCAATTGCAAAAGAGCAATTTCTCTATATTCGAAGAGAATTGGGAATGGTTAATCCCAATGAGTTGTAAGATTCCTTGTTGAAAAGCTTAATTAAATGTTTGTTTTGATGATAACCATATTAACTTTGGCATCGGAGTGGCCAAAATTTGTTTTTGCAGGAGTCTCACTCGAAGCACAGGAGGTGCTGCTCGAGTGAGGAGCTGTGTCACTCGAAGCACAAAAAGCTCTGCTCGAGCACAGCACTATTTTTGATACTCTGCTTCCTAACATGGAAAACAGAGGTTAACAGAGGAGTTATTAATACCAAGGGAATATATCATAAACTACAGTGAAAATTGAGCTCACTCGCGAGTGAGGAATTTTCACTCGAAGCATGGTATGAACATGCTTGAAGTGAGGAATGCCTACTCGAGTGAGGAAGAAGAATTTATTTGCAAAAATGATCAAACTCATGGTTACTCAAATGATCTTGGAGGATTTGAGTACAAAGGTGCAAAAATATGTCAGGGAATCAACAATCCAGGTACGTTCTACTTGTTTCTTTATTTTTCCAGAACATCACTCGAGCACAGATAGAACACTCGCAAGCACAGTATGAACATCACTCGAGCACTAGGGATCATGCTCGAGCACTGTCACTTATATCAATTACTGGGGAGCTCAGAACGTCGCACTTCCTCCTCTCACTCGAAGTGCTCTCTCACTCGAAAGTCACAACCTTTCATCTTCAACCGCTCTCTCATCATTTAATCACATCCTTCTGCTTCAAATCGATGTTACAACCTCTCAATCTTCTATAAGAGGTGATTCTTGTTTTCTGCATTCTTCACTTGTGCCCTAATTTCCTCTTCGTGTGTCTATATTTTTTTTTCAAAAACAAGATTTCTTGTTTCTCTTCCATTTTTCAAATGGCAAGAACAAAGTTACCTTCTGTTCCTCAAAAATCTCATTCTCCTTCTTCCACTCACTCTGCTGCCAGTGAATCTGCAACCCCTGAACTTACTCCTCCATCTCCCAAAAACTCTCCCTCACCTTCACCGCCTCCAAAGCCTAAGACCAAAAAGAGAACCCCTGCTAAGAAACATCACCCAAAGCCTCAAGTTTCCAAGAAAGACCAACCACCTCCAAAGAAATCAAAAGGTGTGGTCTTCAAGGAACCCATAATCACTCGGTCTCAATCCAAAGAGGTACAAGGAAAAGGGAAAGAAGAAGGATTTAGAGCAATCCCAATCATCCTCTTCTTCTGGGGATATTCTCAGTAATCAACTCAGGGAAGCAATAGAAAAATCCAAATTGGACAAGATAGTTGGGAAGATCACATCTCAGGCTGGTGTCTCAAGTTCACATCAAGTTAAGCACCCAAGTGCTTCTGCTTCAGGAGCACCTTCTGCCTCTCAAGCACCAGTGGATGACCAACTCACTAGTCCTCCTGAGGGATTCAATGTGACAGAGCTTAAGGCTTTACCACAGAAGGTATATGATGATGAATTTAAGCATAGACATTTCTGCCCTGTAGTATATGTTGATTTGGATTATCTGAAAGAGAATTGTCATTTGGACTTATACCCTTATCTTCAATACTATGCTCCTTGGTTAGAAATTCATTTGCCATATTCCCCCACTGTTGTAAAGACATTTTATTCCAACATGAAAACTCATAATATCATGTCTAGATCCGGGGATTTGATTGAAGAAGCTGTGTCTACAACCATTAGAGGGAAATTCATTATGATTTCTGCCAAAATCATAAATGATTTACTTGGTTATGTGGCACCTCCTACTGACCCACCTTCATTTTCTGTCAATGAAACCTTTAACATTTTGAGACCAAAAGATCCAATTGGCCCCCTCACTTTCAAGCCTATTGATATGCCTGATAAACACAGAGTCCTTCATTACATTTATTCCCGGAGCATAGTTAATAAATCCAGAAACTTTACTCACTTTGCACAAAGGGATTACTATCTATTGGCTTCATTGGTTGCTGGGCAACAAAGGAATGTAGGGGAGATCATTTTTAGTGAGATGAGAAGGTTTCGTTTTTCTTCAACAAGATCCACAACCATACCTTACCCTCAACTAGTTTCCTTTATTTTGATGAAAAACAAAATCTGGTATTTGGAAGGAAAAGAAAGGGTTCTCATCTCAAGGTTTGGAAAGACTCAATTAACTCACATGGGTATCAATCTTCCAGTGAGTCGGACCAAAGCCACATCAAAGAGGGAAGCCACTCCATCTAGAGGAGATGAGGCACAATCATCTGCACAAGGCCCTATTCCCCCTCCTTCATTTCTCAATGCCTCTCTGTCCAATCATCTGTCTGAGGTAATTAATCAAGCTGTATCAAGTTTGAAGAAGGAGTTAGTGACTGAGTATGAGAAGCTTGTGGAGAAGATGGAAACACAAGTCATTAAATTGGTAGACCAGGCCAATCTTAATTTTGAACTGATGTTCAAAACACAAGATGAGATGTCACAGAGGATCACTAATATGGAGACCTTCTTGCATTCACATTTTCCCTCCTCATCTTCCGGGGTGCCTCCAGAGACCACTCATACCTCACCCCCTCATCCACAGACTCATGTGCTTTTCACTGATCCTGAGTCTAATGTAGATGTTACATTTGTCCCTCAACCACCATCTCCTGACCAGCCCATTGACCCTCTCTCTGCAATGATATCTTTTGTTCCACCTCCAGAACCCCCTCCTGATGTTGACAAAACGGGGGAGAAGGATGTGTGATGTTTTCTGAGCTGTAGGGTGTATATGGGTGTATGGGTAGATTTCTGTAATGGATAGGAATTGAAATGTATGTCATTTTGGGTTTCAAGTTATTATGTTATGAAATGTTGTTCAAGTTTTTCTTTCAATAATGTTTCAAGTTATTAAGTTTACTATACTTACCTTGGCTGTTAAAGTGTCCAGAGGAACCATTGCAGGAAAAATTGAATTTGAAACTTAAACTTGATATGTATTTGGAAACATTGAAGAAATTTCAAAAATTTTCAATCACAATCAATTTCTAATAAATCTTCATCACAAAGAGTTTTGTCATCATCAAAAAGGGGGAGAATGTTAGATCCCAAGTTTTGATGATAACAATAATTCAATTGTGTGTAAGATATGCTTTCAGAAGATTTAGAAAAGATTCCAAGTTACCAAATGCATGTTTTGAGTTTGCTGATATCTGCTGTGAAAATGCACTTGAGTGCTCGAGCATGAATCTGCACTCGAGCACAAATCTCTTCTGTACTCGAGCAGGTGTGAGAGAAAGCCAGGAAGTGAGTACCCGAGAGGCTTTCTCCCTTTGTATTCAATGGATCACTCGAAGCACAAGTATACACTCGAGCAGAGAAGTCATTCTCACTCGAGCACGTATGCGAGTGAGGGCATGCGAGTGCTTGGCCGAGAGCAAGTAATGGGATGCTTCCTCCATTCACTCGAGAAGAGGCATGCGAGTGCTTGCCCGAGAGCAAGTTATAGCATGCTTCCATCTTTCACTCGAGAAAGGCACTGCGAGTACTTGGCCGAGAGCAAAAGTGATGGCATGCTTCCTATATTCACTCGAGCAAGAGACGCGAGCACTTGGCCGAGAGTCTTGAATTTCAGAAATGTGCAAGTGTGCTCGAGCACACCCATCCATGCTTGGAGTGACACGTCCATGCTTGCGAGTAATATTTCCATCCCTCTCAAGATCAGTTGCGAGTGCCTGTTCAAGAGAGCATATTCCCTGAGAATATGCTTCTCACTCGAGCAGAGGTAAGTGTGCTCGAGTGAGGGCCAAAATCACTCGCGAGTGAAAATTCTATCCCTCTGAAATTCTGATGCGAGTGATGGTTTAGAGAGCATATTCCCTAAGAATATGCTTCTCACTCGAGCAGAGGTAAGTGTGCTCGAGTGAGGGTCCATATCACCCGCGAGTGCAAATTCTCACTCTTGTCAAAATGGTATGCGAGTGATAACCCAAGAAGACACTCCCAGTGTAAAATGCCAAGATCACTCGAGCAGAGATATTGTGCTCGAGTGAGACCTCTCTTCACTCGCGAGTAAAGATCTTTTCTCTCTGATATTCCATGCAAGCACAACCCGATAACAGAGGTATATGAAGAAAAATAGGAGATCACTCGAGGTGAGCCTTTCATGCTCGAAGTGATGCCCTGTTGACCACAGAATATGATAAGTCTCATAACGTTCATTACGAATATGGTTTATTGTTATTAATTCATATCATCATTACTTATTATTCTTATCTAACATTGTTTTGATTATTTTAAAAGTATAATACAGGAAGATGAACTTTTCAAATTTGTTGTTATAGAGAAAAGTCAAACATTGGCAGACAGCATAATTACAGACACGTTCGCACCAACCACATTCAGATTATTCAAACATGCGCGTGTTCTTCTACAGTTGCAAATGTCCAGCTCCTCCAATGATGATTTCTCAAACGGGCAAAAACTGAAGCAACTATATATACAGAGATTCAAGGATAATCAAAAAGAACGAAGCACAAGAATTCACAAGCTTATACCAATTCTCTGCTATTCATCTGTTTTCTCTGTATACACTTTGATCTTCAGTGTTTATTCATTTGCTCTATAAGAGAGTCCTCATACAAACTCAAAATTCTGTGTTTATGTGATCTCAAGGTATTGGGACCTTGAGAGGGTAGTTATTCCTTACGAGAGAAGCAGTTGAGAGAATTCCTTATATTATCTTCCACTCATGAGTCTTGTAAACATAAGCAAGTGAGAAGGTTCATAGGTTGTTTCTCTGCACATAAGACTTGTCGTAAGGGGGAGAGAAGTTTCTTGTTGAGAGAATATTTCTGCTCATAGTCCATTCAAGGACGATTGTTGTTTTGTGGCGTTCTAAGAGCCCATTGAATCTTGGAAGTATAGTGAAAAGCTCAGTAGGTCTTGATCTCTGAGGACTGGACGTAGGCATTGTTGTTAAGCCGAACCAGTATAAATCTCTGTGTTTAAATCTTCTCTACTCTACTCTATTTACATATTATCATCTCAAACGAAAAATTTATAACATCACCCAATTCACCCCCCTCTTGGGTGAAGCTTGCCCCTTTCAATTATGTATGCACTAAGCATAAGAAAATTACATGCTACCTTTGCACTTTGGATTATTTCATTTTGAAAAAATGTTCAGATGTCTTGCTACCTTAAATTCAAACCAGTCTTGAATTTGGTTTGGTTTTCACCTACTATACATTAAAAAGAAGGTGGAGATGAACTTAAAGAAGTTAGAGAACCTATTCTTCCATTGTTTGATACTGAGATAATCTTTCACTTAAAGAGCTAGATTATGTGAATTTATTACTACTAGAGAAGAAACCAAACATAAATTTAACATATGTTATTGAATTTCAAGGAAAATGATATGTTTACCATTTAATTTTTTTCATCATCACTAATGTCCTCTTGTTAGAATGAATGAATGCTTACAGACCTTATTTAGGAGATCCAAAGTTGCTTTCTTTTGAGTCAAATCTAGATGCATCCTTATTTATGAATCTGTCAATTTATGCCTGATATTTTGCTTATCTTTGAACAGAAAAGTAGATTATCCATTGAGATGTGAATCATCCAACATTCTTCTAACTGAAAGTGTGTGGGCCAAAGTTGCAGATTTTGGATTTGTAAAGCTTGGCCCCACAAACTCCAATCAAACACACATTTCAACTAAAGTGAAAGGAACAGTTTGTTATTTGGATCCTGAGTACATGAAAACATATCAACCCGCTCCCAAGAGTGATGTTTACTCATTTGGAATTTTGCTCCTATAAATTGTGTCAGACAGCAATTAGGGGATTGTAATGATTATGTGCACATTAATTGTAAATATGGTAACTTTTTTGTAATGATCAAGTGTAGTCATATTGTATAGATGAGATGTTTTTAGTTATGATCATGTGCACGGTAATTGTAAATATGGTATGTTTTGTGTCATGATAAAGTGTAGGCACATTATATGGCTGATATGTTTTTGGGTTTGACCAACTTTAAACTTACAAGCTCCAGTGACGGCTTCTGGTGTCTTCATTGACAAGTCAAGGAAGCTACTGTGTAATATGCTTCAGCCGATGTAATATGTGCTGAAGCAAATATGGTCAACACTCACTGTGTCATATGCTTCAGCACATATGACATTGGCTGAAGCCAAGAAGGAGCATAACTCACTGTGTCATATGCTTCAGCACACTGGTGTGTGCTGAAGCATACAACAGACTATGACACTTTACTTCATGAAAAGAATGTGGACGGTTTTTAATTAAGGAATAGGTGGAAATTAGGTCGTTTTACCATTTGCAAGTGTTCTTAAGGGCTTTGGGTGCTACAGTTTTGGCTTCTTAAAGAATATTTGCATACATATATTAACAACTCAAGGGGCCTGCACTGACAACTCAAGGTGCCTCCATTAACAACTCATTGGGCCTCCATTGACAACTCTTCATAATAGCATAACTGTGTTAACAACTCAAGCGGCTTGCACTAATAACTCAAGGGGCCTGCACTGACAACTCAAGGGGCCTGTATTGACAACTTAAGGGGCCTTCACTGACAACTCGTGGTGCCTCCATTAACAACTCTTCATAACAACATTACTGTGTTAACAACTCAAGGGGCCTATACTGACAACTCAAGGGGCCTTCACTGACAACTCATTGGGCCTTCGTTGACAACTCTTCATAACAGCATAACTGTGTTAACAACTTAGTCAGCCTACATTGACAACTTATGGTGCCTTCATTGCCAAGTAAAGGAGTGTACACATATGACTATGACTACCTAATTAATGTGGATATCAACAACATAGGAAATCTATAAGTATACGTACATAAACTCATTTTCCAATGTCATCATATATGCATATATATGTTAACAACTCCATGGGCGTACATTGACAACTCCATGGGCCTATAATGACAACCCAAAGTCCATTCATTGACAACATAATTTACATCAGATTAAACCTTTCAATACATGACAGTGGGATACACAAATGTCAACATAACTCCACAAATGTTATTCTATCACACGAAAATTTGAACTTCATAACAAGTCCGCCGCTCTTTTTTCTCACAATGGAGGATATCATTATTTTAAACTCTTCTAAACTTGTTCCTTCCTTAATGGTTCTAGATCTGAAGGTTCCACCAATATATGTTAAATCACCATCTCTACTGACTTCAAACCTTCCCCCTATATGAAGGAAACATAGTAGATTTTTGCCAGACGTGGTAGCCATCACTGCTGTCTACTACACAAAAAAGTTATCATTAACAATGTCAGCAGCCTTATTAACAAATGCCATAGCCCCTATTAACAACACATTCTTACTACATAATCAGGACCTCTAGTTGTCATTAACAAGTTAAGGAGCCTTCATTGACAACTATTGCTGCTCCCATTAATAACTCTTTTTTCCCTATGCAAATCAGGTTATGTAGCCCCAAGCCTATGACCCTTATCTTCATTCCTTACCTCTTCTATTGCAAAAACTAACCACCATGAACCAGAAAACATAGCATAATGACAAAAAAAGGAGACCATACAAAACCATACCCAAACACATTGAAACCTTAGCCAATGCATATCCATTACATTTACTTGGCCTTCCTTTATAGTTTGCGAGCATATGGAGAACAATGCCCACCAAAATCAAACACTCTTTTTCAATTTATCATGACCAAAACAAATATCAATAAAAAAACCTTTTGTTGTCACAAAAAACATTTACATATAACCTCTAGTTATCATTAACAAGTTAAGGAGCCTCTATTGACAACTATCGTTTATACTATTAACAACTATTTTTTCCCTACGCAAATCAAGTCATGTACCCCCAAACCTTTATCCTCATCTTCATTCCTTACCTCTTCTATTGTAGAAACACACCACCATGAACCAGAAAATAGAGCATAATAACACCAAAAACAGAGCATACAAAATCATACCCAAACACATTGAAACCTTAGCCAAAACATATCCATTGCATTTACAAGACCTTCCTTTATAGTTTGCAAGCATATGGAGGACAATGCCCACTAAACTCATACAATCTTTTTCAATTTATCATGACCAAAACAAATATCAATAAGAAAACCTTTAGTTGTCACAAAAACCATTTAAATATGACCTCTAGTTGTCATTAACAAGTTAAGGCGTCTCCATTGACAACTATCGCTGCTTGCATTAACAACTCTTTTTTCCCTACGCAAATCAAGTCATGTAGCCCCAAACTTTTGACCCTCATATTTATTCCTTACCTCTTTTATTACAGAAACACACCACCATGAACTAGAAAACAAAGCATAATAACACCGAAAACATAGCATACAAAATCATACTTAAACACATTGAAACCTTAGCCAAAACATATCCATTGCATTTACAAGACCTTCCTTTATAGTTTGCAAGCATATGGAAGACAATGCCCACTAAAAATCTGATAGTCTTTTTCAATTTCTCATGACCAAAACAAATATCAATAAAAAAACCTTTAGTTGCCACAAAAAACATTTAAATATGACCTCTAGTTGTCATTAACAAGTTAAGGCGCCTCCATTGACAACAATCGCTGCTTGCATTAACAACTCTTTTTTTCCTACGCAAATCAACTCATGTAGCCCCAAACCTTTGACCCTCATCTTCATTCCTTACCTCTTATATTGTAGAAACACAGCACCATGAACTAGAAAATAGAGCATAATAACACCAAAAATAGAGCATACAAATTCATACCTAAACACAATAAAAACTTTGCCAAAGCACATCCATTGCATTTAATAGGTCTTCCTTTATAGTTTGCAACCATACAGAGGACAATACCCATCAAAAGTAGATAACTTTTTCCATTCTTATGATCAAAACAAACATGACTCAACAAAATCTAAAACTATGTTTAGCTACTCAATAGAATTTGTGAGTCACATGGAATAATCAAAACAAGAGAGTGGATGACATCAATTCCCTACCTTAATCTTCAATCATTGTTGCTAATCTCCACTCAGTTTTTCCCGCCATCTCTAGACTTCTTCCGGATGTCATTTTTGTGTTTCACACCATTTAATCTTCCATTTTACTGTTTGTCTGACAGGGGGCAATTCTGACATTTCTTATTTCTATTTTATTACAAAATGGTCCCTTAGGACTTGAGGGTAATTTTAGATTTTCGCGGGACCATTTCTTCGTATATTTGCTTCCATATGACCACTGTGTAATTCTCCCTATTTTTTAATTTAAACATGAATATGAGATTTTGAGAAAAAAAGAATAAAATTAAAAATTAAAAAGCCTAAGCCTTCATGTTTCATTATCTCCTCTTACTTTTTTTCCTCCTTAGCTTCCTTTTCTTTTTTAGAAAATAACAATGCATAAAACACAATAAAAAAATACACCATAACAAACCCCATTTCATAAAATAGGAGTGTCAAAAAAATAATTAATTGAAGCAGTAATATCGTCTGCCATAACATGTGAGTGAATATATAGCCAGCAAGACATACTTGCCTCACAAACTCCCAGAAATGTTCTGGGAGTTTTTGAGGCAAGTATGTCAGTCTTGCTGCCTATATATTATTAATATGAACTTTTTTCAAATAAAAATGCTTCAATTCAAATAATTTTAGTGTGTGTTCGGCAATATCCAAAATCATGGTTTCAGAATCACTTTTCCATAAATCGAGATAAAACTCTTCTCACATTCAAATAATTTTAGTCTATATACGTTAGCATAATCATTTCTATGGATTTGTTGTTTTAAAAAATTAAAATTGCCTAGGGTTTAGTGATTTCCATTACTCCTCCCAGAGTGCCTGGCTTTCAGCTAATATGAATTTCGTCTGATAAAAAGGCTCTAATTCAAATAATTCCATTAATTTTTTGTTTTAAAAAAATTTAAAATTGCCTAGGCTTTGGTGATTTCCATTACTACTCCTAAGGTGCCAGCTAATATGAACTCTATCAAGTAAAAATCTCCAAATGAAATAATTTTAGTCTATATGTCAGCCTAATCATTTCCATTAATTTATTGTTTTAAAACAATTAAAATTGTTTTAGGGTTTGGTGATTTCCATTATTACTCCTAAATGTGTGTTTGGATGCAACAAAAAAAAAGTACTTCTAAGTTTAAACCATGATTTTGCAAAAATTCACCCAAACACTTAAAAAATAGGGATAATCCTGTTTTGGAGAAAACCATGGTTTTATTGTGCAAAACCAAGGTTTTTGTATAAACTATGTTTTCTGGATTTTTTGACAATTGCCTTTTCTCTCTCTCTTATCCCATCTCCCTGTCACTTTTGTTTTCCCTTTCTCTTTCCCTTTTCTCTCTCTCGTGTCCCATTTCTCTGTCATTTTTGTCCCCGTCTCTTCTCTTCTTTTCCAATGAAATTGTGTGAAAACCTTTGATTACAAAAAACTAATGGCAGATTAGTTTAAATTGATTAATAGAATATTCAAATTAGTTTTAGAATAAATTATGTATTTCAACATAAAAGATATTATTTTAGATACTTATTATTTACCAAGGATTTTTTATTATACAATTTATTAATATATATATATATATATAATCTATTTTTTTATGTTACATAATTAACTAATGTTATAATTTTAAATTTTTTAGACAAATTTATTTTATTTTTGGTATTTATTAAGAAATTTAATATTAAATAATACATAAAATATAATCTTATCCTTTATATATAATTATCACAAAAGCTAATATCCTTTTTATTAATTTGACCATGAAAAAAAAACTATTCTGATCACAATATCCAAACACTCTCATTTTATCAAAATCACTTTTTTCCCATAATCGATTCTGCTCATAATCTATTCTCTAAAAACTATTTTCCACTTTTTCTCTAGAAGCTATTCTCCAAAAGCTAATCCAAACACACTTTAAAATGCTAGCTAATCTGAACCTTGTCAAATAAAAATGCTTCAATTCAAATAACTTTAATCTATATGTCATTTGATGAAGACCTTTATCGTAACACCTTGAGGTCCACAATAAAAAAATTAACTAAAGATTGCGTATAAGCAAACCTAGGATCGTTCACTCTTTCTCATGGAGCCTTTTATTGATTTTTAAGTGATCTAAATGTCATGTAAATGTAATGAAAATAAGGAAAAGTTGGTTTTAGGTTTTGTTGAAAATAGGAAAGTGCGAAATTAAATTAAAAAACCTGAAGCTACTATTTTTTGTGCTTTCAAATAATAAATGAAATGGAACATGAATAAAGTGAATTCTCTTAAAAAATTGGTTTAATGGCCATCCTAGCTCACTAAATGATATGTGAGTTAAAATTTCATTAAATCTTAAGAAAAACCTCAAGATAACACTTGAGTTCAATATTCTCAATTAATAGTATCTCTTAAACATAGATAACTACCACCTCTTGAGATATTAGTCAAAACCACTTAATGTGCAATTGAAATTAGAATGATGTAAAATGAATCTTCTTAATATGGAAAGCTAAACAACCACTCCAAGGCACAAATCAATCATATTAACTAAATAACAACACGCTTATTAACATAATCTCATTGCTACCGCAAAGAAATTCACACATGTATAATCTTCACATTACAAAATCCAAATCCAATCACAATATAAACAATGTTAACTCAACAATATGGAGTTCAAGTTATGGTACATTTTGGTCATTTCGGGGTGAAGAGTATATTGGCTCTTGTGTGCCTCATCTAAAATCTTCTGTCTCAGCTCCGCCTTAAGTGGAACACAAATTCTCTTCTAATAACGAACTAGTCTACTAGGTGACAAATCATAGCCCTGAGCTTCTCCCCATTAAATTCTAGCCATATTACGCTATATCCAACCATCTTGCCGTTGAGCTTCTTCAATCTCAGCTCTCAAGTCACTTTCCCCTTGGGAAACAGTATAATTAGCACAGACGATCTGGTTAGACAGATTCAGATCTCGAAAATCTTCTATCAATTTCCCTTCTTGTATCATTATTGCTGCCATAAGCACCACCTTTTGACTAAGAGCATCCGCGACTACATTTTCCTTACCTGGATGGTATTTGATTTCCAGGTTGTAGTCTTTCAGCAACTCCATCCAATGACGCTGTCTCATATTCAATTATTTTTTGTCCTACAAATACTTGAGACTTTTGTGGTCGCAGTACAGTTCTACCGTCACACCATACAAATAATACCACCAAATTTTCAACACAAACACAATTGCCGCAAGCTCCAGATCATGGGTGGGATAATTCATTTCATGAGGTTGGAGCTGTCGAGAGGCATAGGCCACTACTCATCCCTGCTATATAAGGACACACCCTAATCCCTGCTTACTTGCATCACTATACACAACATAAGTCAAGCTGGGATCAGGTATAATCAACACAGGTGCCGTGGTCAACCTCTCCTTCAGCTCCACAAAGCAATTCTCACATTTCTCATCCCACACAAATAGCTTATCTTTTCTCATGAGTTTGGTCATTGGCAAAGAATATGGGAGAAATTTTGAATGAATCTATGGTAGTTGTTAGAGCAAGCGTTTCACCCAAGAGGGGGGTGAATTGGGTGATACTAAAATTTCATTGCTAATATGAAAACTTGACGGTGAATATAAAGCAATAAGGAGTAAGGAGAAATATCACCGAAGTGTACACCGGGAGTTATACTGGTTCGGCCACAACCACTTTGACCTACGTCCACTCCTCAGAGCTTCTCTGAGAGTTTCACTATAACTTCCAAGATTCAGTGGGTTCTTGGCACCACAGTACAAGCAAGTTCCTTCGCCTGGACACTCGCTCCCCCTTACAAGTTGTAATCCAATCCCAACTCAAGGTTCCACAACCTTAAGTTATCTCAATAACAAATATTGAGTTTGAATGTAATATCTCTCTTACAGAGTGAATAAGAATCACTGAAGCATAGAAATACAATTACAACGTAAAAACAGAGCAATGAACTTGATGATACGTTTGTGTGTGTTCTTGTTGTTTTCTCTGTTTGGATGTTCTCATATATATAGATATGTTGGTGAAGACCATTGGAACATTTTCCTTTCGTCCGTTAGAGAGTGCGCAGCCACTATTGACTTTTCAAGTTTTTGAAAAATATCCCTTGGCGGTAGGTGGCATTTGAACTTCTCATTTGTCTTTCCTTATTTGATATGATTTCTTCATTGTTTATCTGTAAATATGCTAGAAATACTAATACAATGAAAGGTTAATCATATAGGAAACAAATCAATGAACGTTTGAATGATTTCTGAATTTCTGGGTTTGCTTACTCGAGTATCCCTTAAAGTTTACTCGAGTACTTACTCGAGTATCATCGGGAAAACATTAATCAACTTCAAGTCAACAAACAAATATAAGATTACTCGGGTAGTGCATGGAATAAACTAAATCTCAAACCTTTGGAAATAGTTGTTTACTCGGGTACCTACACGAGTAATGCACTCTTTTCTTCATAGGTTACTCGGGTACCAACTCGAGTAAACCTTCAAATAATCTTTTGGTTACTCGATGCTTTACTCCAGTAATGTTGGCAGGATTTCAAGGCCGAGAGCACTTCAAGTTTGATTACCTTGTTATTCGAGTAAACTTACTTTTTGTGCATAACTTACTCGGGTAATGACTTGAGGTTTTCCTTCAAAAATATCTCTGCATACTCGAGTACATACTCGAGTAATCCACTTAAAAATAAAACATTAAATACTTCCATACTAGAGTAATGACTCGAGGAAAATGAGATAGGATAAGATCAAGTTATTCGGGTACTACCTTCAAGTTTTCACTTACCTCAGTGGGTTACTCGAGTAGCTCCTCGAGTAACATTGGCAGTGGTACAAAATGCCGAGAGCACCACATTTTCTGAAACAGAGCAACTCGAGTACATACTCGAGTATCATTGGCAGGCCGAGAGCAACTTGAAAACTTTTACATGGTTACTCGAGTACCTACTCGAGTAACGTTGGCAGGCCGAGAGCAACTCCAAGTATTTACCTGGTTACTCGAGTGGCTACTTGAGTAACATTGGCAAGTCGAGAGCAACGTGAAAACATTTACACTATTACTCGAGTAACGTTGGCAGGTTACTGGAAGGTGCCTCTGGTTACTTCAAGTTTTGTCTCATTACTCGAGTACATACTCGAGTAATGCCTTAGAAAAATTGCTTCTGATCAGGTTTCTCAGCTTTTTCTCTTGGCCTATCTTCATTACTCCAATGCAAACTTCAAGTGATGCTTTTCCCTGTTTATACTTTGTTCTTATTTATTAATTAAATCTTTTTCATAATATTCTTTGTTATCATCAAAACATGAGATCTAACAGTAGTAACTAGCAAGACCCAGAAAACTGCATACCTCAGCAACAGTTTATGGCCTCTTTCAGTCCAGTACTGCTTCCACCTTACTGGGATCCACAGAGACCCCTTCTTGCGAGATAACATAGCTTAAGAATTTTACTTCTGGCAGCCAAAATTCACATTTACTCAATTTGGCATAAAGTTGCTTCTCACGAACGATGTTCAACACAATCCTCAAATGATGCTCATGCTCCTCCCTACTCTTGGAGTATATCAAAATATCATCAATAAATACAATAACAAACTGATCCAGATACCTCGTTCATGTAATCCATGAATACCGCAGGTGCATTGGTTAGCCTAAATGGCATCACCAAAAACTTATAATGCCCATACCTCATTCTGAAAATTGTTTTTGGAACATCTTCTGCTTTCACATGCAGCTGATGATATCCTGACCTTAGATCAATCTTCCAAAACACACACGACCCAGATAGTTGATCTAAAAGGTCATCGATTCTTGGGAAGCTAAGGGTACTTGTTCTTGACGATAATCTTGTTTAACTCTCTATAATCAACACACAAACGTAGACTTCTATCTTTCTTTTTAACGAATAACACTGGAGCTCCCCACGGTGACACATTAGGTCTAATGAACCCCTTCTTAAGCAAGTCTTCAATTTTCTTCTTCAATTTCGTAATTTCATTTGGGGCCATGCAATATAGGGCCTTTGATATAGAACCAGCTCCAGCCTCAATTTTGATTGGGAATTGAACTTCTCGTTCAGGAGACAATCCGCTAAGATCATCCGAAAATACCTCAGGGAATTCTCATACCATGAGTATACTACTCAAAGTTTCTTCAGTCTCTCTTTGTACAGAAAAGAACACCATATACCCCTGACAACCCTTCTCTAAGTACTTCTCAGCTTTAGCCGTCGAGAGGAAATTCATACTGACATTCACATCCTCAACACTTTGAGAAGAAGGATACACTATCCTCTTGTTTCCACAATCAAACAACACTTATTTGTCGTTAACCAATCAAAACCCAAAATGATTTCTAATTGATAAAGTGGTAGACAAATCAAATTCACAATGGATTGGTGCCCCCCATAGTTATAACGCAATTTAAGCAAGCTTCAGTAGTCAAGGCTTTGACACCCATCGGGGTCGAGACAATAAGATCAAATGTAAACTTATGCACATGCATGCCCAGGCGTTTCACACAATCATAAGCAATGAAAGAGTGACTTGCACGTGAATCAAATAACGCTTGTAACAAGTTATAATTGAGAACTATATTATCTTGAATAAGATCAGGGGACTTTCGAGCTTCCTCATTTGTCATGGTGAATACTCTCCCCTGAGTCCTCAGTCTCTGCTTTGGTCGTGGCCATTTGCATTCACTCAAAATATGCCCGGGCTGCTTGCAGTTAAAACATATCACCAGACCCTCACAAGGTTTGCCATGATGTGGCTGGTTACAAAGAGGGCATATCTATAATGTAGGAGCTCTCTGTAGTTTACTACTCCCAGACTGATAGGGCTTTTTACCACTGCCCTTGGACAAAGAGAATCCCTGACCCTTCCACTTCTGGGAAGTATTACCCTTACTGGGTTCATTGTGGTTGCTGGTAGCCTTGGCTGGATACAAGTCTCTCAAATTATTCTTGGTAATCCTGCATTTCTCAACCTCCTTGTTAAATTCAGTACATCGGTGGGTGGCTGACCTCTTTCTCAACTCTCACCTCAACCCACGTATCAACATGTCTGAACTCCACTTCTCATCATCCATTTTTTGTAGATATGAGGAATACCTGGATAGCTGGGTGAAATGAGATAGGTAGTCGTCGAAGGTCTCCATGTCACCTTGCTTAATGGAAAGGAATTCAGTCTCCTTCTCGAGCCGCGCCGACTTGGGAAAGTACTTCTCATTGAATTGTTGTTGGAATAGTTCCCAGGTTAGTGGCACATTTCTGTTTCTCAATGTTAGGGTGATATTTCTCCACAAACGATCTGCATCTCCTTTGAGCTTGTATATTGTCAATTGTGCCTTTACCTAATCCGGGCACTCAAGGACCTCAAAGGTCTTTTCCAGCCTGTTCAACCAATCTTCGGCTGCTTGGGGATCAAACCTCACTTTAAACACCGGAGGTAAGTGCTTTCAAAATCTTGAAACCCAATATTGAAGTTCCCTTTCTTCTCTAACTGGAACCCCGTGTGATTCTTAGTTTGGTCAAGTATGAGGAGGTGATTCTAGTGGTAGTGCTGATCCATCTGCAGTTTCTTCTAGTGGTGTCTCTTCTTAGGTCTCTTCCTGTATGGACTGACCCCAACCCTCATGCCGTTTATCTTTCTCTTCTCTGAGTTCTTCTCTCAACTCAACAATCATATCCCTCTGATACATGGCTTTCATCACAAACGACAGCACTTATAGCTGTATACACGATGCGACAGCTTTTGCTGTGATCACAATCACTACAGCTTACGCTATAATCACAATAACGACAGCTTGCACTGTAAATGATAGCTATCACCAACTGTAACCACACAAAAATTAGAAATCATCACAAAACAATGATACAACACACATACAGTGCATTACACATAGTATAAGAGAGAGAAAGAGTCACTACCTGGTTCTTTTCGAATGTGCTCTGGCACAGGTCGTTCATGATCAGGGCAAATGTCGAATCCTACAATTCCAAATGCACTATTTAGACACTTCCATAGTGTTTCTTGGGGTTATATGAGTCTATAATGAAAATTTACAAAAATGCCCCCGGGGACTCAGCCCGGGCCTACCGTACCTAGTCTGGTTGCACTTTTCCCGAAATTCTAACCTGGGCTATCTTAATATATTTTCGCTCAAGGAATCCATTTCGGGACTAAGAATTATCAAATTCAATGTCAAATTACAAATTTACCCTTGGCAGCCCCACTTTAAGGGTTTTAGGAGCGTTTTCGTAATTATGCTTTTTCGGCCTTTTCCGAAAAAGTGACCAACTATAACCCTACCTAATTTTTGCTCCTGAACTCAATGGAACCATCAAATCATTGAAAATCCAACTCTAAGACCTATTTCTAGAGCTAGCCAAAATTTATGAGTTCTCCGGGGAAAATCGGGGTTTTACGATTTCGCCTCCGTAAACACATTCCTTTCTACTCCTAGCCACTTAATTAACTATTACATTAGGTTATAAATACCACTTGAACAAAAATTGGGTAGCATAACCCTTAGGAAACTCAATTCCCAAAATTTAAAACCAATGGCAATCTGGCAAAATTTCACCGATTAAATTGCCTACAGCAGCCAGAATAGTTAATATACGAAGGTTTGGAAGTTACCTCAAGCTCCCACAAGCTTTTCCCAAATATGGCTTAAAAAACTAGGTGTTCCACAATAAATTTTGAGCTTCCAAACCTTAAAGAACAAAGAGGAGTAGCTTATGGTCGGAGTTATACATATTAGGAGCTAAATCGTCGGAGAAATCAGATACCTTATGAGATTTCTTCTCCTTTATCTCTCTAAAAATCTGAACGTTCTCTCTCTCTCTCTCTCTCTTTCAGCTTCTATTTTGTGCATAAAATTCTGAATGAAGAAGATGAGAATGCTATATTATAATATCATATATCATTTTAATGATTTATGGAATTTTCCAACAATTCCAAAACTAATTTTTATTACATAACTTCCTACATTCATATAACCATCCCATCATGTCCAACCAATATTTCCTTATTTATGCCACATGTAGGAGACACCTAGGGGTCCCTCCCTGTGGTCTCAATTGGCTTCACAACTTATTTCGGTTACATATACAAGTAAAGTCTCAATTTTGGTCAAAATTGCATTTTTGCTCAAATTTTTCATAAATTCATATTAAATTGGTCAAAATATTATAAATATATTTTTCCTTTTATTTTCCTTATTTAATTGAAATTATCTTCAATTAATCAGAAAATAATTAATTTTCTAATAATTTGGCAAAATTATGATTTTGCCATTACCTTTCTAATCCAATTTCTTCTCTTATTTTCTTTGGCCAATTTCTATCTATTTTTGGACTAAATATTTTCTCTAATATTTCTTCATTTTTGAACCTTAATTTTGGGCTTTTTAAATCACCCAAATTAATTCCATATTCATTTTTGCCCAAATTCTCGTGAAATTGAACATTTATAAAATTCATAAATTCCAAATTCATGAATATTCACCATTTTATTGAGTTTCCCAAATAATTACAATATATTTGGTGAATATAAAATTTGGGGTGTTACAACTGAAGTACACATTCTCTCTAAAATTGAGCTTTAAGACTTAGCAATAAATGTATCAATAATTGTACACAATGTTGCTAGTTGCTTCATCTTCAATGATCTTCTCTTTATAGTGTGAGTATGTTTGATGACCGTTGCTCTTGAATATTACTGTTGGAGTCTTGGGTCATTGCTTCTGTCCATTGAGAATGTCAGATTGTTCCTTTTGTCTTTTGAAATAGCCGTTGAAGACAAAGAGGATTTGAGGCATTTGAAGTTTGGTGCATTTAGTGCTCTAACACATAAAGTGCTTTTTGTTAATCTTGTGTTAATCTTTGATTCAGTACCTGTAATAGGATCAAACACTAGAATAATGAAGTGTTAGGCCATTTAAAAGCAAAAAAAATAAGTTTAGGATAAATTAGAATAAATATCAAGATTTCCAAGATGCTGCTTTATTTTCTGAAATTACATTACTCGAGTGGTCCCTCAAGTGATCTTCACTTAGTCAATTTGAAACAAGATAAATCATTGGTTGGCTCACTGTGGTGATATGGTAGTGATGTGCAAAAATAGGATCACTCAAGTGGTCACTCAAGTGATCTTGTTTCATTTAAAAACAGATAACTAGATACTTCATTGTGGTGAATTGATGGTGATGAGTACAATTAGATCACTTGAGTGATCATGCTTCTTCTTGTTTTAAGAGAAAACAAATCACCAGAAAATATAACCATAGTGCAGTGGTAGTGATGCACTTTTTACACATCACTCAAGTGGTCACTCAAGTAATATTCTCTTACAAACCTTTTCAAAAATACTGGGCACTACCAGAGTCACTATGGTACTGTGCTAGTGATACACTTTTCACACATCACTCGAGTAGTCACTCGAGTGATCTTATCTTAGAATTTTTTTAAAAGGCTGATCACTAGAATAGATCACTATGGTGAAGTGATAGTGATAAAAATTTAGCACATTACTCAAGTGGTTACTTGAGTGATCTTTTCTTAAAGAAATTGTTGGAAATTGATCACTAGGATAGATCACCATGGTCAAGTGATAGTGATGAAGATTTTGAAACATCACTCAAGTGATTGAAATTATTTTTCAAAAAAAGGATCACCAGATGATTCACTATGGTGGACTGATAGTGATGCACTTTGTATCTCATCACTCGAATGATCTTCTTTAAAAAATGTTTTCCAGAAATCATATTACTATCTTGGTTACCATGGTGAAGTAGAAGTGATGGCAAATCTTTGCATCAATCAAGTGGTCATTTGAGTGATCATAAGAGTGAACAGTTTAGCACTTCCAGTAAGCACTATAGTGTTCTTCTATTTTTCAAAAACCACATCACTTGAGTGGTCAATCAATTGATTAATTGAAAATGTTCATAAAATAGTTCTTTATTGCCTGAGAAATAAAATGACCAAGTTTCAACATATTACTTGAGTGGTCACTTAAGTGATCAAATTATTTTCACAGAAAATGTCCACTATGTATTTCAAAGACATTTTTAAACAATATATCTCCTGCGAATCACTTTCTTAAGCTTTGTTATCATCAAAACATAGAATCTAACAAGCCTAATCATTTCCATTAATTTGTTGTTTTAAAAAATTGAAATTGCCTAGCTTTAGTGATTTCCATTTCTACTCCTATGGTGCCAACTAATATAAACTCTATCAAATAAAAATGCTTCAATTCAAATGATTTTAATCTATATATTAGCCAAATCATTTTAATTAATTTGTTGTTTTAAAACTAAAATTGCCTTGGGTTTGATGATTTCATTGCTACTCCTAGAGAGCCATCTAATATGAACTTTGTCAAATAAAAATGATCCAATTCAAATAATTTTAGTCCATATGTCAACCTAATCATTTCCATTAATATGTCATTTTAAAAATATTAAATTTTCTAAGATTCAGTGATTTCCATTATTACTCCTAAGATGCCAGCTAATATGAACCTTGTCAAATAAAAAGAGAAATACTTACATACTCTATGTGTGTTGTGTCATCTGAACTCTGCCAAATGAAAATGCAGCAACTCAAATCATTTTAATGTTAGTTGGTTAATGACTCATATGAAAAAGGGTAAATCTCATATAAAAACGGTTGAATTACCCAAATTCTAATTTAGGTCACTAAGCTCAACAAATTATATATCAAGTTATGTGTCATAATTAAGGATTTAAGATTTAGCTCAAATTCACTCCATATCCCTTAGTTATTAAAACAGAAAAATTGAAAACATAACTCTATTATTTGCTCTATCAATTAATTCATTCGATATATAATCTATCTTCGGTTGCTCTATCAATTAATTGAAATAAATAATAAATAAATTGTGAATTACCTCCATTCCGATAGCTACCGTGTTAAACTATATATCTAGAAACTTATTAAAAAAACTTAGTAGTAGTAAACTTACAAGTTATTAGTCGATCTTGACCAAGCTATTGGATAGGATTATACGTGAAACATTGTAGTACATAAGAATTCACCTCTTTTAATTATATATAGGAAAAAACTTAGGTCAAGTTAATTTTGTTCTTTAGGTCCAGGTAGCCTATTATATTCTACCACCTGTGTTAGTTTAACCTGTTAGCATTTAACCAACGTTAAATCATCGTTAGGGTAAGAGGGAAGGGACGGTCAAATTGGGCTTTTCTCTATTACTGCTAAACAAATTCTGATGGTTGACTTGTGACCAAGGACACAAGTTCTGCCTAAATGATTGGAGGTTCTTATGGTATGGTGTGCGTTTGCCCTTTTTTGATTGATATAGTTATTTATTTTGACAACTGGAGAAGGATGTGGAAAAAAATTGAAGTTTCATTTTAGATTGAACAGAATAAATGAAGTTGCTTAGGGAATCCATGGCATACTGGAGGACAGAGAAAGAAGTTTATGTAATCTCTCCATGTAATTCTTACTTTTGAGCCTTTTGGTTTCCCTGAGGATTAAGTTCAAAGAGATCAAATCTTTTCACTCGAAAAGGAGTGGAAATTATGGATTTTTTTGGGCAAAAAAAAACAGTAATACTCACACGACACAGGCAATGGAATTTACACAGACAATGGACTTTGCTTATACCATATATCCCTCTTGTTCAATGTCCAAAGGTAGTAGTCTGATCGGAAAACCCCAATTTCCCACATCGTTCACTCAAAGAAGAAAAAAGAATATTATGCATAATTAATGTTTGAAAGAAAGTTGGAGAACAAATGGTACCCTTTCATACAATACTTTATAAGGAATTAATTGATAGAGTAAATAATAGGGTTGTGTTTTTAATTTTAATTTGCTGTATTAATAACTAAGGGATATAAAAGTAATTTGAACTAATCTTAAATCCCTAATTATGACGCCTAACTTGATATAATCTTTTGAGCCTTTTGGTTTCCCTGGGGATTAAGTTCAAAGAGATCAAATCTTTTCACTTGAAAAGGAGTGGAAATTATGGGTTTTTTCCAGCTGAAGATCAAAGAAACACCGCTGATAATATAAAAAAAGAGTTATGCATGAGTAATAACACTCACACGACACAGACTATAGACTTTGCTTATACTATATATCCCTCTTGTTCAATGTCTATGGGCACTAGCCTGATCAAAAAACCCCAATTTCCCATGTCGTTCACTCAGAGAAGAAAAAAAAAGAATATTGTACATAATTAATATTTGAAAGAAAGTTAGAGAACAAACGGGTACTCTTTTGTACAATACTTCCTAAAGAATTAATTGATAGAGCAAATAATAGGGTTATGTTTTCAATTTTGCTGTATTAATAACTAAGGGATATGGAAGTAATTTAATCCAAATTTTAAATCCCTAATTATGACGCATAACTTGATATATAATTTATTAAATTCAGTAACCAAAATTAGAATTTGAATAATTCAACCGTCTTTACATGAGATTTTCCTAATGAAAAAATTCTCATTTTAATTTATTGTTAAGAAAAGAAAAACATCTTAACTTGAAAAATAATAGAATAAAATGATTAACCAATATTTTTCTTAAAGCAAAGATATAATTTGAATTTTTTTTAGATGAGTCAACAATCAACTAGGATTAAAATGAAATGAGTTATTGTGTTTTTATTGAACATAGTTAAGACAACGTGGCATTCCTAGAGTATATAAGTATTTCTCAAATAAAAATGCTCCAATTCAAATAATTTTAATCTATATGTCAGCCAAATCATTTTCATTACTTTGTTATTTTGAAAGATTAAAATTGGCTAGGGTTTAATGATTTCCATTACTATCCTCTCCTCTCAACTCCCCCCCCCTTAATTCCTCTCCCATTGTATTTTCACTCTCTCCCTTCATCCCCATGACCCCATCTACTCATTTTCTTCCCTTTTTATTTTGGCTAAGCATAGGTATCCTCTCATTCGAGGTAATTCTGTTTGAGACACTAGCACTAAATGCGGACACCTCTCTTTGTAGGGATTCAAATATTGGTTTGCTACATTGTAAAAGGCTAATCCTTTTTACTAGACCCCACCCACATTGGTTATTTCCTACCTTGTTTATTTTTCAACAAAAGCGACACACATCATAAATTAAAAAAAGACCCCATATTTAAATTTTAATAAACAGTAATTCTAATAATTCAACCAAAATTGTTTCGCTTTTAAAGGACTGAAAATCCTGATGCCCTAACCCGCCTTTCTCATCTTTGAATTATTGTTCACCTCGCTAGCCTTCTAAGTTTGTCATTTCTGGAAATCTCTCTCCCTCCCTC
This sequence comes from Inga leiocalycina, assembly GCA_963242795.1. Lineage (NCBI taxonomy): Eukaryota > Viridiplantae > Streptophyta > Magnoliopsida > Fabales > Fabaceae > Inga > Inga leiocalycina. The sequence continues at coordinate 66,847,219 of OY725326.1, read as the reverse complement.
CATTTCGATTCTTAATATATTACTCTATCATACCCTTTTAAGTTCAATCACTCTTACTTACATGAATAGGGAATGGGTGGATGCCGCCATAAGTAGAACCGAGAAAATAGGCCGAGCCCGTCGGGCTGACCTTTTTAGGCCCTAGCCCTTCAAGGGCTAGGCTTGCAAATTGTAGTCTTTAAAGGAAGTTGGGTCTAAAAGGGCAGGCCCTATAGGGATGAGGGCTTAAAAAGATCGGCCCGAGGCCCCCATTTATTTATATATATATATATATATATTGCTTGGAAAGAAAAACTGTGTTACCTTTTTGAATTGCTTTATTGAATCTATATGTCACTTTATCATCATATTGTATAAAGTATGATTTTTGAGTATACTGTTTTGCCTAATTGAATCATATTGTGATTTTTGAGTATATTGTTCTGCCTATTTCAAATAAAATCATATTGTATATTGTTCTACGTAATGGAGTATGATTTTTTATGGAGGTTGTGATTATTTGACTACTTGATCCTACTACTCAAAGTGAAGCACAATCAAATGTCCTTGAAATTGATGTTAGTGGCGAAGAAGATGAAAATGATAGTTGTCATACTCATGTTGCTTAGATGTCAGAGTGTTTAGCTTCTTGCCTTCTTATGCTTTGGCCTTTGTGTGACTTATTTATGGACATGATTTTACCTTTGGTTATACATAAGTAACTATGTTTGTTTGTTGCATGAGACGTGTTGTTTAAACTTTAATATTAACAACATTTATGTGTTAAATTAGAACTTTAATCATTGCTATTTACTAATTATATCTCTCTGAAAAAAAGCAGGAAAAATAGTTAAATATTGTGAAAATAACTTCCTGGTCCTGCGGGCTGACCCTGGCCCACATGCTCTCCGGCCGGGCCTTGAAAAACTGCAGTTTTTCTGATCCCAGGCCTAAAAGGACCAGCCCTTTTAGGCCCTGACCAATCAAGGGCTGCCCCTGATTCGCAGCTCTAGCCATAAGGCGATGAATAAAGATGATGGGGGAAGTGAGAGAGCGACGGTGTAACCCCATCCATAATTATATCCGAAATACGCGATTAAAATGAAATAGATACCAATAATAATCAAATAACATTTACTAACCATCACATGAAGGGGTTTTCACAAATACCTTTCGAAATCATTTATAAACTTGGTCTCATATTCACGTTTCGAATACAATTACTACACGAAGATAAATCACATTCATATAAATATCAGAGTGCACAACATAATCATCCCGGCAATCCCGGGTACATACCTTCGCTAAAGATACACAGGGCACAATTTTTACAATTCTTCAAATGGGGATTACATAATCTCATCTCAAATTCATAACCCTATATTCAATCGAATCATATACAGTCTTCACAACTCATTGATAACCAACTACCAACTCTCATCTCGAAGGAGTCCTAGCCGCTCCTTCCATGAGCCACTTGCCCTTTCTAAATTGTTGGTAAGGGAGGGTGAGATTCGAGAGAATCTCAATAGGGAAACATTATCAATATGCAGGCAAGATAAGTGTTTAATACATAACATACTTGCATCATATAACTTATGCACACATACAATAACAAATCTATAAGCTTAATCGTTCGAACGATACACATATGACCATAGCATATATTGAAACATAACTTCAAATCATTCATACATGTTCCACATAATCAAGCAAAGCAATAACATGCATCAACACATTAATATAGTTATCAGAGCATGCAGGAGAGATAAGTTCCCTACCTTAACCCTTTTATGCCTCGAAACGTGTGCCTCAATCTACGTGCAAACAGCTCGGGGCTTCATATTCGATCCTACAATGTCAAATGTATTATTTAGACACTTCCATAGTGTTTCTGGGGGGTCATATAAGGCTATATTAAAAATTTACTAAAATGCCCCCGGGGACCCAACCCGGCCCCACCGTACCCGGTCCGGCTGTACTTTTTCCGAAATTTTGACATAGGCTATTCTAACATATTTCCGCCTAAGGAATCCATTTCCGAACTTGAAATTATCAAATTCAAGTTCAATTACAAAATTACCCTAGGCAGCCCCACTTTAAGGGTTTCAAGGGCATTTTCGTAATTATGCTTTTTCGGCCTTTTCCAAAAAAGTGCCCAATTGTAACCCCACCTAGTTTTCGTTCTTGAACTCAATAGAATCATCAAATAATTGAAAATCCAACTCTAAGACTCATTTTAGAGCTGGCCGAAATTCTCAAGTATTCCGGGGAAAATTGGAGTTTTTTGGTTTTGGCTCTATAAATGCGTTCCTTTCTACTCCTAACCACTTTATTGACTATTCCATTAGGTTACAACTACCATTTAGTACCAATTTGGGCAGCATAATAGCCCCACACACCCATTTTCCATTTTTGAAACCAATGACAATCCGGCGAAATTTAACCGATGAAATTGTCCACGTAACCAGAATAGTCAATATACAAGAGTTTGGAAGTTACCTCAAGCTCCCACTAGCTTTTCTCAAGAGTGGCGAAAACCCTAGCCCTTCTTAACCATGAAAATTGAGCTTCCAACACCTTAAAGAACATGAAAGAGAAGCTTAGGATCAAGGTTATACGCGTTAGGAGTTAGATCGTCGGAGAAATCGGCTTACCTTGTGAGATTTCTCCTCTCTCTCTCTCTAAGAGCTCTCAACTTTCTCTCACTAGTTTCAGCTAGTTCAGCACGCAGAAATGAGAGCTGAAGATGATGAGAAAATATTTAATTCCATGCTGATGTCATCTTTTATTTCGATGATGTCATAATTCCCATTTTCGGATTTTCTGGCAGATTTTCTGCCCAAACTTTAAAAAATCATAACTAATTCTAGAAAAATAGATATGAGGTGATTCTAAAGCCAAATGAAAGGTATATAAGTCCTCTTTATAGAAAAAATATGGGTCATTACCCAAAATTACCACAAAATTCCAGAATTACATAAAACTCATCGCTGCCCCAAAACAGAGTTCAGTTTCCATCTCAAACTTTGGACAGTCATATCTCCTAGCTCACAAAACGAAATGGCACAAATTATATGTCCATTTTGAGGCTTCGGATGTGAACTTTAAGACTGGAAATTTTAGAATTTTTAGACACCATTTGATCATTTAAAACGTTCGCACAAACTGACTGCCCAGAATAGAGTTTCACTAGACAGAATTTCAGATTTTGCATCTTTGCTTCCAATGGTCCCATTTTCATACCAAACATCATTCCCACATAAATTTTCACAAGGACTCCATTGGAAACACCAAATCAATCAAATTCACATCACATTGACATGTTTTCACAACAATCTCAACATGTCAACACAATTCACATTTCAAAACCTAACATTGCAACTTTTCCTTTCCAAAGTTCCAAACCAATTTCAATGACATCAAAACACACTATGACACCATTTCCAACACAATACCCCATTCAATTCTTCTCTTTATTCTAAGTCAATTTGGATGTTAATCCACAATTGAACTCAAATACAGGGTTTCGGCACTGCTCACAACACACACGAATCACATTCGAGTGCCAAATCACATCATATTCTCCAAAAGGGTTATTTATCACTAACCACATCCACTTTTGGAGTCATTAACCCTTAATCACAATTTAGGATCTTAATAAATCGGGGCTTAGTAATCCACTAATCTCAAATTTAGTCTCTAAGCTCAAATCTCATAAGTCAGGGTATTACAGACGGGACAGTTATGGAAATCACCAAACCTTAGGCACTTCTATTTTTTAATAAAAGTAACAAATTAACGGCAATGATTAGACTATCATATTAGCTGCCACTTGCATTGTAGCTTAGTGATATGAGAGCTCCTTTATAAATGGGAGGTCGCAAATTCGATTGCACTTATAACCTAGGCAATTAGTGCTTGCCTCTATAATTAAAAAAAAAAGTTTAGATTAGCTAGCACTCTAGAAGTTAAGAAAACCAATATAAATTACAACAGAGAGACCAAGAAGTTAAAATATCTTGACGATTGAAAAACATTATGGAACTTGGTAGAATCCGACACCTTGCAATGAACATTTAATCTATGATGAAATGTAACTCATGTATTTATGACGAAAATAATGTTTTAAAATAGTAAAGCACACTTTTAGAGTTTAGAAAATTGTAAATTTAACTTATTTTTAGTAATTCTATAACTTCATATTTATGTCATGAAATATTATAAGATCACGCCTTTAGAAAGTAATTTGAATTAGTATAGCGTATTGTCCTAGTGGCAAAGTAATTCTCTTGTTTAGGGATGGTGGTGGTTTTGCTTTCCCTCAGGTCTAGTTTAAAAATATATATATAGAAACCGATTGAAATGAACTTGTAACCTTTAAAATGAATGTGTTTCAAATGCTTTATTTTTTTAGATGATTATGCTTTATTTTCTTCCATTTCAAATGATTGGAAGAAAATATTTGATTACCTTCCTATATGTTATTTTTATAATGATGGAATTTTGATGTCACAATTTATTTGGGAAAAGATAAATTTAATTAAAAGACACTATTATGAATTTTCCCTTATATATTTGGAGAACAGGTCATGTTGGATGATACAACTTATGGTTTATTGGATAAAAAATCTCCGAATAAACAACTATAGTCATATTTGTTGGCTTATTTTCTGAATCAAGTATTCAAATTTGGGAGAAAGACAAATAAATACTACTTGAACTTCAAAATCCCAAATCAGTTATTTTTCAAAAATCTGAGTTGTCAATTGCTATACTTTTTTTATCAATCTCATTACTCTTATTGTCAACAAAACTAATTTGAGATTTGGAGTTTAAATGGTATTTAAATGTCTTTTTCCCTTCAAATTTTGAAACCAGTTTAATTTTTTATAGACCCATGATGAAAGGGAATTATCAGGATAGCTGCAAAAACAAATAAGGACAATTTATATTGGAAAACAGATAGAAAAATAATTTTGAAATTACAAAATTTCAAATCAAGTATTTTCCCAAAAAAAAATGAGTTGTGAACTATTTATCAAGTTTCGTCATTTCTCTTATTATCAACTTTTAATAACAAGCCTGATTTGAGATTTTATAATTTTAAAGTTCGTTTTCCATCTTTTTCCTATTTATATTCAATCCCCAGGAAATATAATTTTGAAAATAAATACGACACCCGTCAAACATTTTCATCATATTACAGATTCGCTAGGTACGTAGGATTGAATATATTCAATGCCCAATGAAGATTTTTTCTTTTCCAAGGTCATCGCCTTGGTAATGCGCACATAATTACCTAAAACATAGTAATTAAGCCATATACATCAATTAGCAGATGAATTGGCTCCTATAATCGATATTATAATCTTTTGATGCTATGGTAAAAACATACATAGATGGCACTTTATTAAGTATATCATGGACCATCAATCAAACGTCCTCGCTCATTCCTTTTTTTATTGCTTCTGCCCATTGTGTTGTGCACTGAACAATAAAATATCAAGAATAAAAATGCTGGAGTAATGTTTTTTTTTATTACAACGTAAATGGACAGAATGTAGTGTTGAGGATTTGGCAATTGTGGCATACAAATATAAGCAACTGAATAGCATGTTAGGCAACTGAACAGCTTGTTTTGTCGTTTTGAGACACTTAAATTTTCCTCTCCAAGTACAAAACCATATATCAAGATCATCGCTTTTTATGCATGGCCCTTCTCCAACATTAATAATGGATTAGCGTCCAACTAACAATAGGGTCTAGCTGGTACAGCCAATGATGCAATATTTTTGTCATTTTGTCACCCTATTTTTCAGGGATTCGTTAAGGGGAATGCCACATCTTTATTTTTAGAAAAGTTACATAATAACTCTTAACGACTGTGGTGCAACTCAAATAATACATTTTATTGTTTTGCATGTATTCTCATCTCCAAAACCAAATGTAGATGGGTGTTACATGACTCTCTAAATTATTCCACGCTCGTCATTTTTCAAGGTAGGATTCTTTTTTCAAAGATGACATTTGGACTCAAAGAATAAATGTATTTTTTCTTTTTAAATTCAATAATAAATATTAAATAATAATGAGTAGCAAAGGCTAGTAAAGAAATCGAATATTTAATTAAAAAAAAAGGAGCTATTTCAACCTTAGTAGTCAAGTATGTTAAAATAAACAGAACTAGTAACGGAATCCATTTAAAAAAACTACAGTTACTACAAGTTTTCAAGATATACTGTAGACTTTAAATTTATAATCAAATATTTAATAAGGGTGCCTTATGTTTTCTAAGTAGCCCATAGGTATGAGGAAATACAAATACATTATATTTTTACAAAGTAAAATACTTATGTCAAGTTTCTTATATTTATTTCATTAAATTCTCCAATCATATGTGACCATGTGTTCCATTTTTGAATTATTATCATTCAACTATAAACCCATATAAGAAAAATAGGATACATGGTCACAAGTGATTGGAGAACTTAACATAATGGATACGAAATCTATGGCTGTATGCTTACCATTGAAGAGCCACTTGGATCATCACCATTACTTCCACCTTGTCAAAAGTTTAAGCCCAACCTTCGATCAACTAGCTCTAAGTAATTCTCCTTCTTTTGTCAGAAGAGATGTGCATGGAGAATACAACATTATATTTCTACCTCAAGATCCTTGATCAATCCTTTATTATTATGGTTGCTCGTCTATATAACAATCCAAAGCCACACTGACACATATTGACCCAAAGTTGCAATGAATAAACAAAACAAACCAGACAACCGCTAAGATAAGTTCATCTACAGCTATGCAATCCATGCCAAGATTAGCGCATAACCATAGTTAGAATGAGAATCACAATCAGAAAGCATAAAACAAGGGGGAAATTTTTAGTTTAATTTCCGCAAGACTTGGTTAGTAAGATGCAAAGAAAGTTATGATACAGGCACCATTTTGATACTACTTTATTCTGATGGAAGCAAGTGTTGTGTTTTGTCAGGATTGATAGGTTCAAGTATAAAGAGCGAGATAGCATCAACAAAACTATTCCAAGCACATAAGACAACCTAATCTTAACAAATGTCACCGTAAAGATTATTCTATCATATGAAGAAGAGTATGAAAGCTAAATAAGGGTTGTATTGCAGAAAAAACAGGACAGAACAAACTTTTGCTATTTGCAAATAGCATAATCATGGGGAAAAAATTCAATTTTGATGTGCATATCGCAAAGCAATAGAGGTGAGCAAACTGATATCATAAATAGGTCAAATAAAGCAAGAAACATCTGATATTGGATATTTAAATTATCCTTGTACACAGCATATCTAAAGGGCATCAAACCTCATCATTACATAATGATCCAAACTAACACGGATTAACTTCCACCAAAATATTTAAACATTGCAAATTTGCATTGTAACAATTAACCTTTAGGATCAAGGTTCTTCATAGCGGATGTTGCCAAGTGGTACCAGGCTTCCCACATAACTGAAAACATCATGATAATTGCCACATGTGGGGATAACAAGCTTCTTCAATTCATTAGTAGAGATATTGATCAAATATAGACCAACTTTTTATTCATCATTTTCCATTTCATGCCTACTCTTATTTGTAACTCCAAGCATTCCAATATCAATATTAATACAGACAATTTCTTTCCTCCAAATGGTATCAACGTGTAACATGGATGGAAATGGATTGCTACTCCATTTCTTAGTCCAGCTCCATCTCTCTGTAGATGAACCTATATCCTCCTCTAACACCCATAAATCAATCAAAGAATATAGAAAGTTTGGAAAGTCACCAATCATAGTGGGAGAAAGCATAGCCAACTTGTCCTTGAACACAATTAACTGAGACAATGAATTATCAGATAGAGGAGGCCGTGTTATCAATGATAACACTTCCATGGCTATGTCAAATGAAACTATCAAATCAATACCATCTTCACCCTCTTCCTCCACACCTCGCTTTTCACTATACCAAAAGATAGATCCATTGGCAGTCACAGAATCACCAAAAAGCCTTACACTCTCTAAGCTACCAAATTTCATTTCCTTCCTTGAACTGTGCTTAATGAACACACTTCAATTCCGCTAATCACTACACCACTATGAGCATAAGTTCTCACTATCTTATGATCATTAATGATTGCACTAACCCAAACCCTACCATGCAATCCCACACATCAAATGAAACAGTTACGATTCCAGGGATCTGTCTGACCTCTCTAATAGTAGGATTCTATAACAAGAGGGATTTGTATAAAAGAGGGATAGAATTAGATATATCAATGTTTGCACACACATTGGAATCGAATTAGGGATTTTTGAAGAGATTTTTACAATGTTTGCACACATATTGGAATCGAATTAGGGATTTCACAGGGAGTCGTTTGAGAATGTTTCTCATAATTTCTTCAGGAAGAAATGGCGCGTCGCCTTGCGCTGCCATCTGACTCATTGTGCTAGAGAGAGAAAAGAACAGATCGATGAGGGGAAAACAAAAGGAATTTGGGCAAAGAATCAAAACAAGGTACCTGAGCTTTACTTGTCGACCAGGAGGAAGGAATCTTATCTTATAGGGCAAAGCCCTCACATCCAATTCGGATCATTTCTAGGGATAGGGATCACAGAACAAAATGGGAAGATGATAGTCAGCCCCCAAAATTATATTGCCGCTTTACTTTTATTAGGGAAAATTACCATAAAATACCTCATTAGCATAATATTTGTTGAAAGGGACCTAAGGTACAGAAGACATGAACTGTCATTATTTTCTTAATAGTAAAATACTTAAATACCCTTATTTGATTAATGAAGAAAGAAGGGAAATAAGGTTTGAAATTTTGATTTTGATGGCGTGCGAAGTTGAAGAGTAAAGGGCAGACTCGGTGGAGAGAAGCAAACAAGGTCGAGAGAAGCGAATGAGGGTGTGGGAGTTGGCGACAGAGGTGGAGTGTGGGTCTTGGTGGTGACGGTGCAGGCTTGGTCTCTGGGGCGGCGGAGTGGTCTCAAGATCTGTGTGGTGGCGGGGAGCTATGTTGGTCTTTGCAGTGTTGAGGAGGTGTTGGGTGCGGCGACGGTAGCCTTTCCATGTAGTAGCATGGACATAAGAGGACGACAGTGCTTTTAATGTAGGTGTATTCTTGGTCCCTTAATTGCCCTATTTCTTCTCAATCTCCCCAATGCGTAGTAATTTTAATTTTTCTGATTATGCGATTAATCAATAGGGCATCTTTTCCCCAATAATTATGTTTTTGGATTTAAAAAGTAGCATATAGTGTTATGTATTTGTGATTATGCTATAATTTTGTTCGAAAGTGGCTTGCTTGATTTTTCGTTAAATGACTATTTTAATTTTTGAAATTATTATGATGTCTACGAAGGAACTCACTATAAGAAGGTGGAACATTATGGAGTTGAGACAAGCTTCTAATGGAATTTCCATTTTCATGTCTAGGGGGCCTGAATTGAAGCACGTCTTATTTAATTTCCCTTTGTTGTAACATTTGGAATCTTTAAGATGCTCTACCATCAAGGTTTTCAAGGAAATCACACAGCAGATATGGCAGGGATTTACTTATTGTGTGCTTTAGTTATGATATTTGTGGCTTGTGCCTTTTTCTCCATGTTATTTTTAATAAAATATCACCCCCAGGGCTGGGATCTGTACCTTTCCTATTTGTTTTTATGGTTTCTTCTTTTTTCATACACAAAATAATAGTGGAGTGAATTGTGTAGGCACTGGTACTTATGGTTTGTAAGTTGTAGCATTTACACAATAGATTGTTTTTTATAAAGTCTTTAAGAGGCATTTTCATCAGTCACTATTTCTTTATTTTCTTTTTAGGAATAAGGAAGGAATGACCAGCTCTTAGAGCTATATTATTCTTACTGGCATTTCTGTATGCCTTTTGGAGCATGGGCATTCACTTTCCAATGCCATCACCTAATAGAGGTACTGATTTACTCTATCAGGATTATGTCTTTGCATTGTCTCTCACTTTCTTATTAAGTAGCCATGTTTTTGAACGTGAGAATTAGTCATTGTTGCATATAATTATTCTGCTTTAGATTGATCATGGGATTTTGTGAATTAAGTTGGTAATTGAGGCTGGTGCCTTGACCTCGATACAAATGCATTCAAAGTTCAAACTAAACAATAAAACTTAGTAATAATATTATAATAAGAGAATTTTAGTTGGGAAAACATAGCCTGTGACTGCTTCTGCTTTAGAAACTTGATTTATTTCTTCATTGACTGAGTTAGGCCCTACTGACTCTCAATACATACTTGCTTAATGAGCTTACTCTAGGTACCATTCTCACACTCGTTTTATGTTGAAAGTAGCAAGAAAATTTTAATAGGAAGAACTTAAAGGTGTGAAATATTTCTTTGTATCCATTACTAGGTTTTTTTTGCTAACTTGGCCACTTGAACTGGAATCCTAGAATACAAAATTAAAAAGATATGCTTATAGGTTTTGGTATTTAACCACAATTTGCCTAACATATCATGCTAATATATTTCACTTTTACATTTATAATGACAAGAGAAAATAATGCAATTGTAACCCAATTACAAAATAAAATACATCTTCCAGAGTCTTCACACAATGTATTAACCACTGTATTTCACCCCTAATTCTAAAAAACATGAGGGGCTAAAAAGGCAATATACAAAAAAAAGTCAGTCACTAGCTAACTAACTGGCCAATGATGCATTGGATTAGTGTACTTGAAGAAGGTGAGGTCAATAAGGATTTGGGTTCTTGCACCTTTGTCTAGTGTGCCCTTCCTAATGGCATCTTGAACATTTATACACATTCTTGCCTTAGAATTGAGATTCCCATCTACTTGTGCATGGTCTCCTAGGCCGATGGCTTGTGTTAGGGGCCACAAGAAGATCTCATTTTGATAATCATTGAATTGCAAGTCATTTAATTTTGGCATGTCATGTATATTAATTGGCATCATTGTTTTATTATATATCTTCTCTTATGTTGGACTTAAGTAACGTTCTTCCACATATCGGTAAACATTACCATTCACATGTTTAATGCATGCACATGTATGTGGGCATGGTATACCACACATTTGCCAACCCTTGCAAGCATATTCCTTCAATGCAATATTTGCAGCAACACAAACTTCTCCAATTTGAACTTCAAATGTGTGTAAAGAATATTGCAACACTAGCATCCCTTCACTTTGCTTCTATGTTAGGTCCCACTCCATTTTTCCATAAGATAATTGCATTTTTGCTAGTAAATAGTTTCTTTGCTAGCTTCTCGTTATGTTCATTTATCAATATCAAGACATGATGTTTTCTCTCTTTCACAAGCTATGCATTATATGACTCAGCCAAATTAGTGGTTATATTCTCCTACCTTCTGAATGGGAACCGTGACAATACCCAATGGTCAATATCACCATGCTCTTCAAGTCAGGTTAATAATTCAAGGTTAAAATATCGCATATTGGCTAAAGCTCTTTTGAAGTCACAATCAACTCTAGCATATGCAATCCCATCCAGCATCTTCAAAGCATTATCCTTTTTGGTTTCTGTATTTCTCCTCGAGCCTCTATAAAACTTTGAATACTCTAAGCTGAAGTTCTCTTTAACATGCTTATAACAATAGGCATGCCTCTCACTCACGAAAACATTTCGGACAACATGTATTATTGTATTATATTTTTCTGATACAATCACCACTTCAAGAGAGTTTAAAATGTCTTCCACATTTTGCATAAACCATGTCCAATCATCATTAGTCTCCCTACCCACAATGGCACAAGCAATAAGGTATAGTTGATTATCAGCATCAAGGTGAGTTCCATCAACATAAAGAATTAGTCTACATCCTCCTAAGAATCCTTCGACGAAACATCTATATGCGATGAAAAATCTATTAAACATATGGTCAGCACATGCTTCTCATTTTGCCACTGTCTTTGGGTCTATTTCTATTAGTCTCCTATAATACCAAGGAATCAACATGTATGATTTCTCAGCTAAACCCTGTATCTCAACTAGTGCTTTCTCTTTACCTTTCCATGCTTGATCATAAGACATTGATAAACCATATTCCCTATAAACCTCACGTCTTATCTCATGAGGTGGTTTATCTAAACAACCCCTTAGGCTATGTTTGGTTGGAGGTTTTGCTAGGTTATTTTAGGTTGGGGGAGAGTTGGAGATTAAAAATGGGTGTTTAGTTGGAAGGAGGGGAGGTTAGGGGTGTGAGGGTTTTTTGTCTTTTAATGGTCACCTTCCCTCTTTTATAAAACCTTTAAATTTGGGGGTTTTACTAGGTAAGAGAATATTTGTGTCCAACTGTGACTAAATTGCCCATGGAAATTTTTTGATTTTCCACCACTGCCTTATCCTGTGAAAAACATATTTCCCTCTGCTATTTCTGTATTTTCATTCCTTCTTCCGCTCAAAATCCCTTTTTCCCTGTCTGCTTCGTGCGCTCAGTTGTTGATCATCATTTCTGGCCATTCCTCCAGCCGTTGTCATCGCCTCCTGCCTCTGCAGCCACCATCAGTTGGTCATCAAAGATCGTTACTAGTCCATTTGGTTGTAGATTGTGTCGACTTATTCAAGATCTTGCTCCTCGAACATCGTATCAGACTCCTCCTCTAAACACTGCTGATATCGCTGCCTGCTCTATTGATTGCTCCTTCATTCAGGTAAGATTATTTTCTATCATGCTTTCTTTCTGTCAATTTTGCACTAAATGTTGCCACCGTCACTACCTGCCTTGTAATACCCCAAATTTTGAGATTTGAGGCTAGAGAATAAGTATGAAATAAGTGGACTGCTAAGCCTCGATTTAGCAAGATTCCAAATTGTGATTAAGGGTTAATGACTCCAAAAGTGGATATGGTTAGTAATAAATAACCCTTTTAGAGAATCTGATGTGATTTGAGATTCGAATGTGATTCGTATGTGTTGTGATTCATACCCAAACCCTGTATTTGAGTTCAAGTATGAATTAATATCTAAATTAAATGAAAATAAGGGGGAGGGAGTATGTATGGTGTAAATGAAAGAGAAAATGTATTTGGTGGTGATTCAAGAAGAATTGCAATAATCAGGGGAAAATGGTAAAGTTACCTACTAATTGGTCAGCTACCAAAGAGAAAACTCATTGGTAACTTCAAGATCAATGGTTGAGATTGATTTGTGCAATAGATCAAGGGGTGGAATCATGTGTGTGTGTGTGTGCCTATGTGAACTCATGAGAGATGTGATAAGGGTATGACACATGGCACTTTTTGGACCCTTGGATCTTGGTCAATTTGTCAAAGCTTTCCCTCTCTCCTCTCCTCTCCTCTCTATTAGGTCATCCAAGAGGCCTTTATGCCTCCAAAAATATGATATCTTCTTCATCTCTTCCCTCTCTCTCCAAAATCTCCATTTTTGCCAAGCTTGGGAAAGGAAACAGAAAGAGAAAGGTGATGTTTTAGCCTTGTTCTTGTCCTCTAATGCTCAAATACCCTTCTATAATATTGTTCATAGTGATGAGAGCTTTATCTCTATGGTTTTAGATTCTTGATTGGTGGTGTTTGATAGCTTAAGGAAAAGTGGAAAGATGAAGAATCAAGGAATTGGTTTAGGAAAGAGGAAGAGGTGAGTATTTGAAGCCTTTTGATCTAAGTGTTGTGATTTGTGGATGAGCTTTGTGAATTTTGAATTTTGCCTTGATTTTCTTGTGATTTTGGATTGGATGAATTGGGTTGTGTTTTATATTTAAAATGGTGTCATGTTGTGGTATTTAGTCATTGGAATTGGTTTGGATTGGATTAGACACATTGGCTGCAAAACTGGAAATGTTGTCCATTGGAAGTCTGTCATGGGGCAGTCTGTTTGTGTTGCCTTTTTGAATCAGAAAATGATGTAAGAAAATTATGAAACTTTCAAGTCTTAAATTTCACATCCCAAGCTTCAAAATGGACATATATTTGTGTCATTTCATTTTGTGAGTTGGGCATGATGGTTGTCTAAAGTTTGAGGTCGAAACTGGAATCTGTTTTGGAGCAATGTTGGATTTTGTGTAATTCTGGAATTGTGTGGTGATTTTTGGTAATGTGTTATATTTTTTCTATGAAGAGGACTTAAAGAGCTTTCAATAGGCTTTGGTATCACCTCATTTCGATTTTTCTAGAATTAATTATGAATTTTCAAAGTTGCCTTGGCTGCAGCAAAAAATCTTGGCTGCAGCGCAAAAGTTTCTGTGTGTGTTTTGGCTGCAGCCAGAAATTCTTGGCTGCAGCAAAAAACCTTCTGTGCATGTTTTGACTTTAGCCAAAGGATTCTTGGCTGCAGCCAACCCTCATTTTTATTATTTTATGATTTTGAAAAATGATTTCCACCTTAGTACTTCCCAATCCTTTAGGCTTTCATTGAGCTTATTATAGCCACCTAATGGTTGTGAATGGTAACCAACTTTAAGTGATATGAAAGTAAGGATTTGGAATCAAGATCGATCATATGTCCTCGCTTTGGTTTTAGGATTTGATATTCACCCTGATTGTGAGTAGCCGATACTAGAGCATACGTGGAAAGAACAAGTGTAGAAACTTACCTTTTTTGCATGTATTTGATATTTGTGTTGGTGTATTGATGCATGTATTGCTTTGCATGATTATGTGGAACATATATGAATGATTATAGCTCTTTTCTATTTATGCTATGGCCATGAGTATGTTGTTGAAACATTGAGCACATAGATATGTCATTGTGTGAACATGAGTTATGTATTGCAAGCATGTCATGCATTAAACACTTATCTTGCATGCATACTGGTATTTGTTTCCTACTTAGATTCTCTAGAATCTCACCCTCCCTACTAACATTTTAGATAGGACAAGTGACTCGAGGAGGGAGCAAGCAATCAAGGGTGGCAAGGATTCCTTTGGGATGTAGAGTTGGTAGTTGGTTATTATAGTTGGGAAGTATTCTATATTTGGTATTTGTATTTGGATTTGAATATGGGAATGTATATTCAGATATGTATTTGAAAGGATATTGTGTAATTCCTGTATGAGAATTTTTAAAAGGGCGTTTGCGCCCTGTGAGGCTATGATTTATGTATGGAACTCGGGGTTTGCCAGGATTATTATTGTGCACTCTGATGTTTATAATAAATGTGATTTATCTTCGCAAAGTAATTGTATTCGAAATGTGAATAAGAGACCAGGTGTATTAGATTTTGAAACGTATTTGAGAAAACCCTATATCAAGGATGGAATTGTAAATAATTTTTTATTATTATTGGTCTCTATTTCATTTTAATCTCGTATTTTGGATATAATTATGGAGGGGGTTACATGCCTTATTTTCGTCTAGCATTTATTGTAACTGTTGTGGCTTTTACTATGTTTTGAAGTTATTGGGCATAACTTGAATTCAACCAAAGCATGATTTGGGTTCTGCTGTGAATCTGCTTCGAAGTTATTGTATTTCTGGATTCTAGTGTGACTTGTAAATCTAATTTGGGTTGCATTCATGCTTTTTACTACATATATAAGTCTCAGATGATACCTAGGCATACATCTGATACTACTTGATAATGACCAGAGTGGAATTCGGAACTTGTGCTATGTTCAAATAAATTTGTTGTGAATGTGCTTGATAAGGATTGTAGGTTGCTTTTTAACCACAGTCTAGCTCATGTGGAAAAAGGAAGGGAGAAAATAGGGGAAGCGATAAAAAGGATATTTCTTTAGTTGATAGGTCATGTAGTTGATAATGATATTGCTAATTGATTTCATGGGAATCTTATCTTCTAGCTTCTACTTATATCTGTCAAGCCAAGTTGACTATTTCATTAGTTGATTTGGTTATTGGCCTTTGCTTATGAATGCATGCTTCCTATTGAGTAAATTTTATGTCTTTAATTACTTGACAATTGATGTTAAGAAAACTTGTTTTGGGTTTCTACATGTGCCTAGAACTCCAAGGTTAAGGCAATCTTCCCTATATACCCTGGAAACACACTTGATTACACCTGATGATCAAAACCTTTTTCTAATGCCTTCCCTTCATTGAAAATATAATCTCCCTTTTTTGGCTTTCCTTTCCATCCACTTGCATGTCATCTTTCACAATAGTGAAGATGCTATCTTCACACTATAATTCTGAGAATTGATCTTACTTTTTACATAAGCTTACTCTTTCTTTTTAATTATGAGGGAGGTCAAAGGACCTAATATGGGTTAGCTTAAGGGGGTAGGACTAAGCAAAGAAATTCTTCTAAGCATCACACTGGGAGACTTTTTATCCATCCTTGTTATAGATGAGACCCTGTTACCTTTTAGACTATGTTACTGTGAATACGCCAAAAAAATATTTTATATATTAAAAAAAGTGGTGTCTAAAGTAGCCTGTTTTAGAGTTTGTAACTTTACATCATTTTATGGGCAATGGCCACATTATAGAGATTATAATTCAAAAGATAAATCGATGTGATTAGATCAAACATTGCTAGTATTTATTTAAGGAAAACAATAGTTTCATAAATGATGGATAGTATTGTCAGCACAGGGGTGAAATGATGTACTCACCATATTTAGCTTCTTTACTCTTTCATTAATAACATATTGTTTTCTTTTCTGAGAGGAATGTATATGTATGATTTGATTGATGGTGGGCTGAAACACCAACCTTTTGTGATTTTCTGCTATAATGGATATACACATCTGCTACTTCTTTTGCCATCTTTTAGATGCATTATCAGCTTGCTAAAAAAGAATTGGCATATTCTTGTCGAACTAAACATTGCAGATCCAGATAGGCCAAAGAATGATAAGGCTACTCTCCTTACAGATACAGTTCAGGTGCTAAAAGATTTAACTACTGAAGTCAATAGACTAAAAGTTGAGCATGCTGCACTTTCTGAAGAATTGCATGAATTAAGGTTGTTTTTATTTAAAATTTACCTTCAAGATTACAAAGCTTGTCAGCTACTTACTGTGCATTTTTGTTTTGTATTAACATTGGAAATCAAGCCATGATTACTGGAAATGAAGCATTGAAAGATTCAAATGAAATAGATAGAGAAAGAATTCAAATAGCTAGAGAAACATCAAGAAAGCTTCCTCAATTGTCTAGGGAAGAAATTTGGAAACTGATTCAAGATTGTGGCTTCTCAACAACCAATGTCACCAAGATTTATAGAGTTCTTATGGGTGATTGTAACCTACTAAGGACATTTGTTGAATGTCCCCTTCTTGCTCGCAAAGACTTACATATGGATATTGTGAAGGGCTTAGTGTGATTTACTTTGCTAACCGTTTGTAGACTTTTGATGTTAGCAATATAGTTTGCTAACCTTTTGGAAACTTTTGTTGCTGCACTATCTTTCTTATTCAGTAATGATTTCTCATAATCACTTGTTAACCATATGAATATTTTGAAAGAATTAGCAATATAGGACTTGTGTAGCTTGCTAACCATATGGGTACTCATATATAGGGCTTTTTATGTAATCATATCTTCAATGTACAAGTGTTGCTTTATGTATGTTCCATAGGTACTGAAAAAAATGTCCTTTTTTCACTTTGTATCTGTCAAAACATTGGGAAAGAGATTAAGGCTTTGTTTGGTTGGAGGTTAGGTTATGTTAGGGTGGGGTTATCTTTGTTTGATTGGAGGTTAGGTTAGGTTGGGGTGGGTTGGAGGTAAAAAAGTAGTGTTTGGTTGGAAGGAGGTTAGATTAGGTGTTGGATATTTTTTTGTCTTTTAGTGGTAACCTAACCTAGGTTGTGAACCCTCCAAAATTGGGGTTTTTCCTAGGTGAGAGAGTATTTGTCTTCAATTGTGACTAAATTGCCCATGACAATTTTTTAAAATTCCAACACTGCCCTCCCCTTTAAAACTTGACCTCTTGTTTCAACGAACTTTCCAAATAATTATAATTTTATAAATAATTATTTATATGCTTACACGAATAATTATTTTATAAATAATAATTTTATATAAATAATTATTATTAATAAATACATTATAAAAAAAGAAGGAAAATATGTAGAAGGGCATTTTAACCTCCTCTAACCTAATTTAACTTAAATAAACCTCACTTAACCTAACCTTCGTTGAACCAAACAACATTATAACCTAACTTAAGTAAACCTCACTTAACTTAACCTTCATTGAACCAAACAAAGCCTAAGAGAATGATGAGTGCTAGGGTAGGTTTAAAAAAATGAACTGAACTTAGAGCAATTTACTTTGAGGCATGTGTGGAAAAAGTGTATATAATTGTTTAAATAATTATTTTATGAATAATAAGTTTACAAATAATAATTATTAATAAATACATTATAGAAGAAGAAGAGAAATATGTATAAGGGTATTTTTGTCCACTTATAATTAACTCCCCTCACCTCCCCTTCTGAACTAAACAAAATACCAAACCTCCCCTCCCCTCTTCTTGAACCAAACAAAATTATAACCTCTCCTAACCTAACTTAAATAAACCTCACCTAACCTAACCTCCGTTGAACCAAACACACCCTCAATCCATCTTTCATTATGGAAGCAGTCACGCTAGAGGTCAATTTGCAATGTATGATCAAATTATCCTATGCTAAGTGATTGTGGGTCTCCACAAAGGTATGCACACGTAAGAAGCTTGACTCTTCCTCCCCAACTTGATATGCGTTAATTTTCCATAGACAACCATCCACGTTACACCTCACTATCATCTTACTTCCACAATTCCTCAAAAATTTGTATGCAAATTTGTGTGTTAAACTATACTTGTACATTGATTCTTTAAATTCAATAGCATTCTTAAACCTCTTATGAGAACTTGAAAGTAATTCCTTCCACTTCTCAGGAATAGGTGCAGGTGTACTCTGAATTACATATGGCCTATCTTGTGATATCTTATTTGATGATGATTCACCAATACATAACCCGTAGGATCCTTCTAAGGTCTCTGGCCTGCATCAAAATTTATTGTCAATTAATCACTCATTTTTCCCTACCACTTCAAAACACTTAAAAAGTACATGTAACTTACCTTTTACGACATTATCATGGGTTGCTCTTCATCTATTAACTCACTACCATCTTCAACTATATACAAATGTGCACATTTGATATTAAATTGTACTATTTGTTTCACTCCTTCATCATCCACTATGTCTACAATAGTGCTTTCATCTAATGATGGCAATGTACACCTTAGCTTAAATGTTTTCCCTTGAATACGAAGACATGAATATATTGTTCTTTTAAGCTCATTAAGTGACATTCCTTCTCTTACTATTCTTCCATTTGCTCTTCCACCAACATATTGAGTCCTCCCTTGATCAGTGACAATCTTCCCACCTATGTAGAAGAAGCAATAAATTTCTTTTTGTGCACTATTCATCACACTATACATAGACCTGCAATAAGATACCTTTACTGTCATATTAATTGAATTTTACAATGTGTTTGACCTACTATAATAACCTAATCAATATCTCATATAGTTAGATTGTGAGTTAATTAGGTTTACTACAAATTAAACGATCACATATGCTACTCTGTAAACAACTCAACATTGGATATAAATGTATCCGCTACAAAGTAAATAGAATCTTGATGATTATGGAGAAAATACAAAAAACCTAATGAAGCCACAATTTTATTTACTTACTACTTCCTTACTCAGTAAAACAACAATGAAAAAACCTAGCTTTGGAGGGAAAATGCAAATCATCGGCTCCACCAAATACTAAACTATGAATAAGGCCTTGATACAACTCGCCTCTCTAGCCTTTACTAATATTTCAAACCTCCAGCGGTATCCAAGGTGAACGACGGCCAGAAGGGAGGAGTTAGCTCTGCGTAGGCTTTCATGCCCTTATTTTAATTTCACATGGATCAGAGTATTCGCGGAAAACGTTATACAGTTCGGTGGGCAACATAGAAATAGCATAATTATACTGATAATATGTGCATGATTACAAAAAATCCCCATAAGGGTTTGTATATGATACTTACAATTAAGGCAGCCCACAAGGCTACTAGTGTGTCTAAACTCATCCCAGTGAAATGGAAATTCTTCCCGTCTTCGCTCCACCATTACAACCCTCTCTTGTACAGTTCTCCTATCTGATTTCCGCGTACCTTTTGTATTCCCCTATCTAAATTGTTGGTAAGGTATCTCAATAGGAAAACAGTACCAATATACATGCAAGATAAGTGCTTAATGCATGACATGCTTGCATTACATAAACTCATGTTAACACAATGACATATCTGCATGCTCAATGTTTCAAACAACATACTTATGGCCGTAGCATAAACAGAAACAGAGCTTCAATCATTCATATATATTTCACATAATCAAGCAAAGCAATAACATGCATCAATACACCAGCACAAATATCAAATACATGTAGGAGAGGTAAGTTCCCCACCTTAGACCTTTTCTACCTCAAACTGTGTGCTTTGATTCACGTGCCAATCCCTCGGGCTTTCAACTTGGTCTTAAAACATCAAATATACAAGTTTACACACTTCCATAGTGTTTTTGGTTGTTATACGAGTCTATCATAAAAATTTACCAAAATGCCCCCGGGACCCCGCTCGGCCCAGCCCCACCTTACCCGGTCTGACTATACTTTTCCTGAAAATTTGACATAGGCTATTCTTACATATTTTCACCCAAGGAATCCATTTCTGGACTCAGAATTATCAAATTCATTGTCAAATTGCAAAAATACCCTTAGCAGCCCCGTTTTAAGGGTTTCAGGGACGTTTTCGTAATTATGCTTTTTGAGCTTTTCTGAAAAAGTGACCATCTGTAACCCCACCTAATTTTCCCTCATGAACTCAATGAAACTATCAAATCATTGAAAATCTAACTCTAAGGCCTATTTCTAGAGCTAGCTGAAACTTGTAGGAACTCTAGGAAAAATTGGGGTTTTTGAAATCCGACTCTATAGATGTGTTCCTTTCTACTCTTAACCACTTTATTAACTACTACATTAGGTTACAACTACCATTTGGACCCAAATTCGGCAGCATAACCCTTAGGCCAATTCAATTTCCAAATTTCAAATCAACAACAATCCGGTGAAATTTCACCAAATAAATTGCTTACGGTAGCCAGAATAATTAATATACGACGGTTTGGAAGTTACCTCAAAACTCCTTCTGGATATCCTTGACGTGGCTGAAACCTTAGCTTTTGTAACACCAGAGCTTTTGCTTCAAACACCTCAAACAACATAGAAGAGAAGCTTAGGAGAAGGATTATACACGTTAGGTACGAATTCACCAAAGAAATTGGCTTACCATGTGACTTTTCTTCTCCTTTCTCTCTCTACAATTCCACACGTTCTCTCTCTATATTTAACTGAACTTCACAGCTAAAATGAGAGGAAGATGAAGATAGGAAATGTTTAATAGTCCATGTGGATGTCATCTTTTAATGAGTTGATGTCATAATTCCCTATTTTCCCATTTTCAGATTTTCTGGCAAATTTTCTGCCCATTCTTTGAAAAATCATAACTAATTCTACAAAAATCAAATTAGGGTGATCCTAAATCCAATGAAAAGCTATTTAAGTCCTATTCACTAGAAAAATATGAATCAATGCTGTTAATAACTACAAAAATACATAATTACATGAAATCCTATACTGTTCTAGAATAGCCTACAGTTTTAACCCCAAAATTTGGAAAATCATAACTCCTAGCTTAAAAATCGAAATGGCACAAATTATATGCTCATTCAAAATATCCATGCAAACCCACTACCCTGTACAAAGTTTCAATGGATAGAATTTCCAACTTTTGTACAATTGTTCCCAATGGTTCCAATTTCACAACAAATACTTTCCTCACACAAATTTTCATAAGGAAGCCATTGGAATCACTAAAACAACCAATTTCTCATCACATCCACTTTTGAAGTCATTAACCCTTAATCAATTTTTGGGATATTACACAGGCAAAGAGAAGAAGGCTTCACTAATTTCATGTCAGTCGCTTGCTCTGTTCTTTATCAATTCTCTGGTTCTGTTCTCTATCTTCTGTGGTCCCTTTTCTCATTATAGGTATTTACGTCTTTTACTCTCACGAAAATAATGGCAGTTTAGGACCTCTATACCTTAGGTCCCTTTTAGCAAATATTATGCTAATAAGGTATTTTATGACAATTTTCCCTTATTATTATTATTATACCTGAGTATTTTATTGAAAACATATCAGGATGAATCATAAGTTTTTTGGGTAATCAAGAAAAGTCTATAAATAGTTAAGGGTTAAGGTGTTAGAGCAAGCGTTTTACCCAAGAGGGGGGTGAATTAGGTGATACTAAAAATTTCGTTGCAAATATAAAAACTTGACGATGAATATAATGCAGTAAGGAGTAAGGAGAAATATCACCGAAGTGTACACCGGGAGTTATACTAGTTCGGCCACAACCACTTTGACCTACGTCCAATCCTCAGAATATCTCTGAGAGTTTCACTATAACTTCCAAGATTCAGTAGGTTCTTGGCACCTCGGTACAAGTAAGTTCCTTCGCCTGGACACTCGCTCCCCCTTACAAGTTGTAATTCAATCCCAACTCAAGGTTCCACAACCTTAAGTTACCTCAATAACAAATATTGAGTTTGAATGAAATATCTCTCTTACAGAGTGAATAAGAATCACTAAAGTGCAGAATTACACGTATATGTAAAAAAAGAGTATTGAACTTGATAATGCGTTCGTGTGTGTTCTTGTTGTCTTTCTCTGTTTGGATGTTCCCATATATATATATATATGTGTGTGTGTGTGTGTTGGAACATTTTCTTCTCGCCCGTTAGAGTGTGCACAGCCACTGTTGACTTTTCCAGTATTTGAAAAATATCCGTTTGCGGTAAGTGGCAGTAGGTAGCGTTTGAACGTTGCATTTGAATTTCCTTATTTGGTAAGATCTCTTTATTGTTTATCTGCGGATATGCTAAGAATACTAATACAATGAAGGGTTAATCACATAGGAAACAAATCAATGAACGTTGGAATGAATTTTGAATTTCTGGACTTGCATACTCGAGTACTCATTAAGTTTACTTGAGTACTTACTCGAGTATCATCGTGAAAGTATTGATAAAGAGCAAGTCAATAAATGAACATTACATTACTCGGGTAGTGCATGGAGTAAAAAAATTTACAAACCTTGGAAATACCTATTTACACAAATACTTACTCGAGTATGATACAATTTATTTCGTAGGTTACTCTACTGGCTACTCGAGTAATCTCTCAAACAAACTTCTGGTTACTCGATGCTTTACTCCAGTAATGTTGGTAGGATTACAAGGCCGAGAGCACTTCAAGTTTTCTTGCCTTGTTACTCGAGTACTTACTCGAGCAAACATTAATTTTCTGCATAGCTTACTCGGGTAGATACTTCAAGTGCTCTGTAAATAACTCTGCAGATTACTCGATTACTGACTCGAGTAATCTAGTTCAAATATTTGAGAAAGAATAATTGAATACCTTCAAGTTTTGCTTACCTTAGTGAGTTACTCGAGTAGCTCCTCGAGTAACATTGGCAGGATTGAAAATGCCGAGAGCAACATATTTCTTGAAACATGGGACTCAAGTACAGACTCGAGTAATGTTGGCAAGTCGAGAGCAACTGGAAGTGATTTCCCTGGTTACTCAAGTACTCACTCAAGTAACATTGGCAAGCTGAGAGCAACTGGAAGTCTTTTACCTGGTTACTCGAGTAACGTTGGCAGGTTACTTGAAGGTTGACTCTGGTTACTTCAAGTTTCTGTCTCATTACTCGAGTAACCCTTTAGAAATTTTTTGAGTGATAGAGTTTCTCAGCTTTTTCTCTTGGCCTTTCTTCATTACCCCATGCTTCCTTCAAGTGATGATTTGCCTGTTATTACTTTGTTCAAACTTATTTGTTTATCAAATCTTTTTCATACCATTATTTGTTATCATAAAAACATGTGAGATCTAACATTCTCCCCCTTTTTGATGATGATAAAACTTAGTGATTTTGAACAAAGTTTTTGAAATTGAGTTCTCAAATAAACACTTCTTGAAATCAATTGCAATCTTGAGATCCTTTTTGAAATAACTTGTTAAGTGTCAATTCAAAGTGTTTTGGAAAATTTTGAAAACATAACTTATTCACCTTGCATAGATAATAAACTCATTAGTCCCACAATGTATTATAACTTAAAGACTTAAATGGACTTGAATTGAAATTAATACTTAAAGAAACTTGCATTGAACTTGAAATTGCATTGCATTACAAGCATGAAAAGCTCCCTAAGTCCCATGTACATCCATATACCCAAGATGAAAGAAACTCAGTCAACCACAAAATCACTCAAGCTCTTCTACCCCTTTTTGTCTTCATCGATCAAGTGGAGGACTTGAAGGCCTAACTGCAAATATAGGCTTGACAGGTATTGCATTACAACCATGAAAAGCTCCCTAAGTCCCATGTATATCCATATACCCAAGATGAAAGAAACTCAGTCAACCACAAAATTAGTCAAGCTCTTTTCCCCCTTTTTGTCTTCATCAATCAAGTGGAGGACTTGAAGGCCTAACTGTAGATATAGGCTTGACAAGAAGGACCAAGAAGCCATCTGAACTAGAGGAATCAAAAGTAGAGCTGGAAGATTCTGGTTCAGGAAGGTTGAGTGGAGGGATATGAATGTCATCTTTTGGAGGGATTGGAGATGACTGATATGCAACAATAGAGGTGGTTTCAACCTCTTATGTGGCACCTGGAGTATGATGATCAGAGGATGAAGGAGAGATTTCCTCTGTATGAGTGGGGGAAGGAATAGGTGTAGGTGTGGGTTCAGGCTGAGCTCTGGGTGGTGAATCCTCAATGGTAATATGGATAGTCTCATTAGTTTCAGGATCATCCACTGAGCACAAGATATCTCTAGGAAGAATAATTGGAAGTTTGAGTGCAGAGAGTTTAGGTTCTAGGGGGCTAAACTCAGGAAGTTTAGGAAAGGATATCTCAGGGATAGTTGACTCAACCTCAGTATGATGATGCTTAGAGGGGATGTTCTCTGGAGGTGAGAATGCCTCAGGTGCAGATGATGGACCAGCAGAAAGTCCAGGACCTATAGAGTCCAATTTTGCCAGAATCAATTTCACAGTCTTACCCTGGGCACGCTACTCAGCTAACAATTCCTCGTGCCTCTTGTACATCTTCTCAACCAACTCAGCCATCTTGTCATTCATGTGAGTTATCAACTCAGCATTGGTGTTGGCGATGTCTACGTGAAATCCTCTTAGCATATTCTCCATAAAGTGTTAAAGTGTAGCATTGAGGAAAGAGGGTGAAGAGATAGTGGTAGCTGGAGCAGAAGACTGAGTGTCATCCATTTTACTCGTCTCAGTCTCTGTCTTCTTCTTCTTCTTAGGACTTGACTCCAGAGGACCCTTGAGAGGAATCGTAATATTAAGCTTCCCAATCTGGTTTCTTCCAAATGGAGTAATCCTCTCAATGTGCTCTTTATTCTCCAAGTACCATATCTTATTTTTCTTTAGGATAAGTGAAATAATCTGAGGATATGGCATAGGAGTAGTTGCTTTCCCTTCTATTCAGTACCTCTTTATCTCAGAAAAGATGTATTCTCCCAAGTCTTTTTGTTCCTTCAGGAGTAGAGAAGCAAACCACTTATAGTCCCGGTCAGAGAAATGGATATAATTATTGGCTTTGTTCACAAGGGATCTAGAGTAAATATACCAAAGAACCCTGTGATGGTCACACATGTCACTCAGGTTAAAATTAAGAGGACCCACTAGCTCACCAGGTCTAAGGACAGTGAAAATCTGGTTTGGTTCAAGCTTGGAATAGATGTCATATGGACGGTTTTCTATTCCTAACCAAACATTGATCCTAGAGGGTGAGATAAGAATTTTCTGGCCTCTAACTGTTGTGGTCATTTCTGCCTCTGCAGAAGTCCTATTGGGTTCATCTAGGATTTCTAAGTTGCAGTAAAAATGAATAACTACTTTTGTACAAAAAGGAAGTCTAATTGACAGCCAAGGCATAAAAGTTTTAAGAAAGGGACTTAGGTCATACTTCAATACCTCTTGAAGTACCTTGAGATCCACACTGTGAGTTTTACAGAATTTTCTTCTTGAAAATTGTGTGAGGTACATCTAAGAATCCTCCAATTTATTGACATCGAACCCCTTTGGAGGTTTGGTGATTTCCTCTTTTGGCAATTCTGACTATTTGGAAGATTGGCCCTTCTTTAGTTGATCAAGAATCCCAGCCATTGCTTTAGCCACATTCACATCATACTTTGGCTTTTTGGAGGGTTTTGGAGTAAAAGAAGGAGTGGAAGAATCAGAAGGTAAAGGAGAAGGAGACTTGGTGCTTTTGCCTCTCCTAGTTGAGGTGCTCTTCTTTGATTGAGCCCTTGTGACCACAGGCTCTTTAATCACAACACCTTTCTCCTTTGGTTTTGGTTGAGGTTTTGGTTGGATTTTGGCTTTTGATCTATGAGTGAGTTTTCATTTCTTTCTGGGAGGAGAAGAAAAAGGGTCAGAGAGTTGAAGGGATCCAGAAGAATCTGTAGGAGTAAGATTTTTTGTTCTAACCATTTTGATTCAGAGGAACTTGAAATCTCAGAAAAATAGAGTGAGAAGTCGTGAGTTAAGGCAAAGAGAATCTGAACAAAATAGGAAGTTTTTGGAGCTAAGATTTGATGGGTTTTGACAGAAATCATGTAAGGAAGAGATTGTGAAAACTTTTTGTGAGAGGACTGAGTGATTTACTCGAGGAGATTTTGTGGAAATGACTGAGTTTGTGACAGATAAAGACCTAGAACCCGACGTTACTCGAGGCCTTACTCGAGTAAGTATCAAGTTTACTCGAGTCCTTACTCGAGTGATCATATAGAAAATTTCTAAAATAATTCATTTAAATTGCGAACTTGGCATGAATAATATTGTAATTATCCATGTATGTTCCCTCGATAATGTAATAGCTATTTTAGAACAGATTTGAGTCGATTCTCATCAAATTTGTGATATGGACCTGCAGTTACTCGAGTCCTTACTCGAGTAAACTTCAAGTTTACTTGAGGCTTCCCTTGGGTAACCTATCTTTTCTACTTTTGATTGTTCATTTCCCACCAAATGAACCGTTTGATTTAAATTCCAAGTAACTTGAGACTTTACTGCCAGTTTTGGAAGACCATTACTCGGGTACTCACTTGAATAATGTGCTCTTTTACTTTAAGTTGTCCCTCGGGTAATGCTGCACTGTCAGACATTACTTGAAGTTGGCACTCCAGTAATGGTGTCCTCTGATAATATCTATTTTTATTTCTCAAAATAGAGTTTCAATCGTCCTGCAAAACAAGTTTCTACATACTCCGATGCTTAAATTAGTAATCATCAAAACATTATCAAATAACCTTATCTAACATTATGAGAAACCAAAATATCTTACAATTCATTAGGATTTACCATTCCCAATTCTCTTCTAATGTATAGGAATTGATCTTTTGCAAGAGGTTTGGTGAAGATATCAGCTAGTTGAAGATGAGTAGGAATGACACTTTCACATCTTTCTTTTAGACATGATCTCTGATGAAGTAGTGTCTGACATCGATATGCTTAGTTCTAGAATGTTGAACTGGATTCTTTGCCAAGCTTATCGTACTAGTATTGTCACAATAGATTGGTATCTCTTTGAGATAAATACCAAGATCTTGTAGTTGTTGTTTTAGCCATATCACTTGTGCACAACAACTTGAGACTGCAACATATTCGGCTTCCGTTAACGAAAGAGACACTGTATTTTGTTTCTTGTTGAACCATGATACAAGAGATCCTCCAAGAAATTGACCTTGTCCGCTAGTGCTCTTTCTGTCTGTCTTGTATCCTCCATGATCAAAATCTGAATATGCAACCAGATACTCACTTCTTCCTTTAGGATACCACAGACCCAATTCTGGTGTGTCAGCAAGGTATCTAAAGATTCGTTTGACAGTTCGGCATGTGATTCCTTTAGTGCTGATTGATATCTTGCACATATGCCAACACTAAATTGGATGTCCGGTCTGCTTGCCGTGAGATAGAGTAATGATCCAATCATTCCTCTGTATTTTGTGATGTTGTAGTCTTTCCCTTTGACATCAGCATCAAGCAACGTTATTGAGCTCATAGGTGTGTCCGTTCCATTTGCTTCATCCATTCCATACTTCTTCAATAACTCTTTCAAGTACTTTGTTTGAGATATGAAGATTCCATTCTTTCTTTGTTTGATTTGCAAACCAAGAAAGAAATTCAATTCTCCCATCATTGACATCTCAAACTCTCCCTGCATTATCTCAGAAAATTCCTTACACAGAGATTCATTAGTAGCACCGAAGACAATGTCATCAACATATATTTGAACAATTAAAATATCATCACGTTTTCGTTTTGTAAAAAGTGTTGTATCAACTTTTCCTCGTACAAAATCTTGATCAATAAGAAATTTACTGAGCCTTTTGTACCATGCTCTAGGAGCTTGTTTTAAACCATATAAAGCCTTTTGAGTTTGAAAACATGGTCAGGTTTGGTTATATCTTCAATCCTGGAGGTTGCTCTACGTACACTTCTTCCATGATATAACCATTTAGAAATGCACTCTTTACATCCATTTGATAGAGCTTGAATCCTTTGATGCACGCAAAGGCTAAGAGTACACGTATAGCTTCCAATCTAGCCACTGGAGCATACGTTTCCTCATAATCAATTCCTTCTTCCTGATTATAGCCTTTGGCCACCAATCTTGCCTTGTTTCTGACAATAATTACGGATTCATCGAGTTTGTTCTTGAATACCCATTTAGTGCCAATGATCGGATGATCCTTGGGTCGGGGTACTAAATCCCAAACTTGATTTCTTTCAAATTGATTTAGTTCTTCTTGCATTGCTATAACCCAATCATTGTCTGATAGGGCTTCATCGATGTTAGAAGGTTCAATCTCAGAAATGAATACAAAAAAACTAACTTCATTAAAGATTCTGTTTCTAGTTTTGATCCCTTCATTCACATCTCCTATGACTTGATCTAAGGGATGACTTTTATTGTATTTCTAGGCTCTAGGTTGTCCTAGTAACTACTCTTCTTCCTTGGTTTCATCAACTTCTGGAATAAGAGATTTAGAAATAGATTGACCATTTTCTTGATTTAAAACAACTTCCTGCTCTTCATCAATGATTTTGTCAGAGGATTCAAATTCATCAAATACAATATGAATTGATTCTTCAACAACACATGTTCTTTTATTGAAAACTCTATATGCTTTACTTCAGTTAGAATATCCTAGGAAAATTCCTTCATCAGTTTTAGAATCAAATTTTCCATAGTTATCTTTACCATTATTATGAATGAAACACTTACAACCGAAGATGTGTAGATGAGCAATGTTTGGCTTCCTTCCTTTGTACAGCTTGTATGGTGTCTTTCCAAGTTTTGTTCTAATATAGACTCTATTTGAAATATAGCATGTTGTACTCATAGCATCAGCCCAGAAAACTTGAGACACCTTCTTTTCATTTAACATTGTTCTAACCATTTCATTGAGCACTCTATTCTTACCCTCCACGACTCCATTTTGTTGAGGTGTCCTTGGAGCAGAGAAATTGTGATCAATGCCATTAGTATCACAATATTCTTCAAAGGCTTGATTTTCAAATTCTCCACCATGATCGGTCCTAATACCTGCAATGGACATACCTTTCTCATTTTGCACTTTATTGGCAAAAACAATAATTCTTTAAAGGTTTTATCCTTTGATGATAGAAAAATAACCCATGTAAATCTGGAGAAGTCATCAACAATGACCAATGAATATAAGTTGCCACCAAGACTCTTTACTCTTGCTGGACCAACTAAATCCATATGCAATAATTGTAGTGGTCTATTTGTTGAAATCTTATTTTTCAATTTGAAAGATGGTTTAGTTTGTTTATCCTTTTGACATGCATCACAAATCAAATCATTTTTGAAATTTACTTTGGGAAATCCAAGAACTAAATCCTTTTTGAGTAGTTTGCCTAGTTGATGCATATTGACATGAGCCAATCTCTTATGCCATAGCCAACTTTCATCAGCATTACTCAGAAAATAGTTTTCAGATTCATTTATACTAATATCTAGAGTATAGCAGTTACCTTCGCTTTTTGCTATGAGCTTAGCCTTGATATTCTTCTTATCAAGTAATAAGTCATTCTTGTTGATAATTAGATATTCCTCCGAGTCAAATATTACCCAGTTGTTTTTGTCTGCACTTTGACTCACACTTAGCAAGTTATGGCACAATCCTTCGACATAGTATACGTCTTTGACTTGTATGCCTTTGTCATTTTTTATTTCACCAATTCCTGCTATCCTTCTAGTTTGATATTCTCCAAATTTTACCTTTCCACCTTCTTTAGGTTGCAATTTGGTAAAACTTTTGAAATCACCGGTCATATGTCTAGAGCATCCACTGTCTATATACCACTTGTTATTTTTGGATGCTTTGAGACATATCTGCAATTAATATGATTAAATCTTATGTACCCACTTCTTTTTGGGTCCTTTTGGGTTAGTATAAGAAATTTTTGAAACATATGATCCTTTAGGTACCCATTTGTAGGTTCCTATCGTCCCTTTTTTCTTATGAATGCATGAAGAAGTATAATGACCTTTTCTATTACAGTAATTACAAAATGCAAAAGGATTTGATGTATGCACAGAATGCTGGAAATAATTCAAATATGACTTACCTCCTGCTTTCTTTCTACCTTTCCTTTTATGTGATTTTGGATCATATCCAATACCAGATCGGTCAATTAGAAATCGTTGAGTTTTTAAAATCACACTTAGTATCTCACTTCCTTTAGTAAATTTTTCAAGAGTTTTTGTAAGATCAGCATATTTCTTTTTCAAAGAAGAACAATTTTCACAATCCTTTTCTGAACTTTCTTTAAGTTCAATTTCAAGAGCTTTGTTTTTCTTTTTGAAAACAACTAATTCTTTAACTACTTTGATGAATTCAGAATGTAAGGCATTATATTCAGAAAGTAATTCATCATAGGTAGGATCAGAGTCATTTACCTCTTCTTCTATTTCTTCTTGAGCAACAAGACATATATTAGCTACTTCTTCTTCATCACTTTCTTCGTCAGGGGAACTATCACCCCATATAGCAGATACGAAAGCCTTCTTTTTGTTGAAGAATTTGCCTTTTTTCTTTTATTTGCTCTTTTGGTTTAGCTCTGGACATTCTGATTTGATATGTCCTAGTTTTCCATATTCGTAACAGATGATATGATCTTTGCTGCTAGTTCCTCCTTTCTGAAAGTATTTGAATCTTGACCTTTCTTGTAAAACTTTCTGAATCGTTTTATGA
The DNA here is from genome assembly GCA_963242795.1 of Inga leiocalycina. NCBI lineage: Eukaryota > Viridiplantae > Streptophyta > Magnoliopsida > Fabales > Fabaceae > Inga > Inga leiocalycina. The sequence goes on along the minus strand of OY725326.1, from coordinate 66,815,828 downwards.
TTAGGCCCATTTCATCATCGTCAAACTCCTCATCCTCATCTTGATTTTCTTCTTTTGCTTTTAGTTCTAGGCCTCTCTTCTTCTTGTCACCGATGTCATCTAGTTCCCATTTGAACTTTAGTTTACTTTCATATTCAAAAAGACTTCCAAATAGAGAAGCAATTGATCTCATTGATTCTCCTTTTGCTTCTTCTATCGCAGTGACTTTGGCCTCCGAAAGAATATTCAAAATCTTTTGTACTTAGGTATGTTGATCATAGACTTTCCCAAGTGCTGCAAGTTGATTAACAAGATGAGTATATATAAGTTCGAATTCACATATTGACTCACCTGATTTCATTCGAAGTAGATCGAATTCAGTAACCAATGTGTTGATCCGATTCTCTTTTATTCCCGAAGTTCCTTCATGAGCTATTTCCAGAGCTTCCCACATTTCCTTTGCTGTTGGGAGTGTGCAAATTCTAAAGTATTCACTTTGGCTCAAAGCAGTTTGTATTATCAAAATTGCCTTGCTGTTGAGAGTGATATGTTTCTTGTCATTCTCATCATATTTTGCTGGCGACTTGGGAATTTTTTGAGAATCTACAATCTTTGTAGGTTGATAGTTTCCACTCTCAATTACATCCCATAGCCCATATTCAGTAGCCATTATGAATACTCTAAACTTTGCTCTTTAGAAAGAAAAGTGTTCGCCACTGAAACCAGGAGGTCTAGTGATGGATGCTCCATCGGGAAGAATTCCTTCACCCATGCTTGCCATTGGATCCTTCTTAGGTTGTTATACCTTAACAAGAAGACCTACGCTCTGACACGAAATGTTAGAGCAAGCGTTTCACCCAAAGGGGGGTGAATTGGGTGATACTAAAAATTTCGTTGCAAATATAAAAACTTGACGATGAATATAATGCAATAAGGAGTAAGGAGAAATATCACCGAAGTGTACACTAGGAGTTATACTGGTTCGGCCACAACCACTTTGACCTACGTCCAGTCCTCAGAATATCTCTGAGAGTTTCACTATAACTTCCAAGATTCAGTAGGTTCTTGGCACCTCGGTACAAGCAAGTTCCTTCGTCTGGACACTCGCTCCCCCTTGCAAGTTGTAATTCAATCCCAACTCAAGGTTCCACAACCTTAAGTTACCTCAATAACAAATATTGAGTTTGAATGAAATATCTCTCTTACAGAGTGAATAAGAATCACTGAAGTGCATAATTACATGTATATGTAAAAAAAGAGTATTGAACTTGATAATGCGTTCGTGTGTGTTCTTGTTGTCTTTCTCTGTTTGGATGTTCCCACATATATAGATGTGTTGGTAATGACCATTGGAACATTTTATTCTCGCCCGTTAGAGTGTTCGCAGCCATTGTTGATTTTTCCAGTATTTGAAAAATATCTATTTGCGGTAGGTGGTGGTAGGTAGCGTTTGAACGTTGCATTTGACTTTCCTTATTTGGTAAGATCTCTTCATTGTTTATATGCGGATATGCTAAGAATACTAATACAATGAAGGGTTAATCATATAGGAAACAAATCAATGAACGTTGGAATGATTTCTGAATTTCTGGACTTGCATACTCGAGTAGTTACTCGAGTGTTCATTAAGTTTACTCGAGCAGTTACTCGAGTATCATGTGTAAGTATTGATAAAGAGCAAGTCAATAAATGAACATTACATTACTCGGGTAGTGCATGGAGTAAAAAAATTTACAAACCTTGGAAATACCTGTTTACTCGGATACTTACTCGAGTATGATACAATTTACTTCATAGGTTAATCGAGTGGCTACTCGAGTAATCTCTCAAATAAACTTCTGGTTACTCGATGCTTTACTCCAGTAATGTTAGCAGGATTACAAGGCCGAGAGCACTTCAAGTTTTCTTTCCTTGTTACTCGAGTACTTACTCGAGTAAACATTAATTTTCTGTATGGCTTACTCGGGTAGATACTTCAAGTGCTCTGTAAATAACTCTGTAGATTACTCGATTACTGACTCGAGTAATCTAGTTCAAATATTTGAGAAAGAATAATTGAATACCTTCAGGTTTTGCTTACCTTAGTGAGTTACTCGAGTAGCTCCTCGAGTAACATTGGCAGGATTGAAAATGCCGAGAGCAACATATTTCTTGAAACAGGGGATTCGAGTACAGACTCGAGTAACGTTGGCAAGCCAAGAGCATATGGAAGTGATTTCCCTGGTTACTCGAGTACTCACTCGAGTAATATTGGCAGGCCGAGAGCAACTGGAAGTCTTTTACCTGGTTACTCGAGTAACGTTGGCAGGTTACTTGAAGGTCGACTCTGGTTACTTCAAGTTTCTGTCTCATTACTCGAGTACTTACTCGAGTAACCCTTTAGAAATTTTTCCAGTGACGGAGTTTCTTAGCTTTTTCTCTTGGCCTTTCTTCATTACCCCAATGCTTACTTCAAGTGATGATTTGCCCTGTTATTACTTTGTTCAAACTTATTTGTTTATCAAATCTTTTTCATGCCATTATTTATTATCATCAAAACATGTGAGATCTAACATAAGGTGCAAATTTACCAATGAAGTTTTGTCCGTGAAGTATCTGGCACAAATATGTTTTAGAATGGGCAAAAATTCCATTGAACAATTAAAAAAGGTACATCCAGAACAAAACTAATAAATTTGACCTAATGCTGTTAGGGGTTTTCTTCTCTTATAATTTAACGCTGTTAGGTCAAATTTAATGGTTTTGTTTTGGATGCACCCTTTTTAATTGTTTATTGGTATTTTTGCCCCTTCTAAAACATATTTGTGCTAGACGCTCTTCAGACAAAACTTCGTTGGTAAATTTGCACCTTAACCCAATAGTTAAATATGAAAAGAATTTACCTTTTCAATATTCTATATCTGATTAAATATTTTAAATACATAATGTTGTCATTATAAAGTTAAAGCATATATTTAGTCTTTTATATTTGCATCAAATTCAATTTTAGTCCTTTAAATTTATAAAGTACGTATTTAACCCTTCAATCTTAATATTGTTTGTTTGGTCTAATGAAAAATACTAACTCATTGAAATCACATTATTTTAATTCTTATTGGCTGCCACATCAACTTAATTTGTTTAACAACTTTATATTTTAATTAAAATAATTGGCAAAAGTTCTAAATCTCTTTTTCTTCTTTATTTTCATCTCCTCTCCTTGACCATATAAAGACTTTGCTGCCAAACGTCCTTCTTCCTCCCAAAAACCATAACACCAGCTTTATCTGTCTCCTCCTTTATGAGGCTCTTCTATTCTAGAAAAGAACGCATGTACATGATGATGGGGAACTTGTTCCTCCCTCACTGGTTGAGATTTTACAAAGACCGATATTGCTGAACTTAATTTTATAGGCTTTATGGCATTCTCTCTACTTGAGAAATTCTTAGGTGCACTAGGTGCACCACATCATTTAAACACTGCCTAATAAAAATGCACCAACTCAATAAAATGCAGGCCTATATGTTATCTTATATGGCTCTCTCTCAATTTAAATTATTTTATGGAAAAAAGTGTGACACTGCCAGCCTCTTACTCTCTCCCCCATTTTTCAATAGATAGCAAAACTATTCCAAGCACATAAGACATAACTTAATCTTAACTATTGTCACATACAAATTATTCTATGATCTAAAGATATGAAAGCTAAATAAGGGTTGTAATGCAAATAGAACATGACCAAACAAACTTTCACTTTTACTATCACATGAGTAATCTTTTCTAAGAATATACATTGTGAAGTGAGCTACTATTGGTAGACGGTCTAAATATTATAGACCATAATTTTTTGGTTACCAGAAGCCCAAATTAAATAAAAGGTAGAGAAAACTGAACAAACAACATAAATTGTAAAGGATTTTAGAGTCTGACAAGAAGAGAGTAAAGTGTGAAGAATGGAGAGAAATATTATTGTATATCTGACATTATATCTGTTGTACACCATATATAGAAATCTGGCCTGACACATCGTCTTTTAGGGTCTGTTTGGTGTGAGGGATTTTGAGGGGAATGAAGAGGAGGAAAAATTTTTATGAGTTGAATTTTAAAAGATTGAAGAAGTGGGGTAATAAAATTTTAATAAAGAGAATATATAAGATAAAAGAGTGAGAAAAATTAATTACAAATTTTTAACCCCACTTCTCTAATTTTTTTAAATCCAACTAAAAAAAATTTCCCCTCCGCCCACTTTCCCTCCCCTCCCCTCAGACTAAACAAGCCCTTACTCAACTAATTGGCTACAAATAATTAGCTAGATTCTGTTACACTCTAACTAATGTGTAACTATTTAATTACATCATCATTCCCCTTCAATTTGACTTACTCTCTTATATGAAGATATCAATCTCCCAAAATCTACAAACTTTGAACTAGAGAGTGGTTTGGTGAGGCCATCAGAAATCTGACTAGGAGATGGTATATGAGAGACTTGAATTTCCTTCCAAATAGCCCTGTTACAAACAAAGTGAAGAGCTAATTCCAGATGTTTGGTCCGAGCATGTAGAACTGGATTTGCTGTGATTAGCACAGTGCCATGGTTATCACATAACACCTGAGGTATGACGAGCATATTAACTTATAGTTTAGACAACAAAGACCATAGCCATAGAACCTCAGACACAATAGAAGCCATACTCCTGTATTTGGCTCCAGTACTAGAGTGGGCCACGATTTGTTGTTTCTTTAAAGAGTAGGTGATTAAATTTTTGGCAAAATAAATACAAAAAACACTTTTACTACACCTATCATTACAATCAGCAATCCAATCGGCATCATAATAGGCTATAAATTGCCTATTATTAGAAGGAAACAAACACAAACCTTGATTTATAGAGCCAGCAAGATATCGTAGAATACATTTAACTACTACCCAATGTTCTTTTAATGAGGACATCATGAACTGGTAAACTTTATTGACTGAGAAACTGATTTCAGGCCTAGTTATGGTAGCATATTGTAAGGCACCCACAATTGACCTGTATAACTTCAGATTGGCAAATAAATGTTGCCCTTCCTTGAAAAGTTTGATATTTGAAGTCATAGGGGTAGGAACACCTTTAGCACCGGACATTCCTGTTTTACAAAGAATATCTTTAACATATTTGGCTTGAGAAAGAAGGGAACCATCTCTCAATTTATGAACCTCAATACCAAGAAAATAGCTTAGAACATACAAGTCCTTGAGGGCAAATTCATTGTTCAATGCAAATACTACTTCCAAAATCTTAGAAGAGGTACCAGTGATACTAATGTCATCAATATAAGCTACAACATAAAATATCAGAACCATCAGTTCTAATGAAAAGAGATTGATCACACTTACTACTAACAAAACCAAGTTTATGAAAAGTAGTGGATAGTTTCTCAAACCAAGCATGAGGTGCTTGTTTGAGACTATACAATGCCTTGTCAAGCTTACACACCAAAGATTTATCATTGTGCTCATAGCTAGGAGGTTGCTGCATATAGACCTCCTTGTGAAGAGATCCATTGAGAAAGGCAATATTAACATCAACTTGCCTAATTGACCAGCTATGAGAGATAGCAATGGACAAGACAACACAGATAGTAACTGGCTTGACCATTGGACTAAAGGTTTCATTAAAGTCAAAACCTTCTTTCTGATGAAATCCTTTAGCTACAAGTCTGGCTTTGAACTTTGCAGTTGAGCCATCAGGATTGGTCTTGCACTCTTGCGTTTCCATACCTATTTATAACCAATGGCTTGCCAATTAGGAGGTAAATGAACCAGGTGCCAAGTTTTATTCTTTAGTAAGGCTTCATATTCAGCATCCATAGCTGATTTCTACACAGACGAAGTAAGAGCTTCTTAAACACTAGACAGTTCATGTTCAATAGAAAATACTTTTTGTTTAAAAATACCATTCATCAATTTTGTTACAATGTATCACTCATGTGCTAGTACTAGTATAGGAGACTGAGCAATATCCCCTGCAGCTTGTGAGGACGAATAAGAAGAACTCATAGAGGAAGATTAAACTTCTCCAAAACTAGAGATGAACATATCAGGAGTTGTAGGAGTATAATTAATAGTAACATTGCATTAGTGTGACACAGGACAGACAACAAAAGGAGAAGGAATGACAAGACAAGACATAGACGAGGAAGAATAAGGACTAGAAGGAGGATTAGACACAAGGATAGAGTAAGGAAACTCCATCTCAATAAACCTAACATCCCTTGAAATGTACATACGCCCTTGAGGATCCTAACACTTAAATCCTTTATCAGAGGTGCTATATCTAATATCCCAATTTTTGATTAAGGGTTAAAGACTTCAAAAATGGATGTGATTATTTATAAATGAATACTTTTGGAGAATGTGATGTGAAATGTGATTCTTCTGTGTTATGAGATGTGCTGAAACCCTATATTTAAGTTTAATTATGGATTAACATCTAAATTGACTTAAAATAGAGGGAGGGCACATTTTGTGGAGAAATGGAAATATATGATGTTTTTGGTGGTGATTCAGAAAAATACCACAATCAGGGGCAAAATGGTAAAGTTATTAACCAATTGATCAGTTACTGAAGAGGGAACTCATTGGTAACTTCAAGATCAATGGTTAGGATTGATTTGTACAAGAGATGAAAGGGATCAATCATGTGTGTGTGTGCCTACGTGAACTCATGAGAGATATGATAAGGGTGTGACACTTGATACAATATGAGCCCTTGGATTGTGGTCAATGTTTCAACTCTTTCCTCTCTCCTCTCTCCCTTTAGGTCAGCTAAGAGGGGGGCTTGAGAGCTCAAAAAATTGATCTCATTCTCTACCTCCAAAGCTCCCATGGTCATCCAAATTCAAGGAAGAAAGAGAAAGCAAGATGTGAGATTTTGGTTGATTTATTGTCCTCTAATGCTCAAATATCCTTCTCTAATGTTGTTCATAATGATGAGAGCTTCATCTCCATAGTTTTAGATTTTTGAAAGAAGGTAGGTGTTTGAGAGCTTAAGGAAACTTGAAGGTTGTGGAATCAAGAAATAAGCTTGAGGAAGAGGAAGAGGTGAGTATTTGATACATTTTGACCTAAGTTTTGTGGTTATTGATTGAGTTTTATGAATTTTGAATTTTTCCCTAATTTTCATGAGATTTTGAAATGGATGAATTGGATTGTGTGTTGTGGTTAAAATGGTGTCTTATTGTGTTTTGGTGCCATTAGAATTAGTTTGGAACTTTAGAATAGAAAGGATTTCAATGTTGAATTTGTCTTGTGGCATTGTGTGACATGTTGTGATTATTGTGAAAACATGTCAATGTGATGTGAATTTGATTGATTTAGTGTTTTGAATGGATTCCTTGTGAAATTTTGAGTGGGAATGGTTTTTGATGTGAAAATGGGAACCCTTGGAAGCAATTGTGTAAAACTAAAATTCTGTCCATTGAAACTCTGTGCTGGGCAGTCTGATTGTGTGGACATTTTGAATTGGCAAATAATGTCTAAAAATTATGAGTTCACATTCCAAGCTTCAAAATGGACTCATAATTTGTGTCATTTCGGTTTGTGAGTTGGGAGTTATGGTTGTCTAAAGTTTGATGTTAAAACTGGAATCTGTTTTTCGAGCAGTGTTGAGTTCTGTGTGATTCTGTATTTTTGTGGTTATGGAAATCATTGATTCATTTTTTTTCTATGAAGAGGAATTAAATAGCTTTCCATTGGCTTTGGAATCACCTCATTTAAATTATTTTGGAATTAGTTATGAGTTTTTGGAAGTTAAGCTAAGAAATAGGATTTTCTTGGCTGCGGCTAGAGGTTCTGAGCTACGATCCAAATGTTTCTGACCTATTTTTGGCCACGGCCAACCCCCAAAAATCAGCATTTTGCACTTCTGAGAGGTGGCTTTCAGGATAGTCTTTCCCAACCATTTAGATATATGTTTGGGCTTCTAGTAGCCACCTAAAGGTTGTGAATGATAACCAACTTTAAGTATTACAAAAGTAAGGATTTGGAGTAGAAAAACCCTATGTCCTTGATTTGGTTATAGGGTTTGATATTCGCACTGATCATGAGTAGCCGGTGCTGAAGTACATATGGAAAGAATAAGGGTAGGGAACTTACCTCTCCTGCATGTATTTGATATTTGTGTTGGTGTATTGATGCATGTTGTTGCTTTGCATGATTTTGTGTAACATATATGAATGTTTGAAGCTATGTTTCTATTTATGCTATAGCCATAAGTATGTTATTTGAAACATTGAGCATGCGGATTTGTCATTGCGTGAGCATGAGTTATGTAATGCAAACATTTCATGCATTAAACATTTATCTTGCATGCATATTTGTACTGTTTTTCTACTGAGATTCTCTCGAATCTCACCCTCCCCTACCAGCATTTTAGACGGGACAGGTGGAGGGAGCAAACAACCAAGGGCGACAAAGACTCATTAGGATGTTTGAGTTTTGGTAGTTGGTTATCGCTGGAGTTGGGATAACTGTACATGTTTGGATGTATATATGGTTGGATAGGTTGAAATGTGTATTCAGATATGTATTTGGAAATGACTTTGTGTAATCCCTATTTAAGAAATTGTAAAGGGCAAATGTGCTCTATAAACTCTATAGTAAAGGTATGAACCCGGGGTTTACCGGGAATTATATTGTGTACTCTAATATTTATATGAATGTGATTTATCTTTGAGAGGTAATTGTATTCCAAATATGAATATGAAACCAAGTGTATTAGATTTCAAAAGGTACTTATGAAAACCCTATCTTAACGATGGGGAATTGAAATGATTTTTTATTATTATTGGTTTATATTTCATTTTAATCGTGTATTTCGGATATAATTACAAAGGGGGTTACACTATAGCCCAGAAATATGAAAGCAACAGACCTAAATTCCATCTTATGTTGATTGTAAGGTCTGGTGAGAAGAAAATACCCACAACCAAAAGTTTTAAGATGTTGATAACTTGGTGCTTTACTAAGACACTTCTCAAATGGAGAAATATCACATAGTTGTTTATTTGGAAGACGATTAAACAAGTAAACAGCAATAGAGAAGGCTTCAACCCATAGCTTAAATGGTAAAGATGCATTAGCAAGTAAAGCAAGACCAGTTTTAGTCATAGACCAATGCTTCCATTCGGCCAAGTCATTCTATTCATGAGTGTATGGACAACATAAGGGATGAATAATCCCATTAGCTTTTAGAAACTTCCTCATTTTCAAATACTCAGCACCAGAGTCAGACTGAAAGCTTTGATACTAAAACCAAGTTGAAGTTCTACCATCTTCTTAAACTTAATAAACACATCATAGACCTCTGATTTAGAATGCAACGAATAAAACCAAGTATAACGAGTGTAAGTATATGTAAAGTGAACATAGTATTTGTAGCCATCAAGAGATGTATAGGGAGTAGGACCCTATATATTAGAATGAATCAGCTCAAAGGAATGTTTATACTATGTTTCAGACAAAGAGGAAGGGAGTTTGTGAGCCATGACCATACAACAAGCATTGCAAAAATGAAAGTGAGACGTTTTATTATGCTTGAATGGTATATTACAAAGTTTAAGTATATGAGAGATGACTGAGGCAATAGGATGCCCTAAGCAATTGTGCCATAATCGAAAAATAGAAACAGACTTGGACACTGGACTAGTAGTATTTGAAATAGACAAAGACTCTGAATTGCAAGTGGACATATAAGCAAATTTTTTGGATGCTTGAACTCTAGAACTTGACGAAGAAGGTTGGACTCGCAAAGAGACACCATGAAGACTAAAATGATGCTTCTTGAGACGACCACGATAGAGGACCGAATTAGTTTGTAAATTCTTAATCACATAGATATTGGAAAAGAATGCAATTAGTACATCATTATCAAGACACAATTTAGGAATACTAATAAGATTTTTGGAGATTTCAGACACATAAAGAACATTTTTGAGTTTAAGAGTATAATGAGAATCAGGAAGATCACAAGTAGAAGAACTAGTGCAATGCACTAATAGACCCTTGCCATCACCAATAAAAATTTTATCAACAGACTTACCAATAGCCTTACTAGTGATGTTTTGCTCAGAAGAGGTAATATGATAGGAGGCTCCTGAATCTAGATACCAATAAGGATCAGTAAGACAATCAAATGTGGTAACATAGGCACTTGAATCCTTCTTAGACTACTTATCACCTAATGAGAGGCCTTAGAAAGATTTATCAAAATACTGCCAACAATCACAAAACTGATGACCTTTCTTTTGAGAGAGTTGACACTCAATAACAGATTTATCATGTGAGGAAGATGAATTAGAGTGAGATGTGGTAGAAGAAGAATTACCACCTGAATAGCATCAGCCAGGGCCACAATGAAATTTACCACCACCAGTGCGTCCTCCTCTACTTGAGAAAGAACGAGTACAAGGAAGATTAGCTTTAGGAGTAACAAGTGTCTTTTAATTCTTCTCAATACAAGCCTCTTGAGCCACAAGAAGTGATTCAATTTGATCCACAATATATAGCTCAAATTGTGTAGTAATAGCTGTGATCCATGAATCATACTCATTAGTGAGACCTTCAAAAATAGCATCGACATGATCAGCTTCATCAATCAGATGCCCAATCCCAGCTAAAGCATCTGTGATGCCTTTAATTTTGAGAAGATAATCTATAGTAGAGGAACTACCTTTCTTGACGCTTTTGAGTTGCGTCTTCAATTCACGCAATTTCATATGAGTCTGAGAGGTGAAGCGATTGTGAAATTTTTCCTAAATTTGCAGCGATGTTTGATAGCCTACATCTCGAGTAAGTATAGCATCGGTCATTGAGCATGAAATCCATGAAGCAAGGAGCTGATCTTGACACTCCCATTGGAATAAACTGGATAGACCCAAAAGTGTTCAAGATCTTCATCAGAGGGAAGAAATCTTGGTGGAGCTGGTATGGATTTGTCAATAAAATTCTACAAATCTTGACCTCAAATCACATAAATAATTTGGTGTTTCTAGATCAAAAAATGGTTCTCATCAAGATGAACAAAAACAAGATGAGAAAATGTGACTACATCATTTTTTGATTGAGATGCAGTAGAGAAGAGATTCATGGAAGACACTAATATGGTCTCAATGATCTAACAGCTCTGATACCATAAAGAATTTCAAAGTCTAAGAAGAAGAAAATAAAGTGTGAAGAATGGAGAGAAATGTTATCATATATATGACATTGTACCTGTAGATCATAAATAGAAATATAACCTGACATGTGATCTCTTATTCAACTAATTAGCTAGATTCTATTACACTTTAACTAATGTGTAACTATAGAATTACATCATTAGATTGTTGTATCAAAAAACAAATAACATAGCTTAGTTTTCAGTTCCTCATTCTTCAAATCATTAATACAGAAAGAGAGAAAACAGTCTTAAATGGAAGGAAAACTATCTTATATTTAAAACAAAAAAAGTATTTGCGTTTCCTTTATCTTAATACCATTTTTGAAAATTTTGATCAAACTGCAATTAATGTCAATAGTTGTTTGATCCCTTCTTTCTTGATTGTGTTGTTCTTTGGTTCTCAATCACAACTAATAAGTTTAGTTTGATTTTGACAGTTAAAAAATGAATCTATAGTAGAATGCTAAAGGAGTACAAATCCTAGAATCACTAAGAACAACAGTTACAACTCTATCTATCACTGATGAAAGTCAAGCAATTAATACTGGTTGCAAATAGCAAAATCATGGAAACAAATTTCAATTTTGATATTGCATACTGCATGGTTATAGAGGTGAGCAAACTAATATTATAGATAGGTCAAATAAAGCAAGACACATCTCATATTGAATATTTACATATCATTCTACATAACATATCTAAAGTGGCATCAAACCTCATCATTACATAATGATCTAAACTAATATGTATTAATTTCCACCAAAATCTTTCAACATAACAAATTTTCATTGTAACAATTAACTTTTAGGATTAAGGTTCTTCACAGCAGATGTTGCCAACTAGTATGAGGCTTTCCACATGACTGAAAACATTAGGAAGATGGCCACATCAAGGGATAACAAACTTCTTCAATTCATTAGTAGACATATTGATAAGATAGAGACAAACTTTTTGTTCACCATTCTCTATTTCATGTCTACTCTCATTTATAACTCCAAGCATTCCAAGATCACTACAAACAATTTCATTCCTCCAAATGGTCCCAAGATCTGTCTTAGATGGACATGGATTGCTACTATATTTCTTAGTCCAACTCCATCTCTTGGTAGATGAACCTATATCCTCCTCTAACACCCACAAATAAAAAAAAAGAATATAAAAAGTTTGGAAACTCACCAATCCTAGTGTGAGAAAGTATAGCAAACTTGTCCTCATACACAATAAACTAAGATACTCCCTCTAGTCCTATTTATAAACAACTTTATCTCTTATAGGACTGGTCCCTTTTATCAGTAACTTTCACTTTTTGTCTAAAAATATAAGCTTCTTTTTCTTATTTTACCCTTATTAAATGCTTATTCTCTCTCATATCGTATACTCATTATCTCTCATATTTTTTATCTATTCTCTCTCCTATACTCTTTTCATACATAGGGACATATATGGAAAAAACAAGGCATTTTTGAAACACTAATTGTTTTTAACTACCTATTCGTTTTGTGCAATCGAGAAAAAATTTGCTTATAAATAGGACCAGAGGGAGTATTGAATTATGAGGTAGAGGAGGCAGTGTTATCAATGAAAACACTTCCATGGCTATGTTAAATGAAAATATCAAATCGATATCATCTTCACCCTCTTCCACCACACCTTGCTTTTCACCATACCAAAAGATAGTTCCATTAGCAGTCACATACCAAAAAAACTTACAACCTCTAATCTGCTAAATTCGATTTCCTTCCATGAACCTGTGATTAATGAATACATTTCAATTCCTCTAATCACTTCACCACTCTTAGCATAAGTTTTCACTATCTTACAATCATTAACCATTGCACTGAACCTAAATCCTACCTTGCAATGCCACCTATCAAATGCAACAATTCTGGTTCTAGGGATCTATCTGACCTCTCTAATATCAAGATTCCACAACAAAAATGAATTGCACAAAAGAGGGGCAGAATTAGATATATCAAAATCATTGATTGCAATACAGAGCAAGCCATTACAGGAACCGATAATCCTAACCTCAGTTAAGGAACCAATCAAAGCTAGGTTCAAAAGTTCAAGCACATGCATCTCTCTCTCGACCAAACATAAGTGTAGAGGCTCAAATCTACTATTCTGTTTTAGAAGGAGAGAAGGGTTTTGAACAGAGGAGCAGTAAAGGTGGTCAATAACAAAAGATGTGGTTTTGAAGAGATTTTTCCATTGTTTGCACACACATTGGAATTGAATTACATATTTCACAGGGACTCGTTTGAGAATGTTTCTCATAATTTCTTTTGGGAGAACTGGTGTGTCATCTTGCACTGCCATCTGCCTCATTATGCTAGAGAGAAAAGAACAGACCGATAAGGTGAAAGCAGAAGAAATTAAAGGCAGTGAATCAAAACATTGTACCTAAGCTTTTAGTTGTCCACTAGGAAGAAGGAATCTTATAGAGCCCAGCTCTTGTATTCAATTGGGATTATTGTTATCAATATCTCGAGTTGACTCTCATTTTATCGATTTTTACTTTTCTATTTTACAAAAATATGTCGAGTCACTCTTAACCTCATGATAATTGCAAACTCGGTCAAACTCACGAGTTCACACACAAAATTTAATGTTTCTAGTTTACGAAATATTGTCAATTCGATCTTAAACTCGTGCTAATTTTTTCAATTTGGTCATACTCAGTAGCTTTATATATGATTTTTATTTAAAAAAAATGTGTTGAGTTAGATAAACTATGAATGTTGAAGGATTTAATTTCAATATTTGGATTTTAAATATATTTAAATCAAATTATTATTATTTTTTATATTTTTTTAATTTATTTATACGCTATTAGTACCTACTTATTGATAAAAATAAACTCTTGCAAGCTTCCAATTCAAGTCTATGATATGATTTTACATCATTGTCACCAGTTTGCTTAAACTCGTGATTTTGACAACCTTAATTGAGACCATTCTAGGGATCAGAGAAGAAAATGGGAAGATGACAGTCACACCCCAAGTATATATTTCTATTTATTGTTGTTGTTGTTGTTGTTATTATACCTGAATATTTTATTGAAAATGTATGAGGATGAATAAATAAGTATTTTTTGAGTAATCAGGAAAAGTATACAAATCTATAAATAGTTAAATATGAAAAGAATTTACTTTTTCAATGTTATATGCCTGATTAAATATTTTAAATACATAATGTTGCCATTATAAAAATAAGTTAGGTTTAAATTTTTTGTATCTGATTTCCTACAGCTAATTAAATTAATTAATGAAATTTTAACACTGAAGGCCTTTTTTATTTCATAATAAGATAAATATCCATTAATACTCGCTCTGGTCACCGAATTACACAATTTAAAAAAATAATTAAAATTTAAAATAATAAATATATAAGAAATGAAATCTTTTAGCCGAATGTAAAATTGAAAAAGACGAAAGATGAAAATTAAAGAACCCAAACTCGGCCCACAATAACAACACATAAAATATTTCCAAAAGAGATGGCTCCGACAATCAATCTTATCATCTTCTGATACTATGGCAGAAGCATCCCGAGATGGCACTTTATTAAATAATATTATTATGATTTTTAATATAAAGTATATTTATTTAATTTAATTATATTAAATAAGTTAATTAAATTAGTTAATATGATGTGCATTTCTAAAACACAATAGTCACATTTCTTAATTTTGTCGTTCTCTTACCTGCTGAATTATTGTTGAGAGAGAATCAATAGAGGTAAATAACAAAAAGATTGACAAATTTAAAATTTTTATCTCATATTTAGAATTAAGATTAATTTTCCAAATATATTTGATATTAGGTAGCAGAGAGAGTAGGAAGCATCAATCAAATGCCTGCCTTCCGTTTTTTCATTACTTCAGTAACTTTCAAAACTTCTAGCATTGGCTAAAGACAACTCTCCTGCAATTTCATAAAGATATGAATTTTGAGGTTTTACATTGGATGAGTCTTGCAAAAATGACATCAAAATCTCAATTAAGAAAAATAATATTAGAAAAATCCTATAAGTTGTCAATAGTTCTTTTACTCTTTCACTTATCAATTTTTACTCTTTCACTTGTTAGTGACAAGTTGTAACATTTTTCTGATAATTTTTTTTTTTTTACTGGAACTTTCGTGCCATTTTTCCATGATTATTTTTCACGATATGATCTGACGGAAAAGGAATGCTGCATTGCCTTCCTTTCAAGACATCAACTCTCTTTTTTGAGCAAAAAAAAGACATCAACTCTCTTTTTTGTCTTCTGTTCTGTTCATGTGGCCCCCTCCCCCCATTGGCGAACCTTTTTCCTTTTCTTAGCAATTGTCCTTGTTTCTTTTCTATTTTGTAACTAATGTATAACTCAGTTATTTTGCTAATATCATTTTCATTATTCATAAAAGACAATAAAATATTGAGAATAGGAATGTGGGTTAATGTCTCTTTTCTATTGCAATGTAAGTGGACATAATGTAGAGTTGAGGATTAGACAACACTTATATACTCTCTCCGGTGTTAGTTATAAACAACTTTCTTTCTATTTAGACTAACCCTTAATATAAACAATTTTTTTTGTCTCAAAATTTAAATTACTCTTTCCTTTTTTTTATCACTATTAAATACATATCTTTATATCAATGAATCACTAATTATCTTTCATTCATAATTTATTATCCATTCTCTCTCATATTTTGTATGTATTCTCTCTCCTATGCTCTTTTCAAAAATAAAGGTATATTTGGAAAAGACATAATATTTTTTACACATTTATTATTTTTAATTAATCTTAACTTCTAGTTCATTTTGTGAAATCAGAAAACAAGATTGCTTATAAAAGGACCCGAAGGGAGTGTGTGTGTGTATATATATATATGGAAAATATCATCAATTACCCAATGAAGATTCTTTCTTTTTCAAGGTCCACATAATTCGCTAAAATATAATTTACCGGAATACTGGATATGAAAAGAAGAAAAATGAGAGATCCAGACAGATTGTTGCAAGTGGGGTCATGTTTCGTGTAGTGACAAGCTATATTATATACATCAAGTATAGGACTATAATCATAACGACATGGTGAATACAACATTTCCCCCTCAAGATCAAATGATCAATCCTTCATTATCATGGTTGCTCGTCTATAAAACAATCCAAAGCCACACAGCCACACATTGACACAAAGTTGAAATGAATAAACAGAACAAACCAAACAACAATTAAGACAAGTTCATCTGTAGCCATGCGATCCATGCCAAGAACAGTGCATTACCATAATCAGAATCAAAATCAAAATCAGAATTAGAAAGCATAAAACAAGGGAGAAATTCCCAGTTTAATTTCAGCAAGACTTAGTTTCCAAGAAAGTTCTGATGCAGCCACCATTTTGACTCTACCTTATTCTGATGGAAGCAAGTGTTGTGTTTAGTTCAAGGATGATGGGTTAAGTATGTATAGTGAGACAGCAAAACTATTCCAAAAACATAAGACTTAACTTAATCTTAACAAATGTCACCGTACAGATTATTCTGTGATCTGAAGAAGAGTCTGAAAGCTAAATAAGGGTTGTAAGGCAGAAACAACAGGACAGATCAAGCTTTTGCTAGTTGCAAATAGCAGAATCATGGGGAAAACTTCAATTTTGATGTGCATAGAGGTGAGCAAACTGATATTATAGATAGGTCAAATAAAGCAAGAAACAACTGACATTGAATATTTACATTATCATTCTACATAACATAACTAAAGGGCATCAAACACCATCATTACATAATGATATACACTAATATGGATTAACTTCCACCAAAATATTTAAACAGAGCAAAATTTGCATTGTAACAATTAACCTTTAGGATCAAGGTTCTTCATAGCGGCCGTTGCCAACTGGTACAAGGCTTTCCACATGACTGAAAACATCAGGAAGATGGTCACATCTAGGGATAACAAACATCTTCAATTCATTATTAGAGATATTGATCAAACAAGCATTAACTACCCCGCGCGATGCGCGGGATGAATTAGCTTAAGTGTAATTAATATTCATAATATATTCAATCACACATCAATTAGTTTCATCCACATAAGTTATTTGCAATGCATGCAACATTAATATTATTTGAATTGTCATGAAAGTGCTAAAAAAGAAATTGCCACCTATATCACAAAAAACATCTTCAATAAAATTAGACATTATGAACCAACACATACTAACCATTTATCTCTGATCATAAATATTGCAATACATTTCACATGAATAAGATTGAACCTCTTTCTCATTGGAATCCCCAAAAGCCACCATACAACAAACCAAGAAAACAAAGAATAATTCCAATAGCCATAAGAGCCTTTCCAACATTGTTATTATCAATGTCAACAGCAAGCAAGATTGAGCCATTGCTAAGATATAGGCTGCCTAGATAAGATGCAATATGAGATAAAATGACAATGCTTGAGTTAGTTAACCCAAGCACATATTGCAAAAGAGTTCAACATATTTTCAGACCTATAAGAAATAAAAAAAAATGTCCATATCAAAGAGTTCAACATATTTTCAGACCATATGTAACCCATATGGTGTTATTTCATTGAAAACTTCATATATTGTGGGGTTATTATATTTACAATTAGACTTATTATAGATTGGCAAGCACTGAATAGCCAACTCATACAATTCAAACTGCAACTTCTTGTTCATTTCTGATTCTTCCACCCACCAATATCACTAGAAGACCAAATCAGATCAATTAATGCAATTAAACACTCTTTCCATTAAAAATTATAAAAAAAAAAAAATCAAAGGAATATAGACTAAACACACAAAAAAATACTAATATACTTTTTTTGTGTACAAAAAAAAACTAAAGTACTAAATGAACGTACATATACATATATAACTATAATGCCCTATTTCAATTTCTTTTTGTTTTTGTTTTTTGCTCGAAACAATTTCGATTTCATGAGTCCAAAAAGGCAGAAAAAATTTGAAACCAACATGGGGCTGCTTTACAGCGTTTCCCTTTTACAATTCACAGTTCCTAAATTAAGGATTAACCCTGTACTTGGAATAAAAAATGGAAACTTAAATACATCACACTTGAAGATCGATACAAACAGATACCTTCCACCATAGAGATGAAACCCAAGAGCAACAAAGAGACCCTTATTACAACATAAATGAATTAGCAAAAATTCATGACAGTGATAATTAATAAATAATTTGATTAAAATAATGCTACAAGCTGAGTCTAAAGTAAACAAACCTGCGAAGAACATCTTAGACAGGACGACCAATACATTGATGGGCTTCCACCATAATATCAGCCACAAAGCAATCTGGGATACGTTTTTTGAAAAGAAAAACATGGGTGAAACAACAAAACGAATTTAAAATTGTTGAACTTAAAAGGTACCAGCAACATTAAAAATCATTATATTGATAATTTCCAATTTTTGCGCTGTTACCATTAGACACTAAGACACATTTTTGTATCAATTAATTATTTCTAACATCTTTTAGGCCATAATCTAATTAGGCCTACACAATCTGACCCTAGTCACACCTTAAAAGCAAAGTTTCTAGCTTGTGTGAAACTGTAAGATCCAGTGGTTAATAAGTTTACAAAAAGGATCACAACTATTCTTCAATACCTATATATCAAATCTAAAAGATTGAATCTAAATAAAAAAACTTCATAGGCGAGTGCCCTCCACATTATACCTGTCATTGAGTGTTCTGAAAGCCACACAAGGCACTACTTACATTATAGGTAAAACAAAAATCCAATGGACAAAGTGTGGAGGATAGATTGCAACACCAACCTATCTCACACAAAAAACCTAAGGTCAGTGAGCTAACAAAAGGATTACAGCAATAACTCAAAAAATCCATGTGATATCTAAAAGATTGGATCTTGGAGGCAACTGAATGGGCGGCTACCCTTCACATCATTTCAGCAATAACTCAAAAAAACCATTCTCACTATTTTTGACAAGATTAGTTTTATAGAACTCTGTAATTTTTAAAAAGAAAAGATATTTTGAATTCTCAAGCACATGTACAATAATTCAATAGCCAAAGATACTCAAAGAAGGAGACTTTTTTTTTTAGTTGGATTTGATGATGAATCCAAGATATCTTCAAGTGGGTATGGTTAAAAAACCACTTGTGATATATGCTTTCTGACATCCCACAGATCAAAAGGGGAGACCTATGAAACATGCGCTTAACAGCTCATCATATAACACAATCATATTAACACTTTGACACTAGCTAGACAGAGCCAAAATCCTTTGATTTCTCGGCCATTACGCTCAGAATCCAGAGAAAATCATTGTCCTATGAGGAAGAAACAGATGCAAAAATAACTCTATGACTTGGAGTACCTTTTTGTTTTTAAATATTGAGCACACAGTTTCGCCTGGAAATCAACTTACCTATGTTTCTGGGTAGGCCACCACGGCTGTGCTTTCTCAAAACCTCGTGGAACTGGAATTTGAAAAATGAAAACACAACAACTTTCAAAATTCCAGAAGAAGAAGAAGACGCTGGCTTTTTGAGATTGATTAAACAGCTGACGACAATCTGAGGGGATGAGGAAAGTGAAATGTCATAATAAGCTCTGCCTTGACTCTGTGGCTCGCCCTCAGGGATTTTTCTCTCTCCAGTCGCAACGATTCATGAAAGGAGGTCCGAATCTGGCACCAGTTTCTGAAGTGGGAGGTAAATGATTACAAAAAGAAACACCACCGGATTTAATAGTCCCACTCGCCATAGTGGAGCGTGCAAGTCAAATTGGAGAAAAGCAAAGATAAAGGATAAGTGAGGGAATTTTGAAATTTAAATTCAGAGAGAGACAACACTGTTCACGAGCTGCTCACGTGCTGCTACTGTTCATATGAACAGTGAAATTATGATTGAGATTTATTATTATATATAGATATAGACCAACATTTTGTTCATCATTTTCCATTTCATGTGCACACTCATTTGTAACTCCAAGCATACCAACATCAATGCGTAATTTCATTCCTCCAAGTGGTCCCAAAACGTAACATGGATGTTACTCCATTTCTTAGTCCAACTCCATTTCTCTAAAGATGAACCTATATCCTCTACTAACACCCACAAATCAATCAAAGAATATAAACAGTGTGGAACTTCACCAATCCTAGTGTGTTTAAGCATAGGAAACTTGTCCCCATGCGCAGTAAACTGAGACAAATGAATCGTTTGATTTCATTTTTATATTACTGGCTAATTAGAAACGACCTGAATATCTCTCTCTCTCTCCCTCTCCCTCTCTTGCTAAACAGAATTTCTTATTTAGTGTAGTTTCTATTTTATTTATGTGGATTCCGTTATACTCTATTCATTGTTTTAAGAGAACTAATTTAATCAACATTAGATGTCGGCTTGCTATAGCTGCATATATTGATATTGTTTGTTGGCATCTTAAAGTTAGGTTATTGCAAGTTGTAACTATTTTATACTTATTCGGATTTTAAGTATAAGGGCTAGATAAGGATTTTTTTTATCTTAAATATAAAACCTCAATAGACTCTGTATTCTAGATTTATAATCCATTTTTTAAAATATTTGATTGCATATATTATTAAGGTGATTTTCATTAAAAGTAATTCTATCTTATACATATGAATATATGATTGAATAGGGTGTTTTAGGAAAGTCAACACACATTTATTATAAATAATTAACTTAACTAGTTTTTTTAATTTCAGTAAATTAGCTATCAAACTCTCACTATATTAAATACTGAATGTAGAAGTATTAATTTTGTATTTATTAAAGTTTTTCACACGGCATAGTTTTGTATTTATTCTCTTGCTCTTCTTTGTTCCACCGATTTTACCTCTAAACCCTTCAACTTTTGATTGTTCATTCCTCCAGAAGCTACAGAATTGAAGATGTGTCCCTATGTTTGAGGTTCCCCTACTTGTCGAAAACTTTGTACGGTTTCTTACAAATTCAAACTCACGTCAGTGTTGAAGAGTTTTTGTTTATTATTTTAAGAAAAAAATAATTGACCATCTGTGCCAATGACGCTTTAAAATCAGATTTCAACGAAATATTAGTGGGTCATGATAAAAAACACAAAAAAGCTGTACTCATAATATTTCAGATAAAAACAAAAGTAATTTTCATAATTATAGTTGATTTTCTGTTCAGCGTGAAATACATCAATTATATATTACGGAGTACTTCTAATTCAGGCAAGGTACTTTTCACCTTCATAAAGCCTGCATTTAACAAGATTTAAGGCTAAAAGAAGTCATAGTAACTTAGAGCCCGGAAATCGGTCTAGGTCTGAGCTCTTCAAGGGTTAGATTTATGATTTAGAGGTTAAAACGGGTCTAAAAGAGTCGGCCTTGTAGGACTGTAGGTCCTGAAGAGCCGGCTCTTTTAAGCCTGTTTAATATTTTTTTAAAATAACTTAATATATATAATATCATTATATTAAATTATTAATATGAGAGACACCTAAGTACTTAATAAAGTATTAATAACAGGCAAACACTTATTAAATGGTTTGATATATTTTATTTTCTACAATAGTTCATTCATTTAAACTTTAAAAAAGAGGCTAATTTGGACATTAGATGATTATTTTAACTAAAAACTTATGAGTTTTAAAAATAACGTATCTCAATTTAAAGCAAAACAATAAATAAATTGTAAAACTTGAAAAATATTTTTTTTTTTAAAATTAAAATGAGTTCATGCTCATTTAGGGTCGAGCCCGTGAAAATTGGGGGTTTTTTAGGAAGCGGGCCTAAACATGCCGGCCCGTTTAGGCCCGAGCCCGTGAAGAGTCGGCCTGTATTCTCAGCTCTACATAGTATGTATGATGTCATTATACTCCTTTTTTAATATATATTATCAACCATATCCAATTCAAAGTTTGTAGCTACCTCACTTAACCCAAATATCTCCTCTAGAATTCAAGCTCACAACCCAGATGGATCTAGCAAGATTTTATACCACTTGACCAACTCTATGTTGATTGATGTCATTGTACTTTATTAATCTAAATCTTTAGATGTATTGTTAAATTGGTCATGTTCAATAACTTTATTAACTGTTCAAAAAAGAAATTTCTTAATATTCTTATATTATATCTTAGAAAACTTCTTGGGTCACAGGAAGAAAATGAAAGGAAGGAAAGTTACTCAAAACTCAATTATCGATGTTGATGCCCAGACTTGCATGAACCGCAGAAAGGAAAGAATACACCATACTCTCAAGAATTATTCCCTTCATGATTAAAAATTAATTACTAATAAATATAGGATGATGATTGTCTCATTGCAAGAGAGACTTCCTGTTTGAATTGGTACCCACTGCCTGTATTTGACTTTAAAAGTTCCTTCTTAGGTAAATAATTCACCTTTATGTTACATATGATAATATTCTTTAAAGTTTAAGCTTTTGATTATGTTCTTAATATAAGAGTTAGATAACTAAATTGTTTAGATTTAAAAAATTAGTTAAGATGATTATTTGTAAAAAAATGTGTGATGATTTTCCTAAACTACCCTATTTAATCACCATTTGCATTGAAAGTCCTTGATGAAATAAATTTGAAAGACAATAAATTAAAGTATTATTTTCAGGACTAAAGTAAACCACCAACTAGATCCTATAATTAGGACATGAAAAAATACCTTTGAGTGCCGTGATTCAATGCTAAATTGCTAATTGCTAGTTTTTGAGTTGAACACCACAGATTTTAGAAGCTCCAACTTCAAAAGATTCAAATTCTTGAAAAACTAATGCACATGTTGCGAGACATGTGACAAGTTTCTAGTTATGCAAAGCTAAACTTGCTGCAAATAATTATGAAAGATTCGAAGTAAGAACATAAGTTATATCACAAACTGATTCAGATTGTCCATGCTAAGCAGAAACATGACTCATCTGGCTATTGAGCAGATCTTGATGCACCGAAACCCGGCCTGCTCTTCCTGGTGCGAGCATTCGTATGTGTCCGTTGTCCTCGGCAAGGTAACCCGTCCACATGTCTAAAACCCCTGTAGCACTGAATACTGACCAGCCTTTCTATATCTTTCTCAACACACCTTTTCTGATAAGACAAAAAGCAATTGTGTTATACACATTACGGAACTAACACACGAGTTTCACTGAGGTAGAGAAATTTTCGTTAGAAGATATAGTCACAGAGATGGTACCAAGTCGTTTCCGAGCATGTACTTGGAAAGTAGTTCTCGAAGGGAATATAACTCTCTCTTACTTAGGTCCTTGACAAATTTGTTCTCAACCCCAAGCTCACAGACAATATGGTGAGCTTTGGAACGGCCAATTCCATGTATGTGCTGCAAGGCATACTGGAGGCGCTTGTTGTCCGGGATCTCCCCTCCAACACCACCTCCGATGTTTATATATTGCACTCGTACACCACGAAGCTGCATTAGTTAAGAGAATAGAAAAGGATGAAATTAATCCCCTGTTTGGTTGCTGAGAATTGAAGACAACTAATTCACACAATAGTAGACAACGGATAGGCTCCTCGAGAAACTGGATTCATCTAGGTCTGAGTGAACAATCTTGCTAGATAAAACAGGGTTGAACAACAGAAGGGTAGATCCTAGGTTTGGCGTCTAAAGAACAGCAAGAATTATATGTGCAAAATTAGCTATGGTCTTATTGATGCCTATTACACCCTAAATACAAAGCTTGACAAATGAAAGCAAATAAATGTGACTTTGGGAGCACAGTGCTCAACTGGGCTAACTTGGAGATGTGAGACAGCGATGATTACACATGCGCACCCCAATAATAAGCCGCTAAGAGAAATCAAGCATTAAAATAAATCTTCAAGAAAAACAAACCCTTGGCAAAGTCATAAAGCATGCAATTTTTCTACTTCAGATCATCTATTGGTGATGGAATTAAAACAAAATAGAACTACAAAACTCAATCAAAGCTAAAAGTTGTGTTGGATTTCAACAAATCAAAATAGGAAGGTAGACACTCACTGATAAAGTTTGGCGAAGCTGGTAAATAACATCAGAAACAATTCCAGAAGAACCACGCACACCGAACATTTTGCAGAATTTGTTTTACAAGGTCCAACACTTACAATGGAAGAGGTTCGTCCAACAAGCGATGACACCACCACTACTTCCCTCTAGTCTGTTTACAGTGACGAAACTGAGAGGCAAAGCAGGTTTCAGAGAAATGTCTGTTTTTTGCAACCTTTTATTGTGACAGGAATAAGACAAAGAAATTTGCATAGAAGGCAGAAAAAAAAGGAAGAAGGCAATCAAAACCATTTATCTCTATTAGATATGTCACCAAGCATGCAAGTGCCCATAATTGTTTACAAAAGAATGACAATAATAAACTGTGGCAATTAGTGATCTTTCAATTTCATCTTGCAATTTATGCTCACGAAAAGTGTTGCCTAGAGTACGTAAAGTGCGCAATTAATTGTTTCTTTCAGTAGCTTCTAAATTCACAGATCAGTAAGCAGCAGGAAATAATTTAAGCGCAAGCTTCTAAATTGCCAGACACAAATCGAGCCAAGTCATTTACCAGATCATGCATCACAAAATGATGATAATATAAAGAGGTTAATAAACAAAATGCCAATACTCAAAAGATCCAACGCCGCACAACAACACAATCCAAAGAATACGAGTCGCCAGTAATCAAAATGATGGGGGCAGTAGTATAATAGCCAATTACACACCGTTCAAGCAAAAACCAGTAATCAATTTTTTTTTTTTTTTAAAAAAAAAATCCCAGATTCAGAGCATCAAATTCAAACCTTTACACGACCAGATTAAAAGCCAAATTAAAATGAAAACTTTAAAACAAAGCAAGAAACAGTGCGACGGCGTCCAATACGGGGTTGAAAACCACGCAGGGAACAGACGATGCCGTGAACAACTAATCTCACCGAATTTTGGGAGAAGACAAAGCCTTAGGGTTCGAAACTTCTTCAATACTTGCTGGGGAACAACCACACAAGGCTAACAAGTAACAACGGTGGACGATGTCCGGCAGCGAGTTCGACCAAGTGTGGAAAATGGAATAAGGTAGTGTTTGGATGTATTTTGAAATTAAAAAGTACATAGCCTGAAATTGGAGTGTGCCTGTGTGCGTATGTATTATTCATTTATTTGTCTGTGTTTGGAAAATAACATGATGTACTCTTGGAAAATTAGGCCCAAATCTAAGGGCGTGTTTGTTTTGAGGGGATTGTAGGAGAGGGAGGGGATGGGAGGGGAGTGATAAGTGGGGAAATTATAATTTTAGACAAAAGAAATCTAAAATTTATCTTCTCATTTTTTTAAATTTTGGGTTCCTATCTAAAATTTATTTTCTCATTCTTTTTAAATTTTGGATTTCAGCTTAAAATTTAAATTTCTTCAACCTAAAAAGGTAATTTACCACCCTCTCATTTCCTCCCACCCCTCCCCTCCCCCCAAACCAAACACACCGTAAAGGTAATAGGATCAAAATACAAATAATAGAAAAGTTTGGATTGACAACTATGATATTCCTTAATTATTATAATTTGTATTATTAAACCCATACATATTAGTGGATTGATATCTTTAAGTTTACATCAACAAAAAGTGCTAACTTAGAGCTCATTTGTTTCAACCTCATTGTATGCCTGCAATGGTAATCATGATTGCATTACCAAGAGAAAAGTGTTTGATTGCTATTTAGCATGGTAATAGGGATTACCATGGTAATGATGATTACCAAAAAATTGGTAATCCTCATTCATACCTCCCCCAATGAAATACTAATAAAATTTGCTAGAATGGTAATTATTTAATATAATCATTTTATATTTTAAAATTTATGTATGATTTACAAAAGGAAAATTCATTAACTACTCACGGTTTTCTCTCTTTCCTTCTCACTATTAGAAAAAACACTTTTAATACCAGTTGAAATTGGCTTTTTAAATTTGGTTTAGGTCCGATCACCGGTTTAAGAAGTCTATCACTATTAAGATTGGACCTACGATAGGTGTTAAAAGTTATCCTTCAAATCGGGTGGTTAGATAACCGATGTTAAAAAGTTTCAATTTATAATAAAAAAAAAATCCACCTTTTAGACCAGGTAATTTCATACTCCATCTAAAAGGTGGGCATTTTTTTTTAAAAAAAATGTACGCTTTATTTTGCTTCATAGAAGTTGTATTGGATATTATTATTATATCTAAAAACTATATTACACAAATAAATTCTATAAACAAAGACAGCCTAAAAACAAGAATGCAATCGACATAAAAAATAAATATAACTAATAACCATAAATCTAAAGCATTATATTATTAGATAATTAGTGAATCATAATTTTGGTATTTGTTTTTTCAAGTTTTACATTTTTTTTCTTGCATTTTCCCCACATCCAAAGAAATTAGATGATTTTTTAGTGTTGGATTTAGTGGATGCAATTTTAGGCCAGCATCTCCATGGTGTTGCATGATTTATATTGTGAGCATCCCTACAGTTGAATGCGGCTACTAATGGATTAGCTGCTAGGTTGCCATATTTATGTATTTTTATCCTTTTGCACCTCAAATATGAAATTGCTCTGCCTTACCCTAATCTCAGGTGACAAAGGAGAAGATTCTTATTCAATGAACCTAAGTATAATAGAGTTAATATACAAGTATGAGAATTGAATTTTATATATGTGAATATGATCTCATGGGGAGGTTTTGGTTAAGAAGGAAACCAAACTGAAGGCCAATAAGAAGGAAGTAAAAATTGACTAGGTGGAAATACTAGTGACAGGGTGATGATTAATAACTCTAAATTGGATGATGAAAAACATAAGGCTAGTGATCTAAACTTGAAAGGACAGATTTGTTGACCTAAATGACCTACCGTTGATTGTAACAATTCACTCATTTAAAAGTTGATTTGCCTAATCATCACTAGGTTATCTAGCTTAACGAATTTTTTCTTCCAAGACTATAGTATTGGCACTATCTTTTCTATCATTTAATTTAGACATCTTAATCATCAACTTATCAATAGTAACTCCACCTAGACGTATAGCTCCTTATTGTTGGTCTTCACTTTGATTTCCATCTCAACCAAGATCTCATCACACGACCAAATTCAACCATACAAAATAGAATTCTCAAGTTTGTATATTAACCATGTTAAACTCAGCTTCCTTCAAAAAAAATTCCACCTTTATCACCTAAAACTAAGGCAGGCCCGAGCCATATTCTATCTCAAATCTCAAAAAAACTAAAATGCCTAAGATTAGTAAACTTAGCACTTAATCTAAGGGTTACCGCAATCGACTCTATGGATGACTCATGATACAAATCATGCATCTACAGCTCTCATATGTCAGGGTTAAAATTACAATCGATACTCCCACCCAAACACTTCATAATCATCTAAGCCCTTTCAAGGAGGGGGCCTCCAAACAGAAAAAAAAAAGAAACTTGAAAAGAATAAAGGCATGGCAAACCAGATTCAATGAACATACATGTATGCAAACTTTTACTGCATACAATAACTACAACAACTACAAAGAATATACAACCAGTAGAAAAAATCTAAACCAAGAAATTCATAATTAACATACCAGTGGAAGGAAGGATTTTTTTTTTGTTTTCTAAGTCTTACAGGAATGGCTTGTGATATATGTTATAAACAATAACTTTTTGCTTAAAGGTTGAAACTTTTTCATCAAAAATAGATTAATAACACAAGATAGATAATTATCATCAACAAGAAATATCAAAAGACATAAATTTTTCAATAATCATCACCTAAAGGCGACAGTATACATGTATGAAATCAAAATTACATCAAAATATTATATATGATGATGATCGTCCACAAAATAACAACTACATTAAAATATTATATCAATAGTGGGGGTTCTTGAAACCCAGGCTGTAACCCCCTATCTTGAAAGCCATGAATATGGTTCGAAAGTGTGTTATAAAATAAATGGGAAACCAACAGATAATTTAAAACTCATTAGAGGTCCCAACTTCAAGACAAAATTTGGTCATGTGATAAAGTGAGTGTTCAAAAACTTTTTAAAACATGATTATCGTGGTCTTGTTTCTACTTTATCAAATTGTTTGGCTTGCTCAGTTCGGTCCATTCAGTAATATTAGAGTGCTCAACAAAATTTCCCGACTGGTGCGAACCCACAAGGGAAGATCCCATGAACCCACAACCAATCTGAAATATACACACCTTAAGAAAGCTAAACACAGATTGACAATCCACTTAAGCCCTTGAACACGAAAGACCAAGGACCTGAAGTGTTGGAAGATGCCACAAGGTTGATCAAGCCTTGATAAGTCTATTAGTTCTAAAAAGAACCCTAGAGAGAATCCACTCTCAAGAAACAAAGTGCATAAGTGCAACTTTCATTTATTATTCAAATCTAAAGTGTGTTTTACTAATAAAGAAGCACCAAGTATTCATAGGAAAATATGACCTAATTGCAATAATTGCAACTGTGAACATAGCAAATACAAAGTCTAATACCATGTGCTAGGAAACCTAAAAGTATAATACAATGAACCCAAAAATCTAATACAATCTTCTAGAAAATGTAAAAGTTTAATTCAGCATGCCAAAGAACCCAAAATTCAAATCTGCCAACTAACTAATGATTTTCACACAAATAAATTCAAGAAAATGTAGTCAACAATTAAGGCTCAAAATGTGCTTATTTAGGTCCAAATGAGTCCTCCTATGTGTAGTACTAGGGCCAAGCTCTTCAGTTTCAAGTCTGCAAGCCCAAAACTTAATCAATATCTCCATTTGCAGCCTATATGAAATTAGTGACGTTTTCATTATTTTTGTCCGCTTTAACCCAATTGCTACTTGCTTTGTCCAAGTATCTTGCACTAGCCCATTTAATGCTTCTTTAATTTGTTTGGCTCTTGCTCTTATGATTGGTCCACTTGGAATTTGCAAAGGATCACTTGAATTTGAAGGCACAACTTGCTGGATCATATCATTCCCTCTCTCCTCAAAAGGATTCGTCCTTGAATCTTCACCTACATCAAAAGGAGATAAATAAGCTACATTAAAAGTAGCACTAATAAAATACTCACCAGGAAAATCAATCTTGTAAGCATTATCATTTATTCTTTCAAGCACTTGAAATGGACCATCTCCTCTTGGAGCTAATTTTGATAGCTGGAAATCTTTCTTTTCTTATATGCACCCACACCCAATCTCCAGGTTAAGAAAGAACACGCATTCTTCCTTTGTTGGCCTTGGATGGATAATGTTTATTTTTCTTTTCAATTTGCTGTTTCACACGCTAATGAAGTTGTTGCACTATTTCAGCTTTCTTTTTCCTACAAGACCTGCTCTCTCATCAATAGGCAATGGTAATAAATCTAAAGGAGTTAGTGGATTAAAACCATATACTATTTTAAAAGGAGAATAATCAGTAGATGAATACACACTTCTATTATATGCAAATTCAATGAATATAATGGCAAGCAATCTTCCCAATTTTTCAAGTTCTTTTGAATCACAATTCTGAGTAATTGAGACAAGGTTATGTTAACAACTTGAACTTGTCCATCAGTTTGTGGATGACAAGCAATAGAAAATAACAATTTAGTACCAAGCTTTCCCCACAAAACTCTCCAAAAATGAATCAAGAATTTGGTATCCCTATCAGAAACAATACTTTTAGGGACGCTATGAAGCCTCACAATTTCTTTAAGAAACATATCAGCAATGTATGTGGCATCATCAGTTTTATAACATGCAATGAAATGTGGCATATTCGCTCGTCTTAGTTCCCTTACCTGGGATTACAAAACAATATACAAGTCTATGGTAGATTTGACTACCTTTACTACATTGATCTTACATTTACATCATCTATAATCATCCCAAAAATTGATAACCAACACAAAGTTCTACTCCCCTAGCCGTGAGTACTAGTTGCCCTTGGTTACCTACTTCTCCTTCGATCGCTTACCCTGGTTGTAGGTTAGTAATTAGAAAGAGTGAGATTCATATGAATCTCAGTAGTAACATTTCAATCATATAATATATAATTAACAAAGCATGTAAGTAATTATCACAAAGCAGCAATCCCACAGTATTCACAGTAGCATACACAACAGCATCCACATTCATGACATTTGTCACAATTCATGACATCCATAACAGCATTCATAGCTATATACACATTCATGACATTCACCATATTCACGATACCTTTCACAGCTATATACACATCTGTCACAATTCAATGAAAAGCATAAATATACAAAGCATTATACATGATATAAGAGAAAGAGTCACTACCATGTTCTTTCCGTTTGTGCCCGGGGTATAGGTTTCTTACACTTAGGGCAGATATCAAATCCTATAGATCAGAATTAAGGACGACTAGTTATTCCTTATTCTAATTTTTAAATAACTACAAAACACTTGGGGTTGGTTGTCATTTGGGTCCTTTAGGTGGCTATGAGAAGCTCAAACAAAAGCCTTAAAGGGTTGGGGAGAGCTAGACCAAAAACCACCTTTCAAAAGTTCTAAATGCTAAAATTAGGGGTTGGTCGTGGCCAAAAATCCCTTGGCCGTGACCAAGAAATGGTCAGAAACTTTTAGTTGTGGCCAAAAATAGGTCAGAAGCCAAGAACCTTTTGGCCGCAGCCAAGAAAATTCCTGTTTCTTGGCTAAACTTCCAAAACTTATAACTAAATCTACAAAAATCAAAATACAGTGATTCTAAGTCCTACTTGAAGCCTTTTAAGTCATCTACATAGGAAAAATATGAACCACTGCTATATACCACCACAAAAATACAGAATCCAATAAATTGCCATATTGTTCCAGAGTAAACTCCAGTTTCACCCTCAAATTTTAGAAATGCATAACTTTCAATACAAAAATTGGAATGACACCCATTTTGTATCATTAAAGCTTGACATATCCTTTATTGAACTAGAAAGTTTCAGAACACCCTTTACTCATTTAAAACTGCCCTGCAAACTAGTTGCCCTGTATAGAGTTTTTGTTGACAAAACTTCCAATTTTTCAACATATGACTCCAATGGTCCAAAACACACCACAAGACACCATTAATACAATCAAAACATCATAAACTCTCTAAAACCCTAACATACACAAAAAATAGGGCAAAATTCCATAAATGCAAGTTCTCAACCAATGACTATAATATACATATCAAAGAGTTACCCTTAGTTAGTTCTTTGCTTCTCCAACCTCTAAGTTTTCTTGAGCACACAAAACACCTCCTCTTGAAACTTTAAAATCATAGGATTGAAGCTTTTATGAAGAGGAATCATATTAAAGAAAAGGTTTTTGGCAACATAGGTCCTCTACAATGTTAAAATCCAAGAAATAGACTAACCTTCAACCTTGAACTTCTTCTCTCTCCTCCTTCGAGCTGACTTTGAGAGAGCTTAGAGGGAGGGAGATGATAATGATCAGATTTCTTCAACCTCCCATGCCCTTAAATGAAAATAAGAAGAGAGAGGGAAGAAAGTTGAAAATTTGACTTATCCCATTAATTGCCTAGGCCATCTTGATTTGCCAAGTGTCAAAATCTTAATGCTTCCTCATAAAGCAATTCACTCTTTAGTTGCTTTAACTAGTTTCATTAGCCATTTAGTTACACCTCTTGTTCTTTTAGTAAATAGCCAATTTCCTCTTTGGTTACTGACTAATTGGCAGATAAATTTCTTTCTTCCCATTTTGCCCCTAATTATGGCAATTTCTATTGGATTACTACGGAACACATTATTTGACTCCATTTCTCCTTATATGCGCCCTCTCTTACACTTTTAGTCTACTAGAGATTGTGCCATATAATTAAACTTAAATAATGGGTTTAGGCACTTTCTACTACTAATTTGGGTTGTAATTCACATTGTATTCTCTGAAAGTGTTTGGCAAACATTGATTACATTCACTTTGGAGTCAATCAGCCCTTATACATATTTTAGGGCATTACACAGGCCTTCAAAAGATCATCATCATTCCAATAAACTAGCGACACCTAGTCCAAATGATCGGCTATGTCTTTCAACACCATCATTACCTCCTTCAGTCATTTGAAGAAACGATCTTACCTCATCATTACCTCTAGAATGGTACCCTAAAGGTGAAAGATGGCCTCAAGGATTTCCTCCAACTTGGAGGTGGAGATGAATGCGAAAAGAAATCACCGGTAGCCGCCACGGAAGAGGAGAGAGGGAACACTGCCTCTTAGATCTTACAATCAATGGAAGTATTATAGCTCAAACAAGAAAAAGAAAAATAGAAAGGAACTCTTGAATTTGAACTTTGGAACTAAAGGCGCCTTGTTTTTATAAATGGGACTGATGGCCGGATAGTTCAGGTGATACTGATGAGACATGATCATAGGCATTGGAAGTGAAATGTTACATATTTACACTAGTCGTATTTGAAAAATAGTATAAATAATAATCACACTACTACAAAAGAGGGATTTAGTGGTGCTCTTCTTATGGGACTTCTTTAAAGAAGTGCCGTAGATAATTATTTTTTTTAAATATTTAGAAGCTATGGTGCTTCCTATTATAAGTGTCATAGCTAGTGTTAGGCTTATTTGGCACTTCCCTAAACAAGTGCCATAGCTGGCCTTATTTTTTTAAAAAAAATCAAGGACTTATATGGTGCTTACTTAGTCCAGTGCCATACAAAGTGCCACTGTGACTTGAATTTCAAGGCCACTATGGGCTTGAATATTTCAAGGCCGCATGGTCTTAGAAGGCACTTGGAAGCTAAGCGCCTTCTAAGGCCATGGTCTTTCAAGGCGCTTGGCAAATAAGCGCCTTCAAAGGCTTTTTTTTTTATTTTTTCTTTTTTAAAAGATGAAGGGAAGTTATGTCGCTTGCCTAGGTAAGCACCAAAACTTCCCTGAAGCCTTATATGACACTTGTTTAAGCAAGCACCTACAAGGCTTACTTTTTAAAAAAATTTACCCAGCCTTCCATATATGTTCTTCTTCGCATGCCCTCAACTCCCTATTTCTCAAAATCTTATCCTAAATTTCTACTTTATTGGTTCCCACTCCTTATTCCTT